>CM055096.1:74745520-75945520 GCA_029204225.1 Diphasiastrum complanatum | reverse complement strand
CAGACCCTTCTCCTCCCTCTCTATTTCTATAGCTCCATTGACCGGGTCTGTTGATCTCTGAGTCTAAAGGTATGGATGTTACCTTCTTGTTGTATTAGATTGGGTCTGTTGATCTTTTAGTCTATAGCACTGTTAGTTAACTTCGGGTGACAGAAGAAAAGCGACATGGTGGCTCCAAGCGATCTGCTATACGAGATATGGGGGGTGAAGGTGTATTCCGACGGCACAGTCGATAGAACAGAAGCCGAACAGCTCCTTCCCACGGTGTCAGCCAATGCTGAGCTAGCCACAGCAGGTAGCTTCTCCAAGGATGTGGTGATCGACAGCAGCACTGGAACATGGGCTCGCATTTATGTTCCCGAATCGGCGATGTCTTCTGCAGAGGCCAGAGATACAAAGCTTCCCATACTGCTGTATTTCCACGGAGGTGGATTCGTGTTATGCAGTGCAGCATCCGTCCTCTTCCACGACTACTGCTGCAAGGTTGCCAGCAGATTGAAAGCAATACTGATCTCAGTGGATTACAGATTAGCACCCGAGCACAAGCTTCCTGCAGCCTTTGACGATGGTTTCGCAGCATTGAAGTGGCTTCAAGCCCAGGCGAGCAAAACCCCTCAAACCCATCAAGATCCGTGGCTATCTTCACACGCGGACTTCTCAAAGTGCATCCTCATGGGCCACAGCGCGGGGGGCACCATCGTAGCTGAGGTAGCGCTGAGGGCCGCAAGCGAGGGGGTTGAGCCTGTGCAAATCCGAGGCCTGATACTGGCAATACCATTCTTCGGCGGAATAGAGAGGACTAACTCCGAACTGGAGCATGGGTATAGCGTTGAGGATGTCCCTCTATCCTTCACAGATGCTTGCTGGGCTGCATCGCTACCGGAGGGAGCAGACAGAAGCCATCGCTACTGCTGCTTCATGGGTGCGGAGACGCAGGCAGCGATGGAGAGAGAGACGATGCCGCCATCGCTGGTGGTGATAGGAACCCGCGACCCCCTGCGTGATCGCCAGGTCCAATTCGTCGAGTTTGTTCGGAAAGCAGGTCACCGCGTGACCCTGCTAGAATTTGACCGGTGTGTCCACGATGATCTCTTGTATCCCGAAGTCACTGGGGAAGCAGACTTAGACCAGGCCCATTTGACCATGCAACACTTCCTCTTTCAATGCTTCCAAGGCATAATAGAGAACTCTCTCCATAGATAATTTTAAGACTATTAGTTTTATTAGCTTTGCCGCGATAGCTCTAAGCTCTAACAACACTTCTCTCCAAGCTTACACCTGTTTTGCTTGGCAGATGACTTTTTAGACTATTCTTTTCTATTAGCTTTGCTGCGACAGCGCTAAGCCGTAGCAACACTTCTCTCATAGACTTACACGTCTTTTGTTGGGGAGTTTGAATTTAAATCTACATTTTTTTTTGTATCTACAATCCTTCAAATTATGTCGATTGTTTATATCTTGATTTTCTCGTACAATTCCTTGAACATCTTGTAAGTGTTTTGATTTTTTTTGGGCCTTGCAAAAAGGAAAATTATGGCCTCAAGTTGGTGAGTGAAGATTTTGCAAAAATTAACATTGAAGCCATCATCTTAAACAATAAGGGTATGTGCAAACAGATAGCTTTGTCACATTGCTAAGGACTTTATTGCAAAAACTTGTTCATTTAAAGATATTGCACCTCTATATGCAGGTCGCAATTTGCAAAAAAAATCATGTCCCTCTTATTTTCTTGCATTCATCCCTAAGCCCTCAACCTACATGACACACAAACATCATCACCAACAACAATAATCAAATAAAGAACACCTATTTTCATTTACAAAATCATTTCATATATGTTTTTATCAGTAATCTCTCTACTCATATACTCATTTAAAAGCAAAGTTCAATTTGCAAAGTAAGAAAATTAAATGCTAACTATTATGTCAACTAGAATTGAAATATAACTACCTTGCTTCTAATCTTAGACAATTACATTTTTTCTTCTTGAAGTTCGTTGCTATGCCTTTGTAAAATACCATAATGTTCTTGTTTTGGAATTGGCATCTCACAAATTCCCTCCAACTTTAGATTTTCCTAGATTGTGTTGAAACTTTTGGTCGTTTTCAATTTAAACTTACTTTATCCTAGACGACATTGTGCATAGATTTTGTTTATGATATTTCCAATCATCAACCACAAGATATATTATTCATTTGATGCTTGGATAAGAGTGTTTGATGTGGCAATATAGACTCAAGCTTGAATCCTAGTCTACATGCAAATTTGACAAATGAATGTATTAAGTATTGTACATACTCATGCAGATGCTAAGTGATATTGTTACAAAATAAGGTGATCAATATATTCGTGATGAGAAGCTTTGAGTTATGTCGGGCATTCAAATCATTAAAACTTTAACAAAAAAATAAAGATTGTAGTTTCAAAAAATTAATGAAGGAACCAAAAACTCTACTGACATCACAACATCCTGACCATATACCAACTGGAAGGGTGTTAGCTAAAAATCTAGAAACAATGTGATTAAACAATAAAAGTACCAAACAATAGCTCCATCATGGACTCAAAATGATTCGTTTTTACCTTTTCTGAAATTGGCAAGTCACATGTGAAATCATTTGAAAATAATAACATCTGAAAAGAGAAAGTTTTTAGTATGCCTCTCCTATAAGTTGCAAATTGGTAAATTTGACGCATACATACAAAATAGAGAAACATGTTGTATAATCCTCTGACAATAATTAAGTACCTATTTATGATCCGTCAATCATAAATATTTAGATTTGTCTGATTCGTCAGTCATAATTTTTTGGAATCCAAAACCATAATCATTTACAGGATACTAGAGTATATGTCCAACATAACTCAGGAAAAGTAAGAATCATTCCAAAGTCTTTCCACTAAGAAAATACAAGATTCAGGAATATTCTTCAAACAAGATTCTTTAACTGAAGTGCAAAAGTCAAGTTCTATAAACCACTGGTAATTAAAGACTGAATGCATATCAACTTGACAATCATTTTCAACTACAAAAAAAACTTTAGATTACTATCTAGAATCAAATCTAGATATTCAAAGTCTTGCTGAATATCAATTCAGATATTATTCTCGGATTTATTATGATTTGCTATCCAATTGAGCTCTCTGGGATACAATCACTAATGAGTTGAGTCTATTCCTTAATTGAGGAATACTCTATCCCAAGAATACTGTATATCCAATGCACATAATTTTAACTCATGAACCCAAATGATTCACTAATCATGCATCTTACAAGCAATATAATTAACAAACTATCAGTTCTTGGTGAATCCCCTTCACACTGATCATTTTACCAATTAACTTCATCTTGGAGTAATCAACTACTCAAGTTAATTGCCAATGATTCAGAAATCTCAAATGTCTAGGTGCAGATTTTAATTATACTACCATAACACCACATTTAGATCCATATCTTCATGAGTAAATAACATATCCAGAAAATCTCTGAGACGAATAAAATTCACTCTCATCAGTTTTCCAATCCAATTTCCTCCAATAGCATAATTTCTTCAACTCAATCAACTCCTCTCTGATCCTAGTACTAAAACTAAGATTAGGTTGATCCAATACAAAACTCTCAGACTTAAATTCTGGTCAAACTTACTTCTATTCCAATCAAAATGGAATTAGTAACATTTGACCTTTCATTGTACTACTTATAGAGAATGATTCAAATATCAAACCTGTTCTAGTTCTAGATTGTCCACACAATCCCTAGAGAATTTTTCTTATTCGAAAAGTTTCAATTAGATATCTTACTCTGAATCTATCCAAAATTACTTTCAGAAAAATCTCATTTCTATATCAAAACTGGTTCTTTTCCGAAAACTATGCAATCCACAAATTCCCAAATAAAATTTTATCCCACCACTTCACCCCTCCTTTTAAAGAAATCATAAATTTCAATAAAAGTTACCTAGAAAGATGAATATGAAAATATCTAAGTCCAAGAAAATTCAGTAATAAGTGCTTCCACAAAAGGATTCGGTCAATTACAAACATGATCTGAAACAACAAGTACAATGATACTAGATAGCAATCATGCATAAAAATCACAAGACAAATGACTAGAAATCTCACAAAAGTGTAGAGTGCAAAAGTCTCATCAATTTTCTTAGCAAAATGATGATCCTTTTATGGATCAAGTACATCCATGAGTCTGGTACAGTCCAGCAGGCCTTCACACGTGTGAAGAGTGCCACATCACTCAGATCTATCCATTTTATCCATCCTTGATCCTTATCCAATAGTTGACCTTCTAGAATATGACTAAAATCCAAAAAGCTAGTCTCCTAGAATATAGGAATATTCCCTACAAAATAGGATCTAAGGAAAATGGTCAACTCTTATCTTCTAGTACTCTATACACATGTGTGAACATCCACTTGCCATGTGGGAGCATTTACTCATGCACATGCAAGGAAAAGCTAATTTGTAGGTGACTAGTCAACTTGACTAAAAACTAGTCATTTCATGTTCACACTAACTAGAATGATACAAAATCAATTTGGATATATACAAACATGAAAAGTACATCCTTTCACACGTGGGAACAGGATCCACACATGTGAAATCATATCATCAACATATTCTAATGTTTGATCAATATTTACATGAACCAATGTCAAGTGAGAAGTGACAATTTTCAACACTCCTCCTCACTTCTAACTTGGCAAATCTAGTGTACATCTATCTACAATTCCAAGAGCATATCTTAACTTAAAAAATGGATCTTTGGACAATGGTTTGGTTAAGATATCAGCTATGCATTCGGATGATGGTACATGATGTAGTTGCACTTCCTTGGATTGTATCTTCTCCCTCACAAAGTGGTGAGCTATCTCAATATGCTTTGTTCTGGCATGGAAGATAGGATTTGAAGCAATTTGTTGAGAAGCTTGATTGTCACAAAATATGTAAGGGATCTCCTCGGCCTCTAGAACATGTAGTTCCATCAAGAGTCTTCTTAGCCATAGGAGCTCTTTGGTTGTTGAAGTGAATGCCTTGTACTCGGCTTCACAAGAAGATAGTGAGATTGTATCTTGCTTTTTGGAAAGCCAAGATATCACTCCTCCACAAAGAAATGTTGCAAATGCACTAATGGACTTCCTATCCATCTTGTCACCTACAAAATCTGAATCTGAGTAGGCTCTCAAGTGCAAGTTAGATCCTTCATAAAGTATGCCAAAAAATCTAGTACTAGAAACATATCTAAGTACTCTCTTGGCACTTTTCCAATGATGAACTAAAGGAGCTTGCATACTTTGACTCAACTTGCTTACACAAAAACTTAAGTCAGGTCTAGTGATAGTTAAATAGATTAGAGAGCCTATAAGCTTCCTAAAGAGAGTGATGTCCTCAAAGGATGCTTCATCACCTTCATTAGTTGCTTTCACAACATGCTCCATAGGGGTGTCTTAGATTGACTTATGAGAGTACAATTGCTACTTCTAGACACTTCTATCCCAAGTATAAACTTTAGGAAGCCTAGATCTACCATCTTGAACTCACTAGATAAGTCAACTTTTACTTTGCCTATGCCATGATCATCATTTCCTGTCATAATGATGTCATCAACATAAAAAACCAAAATGATGATCTTTCCTTCATTACATTTGAAATATAAAGAAGGTTCATAAGCACTTAGTACAAAGCCAAGGGAATAGAGAAAATCATGCAACCTAGAGTACCATATAGGCTCTTCCTTAAGTAGCACACCTTTTGCTCCTCACCAACCTTGATGAAGCCCTCGGGTTGCATCATGTAGATTTCCTCTTCTAAGAAGCCATTCAAGAAGGCATTTGTCACATCCATTTGGTAGAGATCCCATTTGAACAAAGTAGCAATGCAAATGATTAATCTAATAGTTACAAGCTTAGCTACAGGTGCAAATGTTTCTTCATAATCCAATCCTTTTATTTGAAGAAATCCCTTAGCAACAAGCCTAGCTTTGTATTTACTAATAGATCCATCTTGATTGTACTTAATTCTATAAATCCACTTACATGCAAGTGGTTTCTTTCCTCTTGGAAGATTTACAAGATTCCAAGTATGATTCTTTTCTAATGCATCATACTCTACTTGCATTGCATCTCTCCAAACTTTAGATTTACATGCTTCTTCAAAAGATGATGGTTCTTCAATCAATGTAGCTAAAAAAGAGTAAGAGGTAGAAGATGTAGAGCCTTCCTATTGATTTCCCTTGTCCACATAGGTAAGCCTTGAGGGCTCGGCCTTGCTCCTTGATGATCTTCTTGGCCCCTTTTGACTCGGATCCAAATCTCCATCCTCGGGTTTGTCATGATCCTCCTCGGGTTTGTCAAGATCCTCCTTGGATTTGTCAAGATCTTCAATGCACAATGGGTTAGATCCATTTGACAAGCTCTTAGAAAATTGTGACTCATCAAAAAGTACATCCTTGCTTACCTTTACTTTCTTGGATGTAGGATCACATATCCTATATCCCTTGCTATTTTCTCCATAGCCAACAAAGATTCCTTTGAAGGAGGTAGCATCTTCTTTCCTTCTAGTCTCCAAAGGAATGTGTACATAACAAGTACATCCAAAGATCTTAAAATCTCTTACATTGGGTTTCTTATCAAACAAGGCAAGCTTGATAAGGTGAGATCCCATCTATAGCACTACTAGGAAGTCTATTACACAAATAATCAGCACATGTTATGGCTTCTCCCCAAAATGAGATGGGAAGTGATGCATCAAGCCTCAAGGACTTTGCACACTCACATAGACTCCTATTTTTCCTCTCGGCCACCCCATTTTGTTGAGGGGTGTAGGAGCAAGTGTATTGTAACTTAATACCATTGATCTCACAAAAGTCTTTCATTTTATTGGAGGTGTACTCTCCTCCATTATCACATCTTAGTGCTTTGATAGAAGTACTAAGTTGTTTCTCTACTAGAGACTTGAACTTAATGAAAGCTTCATAAACAAGACTTTTCTTTGATAGTAACTCAATCCATGTGAATCTAGTACAATAATCTATAAAAGTTACATACATCAAGGCACCTCCATTACTTGCATGTGAAAAACTATGTACATCAGAATGTATGAGATCCAAGGGAGAGAGAGATCTTGATGAAGATTTCTTGTAAGAAGATTTGTGTGACTTTGCAAGGCCACATGCCTCACACATTTTTCCACACTTTTTGAAAGTTTTATATACTAGAATTCAATAATGGTTAAGAATACTTGTATGATCTTTGTAAAATGTCATGCACTTTGTAAAAACTTCATTAAGGGCCTAAAAACTTTATTACGGGCCACTCAAATTCCAGCCTTCGCTTGGAAACCACGAAACATTATCGGCCACTCAAAAAATGTATTAAAGCCTAGAGCCAAATTAATTATTTCTAAAATCTTAAATAAGCTCATTTATATGAAAATGAAAGTATAGAATAATATTTGATAGGCTCATAACCTATAAGAGCACTAACATGTAGGTTATAAGAACCTACAAAAATTTTCTTTGTAAGTAAAATGTTTTTGGCAAGCATTGACACTCTCTTTCCTTCGTCCGCGCCCTCAGGCCAGCAGATCTGTGTGCCAGGAGCCAAGAAAAAATAATCGTATTCTGAAGAATATTCTTTGCGCTCTCAC
This sequence comes from Diphasiastrum complanatum, assembly GCA_029204225.1. NCBI lineage: Eukaryota > Viridiplantae > Streptophyta > Lycopodiopsida > Lycopodiales > Lycopodiaceae > Diphasiastrum > Diphasiastrum complanatum. The sequence goes on along the minus strand of CM055096.1, from coordinate 75,937,861 downwards.
ACGAGAGAGTGTTGTGAAGAATCCCCAAAAATTGGCAAATCTAGCTTGATCAAAAACCATGTAGTATAATGTAAATTTTGTACATAAGTGGATTCCACACATGTGAGGCCGAGATGCCACGTGGAAATCCACTCCTAATGTAGGTTAGGTCAAGTCCATAGGGTTGGTCATGCCATTTTGGTAGTGATTCCTAGATTATAGGACCTAAATCCTACATTTAAGGTGAAAATTGACCAACTAGCTATCTACCAAGCATGACTCTAGGAAATAGACGAGGGTTTCATTTTAGGGCAAAAAGGCTGAGTTAACTTCCTTATTGCATGTTGGAAATCCACCTAACTTCACCAAGGAAGTCGAATTTGCTATGTATTCCAAGCTCCCATAGTGAGAAGATAGAATTGGCTATCTCAAGCTACTCCACTATGTAAATTGAGTTTTTGTGAGTCAAATGCAACCAAATCAATTTCTACTTGTTTCTCAACTTGAAGGCCGTACTACAGCCTATAGTACATACGTGTGGGCTCAAATTTCAATGTTGATCAATGCTTTTGATTGTTAATGCTTGTTGTTTGTCAAATTGCCAATCTAGATCAACTTTTTGATGACTAGTTTTTTTATAGATTGTTAAGCAAGCATCCAATCACTCTTGTGGATCTTTTGTAGATCCATTTATGGTCCTAAAGTATAGTACTTTCACATGGTATCAGATCCAAGTACAAGAGCATTAACCATTGATCAAAATCAAATCCATTTTTAGCGAGTTTTGGTGCTAAAAGCTAGTATTGATAGGGCAAGCTAGAATCTTGATTTTGGTGAGGGGATTTGATCCCAAACTTGGTAGGGATCCCAATCTGTACTTTTCACATGTGTGGGAACCTCTGAACTTGCATTTAATGCATGTTATTCATTTGATCCAAAGAGATTCAATTTGTAAGCTTTTGACGTAATTTTTGGTGGAAATCTTAGGATAAGCTACCAAGATTGAGTGCCATTGATTAGATTTGACATAGAGTCTAATTAATCTAGGCTAAAATCAGTTTCTCTAAACTTGTTTTACAGGTCTTGAAAGTACAGTGTGAGGGAGATTTAGTCATGTTATTGTCCATAAATAGCCAAAATTGGCAAGATTTTATTGTAGGTAGATTTCAAATCACCTTATCTTCATTCCAACTTTGTGAGGGATTGTTAGAATTGAGATTATAAGTCCATTTGTTGGATTAGAAATCTAATTTGAGTGAAACACTACAAGAGAGAGACCTTAGTGAGTTTCTAGAGACAATCAAATCCATTTCTTGGCAAGACTTGTTTGAAAGTAGTTTTCACTTCATCTTATTTTCATTCCAGCTTTGTGAGGGAGTGATAGACCTGTGATTATAAGTCCATTTATTGCATTAGAAATCAAATTTGAGTGAAACACTGCAAGTGTGAGACCTTTGTGAGTTTCAAGTCAATCAAATCTATTTCTTATTTGTAGAAGTCACTTGTAAGATGGGATCTGCTGGAGCATACCTTCTAGAAGCTAGTGAGAGATTGAATTCTACAAATTATGTTATTTGGAAGGTTAGGATGGAGTCACTTTTGGTGCTTTAAGACCTTTATGAGTTTTTGATTAGATGACTTTGCAAATTTGGTCCAAAGTTTGCCATCCAAGACACTTTGTGTGAAAAATACAGATCCTAAGTGGATCTAAACTCCAAGATCATTGGCTTGAATGCTTGCACTCCAAACTACATAAGCTAGGAATTGGCAACACATTCTATGCTACCTAGAATGCAAAGAACTTGATCAAAAAGCATTTATCACAAATGGAAACTTCCATAAACATCAAGTGCGGCCCAAAATAGCATTATACAGTCCATAATACATCAGCCTATCACTTTTGGAAAGCACCTAAGATCATACACAATAGCTTGAAGACAATACACACAACAATGCTCTCAATGGAGGAAGAAACAATGACAATGATCTATTGATCTCAATGAAGCATACAAAAGGTTTCTCCAACCTGTTCTCCACGACTTCCCTACTATTTATGGATGAGGAAGATGACTCTCTCTCCTCTCTCTAGAAGGTACTTGACCCTAGATATTCCCTATATAAGAAAAATAGCTAAAAATGGCTTATATGACCAAAATACATCAAAATGGTCTCATTTTGAAGGGTATGAAGTTTGACACTTCATCATACTGAAAAAATACAGTAAATAAAAACATTGTGGCCTGGTTCACACGTGTGAAACTCCAGAACCAAAACTATTTACAATTTTAGCCAATTTAGGCCTCAAACTAGCTAGGAAATGTTGACAATTTTCACACTCCCTCTTCAACATTGGATGCTAGTTTCAACATAGTCTTTGAGCACATTCCAAGATTAGATCTATGCATTAAATATAGGTCCTTTCCCAATGGTTTGGTGAAGATATCAGCCACACACTCCTTTGAAGAGACATGTTGAAGCTCCACCTCTTTGGCAATGACTTGATCTCTCACAAAATGGTGAGCAATCTCAATGTGCTTGCTCCTTGCATGAAAAACAGGATTGCTTGCCAAGCTTTGGGCTGAAAGGTTATCACAAAGTATGATTGGAGTCTTCTCTGGTTCCAGCAAGTGAAGATCCAATAACATCCTCTTGATCCAAAGAATCTCCTTGGTGCATATTGTTAATGCCTTGTACTCGGCTTCGGTGGAAGATAGAGAGATAGTTGGTTGCTTCTTTGATAGCCATGAGACCACTCCATCTCCAAGATAGATTGCAAAGGCACTTGTTGACTTCCTATCCATTTGATCACCTGCAAAATCTGAATCTGAAAATCCACAAAGGTTAGGTGTAGTACCTCCATACAAGATGCCAAAATCTCTAGATCCCGAGATGTATCTAAGTACTCTCTTTCCTAGCTTCCAATGAGCCTCACTAGGATCTTGCATAAATTGACTTAGTTTACCAACCACAAAGCTTAGATCAGGTCTTGTGATGGTTAACCATATAAGAGATCCTATTAGCTTTCTATAGAGAGTAATGTCCTTGAAGGATCTTTCATTACTTCTTGTAGTTAGCTTTACATTTGATTCCATAGGAGTAGAAACAACTTTACAATCTTCCATATGAAACCTTTTTAGAATAGAGTTAACATACTTTTCTTGACATATGAATGTAGATTTAGAAGTTATAATAATCTCTATTCCTAAGATATAATGAAGTTTACCAAGATCTTGAATTTCAAACTCTCTTTTGAGTGCCATCTTGATTTCATCTATATCTAGATTGTTACCACCACTTAAGATAATGTCATCAACATAGATCAAAAGTAAAGTGATATCATTTTCATTCAATCTAAAGTAGAGAGAATGATCATACTCACTCATAACAAAGTTTTGAGAAAGTAAGAAGGAATTGAGCTTAGCATACCAACTCCTTGGTGCTTGCTTTAGCCCATACAAACTCTTTTGGAGATAGCACACATGATTAGGCTCATCATGTGAAACATAGCCCTCGGGTTGCTCCATGTAAATATCTTCTTCAAGATCACCATTCAAGAAGGCATTAATAACATCCATTTGCCACATATCCCAATCATAAAGAGTTGCAAGAGAGATTAGGATTCGAATAGTTACCATCTTTGCCACGGGTGCAAAGGTCTCATCATAGTCAATACCATATTCTTGAGCATACCCCTTTGCCACCAACCTTGCCTTGTACTTGTTGATTGATCCATCTTGATTTGTCTTGATCTTGAAGATCCACTTACAACCAATTGCCTTCTTGTCCTTTGGAAGCTTTACCAACCTCCATGTGTTGCTTTTGATGAGTGCTTGATGCTCATGATCCATGGCTTGGATCCATTCCTCCTTTTGAATTGCTTCACCTACACAAGTTGGTTCATCAAAAGAGGTAAGAAAAGCAAAGTTAGAGTTGTCCACCACTTGCTTTCCTTTTTCATCATAGGTTAGCCTTGATGGCTTAGCCCTTTGCCTTTGAGTCTTCCTTGAAGTTTGCTTTGGAGTGGCATCTCCATCTTCATCCAAGACATCTTGCACATCATGATGATTAGTAGGCACATCAACATCAACATCAACAACATTGGAAACATTCTCTTCATGAAAGATGACATCCCTACTTATGACAACTTTCTTTGTAGAAGGAATGTACACTTTGTAAGCCTTGCTTACTTCACTATAGCCAACAAACACACCCTTCTTTGATGAAGGATCTTCTTTAGTTCTATCATCAAGTGTGATATTGACAAAACATGTACATCCAAAGATCCTACAATGCTTGACACTCGGCCTTCTACCATAAAGAACCTCATGAGGAGTTTTACCATCCAAGGAAGCACTTGTCCATCTATTACATAGATAGTTAGCACATGCTAAAGCTTCCCCCCAAAAAGACTTAGCAAGATTAGCATGTAGTCTCATTGCCTTGGCACATTCACAAAGGGTTCTATTCTTCCTCTCGGCCACTCCATTCTGTTGTGGAGTCCTAGGACTAGACATCTCCCTCTTAATCCCATGTGCTATACAAAAGTCTTTGAACCTATTTGAGGTGTATTCCCCTCCATTATCAGATCTTAAGCATTTGATCTTTGTATTGAATTGGTTTTCCATTTCATTCTTGAACTTGACAAATGCAGCAAACACTTCATCCTTACTTTTAAGAAGATAGATCCAAGTATACCTACTAAAGTCATCAATGAAAGTTGCATACATCTTTGACCCACCATTGCTAGTTGTACTAGAAGAATGAATATCAGAATGCACAAGTTGAAAAGCTTCTTTAGATCTAGAAGTAGATCTAGAATAAGCAAGTCTATGAGATTTGGACAAGGCACAATGTTCACAAACACTATTGTTTGCAACAAGACTTTTAGGGAGACCAAGAACAAGCTCTTTCTTTGCCATTACCTCCAAAGATTTGAAGTTGGGATGGCCCAACCTCTTGTGCCAAACTTCTTGGTTTGTCAATTGCTCCCTAGCCATACATCCTTCATGATTAGAGATCACACATGCATCAAGCTTGAAAAGTTTACCATGCCTCCTACCTTGAGCAATCAAGGATCCACATTTACTTATCAAACATGCATCTCCAATGAACTCCACATCAAGTCCTTTGTCAATCATTTGACTTACACTAAGCAAATTCTTAGTGATTGAAGGAATGTACAAGACATTTTCAAGATTTGCTTTCCTATTTGTTGAAAGGGAAATAGGAATAGTGCCTATGCCTTTGATGTCACATTGACCATCATTTGCAGTGTAGATGATGTTACCTTCTCCCTCATAAGACAATAAGGATGTAAAGTATTCCTTATGTCTTGTCATGTGAGATGAGGCTCCACTATCAATCCACCAAGGATCATTATCATCTATGTTGGCTAACAAACTTGAAGTCATAACAAGTGATTCACATGTGTTATGTTCTTCCTCATCTATTGTAAGATTTCCTTGCCTCTCTCCTTGCTCTCTTTTCTTCTTATAACATTCATTTGCAAAATGACCTTTTATCCCACAATAAAAGCACTTGAACTTTGACTTATTGTTCTTAGTAGAAGAGGAAGAGGAAGAGTGATCATCATGATCAAAGTTACCACCTTTGGACCATTTCCCTTTGCCTTTACCTTTGCCCTTGAATTTGCCTTTTGTGAAGAAAGCCTCTTCACCTCCACCTTGCAAGGATGCACCATCAAGCTTTGATTGCAACCTATGTTCTTCAGCCAATAAGATTTCTTGCAAGTCAACCACACTTGGCAAGACTCTTTGAATGGCAAAACTTTGCACAAGGTTAGCATGTTCATTTAGCAAACCATTCAACATAACTTGGACTATTTCACCATCTTTTATGTTCTCATCAATGCATGCTAAATCATCACTTAGGGACTTAACTCTCAAGATAAATGCATGAGCACTTTCACCCTCTCTTTGCCTACTAGAAAATATTTGTCTCCTTAGGGTCAATACCCTAGATGTGGACTTTGATTCAAAGAGCTTCTTTAAGGCATTCCATGCCTCACTTGCACTTTGACACTTTCCAACTTCCTTGAGAAGTTCATTTGTAACATTCATTTTAATGATATGAAGAGCCCTTTTGGCCTTCTTATCAAACCTTTGTTGCTCTTGAAGTGTGAGAGGTCTCTCTTCAATTTCTGCAACTATGTCCATGAGTTCATTCAACTCAAGTAAGGACTCCATCCTCACTTTCCAAGTAGAGTAGTTTGATGAACTCAACCTTTCACTAGACTCTAGCATGATCCCACCATTGGAAGCCATGATTCTAATGTTTCTTCAACTTTTAGGTTCTGTCCTAAAGCACTTAGCACTCACTTTTCTCTCAACAAATGATAGATAAAGAGATCTATGAAGATTTAGGACCCTAAAACACTTCTATCTTGAACCTAGATGGTTTCCAAGCATAGAAAGGAAGATTGAAACACATGCAACACTTTGCACACACTAAGAATGGATTACAAAATCAAACCAACCTGAACACACTCTTGCTTAAGCTCTCAAACTTTCCAGCAAGTGACCAAATCAAGTTATGGTGTGAAGAGTTACTTGCATTCTTAGAAAATACCCAAAACTAGGATGCCAAGATTACCTAGTAATGAACAAACTTGATCAACATATGATCAACACACTAAGATATTGATTCAACCTGTAAAACCACATGTAAACCACACTTCTAAAAGTTTATAAACTCCAGCAAGTGATAAATACAAGATTTAGAGGTGAATGAATGAGCACACTTAGTGAATCACAAGACTAGCTTCACTATCTTGTCAAATCTTGGTGTTTAGATGTAGATCTAAGATCACTTCACATGAGAATGTTCCTCAACCTGTTAAGAACCTGAAAACACACTTGCATAATGGTTAACACCTTCCAGCAAATGCTCCAATCAAATTACATAAGGAGAGTTACTTACATGCTCAACAAAGTACACCAAAATTTATGCCAAAATTGATGACAATCTTTACAATATGCTCTTCACAATGGAGCTTACAATATGTTCACCCAAAAAAGGGGATCTTTCATCCAAATGGGAGCTTTGCTCAGCCTTTAGGAGAATTACAACTCACTCAAAAGAGCATTTGTCATCCACTTAAGGAGAAGTTTCATCCACTTAAGGAGAGTGTTCATCCAAGAATGGAGATTGTCAACAATAGGATTGAAAAGAACATTGTTAGTATTGAATATGCACAAGCCTCACAATCACAAATGATTAGGTGTTATGATCTGATCCAAAATAGTTTCTTTTCAGCCTCTGATCTTCAATAGACCTGAAATATGCTTTTGATCCACAAGTTCAACTCACAAAACAAAGGTTAGTAAGATTTGATCAACAAAGCAATGCAAAATCATGCTAGAACTTGATCAAACATCCAAATATCACCAAAAATGGAATACTTACTGTAAATAGAAGCCAACCAGCTCTGATACCATGTGAAAAATACAGATCCTAAGTGGATCTAAACTCCAAGATCATTGGCTTGAATGCTTGCACTCCAAACTACATAAGCTAGGAATTGGCAACACATTCTATGCTACCTAGAATGCAAAGAACTTGATCAAAAAGCATTTATCACAAATGGAAACTTCCATAAACATCAAGTGCGGCCCAAAATAGCATTATACAGTCCATAATACATCAGCCTATCACTTTTGGAAAGCACCTAAGATCATACACAATAGCTTGAAGACAATACACACAACAATGCTCTCAATGGAGGAAGAAACAATGACAATGATCTATTGATCTCAATGAAGCATACAAAAGGTTTCTCCAACCTGTTCTCCACGACTTCCCTACTATTTATGGATGAGGAAGATGACTCTCTCTCCTCTCTCTAGAAGGTACTTGACCCTAGATATTCCCTATATAGGAAAAATAGCTAAAAATGGCTTATATGACCAAAATACATCAAAATGGTCTCATTTTGAAGGGTATGAAGTTTGAAACTTCATCATACTGAAAAAATACAGTAAATAAAAACATTGTGGCCTGGTTCACACGTGTGAAACTCCAGAACCAAAACTATTTACAATTTTAGCCAATTTAGGCCTCAAACTAGCTAGGAAATGTTGACAATTTTCACACTTTGCCAACTATAGAAAAACTCCACAGTGTATTAGTGGTTCAAGTGTGTAGGATGTTCCATGCAAAATATAGAACGAGTTCCTTGTCTTTGCAGAATGGTGATGAGAAAGCCAATTTCTCAGTCAAGAGCAAAAAGAAGACCAATGGAAAGAAGAAGGAGGCCAAAGAAGAGGATGATGCATCAAGCTCAAAGGACAAGTCAAAGCAGAAATGCTTCTTTTGTGGAAAGAAGGGGCATTATGCATCTGAATGCTATAAGAGGCTAAGAGCACAAGTGGAGGAGGACAAACAAGGAAACCTTGCAAAGAGGAGGAGGAGGAGGAGGAAGTAGATGTCAAGGATCTTACAGGCAGTACAGTTAGCTAATTTGCAAGCAATCTATCATCAAACAGATAAGCAGTAAAGAGAGATCACACACCAACTCAAGAGAACACTTCTAAACTGTATTAACAAAAGAGACTGAAAGGTACATATACACAGTCTAATTTTTGTGGGGTACCACTGCATGGCAGTTCGGTCCCCGTTACGGGACGCGTGTCCTAACGTACACTATGTGTGCCGTCAAACTGGCACTCATGCATACTATCACAAAAGTAGTAAAAAACTCGAAATCACTGCTAAACACGGAAAGTCATGAACTGTGAGAGAAACTCGGCTTACTTATTCTAACACTCTCCCTTAAGCCCTAGTTTATCTTTCTTACAAAGAGCTTTTCTCTATAAAACTCAAACTTATCAGTACTTAAAGGTTTAGTGAATATATCAGCTAACTGATTTTCTGTCTTACAATGCACTATATCTATTTCATTAGATAACAACTTCTCTCTAATGAAATGATACTTAATTTCCATATGCTTCATGTGTGCATGAAATACAGAACTTTTAGCTAGTTGTATAGTGCTCTAGCTGTCACATCTGATCACAATAGGCTTATTCTGCTGAATTCCAATGTCTTCTAATATTCTTCTTAGCCAAACTGCTTCCTGCATAGCTGAACATAGTGCTTTGTATTTTGCTTCTGTAGTAGAAAGAGCAAATGTGTCTTGTTTCTTACTTGACCAAGAAAATACACCATTACCAACATGAAATACATAACCTGTGGTAGATCTCCTGTCATTAATACAGCCTGCTCAATCTAAATCAACAAAGCCCTATAAAATTGGTAAAGTATGCTGCCTCTCATACAACAATCCATGGGTTAACGTGCCCTTTACATAACAAAGAATTCTCTTCGTTGCTTTCCAGCGAATCTCTCTAGGAGTAGCTATGAACTGAATTACAACACTTACAACATAACTTATGTCAGGACGAGTAGTTGTGAGATAAATCAGCGAACCAACTAATTGACGAAATAAAGTAGCATCAACTAGTGCACTCTCATCCTGGTTAGATAGTTTCTTACCAACCTCCACAAGTGTGGATTCTGGCTTGCTATCGCACATTTTGAAACACTTCAAAATCTCATTCACGTACTTTGTTTGAGTTAGTGCGATACTACTACAGCCTTGCCGTACTTCCACTCCCAAACAGTAGTGCATCAAGCCAAGATCAGTCATATCAAAACTGGAAGATAAGTCCTTCTTGATTGCACCAATCAAATCATCATCATTTTCTGTGATTATGAGTTCATCTACGTATAGCACAATTAGTGTGATACTAAAGTCACGAGCAAAGTAGTAAAGATGGAAATCTGAAGAAGTGCGTATCAAACCTCTAGATAGGAGATGCTCATCAAAGTGGCTATACCAAGCACGTGGTGCTTGTTTCAATCCGTACAAGGCTTTCTTCAGCTTGCACACTTTGTCTTCCATGCCATGTATCACAAAGCCACTAGGTTGCTCCATGTACACTTCTTCTTCAAGCTTACCATTCAGGAATGTAGACTTTAGTCCATCTGATATAGATTCCATCCAAATAGTGCCACCAAAGCAATCACCATGCGAAGTGTATTCCACTTGGCCACGGGAGCGAAAGTCTCTTTGTAGACAATGCCCTTACTTTGCACATAGCCCTTCACTACAAGCCTTGCTTTGTGTTTTGCAATAGTTCCATTGGCATTGTACTTTGTCATGTATACCCACTTGTTGCCAATGGGTCTTTTGCCCTTTGGAAGATCCACTATCTCCCACGTGTCATGGTGTTTGATGGAATCAATCTCCTCCTGCATTGCTTTTTGCCATATCTCCTGATTTTTGGCCTCCTCAAAGCAAGAGGGTTCAGTAGATGAAATAATATCACTCATAAGTGCAAGATTTACCTGAAACCTGTCAGGTTCCTTCCTCTCTCTTGTGGAATGCCGCAACTCTCCCTCACTAGACTCGACAATTTCTCCTTCCTTGGCACTCATGAGTTTAGTGTACCATTTAGGTAACTTACATTGAGGTGATCCGCTACGAGGTGAATAGGAATCCCATGGTGCATCTTGATCCTTCCTTTTATCACCTGCTACCTCGGCCTTTTTCGATCCAATAGATTTGTTTCTCACTCTCCATCTCATCTATATGGTGGGAGGAGTACCACGTCCCTCATCATCATCATCATGATCTTCTTGTGGTGGTAGAACTCCTTCATCCTCTTTGAGAAGCTTATATAGCTCATCATTATTCTTTCTTCATCCACAAATCTATGGATTTCATCAAATAAGACATCACGGCTTATGTGCACATGTAGCCCCTCTGGATCGTAACATCTATATCCCTTGGTTTGTTCATCACAACCTATAAAAATGCACTTCAAGGCCTTTACCTGCATTTTGGCTCTCTCACTCTTAGGTATGTGAACATACACTCAACATCCAAATACTCGCAACCCATCCATCGTAGGCTTCTTACCAGTGAATGCCTCCTCGTGTGCGATTATGTACAGCAACTGTAGGGCTTCTATTTTGCAAGAACACAGCAGTTTTGACAGCTTCACCCCATAGAGAATCAATAACTCCCATATGTGCCATCATTGCCCTAGCTACTTTGACAATGGTATGATTCTTCCTTTCAGCTACCCCATTTTGTTGAGGTGTATCAACTTGTGCAAACTCTTGTTTAATGCCATGCTTCATGCAAAAATTAATAAAATCTGTGGAACGATACTCACCATCATGATCTGCCCTGAGTACCTTGATCTTAGCACCTGATTGATTTTCACCCAATGCTTTGAAGTTTTTGAAACATCCAAATGTCTCAGACTTCTGCTTAACGGTGTAGATCCAGGTCTTTCATGAGTAATCATCATTGAAGGTTAGCAAATAAAATGCTTTACCAGTAGACATTACCTTCATTGGCCCACATAGTCAGAGTGTATCAACTCAAGCACTTGTTTTGCCCTCGTTGCTCCTTCTTTGTTGAGCTTCTTCCTGTGTAACTTGCCTAGCATGCACTCCTTGCAAATGTACTCTTCCTTGTCGTCCAAACTAGGTAAACCTGTTACCATCTTGAGCTTACAAAGTAATCTCAAGCTCTTGAAGTTCAAATGCCCCATATGTCTATGCCATAAATCACTTTGTGATATAGATGTAGATGCTAACACATTGCACTTCATAACAACAGCATTTAACTTGTACAAACCACAAGTTTTATCTCTAAAGCCATCAGTAATCACCTTGAAACTCCGTTTCACATCCTTGATCTGGCATTTCTTGTCGTTGAACTCCACCTTCAACTTATGATCTGTCATTTTACCAACAGATAAAAGACTCTTCTGAAGGCTAGGAGCATACAACACATTTTCAATTACCTTCACATGTCCATCAGGAAATTGAATAGGCACTACACCAACTCCATGAATTTGGCACTCGTCGCCATTTGCCTGCACAACTCTATCTCCTTCATCAGTAAGCTCCAGGTTTTTAAACCATGATTTGTTGCCACTCATGTGTCTCGTTGCTCCTGAGTCCACATACCAATGTGTATGATCAATGGAATGTTGTGATGCTAATGATGTTGCAAATGTCGTGCTTTGATCTTTGTTATCGCTATCATTCTCTTCTTTGACAAAATTGGTCAACTGCTTCACTTTGCCCCTCTTAATATCCGCCGTCTTCTTGCGACAATCTCTTGCCCAATGTCCAGGCTTTTGGCAATAGAAATAGTTGCCTTTCTTCTTCTTGCCTGATGTGGATCCTTGATTATCATCCTCCACATTTGACTTCTTGGGTTGCTTCTTGTATTTATGCAATCGAGTTTTTACAACTTCACGCCTTTGTTCCTCCTATAGGATGATGACATGGAGATTTTCAAATGTTGGTAGCCTCTCCCTCGAAGCAATGCCACTTGCAAAAATTTGGAAATTTTCAGATAGGCCATTTATAGCTGTGTGAACCAGCTCAACATCTCTACTCGAAATCACTGTTAAACACGGAAAGGCATGAACTATGAGAGAAACCCAGGCTTACTTATTCTAACAGTAGATGTATTCTTGATGGCATCTATATCCTCACCAACAAGCAATAGCAATTCAAGAGACAATTGGTGGATCAACAGTGGGGCTAGCTCCCACATGTCTTGTGAAAAGGACTTTTTCTCAACCTTACACTCATTCAATGATGCTAAAAAGTTTGTGTTTACTGCAAATGATGAAGAGTGTAGGATAGATGGTGTTGGCACCATCTCTTTGTGTCTAGAATCCTCAAAATGCATGGATCTAGAAAATGTCCTTTATGTACCATCATTCACCAAGAATATGCTTAGTGTTGGTCTACTCTTAGAAAGTGGTTTAAATGTCCACTTTAAGCATGGTGTTTGTTTCATCCTGAAGAATGATGTTTGCATTGCAAAGGGATTTAAACATGGAAGATTGTTTAAGTTGGAAGCTAGTGTTGCTTATGAAATAATGAGCCTGGCAAAGGAGGAGATCACTCAAGAGGAGATCTTGGAAAAGTATGATCTTGCTTGCATTGAGGAGGAGCATCAAAAGGAGGAAGATCTTGAGGATCAGCCTCAAAGCATGAGAGTTCCAAGGGAGTCCTCAATGACAATGGCCAAGTCATCAAATTGCATGCAAATTGTCCATTCAAGTGTGCATCTTGCAAGAATGGTGACCATTGGAGAGTCTACTATCTTTGAATACTTTTTGGATAGTATTAGTAGACATGGAGTGACTTGTTGCTTAGCTTTAAGATAGTATGATGTTTAGATCTTTTTATGACAAGACAATAAAAATTGATGCTTTCAAATCTCCATTTGTTGTTGATAAAGCAATTTCATTGTATAACTATTTTTGTAATAGTTTGAATAGTGTCATAAAAGATGAAACATCATTTGTATTGGAAATCTTTGGGTCACATGCTTTGAGCATGATCATTCCAATGTAAGGACCAAAGATTATCCTATTTCAATGATAGGAATAATGGTAGTGTTTTGCTCTTCAAGTAGAGATGGTAGAATCTACTTGTTTTCCATCAAAGAAGTTGTCAATGGTGGGAATGTGATCTTTCAAGAGTGAAAGATCTATAAACTTGAAGAAGCACCCTTGGATCAATACCTAATTCAATTCACTGATGGTTTGGAGTCTTCAAAGCCCTCAAGCATGGTGGGTCAAGCTGCTTCGGTGATTTCATAGCTTGCTCGACCCGAAGTGTGGCTGGGACGTCTTCAGCTTGAAGTTGTTGAGGTAGCTGGCATGAATCTTCAACACCTAAAGTAGTATCATGGATTTGTTCGAATCCTCTTCCAAGGGATTGGAGTTCAAGAGAGCAGGGCTCTGGGGCATTTCAAAAACTTTGGAGGCCCCAAGGGGTCGAAATCATCGAACATATCCATAAAGTGTTGTGTGTTTGGTAAAATAGCTTCGGTGTGCGGGGTGAGGCGGCCTAGGCAACTGTGATGGGAATGGTAGCCCCAATGGTCACAGACTGTCCTTGAGTGGAAGCAGAGGCGAGGGAAGCATCAGAGGCAAGGGGAATAGGAAGTTCAATGCGAACAGCAGGAGGAGGAGAAAGTGCAGCTGACGTTGTATGCCTAGTACGACGTCGTGACGCGGAAGGCGATTCAGGAATGACGATCTCGCTACATGGATGACATCGACTGTGTGAACTGGAGGCTTGATGGGATGACTCGGTCGGTGCTTCTTCATAAACCGAAAGCACAGAATCCAGATGAAAGCCATGGATTTTGTTTTCAAGGTGGGAGGCCGCTAGAAGAGACAACAAGGAACCAACAGCGAACTACTGCCTTGTATTACTCTTAATAGCTCGTTTGAGCTCACCAGAAATAGTCTTGAACTAGTTATATGGTTCGAGAGGGCCTTGGCTATCTTGGCATAGGACTCAACTATCCTATGTAGTATCTATGAAGTGATGCGGTCTTTCTTGAGGTTGCCAACCATCAAAAAGTTATTCAGGAGCTGGGCAGCAGCGTGTATGGCAGGCTCAGTGATGGCATCGAGGAGATAGCCATCATTAGTCCAATGCAGATCATTTGTTAGGTCAATGTAAGGCTTAATAGCCTGTTTGGCCTGCTAATGGTTGGGTGAGGCTTGGGTTCCAGACGCTATGCTTATGGAAGCAAGGGCAGCCTCAGTTACGCGCACATTGTGTGTGGCTCCCTGAAAGGTGATGTAAAACTTGGATTTCTCTTCCTTCCACGTACTGAAGGCAAGAGTGATGAAATCCATGTTGATTCTCCCAGAAAAGACTCTCTCATGAATACTCATTGCAGTAAGCAGAGGCTCCGCAAGGTTCATCCACTAAGTGAGCATGCTTGTGCTAGGAAGTATCATGATATTCTTCGTAGATGGGACATCACGATGGATAATATAACGTAGAGACTGGGATGTATCTGTGGAGGACAGGATCAGAAACAAAAAGTAAGACGCACGAATGTATATCCAAAAAAAGTTTAGAAAGTTTGGAAGGCTTTGGTCGCAGAAAAAAAATCACAAGAAATTCGCTAGCACAAATGAGAAATGAGAATTTAGCCAACTCATAGGTGAATTTGGAGGGTCCATTACACTGAATACTAGTTTGGTTGATCGGTTCTGAAAAAAAGTTTGGAGGCATGTACAATACTGTGAAAATAGGCTATAAAAATCTCGGCAAAGGTTTTTGGGGATCTGAACCTATCCGACGAACATGCTAATTCAACCTAATTTTGACATTTTAAGACCAGCTAGCATGTCAACGAAGGTTCATAATGAGAGTAAGGTGCTTGACGAAGGTTCCCAAAATGGCATATTGATGATCATTCGCCTGACTTAAAAAATGGACTTTTTTTGGACAAGAACCTTCGCCCACCTCAATTTAGACATATCTGAAGTGGATGTACAGTTTGGAGGCTCAACGAAGGTTTTTGATACTATATAGGCAATATCTGCCCGAAACAATGATTTTATAAGTCATTTTTCATCAAAAATACTGTCCTTCCTTTTTTCCATGCTGATGACTTTCTGACTTTTGCTCATCAGTCTTTTCTCAATTTTTTTTTTTACTGTCTATTTCAAAACAAAAAGTGAACAATTAACTATTGAAAACAGAAAATTGAAAAACAAATAAAATAAAAAATCATTGAGATCAGGTTGGCTGAACTGGCGGAGTAGGCTGCCAAAACTTGCGTAATCGGCTGCCATTCACCGAAGTATCGAATCGTTTTCCATCCAAGCGCTCAAGAATTACTGCGCCATAGTTCAGGATTTCCTTCACTTTATACGGGCATTCACCGGTAAACTTCAATTTTCTCTTGATCAGCTTGGTTTTGTACATCAGTACAAGATCTCCTGCTTTCAGATCCTTTTTGTGCAATCGACAATCATGCCATGCCTTTCGGCGGGCTTTCTCTGCTGCTAACGCATGAACTGCCATCAATCGGGTTCCACATAATTTGTGCAACGCTTCATGGCGTAGTTGTAAAGACTTATCATCATTTAGCCGTTCTGTTGTCGCTATGCGTAAAGATGAGATTAAAAATTCAATTGGCATGACAACATCTTGACCATAAACCAGTTGAAAGGTGTTTGATTTAAATTATTTTTGTAAGCGATTCTAGTTAGAAATCAGTTTTGATCTGATTCATTAGTATAAGCTCTAAATGTGATGATGTGATTAGTGTACAGTTTATTCGATTTACTGTATATGGTTGTGATCGGGACGTGACCCGTTAGGATATATTGACCCGTAGATGGCTACTTGGGTTAGCCGAGTAGCCACACGTAGGAAAAATTAGCCTGTACAGAGTTATATACAGTACTTGCTATACTTGGGGGTTTGTCCCAAGTTTGTTGGTCGAATTTGGCCATATTGGGCCCGACCTTAGTTTGGCAGGTGGTAGGCCAGTTTAGTGACACTTGTTGAGCCCATGCAGTTTGGGCCTTTGCTATATGTACAGTATTTCTTCAATAATAAAATTAACTTTTGTTGTGCCATCTATGAGAGCTTGTGAGGAGTGGCTATGGTGATTATGTGATGTGATCTGCATACCGCACTAGATTCTATCGGAATTTCAATTTGGTATCAGAGCGGCAGGGTGTAGCAAGTATGCATGATCTGATGGAGCTATGGGATAGTGTCTTTCACCAGGAGAAATAGCACTCAGAGCATCTCAGGAGAGAGTGACTCCATACGGGGTATTGGCAGTTCGGATGGTAGGAGACAACAAAGTTCCTTCGATCGGAGCTTTGGAGAAGACCTAGGCGATCGTCGTAGGTGGATTCCGGGGAGAATTTACGAAAAAACTTGCAGTTCCGGTGATTTCGGAGAAATCATTGATGATGGCTAAGTAATTGACTATGTAGGCAGCCGGTTGAAGCAATTGGATTTGCAAGAGAGCTGTAAAGAACAGTGTTACACAGCCAGGGCAGCTTATAGGATGTAATTGGGTGGAAATCGATGAAAATTTTAGAAATTTTTGGTTTCGTGGGGTGTTGACGGTATGGTGAGAAAATCAGCCTATTTTGAGTCAATAATGCACCAATTTCGGAGCCATAAATTGCCTCAGAGAGCTGAGGAAGGGCGACCTCAATGTGGTGAAGGGCTGCAAGAATTAACTCAGTAAAAGACTAAGAAATGCCCAAGAATGTTTCTCTTTCCTTGAAGCTAAGGTTTTAAGGTGAAAAAGTGCAATTCTCTTTCAATACATAAGGTTCTCTGGAGCTGTAAAAAGGTATAGCTGGGCGCCCTAGCATCACAAGACATCAGCCAGGAGGCCATGACTGGCCATGGAGGGAGAAATCAGTTGGATCGGATTTTTAGGTAGCAGCCACCGTAGCTTGAACAAGGAAAAAGCATGGAAGGAAGGAGAATGGAGGAGATGGAGGAGGCGCGGGCCTCGCGTGCGCTCACTCAAAAGGAAGCCGTATCAGTTACAGGGCGTCAGCGTATTGAGGACTCCAATTCGACGTGCCAAATCGTGGGCAACCAATGGATCTAGGCCAGATAAAATTGACGGTGTAAAGGAAGAGCATCGAGGGCCGTAGGATCATTGATAGCCATTGGGATATGGTTGAAAGGAGGCTTGAAGTTTTGAAGTGCAAAAATGAAAAAACTTCATTAAAAAATTTTAGTTCGAAATATTGAAAGGGACCCGAAGGGCAGAAATGCCATTTCTTCATTAAAAATCTTCATTACGAAGAACCAATTCATTTTGCAAGGCATTTTGGAAATGGACCTATCTTTGGCTAGAAGGCACCTTTTTTGGCCATCGTTGGGCCAAAATGACCCCTGAAACTGGCTGCTCAGAGCCAATGGATAGAGCAATGTCACAAAGCAGGGAGAAACGCATTTTGAGGAGTTTTTGTCACCATGCTATCGAGCGAAGTGCAGGTGACCTAGTGATGGGCTACATCCGCTATTTGGGTACCGTAGGGCCAAATTTGGTGAAACTTTGGCTGGTGAAACCTGTTACAAGGTAGTACATTGAGGCATAATCACTTCAAAATTATTATTACTTACTCTTATCAGGGTAACAGGGTGTTTAGAAGTGATAAATACGGTATGGGAGCGAATGGTAGTGGAATTGTGTGGAGAAAGCTAGTTTTGGCGACGAAAGTGCAGTTTGGCAGCATGACTACTCATCATTGGCGACAATTTTGAGAAGGCAAGCAGTCACAGGTGAGAGGTAGGCATGGTATGCCAGTTATAGGTGAAAAATTCTTGTGATCAGATTCAACTCTTGGGGTTTGAACCAACCAATGTCAAGTGGCGTTTTGGGGGAACGCTCGGTAGTGGCATTGTCGAGTCAGGTGATAGCTGCATTGACACACGCCTCTGTAGCTTGGAAATTTCTCGTTCGGAGGGAAATATGGCTAGCTTGGAGGTACACACATTTTGGCGGTCACAGATGATGGAAATGCGAGGTGGTGCTAGTTGGAGGCCATTGGACAAGATAGCGGACTTGCATTGGATGAGCTGTGTGTGGGACACGCAGAGGATGAAGAATGGGTCAATAATCACACTTTAAATGCTCTTCGTGAGTGGTGAGTGTGATGATTTTGCGGCTTTGCAGTCGATAAGTCAATTTTGATCAAGTCATTGTAGTTGTGGGGCACTGTATCAGGTTTGTCATGGAGGAGATACACTTCAACTGCCTATTCTGGGTAAGTCAAGTCAATTTGCCATATCAGTATTGCATCAGGGATGCAGATTTCAGTAATGACAAGGTGCAGATCGTTTGGTTTGGGCCATGGAAGATCTCACATGTTCACTTGGAGAGATATTGGCATGCATAGTTATGTGAGGGACTTGATGGTGGCTTTGGAGTTCACATCTCAATGTATTCTCAAGGAGTGGTTTAGAACCATTCACAGAAAAAGCTTGGAGCTAGCTTGGGGGAATACAGGTGGGCACTACAGGGTAGATGCTTAGATTTATGTGATCAGGGATGGCATTGGAATATCTGATAGGGATAACACTGTAGGATGACATGGGATGATCATCCGGGGGCAACTATTTCATACGAGACTTGAGTCATTGGCATGGACAGGACTTACAAGGGGATTCATGATGGAATCAGGAAGCTGCAAATGCAAATGAGCAAAGCGTGAAGCTTTGGGAGCCAGCTCTAGGTTGGAGAGCTGATGGAGATCGCACGAGGTGTGATCGGAGGGCAAGCACCATGATGGGTGTTTTTCTAGAGATCTATTGTAGGGGACACTAATGGCGAGGACTTCATGGTGTGCCCATTTGGGAGTACAGGTTGGCATTATAGCAGGGGGCTAGTCATTGGACATTGGCATCAATGGGGAGGCATCTACCATCACGGGCATGGATAAGCTACTTATAGCTTTCATGCATTTGGCTGTATTTGCAGGAGTCTAGGCTTAGCAAAGGTGTTGGAATTTCCATGGTGCAGATTCTCAGGTGGTGAGATCAGGGATAAGCCAAGAGGGAGTCACTCATAATCATATACCTCAGTACGATCAGGGAGACAGTGGTCTCGGGATCCCGTGAGCGGCGACTCAGGGACAAGCTTGCGTTGGCATGGTGTCGGATGGCACATAGCCAGGGAGAGCAAGCAGATGCTAGGAGCTAGGTGGAGCAGGTGATGCTTTGGAGTTTGGCTTGTCTAGCAGGATGGTGACCAGGATCAGAGACATCAGGTGAGCATAGTATGTGGATGACGAGTCCATTGGGGTGGCTCATGGAGATGCTACAATTGCTCAGGTATGATATGTCATTTGATGTATGGACAATGTTTTTCAGCTGGTGCATCATGTTTGATGACCTAGAGATGGGTCATGTCTACTTGGAGGTAGGTGGCATGGAGTGTACCTGTGGTGGTACATATCCTAAGGGCATGGAGAGCATTATGGGGTGATGTGGATCTAGCATGCCCATGGCTGTGAGTTGACATGGATGGAGATGGTTGCTCAGGAGTGACAGTTGATACTTTGGCGAGTGATCAGGTGAGCTGCATGGTTATATGCACAATGGTCTCCAGGTTGGCATCACATGTTGTTTTTATCTTTAATTTGGTGAGTAGGACTAGTTTGCATTTGCTTTGGCTTGGACGCTATGATGGATACAGTTGTGGTGAGATAGGCTCCTTGGTGGGAGGCCTATATACTGATCAAATAGAGCTGGCAACGTCAAGTATGGGAAGTTGAGCCTGCATGAGATGTAGGAAAACAAAGTAGTCATTTTATGCTCATTGACTTGTCATTGTCTACTAGCTGTCTATCTGGTGAGGGTGCAATCTTATGGTGGCAGTAAGATTTCCTCAGGTTGAGCCTCAGTTGCTCATTTATGTCAGCTTTATAGGTCTGTGCTTGTAAGTGTCTGATAGGATGTCAGCCTAGCTAGATGGAGGATGTAAGTCTCATGGTGGCAGTGGGATTTCCTTAGTTTGAGCCATGTCGCTCATGTGGTCCACTTGTGTTCAAGTCGGATTGGGGACGAGTCAGTTGCTCGAGAGTATAATAGACTCTCTGTATGAGCATTGTGTTTGCATGATACTTTGTGAGTCAAACTTGGTGGTTTCTCGGTGTGCTTGAGTGTGAGTCAAGTACAGGTAGCAGGGATATGCATAACATCTTTTGGACACTCTAGACGTTGCTGCAATATATTGTTTTTCACTCTTATCACATTTGAGCTTAAGGAAGAGAGTTAGAAATCAGTTTTGATCTGATTCATTTGTATAAGCTCTAAATGTGATGATGTAATTAGTGTACATTTTATTTGGTTTACTTTATATGGTTGTGATCGGGATGTGACCCGTTAGGATATATTGATCGGGCACTGATCCCATAGACGGCTACTTGGGTTAGCCGAGTAGCCACACGTAGGAAAAATTAGCCTTTACAGAGTTATATATAGTACTTGCTATACTTGGGGGCATGTCCCAAGTTTGTCAGTCGAATTTGGCCATATTGGGCCCGACCTTAGTTTGGCATGCGGTAGGCCAGTTTAGTGACAGCTGTTGAGCCCATGCAGTTTGGGACTTTGCTATATGTACAATGTTTCTTCATAATAGAATTAACTTTTGTTGTGCCATCTATGAGAGCTTGTGAGGAGTGGCAATGGTGATTGTGTGATGTGATCTACATACCGCACTAGATTCTATCGGAATTTCAACTGTTCTGAATGCCCATTATGCTGCATAAAGTTTATGTTCCCAATCAGACCGACTTGCTTCAACTGTCTTCGTCATAATAGTGCAGAGAATCTTATTGGAAGATTCAGCTTGGCCATTCCCCCTGGGATAGTAAGGAGTACTAAATCTGTGTATAACAAAAAATCTTCCAGTAAACACTTTATTGTTTGATTAACAAAGTGTGTACCCCGGTCACTGACAATCTCGATCGGACATCCAAATCTGATTATAATATTTTCGTAGAGAAATTTGGCCGTAGATTTTGCATCAGCAACTTTGACAGCTTTGGCTTCAACCCACTTGGTCATATAATCAGTTGCTACGATAATGTATCAGGCCTGAGATCCTTGCGCGTCAGGATGAATAGGACCAACATAATTTAGTCCCTATTTTTCAAATGGTGCTTGCGATAAAACCGAATGCAAGGGTTCATAGTTCTGTCTAGTAGGCCCTCGTGCTCGCTGGCAAACATAACATGTCTGAATATAATTTTTTCTGTCCTTATGAAACGTAGGCCACCAACAACCTGATTGCAAAAGTTTGCGAACAATAATATCTATAGAGAAGTGTCCTCTGCCCATGCCATCATGTGAAAACATGATTAAATCTGGGATTTCATGTGGTAAAATACATCTACATAGAATATTGTCTGATCCACGACGACACAATTGTCTTGCAATCAAATGATAAGGTTGAGCCTTATGAATCAATTGTCTCTTCTGTAATTTTGTCAAAGAGTCATTCGGTTGTCCTAGCATCAAATACTCAACAATATCCGCTGCCCACTCAGGTACTGCTTCGACATAGAACAATGTAGCATCTGGTAATTCATCATCCACTTCAGTATTAACTGGTGTGGATTCGATTCACAAAACGTGATCGGCTAGATAATGTCGCTTGCCCTTTCGAACCACAATTCGAAAGTCAAATTCAGTCAATAACAGTAACCATCTTGCAATACGTCCAGTATTGCATGTCTTGTTTACCAAGTAAAGTAGCGGTTGGTGAGCCGTATAAAATGCAAAGTGCGTTTCCATGAGGTAGTGACAAAATTTTTGAACGAAAAAAATCATGGCTAACGCTTCACGTTCTGTTGTTGAATAATTCTTCTCCGGATCTGTAAGTTGTCTGGTTGCAAATCGTATAGGATAGTCCTTCTTATAATCACTTGGCTGTGTCAAAACTGATCCAATGGCATATTTTGAGACATCCGTGTGAACATGAAATTCAATCTTCCAATCTGGAGAACGCAATATTGGTTCTAAAGTTAATGTTTTTTTTAATTTTTCAAAGGCTTCTAATGCCTCTACTATCCAAATAGGAACAATAGTCAGTTTGTATATAGGTCATGCTAAATCCGCAAAGAAGATAATAAAAATTTGATAGTAGTGCGATGACCATAAACACAAACTCCACGAATCGTTGTTGGTGGTGGCAATTCCACAGTAATTTTGATTTTAGAATAATCTGTGGCAATACCATGTCTCGATATCACATGCCCAAGCACAACTCCGAGGGAAACCCATATCTGGCATTTTTCTAGATTTAGAGAAATTTGATATTTGCGACATCTTTCAAATACTTTTTCCAATCGATCTAGGTGGTCTGTATCTGTACTATGGACTCCCAGGTCATCCAAGTGAGTGATCAACATTTGCTTGCATGTCTCTTCCTCCTTTGTCCTTTGTTGTCATGTATCCACCATGATAGGCATTACTCTTTGGAACGAACTTGGTGCATTACAGAGTCCAAACGACATTACTTTGTAAGCATAGGTGCCCCATTCTGTTGCAAAAGCTGTTTTGTGATGATCTGCAAGTGCAATCTTAACCTGGTTGTAACCACTAAATCCATCCAAGAAACTATACGCTTTCGCTCCAACAAGGCGATCCAAAATGCTTTCAGTAAAAAGGTAACAAAAAGTGCTTCCGCGTCACTTTGTTCAAAGCCTTGAGATTCACACAAATTCTCAATTTTCCATTCTTCTTAGGAATAGTGATAATCAGTGAGATCCATTCGGTATGCTCGATCTCATAAATGAAATCGGCATCAAGAAATCTCTGAAGTTCTTTCTTTATTAGATCTCAACATTAGGTTTACAACGATAGAACTTTGTAACCTTTGGAACTGCATCGGGTACTAAAGGTATGGTATGTTCAATAACTGACATCGGAATACCCTTCAGATCTTGATAAGTCCATGCAAAGCAATCTTGATACTTAAGAAGTAGCTTCTGAAGTGCTTGATATTGTTCAAGATTAAGTTGTGATCCAACTTGTACAATCTTTTCTGGCTCTCCTGGTTCGGCAAGATTCATTGGCTGTGTCCTAGCTGGGCCATCGTAAACATCTTTCGAGTCTGGCACGTGTTCTTCAGGTTCACGATGTGCTTTAGGTAACATGATAACCACATCATTTAATGCATAACGTTTAAAATGTTCGGACATTTCATGTTGGACTACATCTGCTTGTTCTTTTTTGAAAGGACTTGTCTTGGATCTTCACTTAGCCTTCTTAGTAGGAATTGATTATGGAGGTGATGACTTCCAAGAAGATAAACTCTTCTTTGAAGGTGAAGACTTCCTAGATGATGATGTCTTGCTAGAACTCTGACTTATAGAATCATCCGCAACTTTTCCTTTACCTTTATCCAATAAGGGTGACACATTCTTTGAATCAATCTTTTGAGGAGGATTTTTCCATTTCAGGACCGTATTATAATGTTGCTTGGCTTGTTTCTTCGTCATTGACTCTGTGATCCTGTCTTCCTTCAATATAACCTCTTTGAGCGGTTTTATTGTTGGTTCATCAAGAACATTACGCACTGCCGAATCCATATGATTTAGAATATGCTCATCAGTAAGTTCTGCATTGTCATCATAAGTCAAGACATGACTCACAAGTATGAGGTCATTGAATTTGGTATAGGTTCCATTGATATCCAAGCTACATTCAGCACATTCAATGGAAAAGTGATCGGTGTATCCAAGGTTCAATCCAATAATGAAATCTCACTCAAATCTAACCGATTATCTTGTTGACACATATATCTTGCTAGACAATCAATCGTTGCAAGAGCTTCATTCCAGTTGACAGTATCCATTTGAAAATCATAATGAACTCCCAAATTTTTCTCTGGTCGGTCACAAGTCTGATTCGTTGTTGATGAATCATCATCCTCTTTTTGAACCACTAGTTTGATAGTCCAAGTTGCAGGATCAACTTTGACTGCACGATCACGATTTTCAGAAGTGATTTTCTCGGTACCCCAGTTATGAATTACTTGCGCAACTCATAACCATGGACGTCCCAATAGGATTTGGTAGACATTTGGTGCTTCTGGTAAATCCATTACTACGAAAGTAATGACAAACTGTACTCCCGCAATTCTGACAGTATCTTCAACCATTCCTCACGGAAGAACTGTCATTTGATCAGCTTGCTTAATGGCAAAAGTCGCAAGCTTGATATTTGTAAGGCCCAATTTTTCACATAGCTTTGTAGAAATCAGGTTAACTCCTGAACCGCCATCTATCACAGTTGCTTCTCTAGGAAATTGTCTATGCTGTATCGGAAGAGTGATATTTTTTTGTTCACTTTTCCAAGCGGCTCTGACATGGAGTACTTTATTAGATTCTTCAAATCCGGCACAAAAAAATGGCTCTTGTTGGACTTCTGGTTCTGTTTGGGCTAATTTTTGCGCTAAGACTTCTTTTGCTTTTTGCACCAACTTCAAGAACTCTTCCAATGAAATATTGATCTTACTAGATAAAATATTCATGAGCAGTTCTGTTTGCGGCGCTTCCGGTTCAATCATCTTGAAGGGTTCTTCATGATGATGCAACTAATCATTCATATCTGTACGTAAATTTCTTGGTGGCTGCAATGATGAAGAATGAACTTCAATTGTTGCTTTAGCAGCCTCAAGCTCCTCTTCTTCTTACAGATATTTATTCCACTACCTCATATCCTGATATCTTCTTTTTCCTACATGAAGATATGGATAGACTCCAGATGTTGTTGGTATATTTGTTAACGGTATATAATCAGCAGGTACTGGATCCACTACTGGGTCTTTCTACTTCTGTGCTCTGGTGACCACCATCAAGGGTACACTTGATTTATTCTGAGCTACTGGTCTTCGCTTGATTGTTATCAAATTTACAGGAGCTGTAGCTGGTGGTGGCTTCGGTCTTGCTGGACAGTCTTTATAGCAATGCCCACAACCATAGTCACGACAAAATGGTACAAATTTCTCTTTATTTGGACATTCTGCAACTCTGTGATTTTCTCCACATGCAAAGCATCCAAATGGTGCTCTGGTCCAGTTTCTAGATGCTTGTTGTTGCGCGGCAGCATAAATAGCATACTGTTTTGAAGATCCACCTTCTTGATCATTATCATAGTTCCATTGCTCAGCAATTCTGTACGGTTCTGGTTCCATCAAATTGGCAAGAGGAGCGGAGTGCTTTGGTGGGACAGGTAAGGCTAAACCTTCCGAGTATCCAAGAGCAGATTATCGAGGTTTGGCTACTGGATTTCCTCCATACTGTGGTCCTCGATATCCCATTTGGGCATACCATTGCTGGATTATTCAAGGAATGAAGTTGCAAAAAACAGTCTCATGATCCGACGAATTACGCAAATGGCAAACACTGATTTCCATTCGTTTTTTCAATTGAGGACACTCATTCACTGTGTGATTTCCTGTACAAATAGAACACCAAACATTTTCCCTAGTAGGAAAAGTCTTTGCAAACTTCTCAAGTTCCTTGTTAGCTTGTCCATGGAAATCTTTCAATGCTTTGATCTTCTCATCAAATTGCGACTGCAACTTTTCCATCTGTTTCTACTGGTTTTTCCCGAGTTTCTCGAACTCATTGAGCATCATTTCTGCAGTAGCATTTACATTTGTTGATGCAATAGTGACGGATGTCGTAGTGGTCTACCCTACTGTATAAGACAACATACTGACATTCGGCTCATCATCTGAATCTTCATCCTCCTCCCGGATTGCATCATCCATAGCATTTTGCAAGAGTGCATACTCATTATGGCGTTTCAGCTCACGTCTGATCCGTTTAGGTAAACCTGACAAAAACCACATAATCATGGCATTTTTGTTAATCAGCTCAGGTTTGCACTCAGATATGAGACGTTTCACCCGTTCAATGTAATCTCGAACCATTTCCCGCTTTCCCATTTCAATTTTACTTAAAAGTAGGAAAGGGTCTTCCATAAACTTCCGAGGTTTGAACCGTGTGATAAGGGCTCTTTTAACAATCTCCCAATCTGCACGCTTAGTTTCATCTTGATTATAGTACCAATCTTGTGCTGCGACTGTTAAGGCCATAGGAAAAAGCTTAAGTTTATCTTGGGAAAAAATTTCACCATAGACTTCACAGGATTCAGCATAGATCTGAAGAAATCTAACTAGATCTATTAACCCATTGTATTTGGGTAGATCCAAACGGGGTGCTCTTCTAACAATGATAGGATTAACTTCCTGAGGAGCAGCTCTAGGGGCAGCCATCTTAAAAAATTCAAATCAAGCAAACAATGAGATTGGATCTAGATTTTTCAATCAAAACTATCTTAGATCAGATCTGCTAGATCTATTTCACTTTTCAAAAATCAGATTTTTTTATCATGAAAAAGATTTCGAAATTCAATCAATTGATACTTCTCAAAAATGAAAAATTTCTCAGAATCCAAATCAGTCTGTATCAAATTTGATCCAAATTTTGACAGAAACTTGATCTGGAAAATTAGAACCTAAAAAAAGTATTGGCAAAGGTTTCCTAAGCGAAAATTGGTTCGGCGAAGGTTCATTAGTGCTATTTTGGAGAAAAAAAACTCTCTGATCAAGTTTTTCTGACAATTTTTATGAAAATAACATTCGCCGAACTCTTGGATGCAAGATCTGACACGTACAAAGCTAGGGTAAACCCGACGAAGGTTTCTGACACAAAAAAACACGGTTTCTGTAGTTTGGCAAGGGTAGAAATCAAGATTTTCTATTATCTGGACAAGAAGAATCTTTGCCAAACTCAAAAATAGTATTTTACTATAAATAGAATGT
The DNA here is from genome assembly GCA_029204225.1 of Diphasiastrum complanatum. NCBI lineage: Eukaryota > Viridiplantae > Streptophyta > Lycopodiopsida > Lycopodiales > Lycopodiaceae > Diphasiastrum > Diphasiastrum complanatum. The sequence goes on along the minus strand of CM055096.1, from coordinate 75,910,677 downwards.
TCTGGAATCTCGACAAAGGTTTTGGCGAAGAATCAAGAGTAATATTGGTATTTTTGCAAAAAAAGTGACTTTTTTGGCAAAATATGGCAATATGACAACTGATACTCTGAAAAAACCTTCTATTTTTTGTCTTATTCTTCGCCAACCTGGCAGTAGATAGATCTGAATCACACCTATGTACAGTGAATCGGCAAAGGTTCTTTTTCTATATTTTTAGGATTTTGGTGATTTTTTGGTATTTTTTGACGGCTTTTCGGATGTTTCTGAAAATCTGCTGGGAAGGATTGTTGGCCTTTCAAACAGAAGGTTCCGTGATCAAAATCGAAGGTGTCTGCAACTTGGCGAAGGTTTCTTAAAAGAGGGAAAAAAGTTATCAGCTATGATGACAATTTTTGTCTTCTTTTGACCAAAATCTGACAGATTTGACCGACTTTTGTTGGTTCTTTTGATATCTCAAATCCAAATGGATCTTAAGATTGGTGATCTGAATAGCTAATCAGATTAGATTTTAAACAAGCAAATCCACTCAAATAAAGCAAAATCACTCCCAAACTAACCATCCAACAAACATGCTGCAAACTAAAAAATTGGCGTAGCTCCCCAGCAACGGCACCAAAATTGTAGTGGGTTTCTTTCCTTGCCTAACCTCAATCCAAGATCTAATCAATCTAGCATCAAAGAGATGAAGTTAGTTGTCACGCATAGATTCGTTCCCATGAGAGCGATAGTATAGTTCAGATTTCAGGATGAATGGAAGATTCACATCTAACTCTAACAACCGTTAACCCTAAGAAGCATTAACACTACATCCACTAACACTAGATCCACAACACAAATAGCTTACTCTTTCTCTCTCTCCCTTTCTCCCTCATAAAAAGTATAATAACATGCAATCCCAACAACAATCAGATCCAACAATTAGCAAAATCCAAATAAAGCATAAGAGATGGAGGAAAAGTGATAGAGAGCAAGAATTCTATCCATCTGACTATACTATATTCACGTCTGCTTTCGCAACAGTCCGAGAAATATCCATAGCTTGTCCCCAATTGTTCCTTCATTGTTGAAAACAACAATAGATTCGAATTGTGACATATAACTGTCTACATCATCCAACGATGTGCCTTTAACATAGTCATACTTGATCTTGGATATAGGTGTGAATATCAGTTGTGGAGACTCCATATCTGGTACAAGTAGCTCTAGATCTGGCTTAGAGATATCTAGTTCAACTGTGTCAAGAATATCAAAAAAAATTGTTTCAGGTAGACTATCAGATTTGTCAAGAAGAAAATCAAAATAAGTTTCAGCTTCCTGATGTGAAAGGTGATGTGCCACTCTGGATGTTTCCTGAAGAGTTTTGAAAAAATCCTCTTGGAGCATCCAATATCTTTCCAATCACTCAGCTCTAGAACTGCTTCCTATGGTTGGCATTCATCTTCAACAGATAGTTATCTGATGCCAAGATATTTTTTCAATCTCCAATTGGCACTTACCTCCCCGGCAATGGCACCAAAAGATGAATTCTTATGTCATAACTAAGTTCTCCTTAATTACACAGATTAAATGCAATATAAAAAATTATCATTCCCACAAAAATGGTAAATGGATGAATATTGGAGATTAGTGCACATTGTGTAATAGTAGTATCCTACTTATCAACAAATATTTGATCAACCGGTAGCCATTACTACCTTAATGTAGAGTACTGAAAACAAACTTTAACATCAACAGAGTCTCAAAAAAAAAAACTCTTAGTAAAATTATCAGACTCCACAGATATGACAGAAGTCTAACAGTTCGATTACATCAACAACCGAATACATCCCTATCAAAGTTAATCGACTAGGATTCAGACAAAGGTCTGTTCTACTAATTTAGAACAATCAGTTCCCACATTCAGATCCGTGAATTGTCAAAGCATTGCTCAAACCACCAATCATAGTCAACAATGAACGATAGCATTGACATTCTAGATGGATTTCTACGATAGAAATCGGATCTCACTTCCAAACAAGTACTGTGACTTGTTACAAAGTTAAAGACTCGAAACTTAATCTCATATGAGATTAGTCATTGTTTGGTTTTGATGAGGATCATTCGTGTGGTACCCGAAACCTTAAAATTGATCATGTTCAATCATTAAGAAACTCATTTCAAACACACGAGTTACAATGCTTGCTTTTCATGTTCAGGTGACTTTGACTATTATGATTAGGTGATCACTGTATGTGTGAACTAAGCTATAAGAATTTAGGGGTTTTGTTCTACCACTCTCTACTTTTCTATTATGATGGTTTTCTTTTTCTTTGGTGGCTATGGTGGCTTATGCTTTTTGCTTAATCTAGTGCTTGTATACATTTGGTGCTAAGAGTAGCTAAATACTAGTGGACAAATATCTCCATTGAGTTTATGATTTACCCCATATTCAAAATGGGCATGATATTGGCATGGTTAAATGGATTCACATTTCACCATTGATTGACATATCATTAAAATAAAATTGTGTACAAAGCTTTTTGCAAAATATTCCAACTTTCTAATTTGAACCTGCATTTTGACAAATCAAGATAACTACTTTATTATGTACATTTCCAATCAAAATTAAGAAACTTTTTTGTGTAGCTATTGAAGATGCTTTTCATTCAAAATCTAATCACCAAGGACAATTTTTGAAAATTTGAATCCCATCATGTATTAGGCACATGTCTCTTCAAACACCGCATCCCCATTTTATTGAGCCAATAGCTATTTGCATGCTCCTAGAAAACTTAGTAACTCTAAATGGTATTTTTTGCCATTGTTGTTTCACATCCTTTTATGCTAAAATACCCTTCAAAGAGAACCAGAAATTTGTAAAATCATCCAAAAAACATATCAGCCACAAGCAAATAAGCATCACTATCATGCTGAGCTTCAAGAGAGACAAAGTATATGTTAACCTGAATTTAGTTCAGCATAAGTTATGGCAAGGATGAACATTGGTTGCAAGATACTATCAACATCATCCCATTTTTTAGAAGCTCGATAAAGACACCTTCACAAGTATTTGCTACCACACGTAGTCCATGTCAGTTTATTGAGTTGTTACTGGCCCTAATTAAGCAATGCTACAGATTTTCTCTTCAATCTTGAATTTCCAATTGTACCAATTATCTTCCTTCAAGCTTATCTAGAGCATAGCATACAATGCTCATGGGTTTGGCAATGGGAAAGGCATCCATTAACGAGACACCAGAGGCTCTTGATGTTTATTTTCCTCTACTGTAGGATGAAGCTCAAATACTTGCTGCATATATTTAGTCATAGACCTTTGTGGTTCAAATAATTGTGATTATTTGTCACAATTTGTCTTAGTTGAAGGTGTGCACTGATAATATCGTTTTCCCTAAGTAGAAAAGACTTAACATGTAATTAGGGTTAATATGTCAATTCATTACTCGAGGCCTCCCTACTTACATATAGAACCCTAAAATCCCAATAATTGAATTTGAGCCTAGCTATACACCTGTTAACTACATGCCCAACCCTAATGGCAAGCCTAACATGAGACACTGCATACCACTTAAAAACCCATAGCTTTTGATACACAGCACTCGAAGGATTAGATTCTTTCGTGTGAGATGCAAGATAATGCATGTCGATATCTTTATTGGAGAATCATTGTCAATTGAAAATTTGCTACTCATTTGATATGTTTTGCATGATCAGCTGTGGATATGATCATTTTTAGACTGTGACAATCACTAATAACATAAAGGCATCACATATACAATTGAGAAGTAAGAACCACCTTGATTGGACCTTATAGGTTACACTGAACGATGAAAAGCAGAAGCTTCTTTAGATGTCTAGACTCTGACTAGAAGCTCTGATCAATAAAATATCATCTACAATTTTCAGAAAACTTAAACTCTATACAGTTAAGTTTATTTAAGGAATGAGCATATAAGATTATTGAGAGCAAGAATCAAAGCAAGTCGAAAATACTAAAGAGAGTAACTAAATGAGGCAACTATTGCAAAATGCTGACAGCAGTGACATACTGTGGGCAGCATTGCCACACTAGACTGATATTAGATCCTTTTACTCTTTTAGGCTACAAATTTCAGCATGTAATTTAGAGATGAATCTTTTCCGCATCACCAATCTGAGGTCCAGGTATCGGGAGTTCTAACAGGTGGAGTTCTAACAGGTGCAATTTGCAAGAGCAACACAAGTAACAGTGGCCTTACGCTACTCTGTCCTTGCAGGCTAAAAAGCCTTGTGTAGCATTTGTTGTAGAAACTGTTCATGCTACAATAGCTCAGAAGATGTGCACAATGTCGTAGGCAAAAGTCCAGAAGAGTACAAACGACATTAACCCTTGTGACACTCCATCAAATGCAACTCGATGCCATGAGTCAAAGAAGGAATAAATGTTGAACTTGGCCTTGGCTGCCAATCCAAGTGATGCAAGCAGCATGATGACAAAATAGCAAAGGAAGCCACTCAAAGCCGTCAGGCCTAATACACCTGCAACAAAACCTGCAACAATGGACAAGAATGTGCGACAATAATAGACTATTTTCATATTATGCTGTACATTTTCAAGGGTAAAAGAAGGCACGTCATTGGATTCATCACTTTTCTTTGCCTCTTTTGCTGCCACGCCCTTGGATCTAGAAGAGGGTGCCATTTTGTCGCTTTAAGCTGAATGCAAGTTATAGCATCGAAGGAATAAAAAGTGTCACCCAGTCCGTTCCTAAACAAAAGACAAATACTCATTCAGTAAGGCAATTATAAGGAACTAGTTGAATGAAAGGAATGACAGGTTACTGCAATAACAAATCAGAATGCATTGCATGCACAGAAATGCGGTCTCTTCAACAATTACCGTGCTCTTACATACAAATTCCCAGACACTGTACAGCTTTAGGAAGAAAGGCATAGTCTCACTATATCGTCAAGAGATTCTCGAAATTATCTATTAGCGCGTCCACAATGCACACATGCACTAAGCACATAGAGATCAAGAAACATTTTATCAGGGGAAAACCCTTTATCTAAATATCTTTATGAAGCCAGTTGTTAAATTTGAGCTTTTTGAATAAACAGTAGGAGTTTCCAAGATAGATTAACGCTTACGGGAGAATCTTGAATATATTGTGAGCCTTATTTATTAACATGCACTATTGCATATAGCTATCTTGTTGCATGTAGTAAGTTGTTTCACTATATGCCACCTGGATAACACGTAGAGGGATAGTTGTCCCATAACAAGGCCACAGATCCATGCCATGGAAACCCCCACAAATAGTTAGCATAGTGTATATTGTTGAGGTGCTTCATTTGTATACTTCTGATTTTGGTGATTTGAACTTGGTACAATATTTGCACTGTCTCCTTTATGGTGGTGGCTGTATCTGATGATTGCTGAAGTGGGTAGCTCTTCCCTTTGGATCAATTCTCTCACAACATCATCAGCACAACGAAGAAGTTTGATAGCATACTATAGAAGTTTGGCTCCTCTCCCACCTTCCTCATCGAGCAAATCTCTAAGCCTATCCTTACATGCAAACAAGAGTGGGAGAGGGTGGGTTGCCTTGCTTTACGCCAAAGTTGATGAATTTTGAAACCATTGAACGTGCGAGCTTCCACTATCACCTTTTTATAGAGTTATCCTACTGCGTGTCTCAAGTCATTTTGGAATGCAATCTCCTCCATGTGTGCCTATAATTTCTACCTTTAAACTATGGCAAATGCTTCTCAGAAGTTGACAAGCCATAATAGAGGTTTTGTTGTTGTCCCTCTTCTCAATGCTAGCACTTATACTAACCAGATGACCAATAGCAAAGCAATTTTTGAGACTGTGGCAAATGCTTCTCAAAAGTTGACAAAGCAACAATAGAGGTTTGCTGTATTTTTGGCTCTTCCCAATGCTAGCTCTTAAACTAAACATATGATCGGAGATCTGCTAGCAATCATTTTCATTCGATTGATGATTTTCAAGATTCCGAGTTTGAAATTTATCTTAATGGAGCTCCCATTCTTCCCGACTTTCTTGATCTTGTCGAACGCCTATGCCACTTGGGCTGGCAAGCATGGTCCACGTCATCTTCATATTACTGATAAAGAATTTACTGCTCTTGTTGACACTGGCAGTACTCATTCTTTTCTTGGCATGTGGTGTGTTGTATCTCATATTTGTGCCAATCCTATTCCAGCTCCTGTTCCTTTGTGCATTGAAGTTGCTAATTCTCATACTTTCCAGAACACACTTATGTTTTCTGTTGTTCATTATTGTATAGGTGATTTTACAGGACAGGCTGATTCTCACTTCATTCCCAATTACTTAGGGGCTAATTAGTTTGTTTCATTAGGAGATATTACTTTATATCTTTTAAAGTAGAGTGTTTCTATTATTCATGATGGCACTCCTCATACCTTTCATGGTATCGATTCTGCAGCTAATTCTTCCCTTATTTTTGCTATACAATTTATGCATTCCTTACTCAAAGCTCATGGGGCGGCTTCATTACAATTTATGCGTTCCTTACTCAAAGCTCATGGGGCAGCTTCATTATATGTTCGCGTTGCCTTCTAGTCCTGCACCAGCTTCTGTTATTCCCTTACTAGTCAAGGCTTTATTACAAAAATATTAGCATGTTTCTTCTGAGCCTTTGTCCTTACCTCAACTTCGAGATATTAATGATCGTAATGATTTAGTCCCCGGTTTTGCTCTTGCTTCACGAGCTCCTTGTCACGTGACTAGACAAGCTGAGATCCACACCCAAATTATGGGGTGGCAGCAAGCAAAGGGTATTTGATATGCTCAAGCATGAAAATGGTTACCACTCTTGAGTTCCCATTTAAAGATCTAATTGCACCATTCACTTTGGAAACTAATTTCAGTACGTGATTGTAGGTGTTGTGTCATTTGTGCTAACGTGGTCGACCAATGGTGATTTTGAGCAAGAAAGTTGAGAAATCTCAAATGACTTGGCCAGCTCACAAAAAGCAAATTCATACAATCTTAAATGCTCTAAACACATGGAATCAATACTTGAATGGCACTCATCGTACCATTTTCGAGGATCACAAACTTTGAAGTACTCATGTGATAAACCATATTTAAAACATCAAAAACCCCTTCGATGGAGCTTATCCAAGAATTCAACGTTACGATCAAGTACAGCCACAATAATGGCAGATGCCTTATCGTGAATGTGCCATGCAATGCCATTTCTAGTGGTGAGATCACTGGGTACTAGGGCAAGCTATACAGCCCTTGACTTTCAAACTGTTGAAATATAATGCCTATTTTACACCTTTTGGCTTGTGTACTTCTAACTTGTAACTTGTGAACAAGACATGGGGAATGTACATAGTACACCCCACTTGTGTTAATTAGGCAAGGAGTGACAAGTAGGTTAAAGACCCATGTGGGCCTAGAGCTAGAATAGTAATGATGCCACGGTGCCACCTCATATGTTCCATCTTAGCACGTGATATTTGTGGCCCCAAGATCTTTTGGTCTTGAGGGGTTTCCACGCCCTCCTCTAATTTGAATTTCATTATGTTTGAATCTATCTTGAGTTCTCTCTTGCTTGTTTTGTCTACTACTCCATAGCTGGTTTTCTGAAGCTTTCATAGTGTGCTTTCTATGTTTTTAAGATACTCCATAGCTAGGCCTTGGATTTTGTCATGGTGTCAGAGCAGGTTATGTTGCCTGTGGTGTTGTGAAAGCCAGAACTTGTTTTGATCAGATTTTTGTTATCCTCGTAGAGGAGCTTATCTTGGAATTGGGTGCACTTTCTATAGTCTCTCTATTGTCTACATGGTTGGGGAGTACTGTGATCCAAAAACTTTCTAATTTGGGAGGAAATTTTTTGGAGTTCTCTGAAGCAGCTTAAACTAACAGATTTGCAGAGGGGGCATATTACTTTATGACCTTTATTGATGACTTCTCATGCAAAATTTGGATTTATTTCTTGAGACAAAAATCTGAAGCATTCAAGTACTTTGTGCAATTAAAAGCTTTGGTAGAAAAGCAATCAGGAAAGAAGATAAAGATGCTCAGGTCAGATGGTGGTGCAGAGTACATTAGCACGGAATATGTGGAGCTAATGGAATCAAAAGGCAGCTTAGTATTGCGGAGTGTGCAAGGTACATGCTCAAGGAAAAGGGGTTTGCCCAACTTTTTTTGGGGCGAGACAATGCACACAACGATGTTTCTTTTGAATAAAAGTCCAACCAACGCTGTGAAGGCAAGAATCAAGAAGAGGCATTTAGCGGCATTAAGTCCAAGGTGGGCGCTTTGCGAGTGTTTGGTTGTACGGCATATGCCCATGTACATGAAGAAGCTAGATGCAAAATCAGCAAAATGTATTTTCTTGGGATATAGTGAGGAAAGCAAAGCCTACCGACTTTAGGATCTCACTAGCAAGAAGAGGATCATAAGTCCAGATGTGATCTTTGAAGAGGATCATTCGCCTCCTGTGGAGGAACAGGGGAGGGAACAACTGAGTTCGTTCCAATACTTGATGAACCACATCCACATATTGAGGAGTCTCAGGATGATCATATGAGTGATCAAGAGGAAGAATGTGAGGAGACTAAGAAGCAGAAGGAAAGGGGTCCTATTCGTCATCTTCATCACCAACTGCAAGGAAGAAGTTTCCCAAATGGTATTGGCAAATTGTGCAGGATGGTATGATATTGGATGAGGGAGAAAGCAGCAATCTAGGGGCAAAAAGATCTCGAAGGCAAGTTCAACCGCATGAGGAGACAAACTTTGAACTTATGACTATTGTTCGTATACATTCGTCGAGCCAATAGATGAGAAGGTATGGCAACAAGCCATGCAAGAGGAGTATGACTCCATCCTCAAGAATGATACATGGGACTTGGTGTCGCTACCAAAAGAAAAGCATCTTATCGGGTGTAAATGGGTCTATAGGACCAAATACAAATCAGATGGGAGCATCGAAAAGCATAAGGCAAGACTGGTGGTTGTAGGAATCCAGAATCAAGACTGTTCATTAACACAAAGTATTCTCAAAGAGAAGAGAGAGATGGTTAGATGACCCTCTTATAGAAACTTGTGGACAGCCAATATGAACACTAGATTGCTTAACAAAAGTGTGTTTCATACAAATGAATGGCTACATATAAGTAGTCCAAGATGGCTATCTACCTTCATGACTGTTGGCTGTCCAATAACTTGACTAATGGCTATCTAGCTACCATAAGTTACAAAAAATAATTAAGTATCCCAACGCTTCAAAATCTGCTTAATGTACCGCTGTTGGGTAATGAAGATTCCAGCCTTTCCTTGCAAAAACTCAAGACCAAGGTAGAAATGCAATTGGCTTAAATCTTATGTATCATAAACTGAAGCAAGATCAGATTTTAAGGCTGCAATATATTGTTCATTACTACCCGTAATGATAATATCATCAACATATAGCAAAATGATGATGATAAACTCAAATGTATGCATGACATAAAGCGTAGATTCACTAGGACTGTTAGAAAAGCCACAATCACAAAAGTATGTGTGTATCTTTTGATACCACATCCTTGGGGCTTGTTTTAGTCCATAGAGAGCCTTCTTGAGAAGACAAACTTTGTCTTCTTGACCTGCAACCAAAAAACCAGCAGGTTGCTGAAGGTAAACTTCCTCATTAAGATCACCATTGAGGAAGGCTGTCTTTATGTCAAGTTGGTGCATACACCAACCATGATGGGCAGCCAAAGCAGTGACTATCCTTACGGTAGTTATTCGTGCGGTAGGTGCAAAAGTTTCCTCATAATCAATGCCCTCCTTTTGCGCATAACCTTTGGCAACAAGTCTTGCCTTGTACCTTTCAACAGTACCATCGGACTTGTACTTGATCTTATAAACCCATTTACAGCCAATTGATTTCTTTCCATGTGGAAGATCACCAAGAACCCATGTATGGTTCTTTATGAGTGAGTCATATTCCTCTTTCATTGCGTCCTCCCAACATTTTACTCCTTTGGCCTGCTCATAAAAAACAGGTTCTATTGCACTATCCTCAATAGATGTAAGAGCAAAATCAGAAAAATCAGCAAATTCTACTGATTTAGATGAGGCACGAGTCTTCCCTTCATAGAAGCGGTTCACTTTGCTGTCCTGCAAAGTCTGCAACAGCCATTTAGAGACCGGTTTAGGCTGTCCAACAGCCTTACTTTGATCAATGCTTTGCTGTCCGAAGTGATCTGAACTGTCAACACTTTGCTGTTCAAAGTGCTCTGAAATTGGACTATGTTGTCCAAAGTTTTCAACAGGTCGTTCCTCTTCATAAATCTGCTCCTCTTGATGAATTATGGGCTGTTCGCTTGAAAAACCAATGGGCTGTCCATTAGAGGATGATGGCAATCCCTCCTCTTCAACATTAGATGGTGATACCAAATCATACCAAACTTCATAAGGAGTCAAAATCTTCAAGACTTTAGTCGGACACCGATTACTAATGTATGCCGCCGTAATAACCACTTCAGCCCAAAACTTGTGGGGAACGCCCTTTGCCTTAAGCATGCAACGAGCCATCTCCATGATTGCGCGATTTTTCCTCTCGGCAACACCATTTTGTTGCGGTGTGTAGGTGTAGTCATTTGATGTAGAATGCCTTTGCTTTGAAGAAACGTGCTGAACGTACTTTTAATGTATTCCCCTCCTCAGTCGGTACGTAGTATCTTCAAAGTATGCCCAAATTGATTTTCTATGATAGCTAGAAAATCAAGTATGCATCCTTTGCATACATGTCCTTCGGGATGCTCCATATTTGGAATGCCTTCCACAATGTTGAATTTCTTCAACATATTCAAACTTCCAAAATTGAGGTGCCCGTACCTCGCATGCCATAGTTTAGCCAACTCCAATGCATGTGAATTAGTACCAACAAGACCAAAGGATGTCAAAGCTTTAGGTTCATAAATATCCAACAAAAACAAACCTCCTCGCAATGTTCCCGAAGCAACAATTAAAAGTGATCTCTTTGGGTCTTTTATAAGACATTTGTCTTCTTTAAATTCTATAATCAATCCTTGATTCATGATCGTCGAGACCAAAATGAGATTTTTCTTAATCTTAGGAACATGAAGTACATTTCGAATGTACTTTTCTTCTCCATTGGGACGAATGAGGATCCAATGCCTTCAATTGGATAGGAGGTGTTGTCAACACCTTGAACCTTGCTTCCATCTTTGATTTTCATAAGCTTTGTGAAGACGTCTCTATGGTGAGTCATATGGCGTGTAGCTCCGCTATCAATCACCCAATCAATGGAAGAAAAAACAGCAACCTGCAAAGCTGAAGTAGTGCTGTTTTCTGCTGAAAAACCAGCAAGTCGAGAAGTGGTAGAAATCTCATTTTGATTAGAAATGAGATTGTTAGTGACAAAAGCAAAATCACCATTGAAAAAATCATCCTCCTTTTGATGTTCTAATGAAATCATGGCTGTATTTGTATCAATACCTTTCTCTTTATCCTTAGTAAGCTTCTTCCTACATTCCTTTATGTGGTGCCCAAACTTTTTACAATAATGGCACTTACCCTTCTTTTTGGATCCTTGATCTTGGCCTTCCTTGGATTTTTGATCCTTGGAAGAAGAAGGCTTACCTTTCCACTTGCCCTTGCCTTTGCCTTTGGTAAAGAAGGCTTGATCTTCTTGTTCACGCTTAAGAAGGCCTTGTATGATTTGAAACAGGAACCCAGGGCATGGTATAGTCGTATTGACGACTATTTTGCCAAGAAGCAATTTAGAAAGAGCCATTCGGATTGCAACTTGTATGGGAACATCAGCTTGATAGTTCTCTATGTGGATGACTCAGTCATCACGGTATGGGAAGTTGATTGCAAAGGTACAGGCTCATTTGTCAAATGAGTTTGAAATAAAACATTTAGGTTAATCCACTATTGGCTAGGTTTGGAGATTTGCAAAAAGTGAAATTGTGTGTTTATTTCTCAGGCAAAGTATGCATGTGCATTGTGAAGTCTTGAACAGGTTCAACATGCAAGATTGTAAACCCGTATCTACTCCCATCGATACCAGCAACAAGCCATCTAGGGTAGCACTCCTTCGTGGATGAGACTCTTTATAGGCAGCTGGTAAGCAACTTGATTTATGAGTTTATGAGTTCCCCAATTGAGGCCCATTGGAAAGCAGCAAAGAGGGCATTGAGGTATGTCAAGGGAATTACTTGTTATGGAATAGAGTACACAGATGACGGTAAGCTTCAGCTTGGAGACTTTACTGATTCGGATTGGGCTGGTAATAGGGATGATCGGAAGTCAACCGCATGTTACACATTCAACCTTGGTTCAGGAGCCATTTCTTGGTGCAACAAGAAACAGTCCACCATCACCTTATCATCCACAAAGGTTGAGTACTGCAATGTTTGAGGGCACCTTTTCGAATCGCCTTTTCGAACCGTGTTTGAATCAGGAAAGAATCGACTTCTCCAGGTTCGAACCGGCGAATCGGTTTTAGGTTTTTTTTTTAAAACATTAATGTCACAGCATACATATTACATATTATATATGTCATATTCCAATGTACCATGTGCATGGTTAGTTAGTGGTAAATTAGCAAATGTTCAATGATTCGAATTTCTTCACAAAAATGACAAAACACACACACATTTGTCAAACACACACACAAACACACACACGCACACACACACACACACATTGTCAAACATTTAACACGCACACACACATTTGTCAACAGTCACACACACACATCAACAGTCACACACAGACAGCTCTCTCTCTCTCTCTCTCTCTCTCTCTCTCTCTCTCTCTCTCTCTCTCTCTCTCTCTCTCTCTCTCTCTCTCTCTCTCTCTCTCTCTCTCTCTCTCTCTCTCTCTCTCTCGGATTCGGGCGCGGAACTGTCTCGGATCTCTCTCTCTCTCTCGGGCGCGGATCTTGTCTCGGATCTCTCTCTCTCTCGTGCGGAAATCTCGGAACCTTCGGGACTGAAACTCTATCGCGAGGAGTAGGAGCAGGTAACGAGTTTTTTCCTTTTTTTGAAAACAATTCGAACAGCAAAAAAATGGTTCAAAAAGGACTTTCGAATCGCGATTCGACACAACAATGGAGTACTGGGTAGCGGCAAAGGCTACTTGTGAGGCTATATAGCTTAGGAGACTTCTTGGGGAGGTGCAGATCCCACAAGATGGTCTTGCTATTCTTCATTGTGATAGTCAGAGTTGTATTCAGCTGGCCAAAAATCCTGTGTACCATGCTCGTACGAAGCACATTGAGGTGAATCAGCACTTCTTATGAGAGAAGATCCAAAGTGGGGAAATTCAACTCGTGTATTGTGATACTAACGACCAAGCAGCAAATATCTTTAGTAAGGCACTTAGTAGAGAGAAGTTTGAAAATTTTCGTAATATGCTAGGTGTTGGTATGAACAAAATAGCCATTAAGGGAGGGTGTTCAAATATAATGCCTATTTTGCCCCTTTTGGCTTGTATACTTGTCACTTGTAAGTTGTGCATAAGACATGGGGGTAAATGTTAATGTACATAGTACACCCCACTTGTGCTAATTAGGCAAGTAGTGGCAAGTAGGTTAAAAGACCCATGTGGGCCTAGAGCTAGAATAGTAATGATGCCACCTCATATGTTCCATTTTAGCATGTACTATTTGTGTCCCCAAGATCTTTTTGGTCTTGAGGGGTTTCCACACCCTCCTCTAATTTGAATTTCATTGTGTTGGAATCTATCTTGAGTTTTGTCTTGCTTGTTTTGTCTACTACTCCATAGCTGGTTTTTTGCAGCTTTCATAGTGTGCTTTCTATGTTGTTAAGATACTCCATAGTTGGTGTTTTGAAGCTTTCATAGTGTGCTTTCTATGTTGTTAAGATACCCCATCTCCTCCATTGACATAAACCCAATAAGGCATCCCTAGTGGTAAGAAGTGACCTTCTTGACTGCTTCAAGGAACCCTTGTGCGGTAGATGAGCATGCAATCAGCTCTAAACTTGGCGTAACTACGGAAGCCTTGGGCTTATAAGGTTCTAAGAAGCTTTGTTCCATGGTAGCACCAAGTGCAAAGGATGGATTTCCTCAAGAGCCCTCCACAAGAAGCGAGATCAAGAATAAGATCCAACAATATCTCAATCGTTGTATAAGAGACAAGTTCTTATGTCATGACGATAAAAGCTAGAAAAAATCTAGAGAAAAAGCTATGATTATGAGGCATAAGACCGAACCAAAAATTTGTGCCCATGGATGCGAGTTACGGACGTCTTTTATGAATGTCACAATGTGCCTGGATTAGGGCATACTAGCTTCAAGGGCGCCTTGTGCTAGTTAAAAAACGCTATTTTCAACCTTCACATACTTCATGGCATCAAACTCTTGCAGCGCATTTCCCAAACCTACACTTACATTAGCCACTTCATGCATAGCTGGATCAGCAATCAATGTGCTGAAACGGCTGGTGAATTCTATACTGATGATGAATCTTTAAATGTTAAGAACCATTTGGCAATCACCGTGATGTCAAATGTAATGTGATCCAGCACAACATCTAAAAGAGGTTTATTGTAAGCTCGGCAAGTAACAGTGGGATGAAAGTCTTGTCAACGAAGAGCTCTGCTGCAACTAGCATCTCCCCAGCAAAAAATATCGACGCAAGTTGTGCCATCTCAAACCTCTTCTGCGGCCAAGTGCTACCATTGCTTTTGCAGCAGAGTGATCTACATCTAGCTCTCTTAAGAAAGCATTACCATCATTTGTTGATACAATGGTCAGTTGGGATCAACAAGAGCATCTTGAGCATTCGGTGCACGTCATTTTCTCATTCCCTGTTCATAGCATATTGAGCACTAACACAGGGGAGTGCAAAACAGTTCATCAAGTATTCGAAACCCTAAAGCACCAAAAAGAGGATCTCACTCAAACAGAAAGCGCTTCGATCCCTCTTTTCCAATTTAAATCTACAATCACAGCTAGAAAATAAGGAGTTGCAGCACTTGCCTGATGCAGCTTCTTCTCGAATCTCGCCCTAGATCGTCGCTCCCTTAAAAGAAAGATCGTCGCTATGCCGTAAAGACCACCTCAGATCGGCATAGCACACCACACCACCTCGTCTCTTTCCTGGCTCCGCACCCTAACTAAACCCGGCAAAAAAGCAGAGAAAAATGAAACAAGTTCTTTTTTTTTTCACAAAACCACCCACCACTATCACAAAATTTTCACACTTTTTTGGCATTCTCTTGTGGGCCCGAGTTCGCAAGTGCCAAGATTGTTTTTTTAAAAAAAAATTGGCTTTTATTTCGTGATTTATTTTCTCCGATTTTATTGTTTGAGTTGTTTTTAGTTTCATTTTTATTTTATTTTATTTTTTTTTAGTTTTAGATTTTTTTTTTCTCAAAATTTTTGTTCAGAATGTTTTTTTGATATTTTTTTGTTTGGGGATTTTTTTCGGAATTTCTTTTTAATATTCCACTTTTTTTTTCATTCTTTTTTTTTCAAATTTTTTTTAGTCTTCCCATATTTTGCACAAATTTCTTTTATGGAACATGCATATGGACATGGCCTGCCACATAGCACATGCACATTCCACGCAAAATGGCATGTGCTATGTGGTAGCCCATCATTAGCTGTCCACATGTACATTCCATCATAACTTTCATGTGTTATGTGTCAACTTATTTATTTGGTGTCCACTTAAAAATTATGACAAGAATGCTCACAAATTCTTAGGATCATCTTTTTTCCTTGTTTCCAAGGGCACATGAACAAAACAAGCACAACCAAAAACTCTAAGGTGATTTACCTTAGGTTTTTTCTTAAACAAGACTTCAAAAGGTGATTTACATCACAACCATTATCAAGCAACTTTCCCACACTAATCAAGTTCTTTGTAAGTTTTGGAATGAAAAGAACATTAGAAAGTGCAGAACTTTTGAAGAAGCAAGTTTCAATGAAATGTTGTCAATTCCTTCTATAGAGCACTCATCATCATTAGCAGTGTAAATAGATCTCTTAAGTCCTTTGTAAGATACAATTGAGTCAAAAGACTCTTTTGAACAGTGCATATGTGAAGAAGCTCCACTATTTATGTACCAAGCTCCATCTTTCTTGAAAGGTGATGAAGAAACACTGGACACCATAAGTAATCCTTCTCCATCACCTGCAACAGAATCTTCTTCAATCTCTTTGGAGAGATTAGCTTGCTTGAGTTGGTTTTTCTTCTTAAAGCAATTAGAGGCATAGTGCCACTTCTTGCCACAGAAGAAACACTTCACTTTTTTCTTCTTGGTCTTTGAAATAGAAAGATGAGATGAATCATCCTCTTCACCATCTTTGTCTCGATCTTTGGTTTTGTCTTTGTTGGATGCTTGAGAGAACTGGTTCTTACTCCTTCCTTTATGCTTGTCTTTGACAAAGAGGGCTTTGTTTCTTCCGCCATGCTCGAGTTTGTTCATCTTGGAAAGTTTATAGCTTTGCCTAGATTCTTCAGAAATAAGAATTCCTTGGAGAGTTTCTAGATTAGGCAACTCCTCCTTAATGGCAAAAGACTGAACAAGATTATCATAGTCATCTCTCAAGCCATTTAAAATGACTTGAACTAGCTCATTTTGGTTAATAGTAACACCAACAAGAAAGCTCTCTATGTAAATCTTTAACTCTCAGAACATAGTTTGATGCACTCTCTTCACTTCTTTGAAAACTTTGGAAAATCTGATTCCTAAGAGTGAGTATTCTAGAAGTATTCTTTGCTTTATAGATGGACTTAAGTGCATCCCAAGCTTCTTTGGCTGTAGTGCAAGATCCTATCTCTCTCAGAATTTCATTAGATACATTCATCTTAATGAAATGTAGAGCCATTCTAGCTCTCTTCCTATACTTAGGAATTTCAGCCTGTGCTTGAGGCGGCTCCTCAACACCAAGCACAATGTCCATAACATCATGGAGTATCAAAATAGACTCCATTCTGAACTTCCAAATTGAATAATTAGAAGTATTTAGTCTTTCATTTGCTTCTAGAAGATATCCTCCCAGAGGTGCCATTTAGATGAAGACTTCTTAGTTATTGGACTGCAATATGTTTGAGCTTGTTCCAATCAGACTTAAAAGTTGCTGCTCTCTTTCACTATAAGTATTTTCAAGGATGTACTACATTCCTATGTGAAACACTTGCAATTGTATTTGAGATGGATCTCAAATATTCTACAAGACAAGTTATCTAGATCAGACACACAAACTGGATTGATACACTTTGGCTAGTTTGAATCCTACTTTTGGCACGTGTGAAATGCTTTAAAAGAAAATACTATTGACACTCAGAAGGCTCAAAGGGTGTTCAATTACTTCAAACTTGGTTTTGATCCTCAGTTTCTTGTGTAGGATGCTCAAAACAATGGATTCAGAACAAAGCAAGGTTGAATCAAATCAAAATGCTATCACTCAGATTTTGGACCTATCCCTATCCTCTTTAAGAGCTTATAACTCTTGATAGACACATCAGATTGATTTTCTATGGAAAGTACAGATCATAAGCTTTCCGTCAAGCTATAACACCACTATTTCAGGATCTACAAGCAAGGAGATAGAATGGACTGAAAATCTCTGATTTTCACACGTGTGGAATTCCAGAATTCTGTACTACCACTATTCAGGTCTAAAAATTCAGTTCCAATCTGCTTTGATCCAAATACACTTTAGAGAAAGGTGAGAATGCAAAACTGCTTTTTTGCTTGAATTAGCTCTCAATTTCTTTGTACAATCAAAGATGTTAGCATGCAAAGCTCAATTTGGCTCTAATACCATGACAAAATTTCTAGAATTCACACGTGTGAGGAATGTCCACAAGTATGATGGATCTAATTAAGCTTTGTGATTAGCACAATAACTGATTCTAGATTGATTAACAAGATCTAGTTTAGAAGATATGGCTTAACCACAATCTAGCATGCTAAGCATCAGAATATGACAGCAATGAATCAATAATGAGCAAAAATACAAGATATCAGTGTATTAGCATTAGCCTCAACACGAGTTAGAGAGAGAAAGATAGAGAGATAAGAAATAAAAAATGTGTGGATCCAAAATGGTATGAGATAGCTACAAAGCTTTGGTTCTTCATCACAAAATATGAGGAGAGTTACACATATTTATGGAGTTTGAGGTAGCTCAAGGTAGAACCACATCCATCCATCATTTAATGACATCTAAAGTGAAAACTAGAGTTTATGTGGCATTTGTCACTTCTCATGCACGAAACTCTACCAACTTTTTCCAAGTGTGCTAGTTTTAACTAGAAATGTACAAATCATCATGCATGTGTCCATTACACTTTGTGCATGTCTTGCATGTCACTATGGATCACTTACAATGAATGCATGTGAATTGCCACGAGTTTCTACAAGCATAATTTTGCTATTTCAATGTCTACAACATGATGACAAAAAAAAAGAGAAATGACTTGAAGACCCATTTTTTTAAATTTATTAATTTTTTTTAAAAAGTATCCAAATTTAAAATGCTTCAAATAAATATATTGTAATGGTAAAAAAATGTTGTATTTTGCAAGAAAATAATTTAAGCTACAAAAATTTGGTCAATAGATTTTTTAGCTTATATTAAATAATAATACTATTTAAAATAAAATCATTAAATACACAACCACTAAAATACCTAAAAAATATTTTTTGCTTACTAAAAACAAAAGGTATAGTTTTTTTTTTTTGGAATTTTAAAAGTTTTCTAAATTACAATTCTTGTATCAAAAAAAAATATTTTTTAAATTATGTTAGAAATTTGAATCAATATTTTTTAAAATTTTAAAATTTTGAAAATCTTTACTTACACCCACGTAAGTTTATTAAATATTTAAACATTAAATAAATGCAAATAAAATTACTTTACAATAATCGAGATTAAATTATTTGTGATAATATTTAAATCACCTTGAAAAAAATCTAATTTTTTTTTTCATTTCTTATAATTTTTAACAATATTTTTTTTATAGAAAAATACTATAAAAACACATCTAAAATTAAAATGTTGTAAACTTGACAAATCATTACAATTTTAAATTTTGGTAATAATTATCAATGTTAAATTTTTTAGAATATTTCAAATTTTATATTTTAAATCTTTAAAAAATAAATTTAAAAATATTAAATCAATAAAAAGAAATTCATAACACAATACATCAAAAAATATAAACACAATTATTCTTTAAAACAAAAGAGAATTTTTATTCCCAAAAATTATTGATGTCATTTACATCTTTTTTTTTTTTCTTCTTGAGTAGCCACTATACTATCAAGTGGCACCTCTTCTACAATTTCCTCGACTACAATTACTACATTGTAATCTTGAACCAAGACATCAGCAAATTCTCCTATGTCACCTACTTTTCCTCTTGCAGGAGCTTGCCAAGGGAATTATTGTATCCTCGCTATCCAAACTCTTTCCCACATCAGATCATTCATCTGGCAAAATTGAAAGAGATTCATTCTCATTTTTACAAAATCAACTAAATTAAAATCTAAATCTACTACAACAACATGTCTGTTTTTTTTAACAGCACATGCGCTCGTAGTGTCGCTACCGCTAAATAAATCTAAAACCCAATCAGCTGGGTGAGAAAAAATATCAATTAAATGATTAATTAATTGTTGTGGCTTTTGGTAGGGACAAGCCGCAGAACCCGTCATTGGATTTTTTAATTTCTTTGTGACAGTTAGATACTGGAACAAGTTTCCAAAACTTGTCAGTCCGGAAGTGTTATAATAAAGCATCGAGTGTTTGTCATCCAAAGAATAATAACCGATGGTTATGTATTCTATTTCATTGCAAAGTCGAGCTCCTCCCGAATTCTTGACATTGGGCTTATACCTGACATGGAACATTACAAGTAAAATCAATTTAAAATTTTAATTTTAAAATAAAAAATTCAAAATAAAATTATGAATCAAAATACAAATTGATAATTTAGGAACTTAAAAACTTACCACATAGCATTCTCAATTCTCGTATTACAGAAAGTTAGTAGAACTTTCTGTATTGATACTGACTGCCAAGAAGAATGAAAAATAACAACTCTCCAAATTAGAGAAGTTGTGACTTCAAGAAAGCCCTGCATGAAACTATGGATTTTAGTGAATTTGAAAGGAGTATCATCATTTAATGATTCTTTCATCTGAAATCCATATAGTATATTGGCGATGCAGAGTGTATAAGGCCATTTTCTTAAAAAAATTGAAATTTTTCTACAATCGTCCTCCTCATCAGAGTAAAAGCATGGTTGATCAACGACGCTTTTGGGAAGGTAGGTCTCTAATGGATCCTCCTCCGCAATGGTCTTACCCCGTGCCAATCTCTCCTTGTCTCTTTTTTCTTCTTTTGCCTTCAAAATATGTCTCTTGAATTGCTCTAGAAGGACTTTGTTTTTTTGTCTTCGGGAGACTGAAAAGGAAAAAGCTATGCTTAGCATGGGAGACAAAAAATATAAAGTAGAATAGGAGACTTAACTTATCAAAATAATAATAATTAAATAAAAAAAAAACTATGCTTAGCATAGGAGATATAGAATATAGAAAAGAAACAATCAATAAGCACCTATGCTAAGCATGGGTGAAATAAATATCATGTCTCTAAACAAAATAAGAAATGGACTCGGGGCTTCATTTCAGCTGCTCAGAGGATAAAGCTTCTGGCACTCATCGAAATCTTGACAATTTTACCCTGTCACAAGGGCTTCTTGAACTTTCATAAATAATTTGTGCCTGCATTAAAAAAATATAATTGTTAAAAGTCCAACTAAATTATGAAAATCATTTTATTAAAAAAGGTAATATGAAAATAAATATTTAAATTATGATTATTACCTCTGAAATTCTTTTCTCATTTCTGCCAAGGAAAGTTGACCATCGGCAACTCTTGAAAGAATACTTATTATTAGTTCTGAAGAACTAATCCCTTGCATATTCTTCCACTCTGATATTCCCATTTCAGTAGGGATTGGCTTCAAAGTTTGAGTGCTCACAATTTTTTTTTTGGACTTTGAGGCACCCTGAACAGGTTGGCCTTTTATTTGAAAAGTTTCTCACTTATCAAAAATTTTATTAACAAGGGCCCTCACCTAAAATTTTTAAAAAAAAAATTAATTGATAAAGAATTTAACCAATATTAAAATTGAGCTCAAAATTTTAGTCTGATAAAAACAATTTAAAAAGATTATAACATATATTATGACTAGTGCATTCCATGATGAGTATAGTCAAACAAATTACCTGGCCACTGCGAAAAGCAAGCTGAAAAAAATTATCGTATTTAATAAGGCTCTGCGTAGGATTTTTCGAATCAAAAGACAAGCATGTCTCTTGAGCACATAGTGCTTTCAACTCAAGTTGATTCACATCTCCTTATTTGGAGACTCTCATGTATTCTTTGTAAAAAAAACGAATTCTTTGTATCACGGTCATATTCATCCGGTAGTCCTGATCAATATTGTGGTCCCAAGCCAATAATTTCGTTTCTTCCACTGTTGGACCAGCAAATGCAATGACACTCATAGTTCGAAAGCTTGGGATATGGGGATACTCTTGAGATAATTGTTTTCAAGCTTGTAAATTGTGTATCTCCCCAAGAACAAAAAAATGATGTGAATCTAATAAAGAAAAATCAAAATTTGCAACATCATTACATTCGTTGGGATCAACCAAAACAACAAAAGGAGTAACTATGGCCTGTGTATGATCTTTAAATTTTATTTTCAAATTATGTACATGTGTTTCATTAGGCTCTCTAACTTTCATTGGCTTGTCTCCTGTTATCGGGTCTACAGGTGGCCTATCACACTGATTTATGTCTAAAATTAAAGTTGTTATTTTTATTTTTTTGTTTTATGGATATCCTCTCTTAATTTGGCAAGTTCGGAGCTGTCTTGTAATGGGCGGATGGATGCACCAGGTAGCGACAAAGATGGTTCGGTGGCGGCTTTTTTGCTTTCAGCAGAAGGAATGGACTTATGGCGATGTGTAGCCATGGCCTTTGGGCGTGACTTAGGTCTAGTGGGTGAAGTCTCAGAAATATTATGAGATCTTTTTTTTTTGGGATGAGGGACGGCTACGGTTTCATCCTCAACATTTTTAGAGGCCAGCTTTGTGACCTGAGCAATAGTAGAAGTGGGCCTGCGAGGTCCAATATATACACCTTTTGAACTCCGTAATGAATAGACCGGATCTTTTTTCTCAGCAATAACAGCTAAAACCATTTTTAAGCATTGCTTCATGCTCTAGACAGAAACAAAAATCAAGTTTAAAATATAATCACTAAAAGTTTAAATAATTTTATATCTAATAACAACTATACTAAGCATGAAGCAGACATGATTAAAAATATATTTTATAATTACTCACCAAAGTAACTAGAACTTTATCAAAATAGGCTTTGATGGCCTCGTCCTGACAAAGTCGGATCTTTATCATAGTCTCGTTCAGAATGAAAATAGAACGAGACTTATCTGTCTCCTTTACAAGTATATTCACAAAACCTTCTTCTTGATACTCATCTGGTTGATTAACAAGCAATCTTCCTTGAACTTTGAATTGTGAGTCTCCTTTGCCAGGCTTCTCAGCTAAATAAATAGAAAGCTCCGAAATCTTTGTGTTGTTGACCCCTTTGGTGAAATAGTACATGAATTTTATCTTATTTTTTAACGAAATATCTTGATATTTTCCCAAAATTTTAAAAGAAATCCTCAACATGTCAAAAATTATCAAAGACAATCGAAAATCTCAAAAAAAAAAAAAAAAAAAACTTTTTAGAAAAAATTTAAAACGCTATCTTAATGAAAATGCTGAAAACTTTAATAAAACAAGCCATTTTTGTAAAAAAAAAATTAAAAAACAAAACTACAAATTCAACATATTTTCTTACAAAACATTTCAAAAGAATCACTTTTTTGAGACAAAGCGTTGTAAAACAAGAAAATATGAGTAGCGACCTATGCTAAGCATAGGTTGTGGTCGAGTCCTTACTAACAACTTATGCTTAACATAGGACGGAGGCGGAATTCTTCAATTCTAACCTCCTTTCGACCTATGCTGAGCATAGCTTTCATCTCTGGTCCTGTTCCAATCTATGCTCAACATAGGTTAGCAAGCAAATTGCGAAGACATCCTATGCTCAGCATAGGTCGTTACTCGCGCGCTCTTGTCCAACCAATGCTAAGCATAGGATGTCTTCACTATTTGCTTGCTAATCTATGCTAAACATAGGTTGGAAGAGGACTGGAGATGCAACCTATGCTCAGCATAGGTCGAACCGTGCTAAGAATAAAGAAATAACATCGGAATCCTATGTTGAGCATAGGATATTACTAAGGACCCGAGCACAACCTATGCTCAGCATAGGTTAAAGGAGAGGACTGGTGCAGGCACCTATGTTGAGCATAGGTTACCCATGTTGCAAGAAGATGAATACAAATTAAAATATGAATATTTTCTAATGCAAGAATTTATTACCCATGCTAAGCATGTAGCAAAGCTAGAAAATGATAATAATCTTACCGTCAAGAAATCTGGAAGCGAGAATGTATGCAAAATCTTATCAAAAGCCGTGACTTGGTCGTAGCGATTGCTCTGGCAGCATGTGGGCCTCTGAATTCGCAAATGAGGTGAGTTATGCTTGCAAGGACTATGGTCCTTAAATAGATTTTTTTTTGAGACCCCCGTCTCACGCCAGTCCTCCAGCTTACTTCGGGACCAAGTTGTCGCGACTCACCTCACCCCACGCCGACCTTGACTATTAGCCCGGACAGTCCAAACCTAACCCTAACTCTAACCCTAAACCTAACCCTAACCCTAACCCGAAGAATGCTGCCAAACAGTTGTTAAGGCATGGTAGCCACCGAAAATTTTTATGAACCAGTTACTTTTTAGGCTTGTTGCTCATTTGCATTTAGTTGGTTTTTCTATGTACGTCTATTGAGGTTCGCTTAGGTTTTATTTGTTCTATGACAACATAGGTTGCAGTTATGTTTGAGGAGCACATTTACTGTGGTGTTAAACAAATCGTCAAAAATAGTTGATTACAAAATCTGATATTCGAAAGGTACGGAATATTATTTGCTGCTTATCCTATTGTTTGCACAAGCTGAATATCAGAGAAATTGAAGAATTAAGATCAAACGTTTTTTTACGAAGTAAGGATGAGAGAAATTACTATCTGTGTACAATAATGAGACTGGACAAAAGTTCATTTTCGTATTTTTTAAATGCTTTGGAGGTTTGTCACAAAGCTTACAAAGCAGTTCACGCAATCGGAAACTCACAGTTTCAACGAATGCATGCACGACTTCAGAAAGACCCAACATTACAGGGATCCTTACAAGGTCGAACTGTTTCTCCAGATGCTTTCAATACAACTGCTTGGCTAAAGTATTTCATAGATGTGCACGGAGACAAATTGCCTAATTTCTTATATTTTCACTTGCCGGATAATTTTACAAAATTAGAAATATTTTTTATGTACAAAGAGTTTGCAAAAACAAAAAATGTTTCCTATTTGAGTTACTCATATTTTCTTAGAATTTGAAAAAGAGATTTTGGACTGGTAAAGATTCTCAAAAAATCACGAATGACAATATGCTCCACTTGCGAGTTGTTAAAGTCTGCAAAACAACTTGCAAAGACCAATGACGAGAAAAGTAAATATTAATCAAATAAATCATTCATTTTAATACTTTCTATTTTGAAAAAAATTATGTTGCAGTCTTTTTGAACACCATTATGTTGCAGTCTTTTTGAACACCATTATGGTATGATCTTTATTTTATTAAATAAGTGAATCATTGTGTTTCAGTGGATGCTACAAAAGCTCTTCAACTGCACAGAGATCAACAAACAATTGAAAGACAAAAGTTGGCCAAGCATCGAAAGAAATGTTTGGAATGTCCACAAAAATATCTGGGACTTGTTATTGATGGCATGGATCAAAAGAAGACAATGTTGCCTCATTTTGTCAGAGTGTCCAAAAATTTGAACGAAGGAGATTTTATTCAGGTTCATCTCATTGGAGCACTTGTGTTTAATGGCACTTTGGAGTCCAAGGTCTTTTTTAATTATCCCAATGTTCAAAATGATCCAAATTTGACAATCACCATTGTACATAAGATAATTTGCAAATTTGGTGAAAATCTTCCAAAAATACTTGCAGCTTGACAACACTGCTAGGAAAAATAAAAATCAAACTGTTTTGGCATAATTGTCTATGCTAGTGGAGAAATTTTTTTTTCAAAAAAGTAAAAATAGGATTTTTGTTGGTAGGACATACCCACAATCAAATTGATCAAATGTTTAGTTGCTTTTCTAAGAGGTTGAGACGCAAGAAAGCATTTTTATTACCAGTGCTTCAAAGCATTGTTGAGAAATCGTATGTGCCAAAGCCAAACATGTCATTAATCAGACACACATATGATTTTCATGATTATGTTAAGGCATCCAACGAAATAGAGTGATGCGTAGCTAATATTAATGATATTAGCTTTCAGCACCAGTTTAAAATCAAATGTAACAAATCAGTCATTATATTATTATGGGGCAAACTATTTTCAAATTTAGTTTTGTGGCTACCTCTTGAAGGAGTTCGATTTTTGCTTAACATTCCATTGACTCAAATTAAGCTTGTGGTGTTGTCTCCCTTGAAGTCCTTACTAGAAGAATAAAAGACGCAAAGAAAACATCGTGAGATTGATCCATTTGTCTCATCAAATTTTTTGGAATCAAGTATTCAAACAGCTTATCATTTTTTTTGATGAGTTTGATCAGCATTGGTGGATGGACTTTTTCGAGAAACAAAAAATCAGTTTGCTCAATCTCGAAAATACATCAACAACTGATGAATTTCATTGGCCTCATAAATTAGGAACATCAACTATGACTGTCGAACCTTCAGATCTTCCTCAAGATAATGATTTCTTGCAGCTTGTGCAAGGTGAGGAACGTGAAATTCATTTGGGCTCAAGGAAGAATAGGCAAAGTGTAAAAGCTGCAAAAATGAAATGGCGCGGTGATTTGAATGAAATCCAAATTGGAAGCCTTGTTGCACTTCTAGCTTCAAAAAACAATGAAGGACATCCATTTTGGATTGCCAAAGTACCTGGTTTTATGCAAAATAGCCATCAAACAAAAGTACTATGTGTCCATTGTTGCGCACCACTTCAACGAATGCTTTTTTGGGAAGGTACGAACTCGAAATGTTGCAAGTAGATCCAAAGGGCAAGAGAAAGAGTGCCAAAAAAATCAACCAAGAGTCGACGATTTGAATCTACAGGATGTAGATGTTTTGGCATTTAATTTTGAATTAACAATGACCAATCATCTACGAAAGTTAACAATATCCATATTGAAAGAATGACTTGGATTACTTGAAAAACCATCATCGTCCACTCGTCATCAACAGAGAAAAGCTTATTTACAAGATTTTTTGTCAACATTAGACGCGGATTTTGAGGAAGACATGCCAGTTGACTCTGATGAAGAACCACTTCATCAACTGAAAACGTGAGTGTTGAGAATATGTCAAGGTCTGAATTGAGAGGCATCAGTGAAAATTCCTTAGAAAATGTACTTTAAAAAAAAAGAATGTGCAAATATAATTTAAGTTATTTTGTATTTCAATGAGATTTCGAGTTTCAAAAATCATTTGTTCTCTTGAATTATTATTTCTTTTTTAATATGATGATTTTATGAAGTTTGCAACAAAAAACTTGTAGTTCTTTATTTAAAATATGTATTTTTTGGCTTTTTTTAAAAACAAAATTTAGAGATTTATTAAAAAAATCCATGATTTTGGCCTAAAACTAGGACCATTAAAAAACACCAAACAAAATTACTCTTTTTCAAGTCAAAGTCCCAAAACAAATGTCATCGTGTTCTACAAACTATATGCAAGTGGTACTCATCATTCTAGATATGACATATCCATGTAGCTCGAGTTCTATCTAGGCCAAACTTGGCTTTGGTTAGAAAAACAAGCAACTCACCAATCTTGCCAATGTAGAAAATTCAACATCTACACTAAGAATGAGATGCAAACTCTAATAGATCTTGATCAAACATGAACCAAAACATAAAATAATGCTGATGTCCATACAATAACAGTAAGCTATTGTATTTCACACATGTGGATCTAAAAATAACATTCAATAAGCACTCTACACATAGAATTGCAAGATATCACAAGTATAGTGCACCAATGGATAGGAGAACCCCAGAGAACCATGTATAAGCATGAATGAGAGAGAGAGAGAGAGAGAGAGAGAGAGAGAGAGAGAATGCTCTCTTCCCACGAATTACAACCTTTTATATCATACACTAACATTCATCATAGTTTTGGTTGAAGAGAAGGAATGGAGAAGAAGAGATTGAGAAGGGAAGAGAAAGAGAGAGATAGAGAGTGAGGGTGGAGGTTAGCTCAAATGCTCCTTATGCTTGTAATGGAAAAACATTCACTATGGCAAACAATAAACATGGAAATAGAAAGCAATAGAAAACACAATCAAGAGCAATAGCAAGTAGTGAATAGCAAATGAGGATGCTTTTCTTCCAAAAATGGTAGAGTTTTCTCCTTCTCATTAAGCATCCAATTAGTGTACAAATGGTGCCTTTCTATAAAATGGGAAAGGCCCTTGCCCCTCAATCTTATTGGCTAATATTCACAATGATCCTATCCATTCATCTTGGACCCAACTTGATCCAAGGGTCCACAAAAAGTACATTAGAAATCACAAGATTCATGTGAGTCCCAATTTGGACCCAACTCTAAAAAATGATCTCTAAGTCTAAAAATGACATTGGGCCTCTAGTTTTATTTTAATTACAAGGCCCAAGTCAAGTTTATTTTATTTACACCTTCAATTGCGTGCTCATTGGGCCATGGGCTTATACACGTAGGATGCCATGCTCTCGCAACTCATTTTATTGGAGGATTTTATTTATTTGCACTTTGTTGGGAATACCCCCAACAGGACCCATGGCCTGAAGTAGTGCCGGTCCTTTGGCACTCTGCCGATTTAGTATAGCGTTCTCTTGGACCACCTCTGGTGGATGAGATGGCCCGTAACATCTTCCATGAAGTTGAGACAGTCCAGTTTCTTCGAGTTCTTTGGCGTGTGGAAGAACTTGTGGACGCCTGTCAGCCATTCCTGATCCACCCATGCTTGGAATCGTTTCGTCCAGGGATCTCCAAGGAATGCAGCTCAGTAATATACGCGAGCGACTAGCTAGTCTTCGACTTTGTCGGAAGCGAGCTTCTTATTTGGATCAAAAAATATGGAGGGAAGGAAATCATCCCATTTTGTTTCAATGCCCATTAAATATTCTAAGTCTCAGGCGTAAATGGCTGTCACGCGGACTGTGAGGCAATAGATGTAGTGACTGGCGAATGCGGAGAGAGCCCTTCTGGCATCTACATCCGTTGTCCACCCATATTCGGATTTGATGATTGGCCAGTTGAAATTGTTGAGTGTGATCTGGTCCAAAGGAGTGTCGCATTCCGCCCATTTGGATCTTCTTAGACATGGCAAGAAATGCACGTTCACCCGTAACTGTTGCGAACTTGTCACGTAAGCCCTGATGGCCGCAGGGTCTCTCTCAAATAACTGTTGTCGCCACTCTAGTTGTGGTTGGAGGGCGGGTAAGGCTTGCAGTTCTTTTCCGTTGATGGTCTGAACTGAGAATGATATCTGCCAGCCGCCTCTTGATGACTCGTGGAGATATTTGGATAAAAATTCATTGATGTTCTCCTCCACGAACTTTGGTCTTCGGAAGGCCCAGCTGGCAAATATCGTTCGCGACCTCTGGATGATGTTGCTTGGCCCTGGCTGGTGGTTGCGCCTTGGCTCTAGTCTCACTTCTCAGCGGCCGCATCTGTCTGCCCTTGGTCTTGGCCTTTAGACCCTTGATCTGGTTGAAATCCCCTTGCTGCCTGTTGGCTCTGATCTTGGCAAGTAGTAGCCTGTGTAGCATCAAAATTAGGTGGCAGTGGAATTACCACGAGGGTGGGTTGGGCCTTCATTTCCATGTATTTCTGGCACGCCTTGAGGGCTTGCTTGGCCTGGGGCGAGCTCATGCGTTGCGCTTGTCCGATACTTATTGAACTCCGTCTGGTAGCTGTTGAGGGTTTGGCTATAAATCACCTAACGTCGTAGAAGATAATTTTCTGATTGGGAAAGCGACCTTGTGTCTGGTGCAGATTGAGCTAACCCGGTGAGCTTCTCGTCTTGTAAGGCTTTGACCTCCGCGTCCCCAAGCGCGTTCTCTGCTTCCAAAAGTGTAAGTTGCGCAATGTAGGTTCTCGATTCAATGTTTGATGATCCAAGCGCATTAAAGAAGAATTCTTAGCAGTGTGAATAAAAGGTTAGCCAATGTGCAAGCTTGAGTCGTTAGAGCCGATATTGGTCTATCTCAAATTAGAGACATCAGATTCAATCAATCTCGAGTCACCGAGCTCAATTCCATCAACAAGGGGCCAATCTCGGGGCCAATCTCGAGTAATCCCAAGATACTAAATGCAATATTGGTCATTCCAAAGCATAAAAGGGAGAACTGCATACTCTCTCACACTTTTGGAGTGTATCCAGAATAGGAGGAGGAGCTTGGACTTGGAAAACAAAAGTGAGCCATTTTTTGTGATATAAATTTAACCCATTGATAGAAAAAGAAAAGTAGCCAGATCACGTAGTAATCACTCAATGAGTTATGTTGAGTGACAAGGGTCAAAATCAAGATATCTCACAACATAGGCATCAAGTGATAGACATCAAATTACAACACTATCAAGTTGCGGGGGTCAATTCTATTAGCATGGGATTGAACCAGAGCAATATAAATGTCACACACTCGAAGTTGGCCAAATTAAATCAGTAGATGAGCTTTGTCATTTACTAAGGACCAAAACTACATTTCAAGCATAAACTTTGAGCCATTTGAATGTTCAAAACCTAAGATTTCTCAAATTCAATCAATTGATGAGTCACCAATGAGAGTAGGTCTAAATCTAACCTTATCAACAATACTAGCCAAAGTTTGTAGAAAATCTGTTATAAGGCCTTATTGACATAAACAAATCTTTTTGGCCTCAAAATTGCCAAATTAGATCAACTCAACTAGTTGACATTTTTCAGAGTTTTGTGTAGACAACCATGTACTTCACTGAGAGACTTGGATTGCCTTTTGTCAACCCACGTTTCTTCTTTGCTTTTGGATCTTTGTAGGTAGAAAACTCATGTAGTCAAAGTTCCACTACAATGCCTTCACATGTAAACTTCTTAAAGATTCCTTCTGCATTAAAATCACTCACTATAGCCTCACATTATGCCTAGAGACCGATGCTTTCCATTTACTTAGGGACCTCCACCCAATCCATCATAGACTCATGCCATGATGCTCATCAATTATCACAAACATGAGCACAACTACATGGTTATACTACTCTTGGAAAAAACCAGGTCTAGGATTATCCTAAACTCCCACAATAGTTGATGATCAGAGAGAGAGAGAGCGAGATAGAAATTCTATTGTGGTCATCATAGCACATTTTGATCTTGCCATGGCCCCAACTGTTGTCCTAGCCACCTACTAAGTTCCAAGGTTCTTAGATGGCCTTTCAAAAACTCTCGAATAGTGGGAATGTCATTCAATCTTTTGACGTTCCCAAAACTGAGTTTTCTCACATGTAGGCATCAACTTAGAACTGATTCGAATCATAAACGTCAAATTTGTAGTGTCTCATATGATAATGGGTCAAGGCTATCTTGTACCATAAGGGCCAACCTACATCTATCTTGAGTAATAGACAATTTGAGTTGTACCTATCACCTGAAATTCATAAAGTCAATATTGGTAAAATTCAATCTTTGGATGACCCATGTCAAAGAAAAATATTAAAATTATATTTCAACAGAGGCATCAAAGTGAAGATATCTGAAGTGATAGACATTAAATGTAAGATACGGTGAGTGATACATGTCAAGTTCCTTGAAAAGGAGTTGAACTTCCATCGTGGTTGAGACTCGGTCGATCAAGTTTCAAGAAGTAGTAGACTTCCTACATGATATGCAAGAAATACTACGGATTGCACGTGAAAATGTCCAATGTACCCAGGATAGGGACTGACATTACGCAAATATGAAAAGATCACTAAGAGACTTCCAAGTGGGGGATTGGGTATACTTGTGAATCCCGAAGGATTCGAGTGTAATGCTTGCCGGATATAGAGGGCTGTATAAGATCTTGAAAAAGATCGGATCCTTAGCTTAACCAATTGGAAATCCCGGAATGATCTCAAGTGCATCTCGTATTTCACGTTAGCCATCTCGAGAAGAGTCTACATGAAGGAAAGCATTTTGGATCTGGAGATCAATTGGACATGTTGGATGGATCATCGGTTGTATCTCGTCTTGAACCCAAAGATCTTGGATGAAAGAACTAAACGATTGAGTAATCACATAGTTACCGAGCATCTGGTTCGATGGATGGGATGAACGATGATGATTTCTAGTAACAGGAGGGAAGCTTAAGGAGGTTCTTTCCCAGTTTTAAGTTTTGAGGACATAACTTGAATAAGGGGGGAAGAATGTCATGCCCATGCCTGGTCTTGGGTAGCATGTCCATGATAGGGACCGGTAGACCAGCAATCCGTAAGTTAATTGTGACTATAAGGGAATTGGGGCCCTTATGTGTACATGGTCATAAATAATGGTTGTAGGCCTAAACACTTGATGGTGGATTTGTATGGGTCTATCAGTGAGTCATTGGGGAACTGGATGACATGGTCAAGATAGGCTGTAGAGGTGTCCAGTGAGATGTCACAATGCACTACTAGTGGTGCATGGGCCTTGGAAGGTATAAGTATACCTGTTGGGCCCTCACTAGTGTATGCTTGATAGCATGACTGGTGGTAGGATGCTGCTGGTATGATGCCTCATTCCTTGATTGTGATTGATCCATAGCTTGGGGGCTAGATCCGTTGGATCTAGATTTGGTTGGGATGGTTTGTCCACCATCAGGTTCCCTTGTGTTGCTTGTGATTGGCATGCTTTAAATAGGATTCTTGGATTAGGACTTTATAATATGCATACAATTTGACTGGTCTAAATGTTGTAAACTTGAAATTCCTAGGATTCAATTGAGAAATATTCGATGATAAGGGCCAAAATCAAGCTATCTTGAGTGATAGAAAACAAAATGGAGCCATTTGGAGTGATATGGATTAAACTCATTGATACACAAACAAAAGTAGGCAATCTGATCCTCTAATTGCAAATGGTCAATTATATCTCCTCTTCATTGCGCCACAAAGATCACTTGGTCATTATGCCCTGTGCAAAACCCTGAGTAAAAAATTACTCTCATCCTAAGATTTGTGATTTTAGCCATAGATAACAAATCTTTTCTCAATGTAGGTACATACAACACCCATGTAAGCCTTCTTATCCCACCTTCTATTCTGATGTGAAGCACCCCAATGTCTCCTACTCGATGCTAGCTATTGTCACCTAACAAAGTTTCTCTGCATTCCACAAGATACATACTCATTTAGAGGGTCTTTTATGCACACAAAATGTGACATAGCTCTAGAATTGATAATAATTGGCATCACCTTGTCATTTGAAATCAACACATGATCTTCAGAGGTGACATCAAAGATGGTGTATGCCCTCTCAATGTTGTCCTCCTCATTTGGTGGTTCATCATCCGTGTTTGCCCTTTCCTTTTGGGCTTTGTTCATCGGGTTGTTTTAGCACTCCATGGCGTAATGCCCCTTTCTTCTACAATAGTTACGCATTACATTCTTAATCTTGTCCTTTTTCTGTTGCACTGGCTTGCTATTGCTCCCTGGATCATCACCATGATCTTTGTTAGTTTGAAATTTGCCCATTCCTTTGCCTTTGTTCTTGGTGAACAATGACTTATCTACATTATCACTTTCCTCAATTGGCTCTCTCATGAGCTTTTCTTTTGATAGATGCAGCTCTATCATCTCTTTAAATTTGGTCCATTCTGACTTTTCTCTCTCTTCCATCAGTTGGGTATGGCTCTGAAGGTTTTTGCCTATTAGCAACATCTTCATCTTGTGTTTCCACACACGGTAGTTTGATCCATCAAATACTATGCTCATCTTCTGCAACAAATTCATGGCCATTTGGCAATTGGTCTTTTCACCTATCTACGCAATCACCCAGGCACTATTTCACTTCATTCGTTGGTACAAACAACTACAACAGAGTCTGAGCACACATTCTTAACAAGTGACACATACATAATGGAAAACATTCTGACTATAGAAGTATATCAAATCTCTCAACGAGTTATATTGATTGACAAGGGTCAAAAGCAAGATATTTTACAACATAGGCATCAAGTGATAGATGTCAAATTGGAGCTATATCCAATTGTAGGAATCATTTTTATTTATAGGGGATTGGACAGAGCAATTCAAATGTCTCACACTCAAGGTTGCCCGATCTGAATCACTAGATGAGCTTTGTCATTTACTAAGGACCAATTTAACTATATTTCAAACATAGACTTTAATGAGCCATTTGAATGTCCAAAACTTAAGATATATCAAATTCAATCAACCAATGAGTCATCTTGAGGATAAGGACCAATGTCGAGCTATTGTGAGTGATAAAAGACAAATATAAGTCTCAAGTGATTAAAATCACATGTTTGGAACCGAAATCAAGCTATCTTGTATGATGTGGTTCAAGTTTGAGCCATTTGCAAAATTCCATAAATTTGATCACTCAATGAGAATCTTGAATGATACAATCCAAAATCAAGCTATCTTGGGTGAACAAACCCAAATTTGAGCTATCTCAAGTGGTACAGGTCTATTTCATCAAAAAGAGACCGAACTATAGTAATTTGAATGTCCTAAACTTGACATTGTTGATTTTGATCACACAATGAGCAATTTCAAGTGATGAAAGCTAAATTTGCATGTTAGAAAGGGCTTATAAGACATCCAAATTCACTTCTTAACCAGGAAAAATCATGTGAAACTAGGGAATTTCACGTTTTTCCTAGATTTCCAAGAGGACAAGCCAAAAGAGCTAAGTCCATTCTTTTCATGTGGTCCTATGAGTGTGCCCTCTTTGGGTCAAGCTTTTTATTTCTTCACATTTATTGATGACCTCTCCAGATTCACCAGAATCATGTTCACCAAGAATAAGTCTGAGGCATTCAACTGTTTTAAAGAATCCAAGTAGTTTGCTGAGGCTCAAACTGGTCAGAGAATCAAGACCCTATGGTCTGATTCAGGGGGAGAGTACATGTATGATGAAATGGTTCATCATGCGGCGTGCACATAGGTGGTTACCAACTACAAGACGGCTGTAATCAATTAAGTAGGTAAAGGGTCCTGAAAGACTTGAAATATCTTGTAAATAATATCTTGCTGAAAAACAATGGATGAAAGCACAAACAAAAGTGAAGTGAAAATGGGTAGACAGTTTGTACTTGAAATCCTGTGTAAATCTACAGAGTGTTGCATTTTTTGCATTCTTCGGAGAAAATGTTGCATTTTCTTTTATGCCCAGAATGGCCCGAAAGTTGAGTAGACGACCTTGTTGGGTTTTTTGTCCTTTTCACCTGTTGAAGTTTGCAAGTAAAAATGCAGACTGTTGTGACAAACAGCTCAAAAATGCAGACTTTTTGAGAGAGTGATTTTCATAAGAGAAAAGGAGGGCAGTTAGGATGAGTAGGAGAAAGATTAAACTCCAACACTCTCCCTTAAGCTTACTACTATGAATCTGATTTAAAATTGAGATTTATCATATCTACTAAAGTAGAACGTTTATCTCTTGACAGTGGCTTTGTCAAAATATCAACCAACATACTATTTGTATGGCAGTAACTTAGTACAACATCTTTATTCTGAACTTTCTCTCTAAGAAAATGAAACTAAACTTCTATGTGTTTAGTTCTAGTATGAGTTCTTGGGTTTAAAGATAGAGCTATATAGCTCTAATTGTCGCATTAGAGTATAGTTGGACCGATCTGTGAAAAATACAGATCCTGTAGCAACCTTCTGAGCCAAATTATTAGTGCTTCCTAGCTTGAATGTAGTTTAGTACTCTTTGTAGAGCCTTCCAATGTTGTAAGCCTGGATTGGACATGTATTGAGACAGTGTGCTTACCGCATATGCTAGATTAGGTCGTGTGCAGATCATAAAATACATTATAGACCCGATTATCGACTGATAAGGGTATCTACACATTTAATATTCATGTCCTTGACCATACTATTGTGATGCATGTACAAGATAGGCCTCATGTTTGAATGACCTAATCTTTGATGCCAAACATGAGCATCAGAGTTACTCACAGAAAGTGCATAATTGTGACTCAAGATATATAAATTTTCTTCTCTGTGTGCAAAGAGGATTCATTGGAATTTCCATCAATAATAGTGCATCAACTAGTAGTAAACAAAACTCTATAGCCTTGATCAGTGATCTTGCTTATAGACAATAAATTCTTTGTTAATTTGGATACATAGAGTACACCACCTAACCATTTGGTGATGCCATCAAGGAATTGTAGTCGAATGGAGCCTTGGCCTTCAACCTTGTGTGAGCTTGAGTCTCCAAAGAAAATGTACTTTGAGTCCATTGCTATGAGAGTAGAAAATAGGTTCTTACATGGCATCATGTGTTGTGAAGCACCTGAATCAAGATACCATTGACAAACATCTCTACTTGGTTGATCTTGTACCATCAGCACCTTCTCATCTTCTTGGGAATTTCTAACAGAGTCGAAACTTCCATCTTGTTCCTGTTGCATCTTCTTCCTGTTTCGTTGTGCTTGAGGATTCGACAATCTTTGATGTCATGATTGGATCTTTTGTAGTATCTACAAAATAATTTGGTCTTGGCTGGTTGTTGTTGTCGATTGTGCTATTGTTGTTGTTGCATTGAATCTAGATGCTCCGCCTTTGTCTTCTTGTCCTTGAAGTTCTTCTTCTTGGACTGTTGCTTATTAGAGTACAATGCCATAAACTTGGTACTCATTGTAGATAAGCTTTTTTTCCTAACTTCTTCTTGCAATAGACTTGCTATCAGCTTATGGAGTGATAGCGCAGGAGTATTGCTCAACAACAATACTAGGTGGATGGAACACTGGCAAGAAGAGCCATTGTTGAGTCGTCTTTAGAAATAGGAGAACCTATAGTAGCAAGTTGATTCAGCAACTGTTTGAACTCGTTCAGATGATCACTAACTAAGGTGCCTTCACTCATCTTGAGTGTAACGGCTTTCTTTCTCAGGAAGAGACGAGTCGATACATTTGAAGTCTCGTAGTACTTGTTAAGATATCTGACGCTTCTTTGGAGGTGGTACAGTTTGATACATGAGCAATATGAGTGCTTTCAAATTCAAGGATACAATGGCAAGTGCTTTGCCATCTTCTGCTTCCCATGCTAGTTGCATTTCAGAGTAAGATCTATGTTGGAGAATCTTCATGCATCATCTTTAATCTACAATGCTCATCTACTTATATAGCAACTAAATGATCTTGTGTTATTCTAACTTTTCAATTACAAGATCGTTAACAACTGTTTGTAATAGATCAATTTAGAACAGTTACTATTGGAGCATGAAGACGTAGACAAGCTGTACTTGAAATCTTGTGTAAATCTGCAGAGTGTCGCATTTTTTGCATTCTTTGAAAAAAATGTCATATTTCTGAAAGTGTCTGAAATGGCTCGAAGTCTTGAGCGACCACTTTGTCGCATTGTTCACAAAATAATTTTGTACTCAGAATGACCCGAAAGTGAAGTAGAAGTCTTTGTTGGGTTTTTTGGTTGTTGAAGTTTGCGAGGAAAAATACAGGCTGTTACAAGAAACAGTTCAAAAAATACAGACTTCTTTGAGAGAGTGATTTACTTAGCAATAAGGAGAGTAGTTAGGATGAATAGGAGAAAGATTAAACTCCAACAAACTATACACAGATCATCCATCTTAGGCTTCATACCACTAAATGCCTCATCTGGTGTGCAATTTGGTACAACAATGGTTGGTGGACTTCCAGTTTGCAAAAATACGGCCATTCTCACAACTTTAGCCTAGAAAGAATTCGTAATTCCCATGTGTGGCATCATTGCACTAGCAACTTCAACAAATGTACAATTCTTCCTCTCGGGTACCACATTTTGTTGAGGCATATCAACGTATGCAAATTGCCATGCTCCTTGCAAAAATACTCACCACCACAATCAGATCTGAGCACTCCATTGACTATCCACCAATGCTTTGAAGTTTTTGAAGCATCCAAATGCATCAGACTTTTTCCTAATCGTGTAGATCCAAGTCTTCCTTGAGTAATCATCAATGAAAGTCAAAAAATAAAGGAAATTGTCAATTGACATTACCTTTATTGGTCCACAGGGATCTGAGTGCATTGGTTCAAGCACCTATTTTGCCCTTGTTGTCTCTTTTTTTATTAAACTTCTCATTGTGTGACTTGCCTAGTACACACCCTATGTAGATGGACTCTTCTTTATCATCCAAATTGGATAGACCTCTCACCATCTTGAGCTTGCAAAGCAGCCTCAAGCTTTTGAAGTTCAAATGCCCTAGATGTCTACGCCATAAGCCACTTTGAGATATTGACATTGATGCCAACGCATTGCACTTTGTGACTACATCATTTAACTTGTACAAAGCACGAGTCTTTTCAAGAAAACCATCACCAATCACTTTGAAACCCTATTTCACATCATTGATTTGACATTTTTTTATTGTTGAATCCCTTATGATCCATCATTGTACCAACAAATAGAGGATTTTTTTTGTAGGCTAGAAACCTACAAGAAATTTTCAATTTCCTTCACTTGCCCATCAAGAAATTGAATAGGTACTGCACCAACCCCATGGAATGCAATACTTTGACACGCCGTAGTTGCAAGAACGGCTGCTTCTCAGCTTCCTACACTACCTAAACTTGCAACTATCTTTGCTAGTGACTTGCATCAAGCAATAGGCTTTCAATAGCTACTTTGTGGGATTTTTGCTTTGCTATAGTTGAAGTACAACAACATCTCAATTCGCCTTATGACCTTTATACTCCCTAGATGCATTCCTTTGTACTCCGATGGGTTTCATCACTAAAAACATGAAGTATGTTCTTTTGTGTTTCATCTCCTGGAACACAGAAAAAGAATCTTTGATTTTTGCTTCTCTGCTCAACTTTCAACACTCAACCACAAAGAAAACAAGCAAAATTCTCCTTCAAATACATCCCAAAAGAAAAGCATGGGCATCCACTCTTCTTTTGAACATTAGCACCACTTAATCTACAAGAATGGATCATCTCCAATGATCTCCATGCACTTCATCCTCTCTATGGACTTCAACAACAAGGGAGTGACAATGATCTTCATGCACTTCATTCTTATTCAACAAGGCACTAACAAAGGAGAAAAAAAGAATAGAAATAAGCTAGAACACGTGCCCAATTCCAAACCCTAGCAATGTATGGGGCACCCACATGGGAGATAGGAGCCCATTCTCTCTCTCTCTCTCTCTTCTTTCTTTTTCTCGTGTTTTGGGTGTTTCTAGCACAGAGTAAGTCTGGCGATGGCGCAAGTCTCCTATTCCATTTTCATCCCTTCTTCCTACTCTGCTCTCTCACCTCCAGCACAACCATTTGCCTCTTCTCCTACTCGCCGTGCTACTACCACACTCTCTCTTTCAACCTTCCGATCCACTACCAGCAGCATTAGGGCAGAATCTGCTTCTGCCCCTGCGGAGGAAGGAATTGCTGGCTTAGACGCTGATCCAACCCCATCATGGTACGGACATGTAGCGGAGGAGCAGCAGTCCGTTGATCCTCACGTTGATCGATGGTGGGAAAGCCAGCCTAGCGATAAACAGCAGGAAAGGTTTTCCTCATCAGCGCACACAAATCAGTATAACGGCAGAAAAACCCCTTCAGGTCAAAGGCGCAATTGGTATTTGACAAATGATTTTGTTAATGATTTGATTATGAGGGTAGGGCAAGCAGAAGCCAGCAGAGAAGGTATTGAGAATGCTCTAGAAGGGTGGAGGGAGCCTCTGACACCAAGAAATATAGTGAAAGTTATAAGCAGAGTTGATGGCTGGCAGAAGGCTTTTTACTTTTTTGAATGGCTGAAGTCTCGTGATGACTATGATATCAACACATATATTTATAATGTAGTTATGAAGGCTCTGCAAAAGGGGAAGCAATGGCAATTGTGTGAGCAGTTGGCGGAAGAAATGATCAGAGAGGGTTTTGTTCCTGATAATTTTACCTACAGCATACTTATAAATTGCGCCAAGCGATGTAATTTGCCCGATAAGGCTCTAGAATGGTTCCAGAGGATGAATGCAACAGAGTGTGTGCCAGATCAGGTAACCTATAATTGTATTTTAGATGTGCTCGGATCATGTGGTCGCATGGAAGAAGCTGTTAAGCTTTATGAGCAGCTTCGAAAGTCGGGGTGGCAACCTGATAGTGTGACATGCGGAACAATGGCAAATGTGTTTGCTAAAATGGATGATCATTGGGCAATTGAGAAGCTTTATTGGGATATGAAGGAGATAGGAGTGGAGCCGAATGTCGTATACTATAATACATACATTCAGGCACTTAGTAGATCAGGGAGACTAACCTTAGCTGCGAACACGTTCAAGCAGATGGAGGAGGCAGGGATTCAGCCGACTTCTGTCACTCTCACCATTTTAATTGAGATGTATACAAGAGTCGGAGCAATTCAAAAAGCTTTTGAAGTTTTTGAAAGATTGCAACGAGAAGGATTGGTTGTGGATGTCATCGTTTACAACTCTCTCATCTCTGCATGTGCTGAGCATTCTTTGGTGACAGAAGCAGAGAGTCTTTTCGACAGGATTTATGAACAAGGATCCCGACCGAATGAAGGTACTTATAGGTGCATGATGTCTGTTTATGCTTCTAAGGGAATGGTGAAAGAGGTCAGAGACATATTTGAATGGCTTGAGGCGGACGGGTATAACCCAGGAAGCCAAGCCTATACTAGTCTGATTAGGGCTTGCAAGCAGGCGCTCGAATTTGATAAAGTGCCTGAATATTTCAATGAGATGATATCTAGAGGTTGTGTACCTAATGAATGGCTGTGCGGCAGCCTTCTCGCTTGTTTTTCCATGTGTAAACCAGGTGATGTGCATAGGAGCATTTTGGATTGTGTAAAGAGGTGTAACCCTAAAGTGCATGATATCGTTGAAAAATTCCTTGATAGTCAGCATGTTGAGGCAGACTGGCTTCAGGAAAAACTTGCCAATGTGATTTCCGAGTTTCAGTTGGATACTCGTCGACCTTTGCTTAATTCTTTGATCGATATATGTTGGCAAGCAGGTCGGATGAGGGAATCTTATCAGATTCTTAGAATAGGCAGATCAT
Organism: Diphasiastrum complanatum; assembly: GCA_029204225.1. Taxonomy (NCBI): domain Eukaryota; kingdom Viridiplantae; phylum Streptophyta; class Lycopodiopsida; order Lycopodiales; family Lycopodiaceae; genus Diphasiastrum; species Diphasiastrum complanatum. Next base: position 75,870,228 of record CM055096.1, on the reverse strand, counting down.
TGAAGGTTTATGAGAACCTAGAAACTTTTCTGGATTCGGAGTGGCGTTTGAACCTTCGCACACTTTCATTTTCGAGTGCTGAATGTGCCCTAGAGAGTTGGCTGAACTCTCTCTATGTAGCATTGTATAAGGGTCAAAAGATGCCTACCCTTTTAGTTGTTGAAACAGGTTCTGGAAAGAGGCGTACAGTGGAAAAAGCACGTTTGAATGGGTTCATTTATTCGTTATTGAAGAAAATGGATGCTCCTTTTGAAGAGGATGAGTCTGAAATTGGTATCTTCAAGGCAACTTGTTCAGCTCTGAAGCCTTGGTTAGAGTCAAGAAAAGGCTACCCATTGCAAGACTTTGTGGGTTTTAGACATGAGGCCAATACTGATTTTCATGATTTGAGTTTGAACACCTTCTGATTCACAATATTGCACAGGGGATCCATTGCTATTCTTCAGTCAAGTATGGTCTTTTACAGATTTGCAGGTAAGCAATGCTGTCTTGGTAGCTACACAATTCAGAGGCGGTTTATATGCTTAATCAGATTTTTCTTCCACAAATTTTGTGCTACCACCATTGGCAATTTGTTGGTAGTGAAATTATCCTGGAAGTCATGATTACGGGCAATTCAGCTATGAATACGGGCAATTCAGCTTACTTGGTAGTTTGCAGCATATTGGAGCCTTGATGGTCAAAGAATCTTTGCTTTATTTTGCAGTAGCATCTAATTGATGGCCTTTGTAAAATGTAATTAAACTACCTCACAGCTCTCCACGAGCAGAGCGCTATTATTGTGTCTATGGATATTGTGGCAGGTTGTAAGAGGCAAAGTCAGACTTCAAAAAATGCTGAATCTGTTTACTCAATTGTTTTCAACCTCTAAAAGTATGGAAAGCATGAGTGAAAAAATATTGTTGCTGTTGGAAGTTCTGCTGCTCCCTATTCTCCTTTGCTCCATTGTATCACCAGAATGATAGGAGCACTTTTGAAATTAGAAAAGTACATAGAACCACCGGTTTTATGACGGTGAAGCCAATTCGTCTGTAATCTAGTTAGCTGCTTGAACTATAGCAGACAATGTCGCAAAGTGTTTTTCAAGTCTAAGAATATAAGCACCTTGATACCTCTTTGTGGGTTTTGGTAATAGAAGCACCTTCATACCGCTTTGTGGGTTTTGCACAAGGGTCTTCTAAACAGGATCTAGTTAGCCGCTTGAACTATATCATTGGGGTCAATGCCTCTCTTCAAAAGCAGAGGATTAACTAACACATTTCCTTTATTGCTTGACCGTTGTTCATATAGCAAGCTTTTTCAAGGAAGAACTTAAGAGACAGTATTCGTGTGGAAGTGTGCCTGCAGGTACCCTATTGTTGTCTCGATATTTTTGTTGGAGAATCCTTATCATTTTACAGTTTGTCCAGTCGTCTATATAATGTATGTTTTTCTTAACTTTGTAATAAAGAACTTTCAAGGGAGAATAAGACTGTTATGTCAGTTTATTTTACATCTGAAAAAGGGTTAAAAGAAACTCTGGTAGTAAAGCCCAAATGAGAAGAGTTCCAAATCAAAATCAGGAGCCATCTGAAAGGCTGTCGTTGAATGAACCACAATAAGAGGTAAAGAGAAAGTGTCTTCATTTGAGGTGTGTAATACAATCATGTTAGCAATGATTGACAAGCTAGAATCAGATGAATTAGTTATTTTCAATTTTAGATGCTTTTTTGTTTTTATATGCTTTGGCTGCAAAACTATAGAAAGAGTGAAGGACAAATGTCTTTGCTATGCTAGGCATAGACAAGATGCAATAGGGCAACACAAACCTTATTAAAGGACCAATAAAAATGTATATTATTTTATGAATTGGGAGAAAGTATTATAAAGAGGGCTTTATCTTTGTTTGAAGGACCTACTGTGTGCTACACGTCATAGATCACATGCTTTCAAAGATTCAGCTCCTAAAGTGGGGAGAAAAACACCTATTTGTTGGAGTTTAAATTGCAAAAGCATCTCACATTTTTCAAGATAATGGCATTTTTTACCTCTTCAAAGCAATTTGCTCAAGATTCTAAGGTTCTATTGTAGTTTCAATTTCCAACATTCTCTTTTGACTTTTGGTCCACAAGTATTGGAAGTTTAAAACGTTTGATTGCATAGTCTAACTTCCTATTGTAGGATGTTGATGACTTTGCATTCATGTTGCAATTTGAGGAGGCTAGGTTATTGAAGATTCACTTTTCATGTCTTTGATTTTGATTGTCAGAGTGAAAAGTGATTGCATTTTTATAGATCTAAATACATTTTTTAAATTTTGTTACAAATTTTGTTACCATAGTTGACATCAATATTTGGAAGGGAGGCTTCAAGATCTAATTTGTCAGACTCTTTTGTTTGTTTAGGCAAAGCTTTCGAACCTTTTCAATGTTGACTATATAGGTGGATTCAAGGTAGTTCAAAATCCGTTTGTAACTTCTAGTTTTGATGCCTAAAAGATAATGGAGTACTTATTTATCATGAATGATTTGGTTCTTCTCTCCTTTTTTGTATAAACCTTTTTTTTAGTTCTTTGTGCTTCATACCAATAAGTAAGCTTCTTGATGTTGTGTTATTGTAACATTAGTGGTAATTTTTTTAGTCATATCACAAGTTTTCCAGTTCACCGATTAATATTAGTCCACTACCTCAAATCCTACTCTGTCTTATCGTTATGAATGACAACCTCAGTCCATTCATATTTGTCTAGTATATGCAACACTTGTACTTTGGCAACATATTTTGTTGTAGTTTTAAAACTTTATGTTCAATATTTATTTCTGTTGATTGGAGCTACTTTTAATTTCTTATAATTGCAATCATTAAAATATGTACATTATCCCATATGAATTATTGGTAAATTGTTTAACCTATACTTGGTCATTTATCTTGCTCATCATTTGGGCCACTTTTGCCAATGTTTAGATCGCGCGCTCTGCCATTCAAGTGTAGAGGTGAATCCTTGGCTTCCCATTGCGTAGTATACTTCTAAATAGCATTCTAATTAGGATCTAAAGAACATACATCCACCTACTTAGCTATTTTGACTCAAATGTCTTCGTTTGAGTATCTCTGCATTTAGAAAGAATTTAATGTGATAACCTTTAGTCAAATTAGCATCTAGCTTTTTTATTTGCCCCATGTCTATCATCTTTACGAGGTATTCCTCCAATGTTATATTTTTTTGGGGGTATTTATGGTCTTAATGATGTAATCAAGGGAATTAGTAGAATTGGAAGATGTTTCATGGCTATGATGTGATGTTTTTTGTGTTCCAACCTCAACTACTAGATTGTCAATCTTTGATCACTTAGAGGTGTGTGATAAGAGAGAGCTTCTCACTCTCTTCAATCATGCCAACTTGGGTCTCAATACTTGTAACATCGTTTGGTACTTTTTCTTCTTCGACAAAAATTCATTAGTGATCATGTGAAACTCTGTCTGTCTAGAGGAGGTCTTGGCATTGAAGTCACCGGCCAGAAGTATATGACCACACTTAGAATAAAGAAGAGTATATGGAGAGAGATCAACATAGGGGGAACCCATACTATCAACAAAAGCCGGAGACTCTAGTGGAAAATAGCAAACTGCAAGATACACATCCTTGTCAAGCCCAATTGCATGTTTGCCAATGTCTATTTGAAGGTTGTAGCAATGGTTTCTTGTGAGGATGCCATGTTTAGTCCCTCGAGTGCTCTTGCCTTCCTTAGACTTAAACCGTTCATAACGTTATTGTCAGCTATTGTGAAAGCGGTAATAAGCATGTTAAGGAGAGCCTACCACTCATTGCTTATATAAGTATGAAGCGAATGGTTTAATGTGCATACATGTGCAAGCGCTTATAGCTTTATGGTTTGAAACCGAACCTAATGGAAAACAAAGATAGTAGTAATATTTGATGCTACAAAGAGCGCAAGTTTTATTTGTTAGTGCCTAGACACAATAGTATTCCCTTCGAAATAGTAGTCATTCAAAAGTATGATAGCAAAATAGGTTAAAGCATGAGGTATACTAATCATAATCAGAACGTGCCAGTGTCTGAGTTATATCTTTTGTATAATAGCATGATACTACAATGGCTTCATCTCTGGAGTATGTATGTAACATTTTGTTACTTATGGAACAACCAAACATTTATAATGTCCTTTGAAGGATAGTAAAGCCTATTGTAAACTGTAGTTATCAAACCAAATTTTTGTCCTTTCATATCTATAATAAGGAGTTTGAATCCACACAACCATTCGTAAGGTAAGAAGTGCTTCATCGCTGGTCATTAAGAAGCTTTTGTCTCAACCTACCATATGTGATGCATACCTATCATTATCATGCTTACAAAGTATGTGGAAGGAAACATTGATTCATCACTGGTCCATCGCTAGACAACTTACCATATATATCCATTTTTTGAGTATCTAGCTCAAGACAAATCATTACAGGTCCATCACTGGACAACAACTCATATATCTTCATCAAGCTTCTCCACAATTGAGCATGCTTCATCGCCGGTCCATCGCTGGATAGCGGATAGTACTTGAAGAAAATGCAATACAAAAAATGTGTATGAGCCCTCACTGGTCCATCACTAGACAACGGATTCAGACCATCACGTTTATCACCCAAAAAGCTTGGTACCCTTCATATGTAGCAAAGAGATGAAAGCAAAGAGATGAAACGAGCAGGACCACATACCATAGAGTAGAAGCAGATGACTTCAAGCCAGGGAGGGCGCCATCTCTATCATGAGCATATCTTCCAACCTTCTTCTCACTGTATAGTACAAAAAACTCATTCGAGAAAAGGCTACATATAGTGGTTCCATAAGCTCTCTTTCAGCCAAAATTGGTGGGAAAATATTTTTTTTAAAAGTATTATATATGGTTGGGTTGGCAAGAAAGTTTAGGACCATCAAATCACATATGTTTATTTATAGCATGATCAAGGGTGGTAACTTTTGATAAAGAAGATCTAGGTTCTTTCTCTAGTAAGCACATTTCACAGACATTCTGATTTGCTATGGAGACAACATTAATATTCATGTCTTTGACCATACAATTGTGATGCATGTACAAGATAGATCGCATGTTTAAATGTCCTAATATTTGATGCCATAAATCAGCATCTGAAGTACTCTCATTAGTATTAAGTGTATACTCATGATCCAAAATGTACAAATTACCTTCTCTGTTTTTTGAGAGGATTTCCTTACAGTTCTTGTCCAATATGGTAACTTCTCTCAATTGAACAAGGCCCTACAGCCCTGATCAGTGAGCCTGCTGACTGACAGTAAATTCTTTGTCAGTTTGGGTACGTAAAGTACATCCTTAAGCAAGGTTAGTTCACCATTTGGAAGGTAGAGGCGTATAGATCCTTTGCCTCCAATCTATAATGCACTGGAGTCACCGAAGTAAAGATAAAACTAAAAGAGGGACCCAACATGTAAATGAAAACTTGGATGATTTTTGAGTCATTTTCATGTGATTGCATCTAACATTTTTGAACTTTTTTTTGGGATTTAATCATATAGATCTTGGAATGAGCATGTCATTGTCTTTTTCTAATCTTACTTTCTTTCTTTGAAAACTAGGATCACGATCAAGACACTCCCTTGAATCAATCAACCCCTAATCCTACATTTGATTTATCTAAACCTGATAGTGTGGCACAAGCACTACAAATTCTCTACCAACAAGTCCAAGAAACAAATCAACAACTTCATGAAACTAATTTGAAGAATCAAGCCCTTGAATCTAAGTTGTTTAGTCATTGAAAGCATGTAGTATCTCCTCTTGTTAAAGTTTCTAAAGGAAAAAAGAAAGCGAGGAGTCTACAAGTAGTTAATTCACGGCTTAATGGTTGGAAGTAATATTTTGCCGTGAATATATTTTCTAAACGTGAAAAACTCTCCACCGCCACTATGGTTCTAGATGGAAAAGCCTTAGTTTGGTGGAAGGATTTAGTAGCCAAAGAAAAACAACCCTTAACATGGGAGACATTTTGTCTAGTATTCAAGGAATACTTTTTTCCCTTGCTAGATGACTATGAACATTTCCAAATTCATTCAAGATTTTCATGAGTATTTTACTCCTCTTTATAGTGAAATACCTCCAAAGATATAGATGCTCATGCTTATTGATGTTTTACCTGAAGACTATCAAGTGGATGTTAAAAGGAACCATCCTAACACCCTAGAAGATGCTATTAGGGCTGCAAACTTTTTGATGATACTCCTAAGCCACATAAGAGCTATCACCCTAATGAACAAAAGAAGGGTTTTCAATACAAAAGAAAGGATAAGGAAAATGAGGCATCTTCCAATCCTAATTTTAGGAAACCCAAACACCATCCTAAAAATCATTTAGGTGGCAATAAGGATCTAGCGGAAGCTCGGAAGAATCATCTTTGCTTCAAGTGCAATGGAGAGGGTCACCTTGCACGAGATTGTGTAAAAAACAAAGCCTTAACTTCAAGTATCATATCTCAAAGTAATGAGATGGATATTTGTTTTCTTAGATCAATGCATTATGGACCTAGTGACTTGATTTGCATTAAGGGTAAAATTGGAGGACATGTTGTTAACGTACTTTTTGACACAGGATCCACTCATAATTTTATAAATGCAAATTTGGTGCAAATGCTAAACCTTCCCATAAAAAAAAGTGAGAAAAAGTACTTCGTGACAATGGCATCTTGAGGTAATTCCAAACCCATGGGTTATGTGGTTCCTAATGTACCATTGCACATACAGGATTATTTTGAAAAACTAGAATTCCATGCCATTAATTTGGCAAATGTGGATGTCGTTCTTGGACAACAATGGCATTATGATAAGAATAAATCTTTGAAAATTGATTTTGTTGAAAAATCTTTAACTTATATTCATGATTGTTCTTTAATAAAGATTAGTGCTAGTTTAAGTGTTGATGCTACTAAAATTAAACCTTACTCTAAGCATGAGCTTAATTCTTTAATAAGGAACACAAAGTATAAATTTTATCTATGTTTTCACAAAAACTTAATTTGTTGCAATGATAAGATTCTTAAACATAATGCCATGAACATACCTAGTGAGAACACTCTTGAATTTGAAGCCTATAGTGAACTTAGGCAAGAATTCAATGGTGTTTTTCTAGACCTTCTTGTAGGTTTACCACCTAAAAGGTCTATAGATCACAAGATTGACCTTATTCTTGGTTCAATTCTGATTGCACAACACCCATTCCAAAAAGGGCCTCTTCACTAATTATAATTACTGTTAATGATGACACGTGTACCAATAGAATGCTAACAACTGAGAAGGAATGGTCCATATGACATGGAATATTCAATGGTTCAAATTAAATCAAGTGTTCACACACATAGTACACCTCTAACATTAACCCTACATAAAGCAATGAGTCTAGTCCTTATTTAAAATTTTGAATGTTCAAAAGTTTGTATCGCTCATCTCTCTCTCTCTCTCTCTCTCTCTCTCTCTCTCTCTCTCTCTCTCTCTCTCTCTCTCTCTCTCTCTCTCTCTCTCTCTCTCTCTCTCTCTATACTCAACAAACATTCTATTTTTTTCATTTCTGTTCAGCTTATCTGAAACTTTCACACACTATTTTGCATATCCTACATTATCATTACATCATCCATTATGGCCTCCAGTCAATCAAGGAAGCCCAAGAATCAGCTGGCTTCCATTGTTACACACATCAAACATTCCAATGAGCATTGGGTGCCTCATATGTTCTCAACTTTTGATTGTTTACATGCAACCCTTGGGCAAAGGAACTCACAAGGTTGCAAAGAGAAAGCTAAAAACCAAGACTACCATTGGAAAGGAAGGATCCACGATTTCAAGGTCCACCAAAACGGTGCATATCTTGCAAAAGTGCAACACGTATACATGTGTCGAGATATTTTCTTGGATGTGGCTATTGAACCATACAGTCACATTGTAGGTCCCAGCTCCTTTATTCTTGTGTTATGTTTGGATTATTATTATGTCTTTGTAATGGATAATAATATTGCATTAATGTCTGGTGCAAATGTCTTTCCTTCAAATAGCTTCGACTGGCAAAACATGAAGTCCTTTACTGAAAATTTCTCCCCCATACACGCCAAATATGGAAAATTGATATTGGTGGGTTGGCGTCCTCTGCCCTGATCAAAATGGGCATTTTCTTTTACGATCACATGTATGAAGTTCCAAAAAAAAACTTTGGCCAAATTAGCACCACTTTATGAGCCTACGATCGATTCTCATGAGTGGCCATATGTTGACCAATTGACTATTGAAGTAACGAAGAGACAACTTACCAAAGAGATTATTGGGACCATGAAGCCAACATTCGGATCCAAATGAGTCTATGTGCCAATCACTATATTTGTTGCCATATTTAAGGCAGTCCCCTTTAGGAAAACAAACATCATGTGGGCTTGGAAAGCAACAGAATCATCACTATTGGATACCATATTTGTTGAATGGGTTCAAAGGAAGTGGAGCACAAAGGAGATTTAATAAGTGTAAGCTCTCTTGTCAAACAATGACCATAAGGCATCATATTTCACGTCAAACATGCTCCTTAAGTTTCATCAATAGGTGATATAAGTTTGGTCATGGCCGATGGGATGCCTTGGACGTTGAGACGAATCAACAAGAAGTGGAAATATCCATACATTTGCCCCACAATGAAATACGAGAAGTTCATATTAAAAGGTGCAGCCTAGAAGATCTTCGGCATATGCTTGGATTGACTTTTGTTGATGTGCCAGCAAATTTTGTCTTCACTCGTAATGGACAAAATGTAAGCCCCTAATTTAAATCGGATTCTTGAATTTTACATAGTGATGTTGAATGCATATAGAAGGATTATTAATTTTGTGCCTGATTTTGTAGATACAGAGATGAGCCGAAAAAGATCAGAAATGTGTTTCATTTTTACAATCAGGGACGTTAGGAGTCCAATGGGAATAAAGGATTTTATGTAATAAAATGTAGAAAGCACAATTAGTAAAGAAACTCATCGTATCAACACTGCGAGCATCATTTGAGTGACATGGCTTTTTAATATAATTGCTTGTGTTTGGACTCTGTTCAAAATATATCTCGCCTATCGTAATTCTTGCGTTTCACATTTCAGATGCCTATTAGTACATTCGCGGATTTCTAAGTACGGTTGAGGCAACTTGTTAGGGTTTTAATTGTTTTATGATATGTATTTTATCAGTAATATTGGTTTTCAATCAGGTTTGTTTGAAGGAAATCTCTAACCTGCCATTCAAATCTCTACTCAAGCACCAAGACATAAATATAGCATATTTGGAAAAGAGACCAAAACGTTTATAGGAAAACTTACTATAGATAAAAACCTTCACTATATAAGGGTGTCTGGGTCCTCATTTTTCCAGTTCATCCCTCGAGTGTTAGAGTGTCTGTTTTCAGATTTCGTGATGTGTCTGATACGTGTTCATGAACTAAACAATGTCGGAGGACATGGCACGAACCAAGCAAATGGCTAGAAATCCCAGAATGACAACATTGTTCCATTGGGATGCACTAGCAGCACTTGATGATAGAGAGAGATGGGGGAGCAGAAGCAAGAGTAGGAGTCGCAGCCCAAGAGGCACGTAGGACGATCCGGCCACTCAACTTCAAGCTGAGGAAGAAATGGTCCAAACACCAGCAGGGCAGCAGCAGGAGGATTAGGAGCAACAACGACAACAAAAAAGCCCTTTTTTTATGCCAATTGAACGGAAAGAAACAATACAATTCCAAGACCAGGAGCTTGCGACATCGGGTCCATTGCTGACTTTGAATGATGTCTTCTTTGATCCATTTCCACAAGCAATGGAGATGAACCGGCGGACTTAAACATATCAGGTGACACCACACCCACCGGTCACCTCCAAGTCAAGGCAAATCTTTTTTTGGTTGCAAAAGAATGAACAAAGTCCAAGTACTTTTGTTTTGAGGATGAAAGCCTTGAATGGTGAGTTGGCTTGCATTGATGAAAGCATTAAGGAAGGAGAGCTTATTCAAATGATTCTTAATGGCTTGTTGGATGCTCATGTTCAAAGTATTGCTATTCAAAAGACTTTGCCAAGTTTGATGGATCTTCAAGAGATCTTGATCAATGAAGAATATAGGCTTCAAGCAAGAGGTGGATCTACATCGACACTTCAAGAGGATGCTATGTTCACAAAGGGCAAATTCAAGGGCAAAACCAAAAGTAAGTGGTCTAAAGGGCAAGATCAAGTGGATGCTTCTTCAAGTGGCAAAACAAAGGATAGATCAAAGCTCCAGTGCTTCTATTGTGGCATCAAAGGACACTTTGCAAGTGAGTGCTACAAGAAGAAGAGAGATCAAGGAGACAAGCAAGGTAATCTTACTCTTGATGAGGATGGTTTGGATGTTCAAGATGCAAATGATGATGCTTTTGTGATATCTTCATGTATGCTTGCTAATGATGGAGATCTAGATCCTTGGTGGATTGATAGTGGAGCAAGTTCACACATGACCTCTCACAAAGAGTACTTCACTTCTTTGTTGGCATATGGAGATGACAAGAGGGTGATTTGCACGGCCAATGATGGTGAGTATGCAATCAAAGGGATTGGCACAATTCCTATTTCTCACTCTACAAATAGGAATGTTCATTTGGAGGATGTCTTGTTTATTCCATCTATTACCAAGAATTTGCTTAGTGTGAGTCAAATTCTAAGTAAAGGCCTCAAGGTAGAGTTTGATGGAGATGCTTGTATGATCAACAGGAAGGATGTCTTGGTTGGAAAATGTAAAAGACAAGGGACGTTGTTCAAACTAGATGCTTGTGTTATTGCTAACCAAGTTGGATGTGTTGCAAGGTATCAAATACCTATTCAAGAGGTTTGGCATAAAAGGATGGGACACCTCAACTTCAAGTCATTGGAGGTAATGGCTAGGAAGAAGATTGTGATAGGTCTTCCAAGTTCCTTATGTGGCATCAAACATGTTTGTGAGTCTTGTGCTTTGTCTAAGTCACATAGACAACCTTATACTAGATCTATATCTAGATCTACAAAGCCTTTTCAACTTGTACATTCATATATTCATGGATTTACTACAATTAGCAATAGTGGAGCTAAGATGTATGTAACATTCATTGATGATTTTAGTAGATTTTGTTGGATCTATCTACTAAAGAGCAAGGATGAAGTGTATGATGTCTTTATCAAGGTCAAGAATGCAAGGGAGAACCAATTTTCCACAAGGATCAAGTGCTTAAGGAGTGACAATAGTGGTGAGTACATATCTACCAAGTTCAAGGCCTTTTGTGATGGGCATGGGTAGACCTAATTTCCACTTTAAGAAGGTCTGAATTCAGTCTAGATTAATTAGTTCTCATGAATCAACAAAACTTATTCTTGGAGCTTATTCTAGGATTTGCACCAAAATTACATCAAACTGACACCAGATGAAATTACAGTGATCCAACGAATATAGGGGTTTAAATGCTGGTCCAGAGTTGACCACACGTGTGAACAATATGGATTTTGATCCACAAAAAGTTTGGGATCAAATCCCCTCACCAATTCCAGGGTACCAGCTCGCCCTTCCAATACTAGCTTTTTGCACCAAAAACCTGCTTAAACTAGATTAGTTTCAACCACTGATCAATGGCCTTGTACTTGCCTCTGGTACCATGTGAAAAGTATAGTACTAAGGACCACAAATGAATCTTTGAATGATCCACAAGGTTGATTGTGTGCTTGTTAAACAATCTATCAGATACTAGTCATCAGAAAACAAGATCTAGTTTAGCAGCTTGATAGAAAACAAGTAGAGACAATCAAATCATTGATCATAAACTAAAATTCGACTTCACACGTGTGAAAATGAAGCTGTAGTACGGCCTGTAGGCAGAGTTTAAAGTGTGCCAAAGCTTAGTTACATTGGAATCAATCACAATCACCATACATAGAGAGAAAATCCAAGTTTATCCTTGAGGCTCCAAAAAGTTTCTATCTCCTCACTATGGAGAATGGGAATACATAGTAAAAGACACTTCCCTTGCAAATTTAGGTAAAAATCCAGCATGTAATAAGAAAATAGACTCAACTTTCTTTCCCTAATGTGAAAACCTTAGCCTAGATCCAAGAGTCATGCTTGGTAGGTGCATGGTAGGTACAAATCTCATCATAAATCAAGGTCTAGATCCTACAATGTAGGAATCACTACCAACTGCTTGTACCCAGATGCTGGTTCGGTGAGCCTAGTATCTTCATAGCATAAGCTCTGCTAGCTACAGCCTGCGCTGCCTTTGCTACGATTGTCGCATAGAGTAGTAGAATCGTGTTTTCTTCTATCATCGATTCAGAGTGTTGAGCAGAGCGGAGGCAGTGGCTATGTCGAAGCTAATTCCCACAACAAATGCTGCTGCTCGATGCGTAGGACCAAGGGGCATGGCGTGCTGCAAGAATTCGGCAAGCCCTGCTAGGAGGACGCGAATGAGGAGGGATGAGCAAGTTAGTGAGAGGGATAGATGGCAGTGAGAGCGAGAGATGGCGAGTGAGAGAGAGAGAGAGGAAAAAGTTCCTTCATGACCACACAGCAAAAATTGTCCTTAGAAACAATGCAAAAAAAATGATTGTACTCTTTTCCATTTAATGTATGTGAAATTTGAGAATTTTGATCACATGCGTTTGATCTTTATTGAATGCCATTAGTCTAGTTTTGGCTTATAAATTTACATGCTTTTTTGAATCTTTGATATTCAGTTGATCTTGTTGTGTATTGAACTTGAGCCCATCTATAAAACCATTGGAATAGCTGAATGATGTGACTATTTTTTGAGGATGTTCTGCCATGTTGTGTATTTGGATGAAATGCTGCTCTTGCCTGCCAATGTGATTTCTCCATTCCTTGTGAGGACCATATACTCAAACTGCCATACTTTTTTGCAAAAAAATGATGCATGATGCCTTAGTGTGTATTGCAATATCAAAGATTTATGCTTTGGTTAGAAAAATATGCATTTACAATCTATCAAGCAAGTTATACTAAAATTATAAAATTGTAAGACATTGTTCAAATGTATCCTACCATGTAGTGAGTGATGTGATCTGAGCCCCAAGCCACCCTAACTGCATCTACAAACTCTATTGCTATTTTCTCCAATAGGAGTGCATCTGCATATGAAATTGTGTCTTTTCTAAGCACTTCAACCATATTATCGAGTTTTTTCCAAACTTCAACCTTCTTTGCCCTTGTTGTTCCTTTATCTTCAAAGTCTTGTGTTGCAGAAATAACATCTTTCCAAATCTAGTATTGGATCTTAGATGACTCTTTAGAATGATTTGATAACAATTGACGAGCTTTGACTCCTCCTATGCTAGGTTTACTGGGTACATTTTCTATTTTTCTCGAAAGCTTTTCATCTTTTTATATTTTAACATGTCTTTTATGAAGGCCCGCTTTTGACAAAACTTCCTCTAATCGAGCTATTGCTTGTTTTGATGCTGACTCTGGCTTAGTATTCCATGCAAACAAAATATAAAGGTATACTAATTTCTCTATGATCCTCACCTCTCCATAAAGTGTGCAAATATGAACATTCTGTAAAGGAATTGGTAGTACTGGTTTCCAGTTGGGATCTTCAATATCTCTTGAAACTCTTGTGCTCCTTGAAATATCATTTGATGATTTCATACAATATAGACATGGATGTTTTGAATATGCTCCATGAGATAGATTGAACATACATTTCAATGACTTCAAGTCTCCAGCTAAATGCCATTCCACAAAACATTCACCTCTTTCAGGAATACTAAGTACTTTGCCATCCATATGATCCTTTATGATATCTGGATAACTTGTTCTGCTAAAAACCCAAGAAAGAACATCGTGATCCACTTTGATAACCTGTCCAACATATGGAATCACAAGTTTTTATATATTCAAAACAATTACCAAAAGAAATTGCACATGAATAACAGTCTTTTTCTACCCGAAAACATGCAGTGACTTTGGACTTGATTCGAGAATATCGATTATTGTTCAATAAAGACTTTGTGGACTTGGTTGTCAATACCGAACTCAATGATTTTCCGATCATGTCATTGTCACTCAGATGCTCATTTGCAAACAATGCTGATCTACAAATGATTATGAAAATTAACAAACCCAAAAAGGCCACATAATAAATGTCATGCTACTTCACAAAACAAAAATGAAATGATTCAAATCAAATCCTTACTTGAATGCTTGAATCTTTTTTCTCCGTTGGCCTCCATTTAGCGAAAGCTCATCAATGTCCTTCAGAATTCTTTTTCGCTTGTTTTTTTTTATTTCTTATCTAGTATGCGAGTTTCTTCTTTTAACTTGTCATTTGATATATGTAATGTCTGAACAACTTGTCGGAGTTGATCGTTACTTGCATTCAAATTTAACATAGTATTATGTAAACGTGAATTATCTTCTTTTGTTTGTAATAATGCAGTCTCTTTTTCTCTATAGTCAACAAGAAAACCATTTAACATACATTCTAGACTCTGTATTTTCTGAACCGAGTAAGTCCTCAATCTTTCACAATAACCCAGTAAACTATTTTCTCCATCACACAAAAACTTTATTAATTGTGTGATGGATTGGAATTGTGGGGCGTGCAGCGAGCTCAGATCCAATGGATACAAACTTCCGTCAATCGACATGTCGTAGTTCTTTCTTTGGTTGATTCTGTAAGCGATCATATCAAGAGGAGAAACTGTGGATTCTTTCACTACTCCTCTTTTAGCTATCGGAGCATTCTCGGTAGGGAGAACAATGTGTAGATGAAAACCGAGACATCTCCGCAAACATCAACTGATAGACCAAAAAGAAAATAGACACTCTTCTTCATCCATGGCGTACCTGAGATTCTACGATTTATTATCTCGCTAGTTAAAACAAGGGACACAATCTCATTTTCAAATTTGAAAAAGTTAATCAATGAGCATCACAGGTTCTTGAAGTCGCAGTAAACCATTATGACGAGCTTAATAAATGAATGGCTTTACCTAAACTAGAGATTTGGGTGCCTTATGAACCATCATAGGAACATGCGCCTTTCACCGAGCTGCAAGGACCAAGATATCAAATGAATGAACCAATGGCTATACTTTAACTATGCATAAGGGTGTGGTCCTCCAATAGTTTCCGACACTATTAACAAAAAAGCTGATCCTATTTGAAATTTTCTTAAATACCCTAGATAGTTTCAAGTATTGCCTTTGCTCGTAAAAAATAAGGCATTCACCATAATTCTATTAGTTATTATGTTTGCAGCAACAAGGGTAAATAGATTTTAAAGTTATGGTTCTATATGTAAACCCCACCCCACATATCTGGTTTATGTTTGTTTCATCCTTTCATCGCCAAGTTATCAAAGTAAGAGTCTTTATTCTAAGAAGATTTGGCATTCTCTTGGCACTTGATTATTGTTTTCCACTACATGCCCCAATTGGCATCTCAGTTTGGCATTTTTTCTAACCTATTTCAACACCTATCATTCATCTACTTAGTGTTGTCAGATGACTTTCAGATCTTAAGAGAATTAATTGGTGGCATTTTTGACATATGTTGTGATAGAAATACTATTTTGTAGTGTCTTGTTCAGGGCAACAGTCCTATGGCTTGCCAGGTTAGATTTATTTACTTCAATTAGGAAACGATGACAATTGGTGAAACCCATTCTGCATGCTCGATCTCATAAATGAAATTAGCTTCCATTAATCTCTACAACTCCATCTTTATAAGATCTGTAATGTTTGGATTTCATCAATGAAATTTGGTGACTTTTGGGACTGTATCAGGTTTAAGTAGAATAGTATGCTCAGCAACCACTAAAGTAGAAATTTTTTTTAAGTCCTTGTAAGTCCAAGCAAAACAATCTTGATACTTGATCAACAGCTTTCTCAACGCCTGTAACTGGTCTGTTGAAAGTTGTGCTCCAACTTGAACTATTTTCTCATCTGCACCTGCTTTAGCTAGATTCATAGGTTGCATCCTAGTTGGTCCATCGTAAAGTTCTTGTGCTTCTAGCATTTGATCCTTAGGTTCACGATGAGTGTTTGGTAACACAATCACAACATCATCCAGAGTATAGTGTTTGAAATGATCCGGTATGTCTTGTTGAACTTCATTAGCTTTCTTTTGTTCAAAGGGATTAATCTTGGTTTTGCATTTAGATTTTGTGGCAAAAGTCCTGCGAGAGGGCGGTGACTTCCTAGAGATCTGACTTGAAGATCATCTCTAATCTTTCCTTTACCTTTGTCCAATAAAGATCGTACATCTTCATGGTCACTCATTTTTGGATCAACCGTCAAAGCTTGACTTTCCTTCTGGTCCACTTCTCAGCCCAGTTCACATACTCTGTGAACTCGTCGAGAGCTTCAAACTTGTTGTGGATTGTTAGAAATCAATGATAAACTTCATTGTTACTGTTTACGACATACATTAATGTTGACAACTGTGACCAGCTATCATTAGTCGTAGGGTAGTCTATTAGTCTACTCGTAGGTCTTCTCTCTCTATCAGGAATTCAAGGTTTGTTTGTACATTTTACATTCAGTGTGTTGTAGAGTGATAGTGTGATTGTGTGTGTTCTTCTTCCGCCTTCTTGTGGTGAATGCTTATGGTGAATGCTTGATGTTGCATATCTGATTGTTGACATGGTATCAAAGAAGCGATAGTCCTGCATATCTGATCAGTGGATACAGCTTGTCACGGGCTCCGCAATGAAGTGAGAAAGTCCTTCATGGGAGGTGAAAGCTTGGAGAGACAAAAACGTTGAAAGAAATCCTTCTTTGGTGTATTTTGTAGGTTTGGAGATCAGAATCATCAGTGGGGAACGAAGACACAGCCCCGAAGGCATCAGAAAGGCCAGGGCAACATCAGATAGATTGAAAATCTGTTGAGTAGGGAGATTTTTACAACACTTCCTAGTTGTTATAAAAAAGCACAGTCTTGGAGGCATCAAAAAGGCCAAGGTAGTATCAAACAAATTGAAAATCTGTTGAGTGGGGGATATTCTTACAATACTTCTGAGTTGTTGTGGAAAGTGCTATTTGTGTGAGAGGTTTGCCAAGAAATCTCTCATTTGTCTGTTTGGAGTACCGCAAATCACACTAGACAGTGTCTAGTACTGCCATTCAGAGTTAGGAGGCTTCATACTTTTCACATTACTGATCTTGATCTTTTGAACGATCACACATTTTAAAATCTTTGCAAAGAGGAAGCGGCGTAGCCGCCGTGCCGAAGTGGAGAATCTAGAATATTCCCTCTGAAAGTTCTGATATTCTCTCTAGTTTTCATCTTTTCCGTACCAATATCGGATCGACGCGCCAGAGGTAGGAAAGATCCTAAACAGTCGTACATCCACGCATCGTACAGATATAGCATATCCGTACCAATATCGGATGCACGCGTCAAAAGTAAAGAAAATACTGAGCAGTCGTACATCCGTGCGTCATACTGATATCGCATACCTATACCAATATCAGATCGACGCGCGCGAGCTAAAGAGAATCTCGAGCAGTCGTGCACCCGCGTGTAGTACCGATATGAGGTGTCCAATCAAAAAAAAAATTTACGGTTCTGTGGTGTGATAAATTTTGTGATCTAGACTCATCTATCCAGTAATGGCAACTCTAAGCGAGAGTGTCCTTAATGAGTCAAGCAAATTGGAAGGTGCCGGCAACTATGCAGTTTGGAAATTCAAACTAAAGAACGTTTTGATGGAAAAGGAGCTATGGGAGATCGTGACAGGTGAAGAGACAAGAGCAATGATTGAAGAAGATCAGTGGACATTTGATAGGAGAAAACAGAAAGCCCACTGATATGCAATTATTCCCTATATTTCAGATTCAGAAGGACCAAAAGAAGCATGGGATACATTGAAGGCATTGTTTGAAACGACAAATACATCTCGAATACTATTTCTGAAGATGAAGTTGCATACATTGCGGATGGATGATGGTGCAACTATTGCTTATCACATACTGAAGATCAAAGAGATCTGTGACCAATTAGCAGCAGTTGGAGAGCGAATACAAGATCATGAGATCGTGCAATTGACATTGAATAGTCTGAGTGAGTCACATCAGATGTTTGTGATGAGTATAGCCACAAAAGAAAATCTTCCAACCTATGAAGAACTAGGTGGATTGCTTTAGCAAGAAGAGTAATGTCAAGAGAACTTGAATCATCGTAACAGGAGCTATGATCAGGCTCTTGCAGTTAGAGGACAAGGTTGGAGAAGCAAGCCGAATCTAGCCCATATTCGAATATTTAGATGTGTAGCTTATGCACACATACTAGATAAGAATAGGAACAAGCTAGACGAAAAAGTTGAACAAGATTTCTTGGTTGGATATAATGTACACTCTGCATATTATAGAGTATACATACCAGAAACTAATGAGGTCAAGACTATCAGAGACGTCAGATTCGACGAGACAAGGACAATGGTTGAAGAAGATCTAGTCACTTATGAAGTCCTCTATAGACAGTACTATGACCTACCTACACTGATAGAGGGAGTGGATCCCGAACATTCAGAAGCTGAAGTTTAAACTCCAAATAGACCCAACGATAGTTCGGATGATGAGCAGATACGGGCCCCAGCCAGAGTCAAGGAGAAGGACAAACCTCATCATACGAGATCGCGTTCTATATCTACCAATCGGGCCTTCAGACGTCCCAAGTCTGTGGAGGACGTTCTCTATTTCTCTATCTTCTATGCTCCTTCTATTCATCTAACTCTCTCTTTCTCTCCTCTCTTTCACTACAAATCATGTGGAATGCTAGTTTAGGGGAGTAGGGTTAGTGAGAGTTGTGAAAAATGCAAAAATAAGCTTGGTAGAGGCCAAAAATCTTGTATATAGATAAACACACATGTCTGGAGCCTTTTCCCACGTGTGAAAATAGTGTACTTGTCATGTACCATAATCATATAGGTTGTACATATGATTTAATTCAAGTTCTAGTGGCTAAAAAGGCCAAAAACTAGTTTTCTAGACATATGACACATGGCATCAGTCTACTTCTTGCATGAGGCACATCCTTTGGTTAGGTGTCACATCCCATGTGTAGAGGACAGCTCACATGTGTGGAATAAGCTGAAGTAGACGAATTTTGACTTCTAGAAGATTTTCAAATAGATCTCCATATAGAAGGAAAATGGGCCAAAAGTGCTCAAAATAGAAGGTTTTGTCCAAGTGTCAGTTTTGCATGATGAATCATCATATGACAAAGCACCTTCACACATGTGGGATCAAAGGGATGATCAGTATCACGAGCTCTCACTTATTGTATATATAGAGCCACATTTGGCCATAATCAATGTGAGACACCAATCTTGGTTTTGGAAGCAATTTTGAGTGATTCTCTCCATTTGTCTACATTTGTTTTGATTGCTTTGAGGTTCTATCAATGTGTACTTGATTTTCAGGTTGGAGTCCGTACTCAGACAGTGTTTCACACGTGTGAAACCATAAATTACACTTACCTTCAATTAATGATTATTCTTGTTAGGATTTTGTGTCTAGAATTGATCTAGATTGATCTTAATCTGAAGTAAATTGATAGATCAAGTAATCTGACAACCAATCCCTCTTGAGAATCAGATTAGGATCCACTCTTGGTCCTTTTTGTACTTTTTGCAGAGAGTAGTGGTAGGGATACTACTACGCGAGATCGTCGACCCTACACTGTGTCCTCTGAAGAGCCATTTTGAATTATTTCTACCCTAGATTTGAGACCCAGCTCATTCTCTTGGGTTTATTTGTACCTTATGAGAATGAGAGTGATGCTCCACAATTAGCATTAAATATGCTAAAACCAGTAATACCCAACGCAATTAGAGAATTTGAAGTCTTCTCTGAATGAAATGGACCGCTCTTGAATGGACAACATGTGAATAAAGACATTGTCATTTGTTTCTTGTCGGCTCACTAAGCTATCTATTGTAATTATTTGATGTAAGTAGACCAAACCAGCCTAGGTGCCAGGTTTTTTAGGTTTTAGTTTTTTATGTAAAATGGCATTAGTTGTGCTCTGGCATGCAAATCACGACAAGGTACGACACTTGGCCGTTTGACTAGGTCAAAGTGGCTTGGGTCACGCTTGGATTTATCTCCTCTACTCTCCTAAATCCCATAATAATCTAGTTCCATTCACATCGCTGCAATTTTACATGCATTGTCTACAGAAATACTTTATTACCGAAGACAGACAAGAGAATGGCACCCGACTTGTCGAACTTATCAGTGAGTCCAACTTATTATCGACTCAACCGACATACCCGACTTGTCCGACTTATCGACTACCCCAAATTAATTGTTCACGGCAGCGACTCGCTCGACTCTGAATAGTCGAAGCCCTCTAACGCCCACTTCATGTATTGTCCAACGATTTGGATAATGATAGCAGCAGCCACAATCTTCTCCAGACAGCACAATGGCTGCACGCCATCTTCTTTGTACACGATCTGTACAAATGTAAATTGGATTCTTTCCTTCGAACTAATTGTCAGTAATAAGCTTATAACTTTTCAAGAACAGCGCTAGATTCTTGAGCACACGGTTTCACCTGCTATTGTCTTGTGCTCATAGCATCAATTTGACTTGTATTTCTATGCATTAATTGAATCAATCATTTTCTTTTATTGCGTTCAGAGTTCATGTCAAAATTGTGTGCTTAAGCTACTTCGTCTTCATGATTGACTTTCTTACTGCTTTGTTTGATTGTTTCCTCTTCTGCTTCGCAAACAACTGTGCAATTAAGTTGTACATTACTTTTGTGTTCACCGACTATTGTTGTAGTGCAGGCACCGAGGGAATTAGTCGACCACTGCCTTCGAGCAGTAGTAGGATTGTTTCGATCCGATTGTTCGACCCGTCGGACCTACATTCATCACATTTCCCTAGCAATTCAAAAAGAAGATGATGATTCTTCAACAACGGATGATACTTGTGACTGTGAAGATAGCATTGTGATTAATAACGTGAGACCTAGGGTACTCCAAATTAGGACGTGAACATGGTGTGTGATGGTTAGACGCATGATGAAGGACATCAATTATAACTCGAGTTAAGTATGGCACGTAGTAGGGTTGCATGGGTACATGCATAGGAACTCCTAGGGCATATATAATTTCCTAGTAGAGGCTCGATCTCCTCATTTTTGGCTTTTAGACTTTGGTCACCGCCTCCTCGTCCTCATCGAGTACACACAGTTCATGGCTCAGGGGTGAAGCTTTTGGTTGCTGGCTCCACAATGTTTCAAGTGTCCTTGTACTTTTGTCAATGTGATTTTTTGTTGCAACCTCAATTGACAGTCCAAACATGTGTGTTTTAGACCACAATGTCATGAATCTCATTAGTTCAATTCAATGTGGACATTCTGACTCAAGGCGTCTTGCACTATGTCTATAACGTCATAGCATTAGCAAAATGTCATCATCTCAAATTCAAGATGTGTACACATGTGAGGGCATGTTTTGAAAGTAATGTATCATTTAATCTCTCAGTATGAAAATAAAAAATTACATAGATGAGGTGGTCTATTTTGCAATGTGTGTACCATTCTAGCTTAGGTATTATAATTTGATTTGTATTTGCTCACATGGCTTGTTTTGAAATTTGTGGAGGGGGAGGGGAGCGACAAGGGAGAGGGGAATGAAGGGTGTGGAGGAGGAGTATTGAGAGTTGAGTAGCATGTGCTAAAAAGGCAACAAATGGATATTTGAGACTTGAATAATCTGCCAAGGTTTAGGCCAAGCTTCTCATGATTTATCAATCACCTAGTTCTTTATTGTCACAACTCTGTAAAGCCAGTATAAATATTTGCGTGTCTTTTTGGATGCTCTTGTATAGCCGATTATGCTAGGTTATACCCTTCAAGAGCAGGCAGAAAAGCTCTCCAAGTCTCTTGCATGCATGGACAGTGCATTACTTCGAAGTCCCGACATCCCCAAGATAATCATTTGTATTAACAAATGTAAGAAAAGTCAATAATAAATCCAATCATCATAGACATAGGATCCAACCATCATAGACAATGGTCCAAAATCTACTCACGGACCCCTTAGTCTAATATTTTCTTCATACGGCTTGTGGCTCTTTACACAACATTTTGACATCAAAAGTTGTAGAAATATAACAAGCTTTCTTCACTGGGAAGTCACAGATTCCACAACTACTAGTGCTAGAGACAGCTGTGTGCTAAAAGAAAGATCCTACAGGGATTCTAAAAGGTCCCAATGAATTTGATGAACATTGATTAATTTGCTGAGCTAGGATAATACATCACTATCATCAACCATTCACTAGTACAAAGAATGTACCTTGCACACATTTTTGGGTTGTCTGATGGTTTTTTTATTTTTTTGCAGGAATATTGCTTTGCACTAGCATCATGATATTGGAGTTTACTCTCTACATCCACATCCCAGGTGAAGCCTGTGGGCTCCTAGATGTTCCCTTTTCCAAAAGTTGATCATTAAGCCTGTACACACAAAATATACCTTAAATAAATCTACAATGTTATTACTATCACCAGAACCAGGAATCTAGTAGTAATCATGGTGAGAATTTGGGTTAGCAGATTGAAGATTTCCTTTCTCAAATAAGGCTAGACCCTACCTTACCAGAATTAGATACAAGAAAAGCTAGGATTTAAATTTTATCCTTTTCAACCGTCAGGTGCATATTCTGATTTTAGCATTTCGGTAACGTGGCAAACAACTTGATTTGATACAAGTTTCAAAGCAGTAAGTTATAAAACAAGCTATGTGCTGCCAAAGAAAGCCTGTAAGTAAGTTAACAAACAACAAATATGTGCATGCACAAGGATCACTGTAAGCTTCCACTGTCACATCACCAAAAGCTCTCAAAGCGAAATGATTCCATGAATCAGTTATACAACCCAAAATTTGATACATGTCAAACCTTCTCAAAAAGAAAAAAGAAAACTCAATCCCATCAATGGAATTTAACCAATCTAATGCAGCTGAATGTTGAATTCTTACCTCAGCAGGTGTTTCGTTACAGTTCTAAAAGAATAAGTGAGGTTTCAACTTTTTCATCTGTAGGTTTAAAAACCCAAAGACTCAAAATCAAAAAAATCTCTCAAAATATTCATCAACCATGCCACAGGTGATTAAGGCACACCAAGAAAAACACTGTCAATTAACAATAACAGCAATCTAGAAACAAGAATTTGAAGCATGGCCAGATTATTCGCCTGGCTTACAGTATTTTATAAAGTAGAACAACAAATTTTGTTAGTAAGAATAAAAAAAAGAAATCAACAACGACACTTCAATCTATGCATTTGCTGCAGCTGTACAATCGCGTGCAAGATGGCCAGTTCCTCCACAATTATAGCAACTGCGATTTCCACCTGCGCCACCCCCCCTTGTATTTCCAGAAGGATATTGATCGCAATCCCTCGATATATGGCCAGCTGCACCACAATTATAGCAAGTAACTCCAACTCCATTACCGCCATAACCGCCACCACCGCCACCATAACCACCACTTCGGCCACCTCCATAGCCGCCAGTGCTGCCACCTCTTGGCCCACGGCCTCGGCCTCTCGGCGGTGGTGCCCCTCCATAACCACCACCACCTCTTCCACCACCCCCGTATCCATCGCCACCTCGTCCACCCCCGCCATATCCATCACGGCGGACAGAGCCTTGAACATAAGTTCCCTTGGGGCCAGTTACATCAATTGCTCTGGCTCTGCCATCATCTCCTTGATCAACCAAATACTCGACAGACTCGCCATCCCTCAGTGACCTGAAACCCTCTGCATGAATGGAGGTTTGATGAACAAAAAGCTCTTCACTTCCATCATCAGGGCAGATGAAACCATACCCCTTGGTGCTGTTGAACCACTTTACTGTGCCCGTAAGCTTAAGCTTCTTAGCTCCAGACATGCTGAATTGCAGAAAGTGGTAAGGAATTTTTGAAGAAACTGACCAGAAGGCTGCTCTTAAAAGTTCTTCATATAAGCCCTTCTTCAAATTCTTGCTGAAAAGAAACTGATTTATGCAGCTGCTCTTCTGAAGTTCCTTCAAACTGAATTTGCGATCCAATTTTCTCTTAGAATGCCTCCCAAACAACACAGAATTCACAGTATTTGTTCAAGAAAAGTCATTCTGAAAATGTTTCCAATTTTTAAATAAGCACGAACATTTTCAAAGATTCTTCTGCTTTTTCCAAAAAGGCATTCACTAGTAAAATCGAATAAAGTGGCTGTAAAGAAAACGGAATATCTCTAATAAGAAATCTTTCAGAAATTTCACAAAAAGACTGTTCCCACCTTTAGTATGCATTCAGAAGTAGATCAAAAGCCAGGATTGATTAAAAAAAGCTTACTCATATTAGGCCAAACTGGCATCCTTCAAAACAGAACCGGAATTTTTGAAGAATTCCTCCACTGCAAATGCAATTCTAACTCAACCCAATTCTCAATTTCCATCATTTTTCTGCTTCCATCTCAGAAACATGCATCGAATGGGGATGGCAGCCAAAGAAAAGTGGATCATGCTCGCAGTGATGCAACGGCGCAGCGAAGCAAGAGTGGAGAAAAAGCGAGGCGAAAGAGAAAAGACAAAGGGGTAAAATGGACGGCCTAGATGCATCTTGCTCCTTTTCCACCGTTGAGATGGCTCCCTGGGCTTGATCTCACGACAGCCCTAGGTTCCCAAAAGATCCGACGGTCAGGCTGCAATGGCTCCTCGCCTTTCAACGAAATGGATAAACCTGTCCTACAATGGCCTTTACAGGAAATCGTCTTTCAAGCTGAAAACCTTGAAGAATCATCGAAACGTCACTTGAAAGCCAAAGCCTTTCAAAGCCCTTCTGAAAATTTCCTTATTTTCAAGGGTTTAAGTCTCCATTCACTTTTCATTTGAAGGGATTAAGCCCTTATTCACGTTTCATTCGAAAAGCAGGATGAGGGACACCCTTCGTCTGGAAAGGAAGGTATGCCTTTCAAATTGACGCCTGCTGTTCGCGAGGGATCAGGGACTGACGGAGGAGCAGAAAGATGCTCCTAAGAAAATGGACGGTTCAGATGGAGTTTGGATACCAACGGTCACGATCAACCTAACGTCAGATCCAACAGTGGGTGGCTACTTTTACTTTTGGTGGATAAGATACGTGTGGACCACGATTGCTCTTGAAGGCTATTAAAAGTTATATTTGTGCCTTTTTTACCTGCCTTACAAATAATTCGTCGTGCATGCTTTTGAGACAAGTCAAACTAAAAAGCACCTTCCTTTAAAGGGCATTGCCTCAAAGTTATTGGTCATAGAGATGGCAGCCTTTTGGAGTGGTTGAAGCTCAAATTCAACGACCGTCGCTCTAAAGACCGTGATCGGTAACTAACTCAAGCGATTGATACATACACAATGGGAACTGACATAAACTTAGGCAAGATCAAGGTGGATTTGAACCACAGGCGACTGGCAAGATTAGGGTGGATTTGAACCACTAGCGACTGGCAAGATCAGGGTGGATTTGAACCACTGGTCAATTTGCTTGGCCCTTTTGTTTTCCCTTTGATTTGATTGCCTTGGCAACTTAAATACCATGCACAAGGACCGCCCACTTTTACTATTGTGTACACTCTCGATTTGCTAGCCCTTTTGTTGTCTCCCATTTGAATGTCTTGGCAACTTAAATACCATGCACAAGGACCACCCACCCTCTTTTACTATTGTGTTCACAGATGCTTTATGATTGGCCCATATTCTATTAGAAATATACCTTATGATTGCCCCATATTCTAATAGAAATATGCTTTATGATTGGCCCCTTGATCTTCCTTGCTTGAGATTGGCTTATTGATCTTAAGTTGCTAGAGGCAACTCAACCTGCCAAGAAAATTAGTTTAGGGACAAAAATCCACCCATTAGTTATTAATTCCAAGGCAATGCAAGATGTATGATCAACCTGACAGAGATCATTTGTGTCATGTGTGAAAGCTTATAGCTAACTACGCTTCCCTACCTTGAACAAATTGTGTTGTGGACAGAACCAAAGGATTATTTGACAAAGTGTTCATGTAGAAACCATCTTTATTGAGAACGTGAATGTTTTTTTTCTTTGTGTGCATACACATGTAATGAACATCAAAAGAAATGAGTCCATAGAGCAATGCACAAAGGCACTAGTCATAGACTTGAAAGCAAGGAAGCCCAAGCTTGTTCCCCTACTCATGCCTCACCTTGTCCAATAACGAATCTGGCTTCATAAAAAATCGTCGGTTCTCTTGTTGACAGTGTCCTTAACGTTTTTTATTTGTCCTTTCACATGATATTCCTCCAAAATGGTGCTCCTCACTTCCTCTTAATGTATGCTCCCATGAAACTATCTTCAAACACCTTGGATTTCCTTTGGGTGCCTCCCTCTCTAATAATGATCATTTCAGTTAGGATCATCTCTCATGTCCACTCCAAAATTTTGGATTGGTCTTCGACAGATCTCTCTTTCATTGCCCACCTCATTGTTCTCAAGCACATCATCTCCTCTTATTTCACCAATTTTCTGCTCCTCTAGTATCTCCATCTTAATGTTTTTGATTGACAATGTCTTCAAGAGGTTCCTATGAGTCATGGACCCAGCCATCACAATTGGGATATCTGCTCTACACTCTCAAGATTGGGGGGGACTTGGACTCCTTGATCCAACTATTTTCTGATATCACTCTTTAGGTGTGTTAACTCCAATTTTTCTGTGCCTCAAAGGTAATGTCCACATGCATGTTGTAAATGCAAAGGTTTAATTAAGATGTTTTGCACTTCCTGTTTCTACTACTTACCTCTTTGGAGCTCTATTGCTGGACTATTCAATATAAAATTTCATGTTAAATTTAAAAGTTTCATTTGAGTAACAAGAAGCAACCTTCAAGATCGAATGGATAGATGTGTTAGATTTCGATGCTCAGCCTCAAATCCATTCAATAATGAGCATCCTAAAAATCTGTTGAAGTTCGACTTCATCGACTTCGAAGATATCGAGGTCATCGACTTCGACTTCTCTCATGTATATATATACATATGTTCAAACTTGACTTGATCGACATCGGCGTACTCGACATACTCGGCATCGACATTTCAACACTAACTCCATCAACCGACTTCGTCGACATGACCGACTTAGTCGACTTAACCAAATTCATCATCAACCGAATTCGTTGTTTTGCAGTAAGTGATCTCTCGCACAACATGTTTCTGTGATTGAATTTTCAAGATCAGACCATGTAGGCAGGCTAATTTCACTGTTCTGATTCCATTTAGGCACCTTGCGAGGGTTGGTAAGATGATCTTGATGCTCTGCGAGGGTTTTGAAGATTCAGCTTTTGGGAACCCTCGCACACACTGAAAAATGATGATTACTCCATCAAGAACTCTCGTAGAGATTTTTATGGATGCATCTGGGTCAGATCTGGTGACTGTCCAAGTTTCAAGAGCTATCTCCCAAGGGATCTCCAAAAATCATGAATAAAGTACTCTTTTAGAGTGACGAGATTTTGAGATTTTCTGATTTTTAACTTTTGCAATCTGGCAATCAGCTTCATCCATGCTTGATATGACTGTTGGTAATTCTCTGGAAGTTTTGATGGATAATTGGTAGCAGATCTACTAGTTCTGTTTGAATTTTGACCTTAATTTGACATAGTTACTGAGATCGAGGTCTCCGATCTGCAAATTGTAGGGGACTTATTGGCATATTCTGATGATCTGCTTCCTCCTTGATCCCATCTGGATCTGGATCCCTCTTGGATTCCGATGGATTTTCCCGATCTTGCCAGATCTAGCCGAATCTTGATGGATCTAGCTTGATTTGGATTGATCTTCCTAGATCTAGCGGTGCTGGTTTAGCAGAATAGCTTTTCTTAATGTGCCACCACCAATCTGGATCTATCTTACTATGGTGGCCAGTACTTGTGCAATCGGCTACCGTTGATGGGTGTGTCGAATGGCATCCCATCTAGCTTCTCTAAATTCACGGCTCCATGATTAAGAATTTCCTTGATCCGATAAGCACCTTCGCCTGTGAATTTTAATTTTCCCTTGATCGCCTTAGTTTTATACATCAGGACAATATCTCTGGAACGAAGATCCTTCTTTTGTAACCTGCGATCATGCCATGCTTTGTGTCTTTCTTTTTCAACTGCCAGTGCATGCACAACTAGTAGGCGTGTTTCACAGAGTTTATGCAGAGCTTCGTGGCGTAGTTGTAGAGATTTGGACTCATTAACACGTTGCATGGTAGCAATCCTTAATGAAGGAACTAGAAACTCTACTGCCGCAATATCCTTCTAAGTCTTAAAAAACATACTTCATATGATTTCTACAAATCTGTTGTAAGCTAAGAAACTAGTCCGTAGCAAGTGTCCGACGCATAAACGCACTACTAATCTGAAATCGTACAATTCCCTATAACTTACTTCATGCAAACTCTAATATTAAAAATGATAAATTTTTAGTTTTTAGGACAATAATGATTGTACTTAACAATCATAGAGAGTTATTGGTTGCTTAATCAATGGATCTATCAAGTTCTACACATTAGATCTTGATCTAGATTCACTACACATGGATTTAAGCAAGAGCAATGGATCAACACATCATAAATTAGTGAGAGCGGCCTCACACTTGTGGAACACTGTCCACAGTACGGCCTACACCTGAAACAACAAGTACAATAGTCCTAGGTAGCAATCACTCATAGAAATCACAAGACAAATGACTAGAAATCTCACAAAACTGTAGAATGCAAAAGTCTCATCAATCTTCTTAGCAATTTATGGATCAAGTACATCCATGAGTCTGGTACAGTCCAGCAGGTCTTCACACGTGTGAAGAGTGCCACATCACTAAAATCTATCCATTTGATCCATCCTTGATCCTTATCCAAAGTTGACCTTCTAGAATATGGCTAAAATCCAAAGAGCTAGACTCCTAGAATATAGGAATGTTCCCTACAAAATAGGATCTAAGGAAAATGGTCAACTCTTATCTTCTAGAACTCTATACACACGTGTGAACATCCATTTGCCATGTGGGATCATTTACTCATGCACATGCAAGAAAAAGCTAATTTCTAGGTGACTAGTCAACTTGACTAAAAACTAGTCATAACATGATCACACTAACTAGATTGATACAAAATCAATTTAGATATATACAAGTATGAAAAGTACATCCTTTCACACGTGGGAACAGGCTCCACACGTGTGAAATCATATCATCAACATTGTTCTAATGTTTGATCATTATTTACAATAACCAATGTCAAGTGAGAATTGACAATTTTCAACACTCCTCCTCACTTCTAACTTGGCAAATCTAATGTACATCTATCTACAATTCCAAGAGCATATCTTAACTTAAAAAATGTATCTTTGGACAATGGCTTGGTTAAGATATCAGCTATGCATTCGGATGATGGTACATGATGTAGTTGCACCTCCTTGGATTGTACCTTCTCCCTCACAAACTGATGAGCTATCTCAATATGCTTTGTTCTGGCATGGAAGATAGGATTTGAAGCAATTTGTTGGGAAGCTTGATTGTCACAAAATATGTAAGGGATCTCCTCGGCCTCTAGCACATGTAGCTCCATCAAGAGTCTTCTTAGCCATAGGAGCTCTTTGGTTGTTGAAGTCAATGCCTTGTACTCGGCTTCACAAGAAGATAGTGAAATAGTATCTTGCTTTTTGAAAAGCCAAGATATTACTCCTCCACAAAGAAATGTTGCAAATGCACTAATGGACTTTCTATCCATCTTGTCACCTACAAAATCTGAACCCGAGTAGGCTCTCAAGTGCAAGTTAGATCCTTCATAAAGTATGCCAAAAAATCTAGTACTAGAGACATATCTAAGTACTCTCTTGGCACTTTCCAATGATGAACTAATGGAGCTTGCATACTTTGACTCAACTTGCTTACACAAAAACTTAAGTCAGGTCTAGTGATGGTTAAATAGATTAGAGAGCCTATAAGCTTCCTAAAGAGGGTGATGTCCTCAAAGGATGCTTCATCACCTTCATTAGTTGCTTTCACAACATGCTCCATAGGGGTGTCACTCCCCTTACAAGCTTTCATACCAAATCTTTCAAGAATGGAAGTAGCATACTTAGATTGACTTATGAAAGTACAATTGCTACTTCTAGACACTTCTATCCCAAGTATAAACTTTAGGAAGCCTACATCTACCATCTTGAACTCACTAGATAAATCAACTTTTACTTGGCTTATTCCTTCATCATCATTTCTTGTCATAATGATGTCATCAACATAAAGCACCAAAATGATGATCATTCCTTCATTACATTTGAAATATAAAGAAGGTTCATAAGCACTTAGTACAAAGCCAAGGGAATAGAGAAAATGCAACCTAGAGTACCAAGCTCTAGGTGCTTGCTTCAAGCCATATAGGCTCTTCCTTAAGTAGCACACTTTTTGCTCCTCACCAGCCTTGGTGAAGCCCTTGGGTTGCATCATGTAGATTTCCTCTTCTAAGAAGCCATTCAAGAAGGCATTTGTTACATCCATTTGGTAGAGATCTCACTTGAACAAAGTAGCAATGCAAATGATTAATCTAATAGTTACAAGCTTAGCTATAGGTCCAAATGTTTCCTCATAATCCAATCCTTTTACTTGAAGAAATCCCTTAGCAACAAGACTAGCTTTGTACTTACTAATGGATCCATCTTGATTGTACTTTATATAAATCCACTTACATGCAAGTGGTTTCTTCCCTCTTGGAAGATTTACAAGATTCCAAGTATGATTTTCTTCTAATGCATCATACTCTACTTGCATTGCATCTCTCCAAACTTTAGATCTATATGCTTCTTCAAAAGATGATGGTTCTTCAAGCAATGTAGCTAAGAAAGAGTAAGAGGTAGAAGATGTAGAGTCTTCCTTTTGCTTTCCCTTGTCCACATAGGTGAGCCTTGAGGCCTTGCTTCTTGATGATCTTCTTGGCCCCTTTGACTCGAATCTTTGTCTCCATCCTCGGGTTTGTCAAGATCCTCCTTGGGTTTGTCAAGATCTTCAATGCACAATGGGTTAGATCCATTAGACAAGCTCTTAGCAAATTGTGTTTTATCAAAAAGTACATCCTTGCTTACCTTTACTTTCTTGGATATAGGATCATATATCCTATAGCCCTTGCTATTTTCTCCATAGCCAACAAAAATCCCTTTGAAGGAGGTAGCATCTTCCTTCCTTCTTGTCTCCAAAGGGATGTGGACATAACAAATACATCCAAAGATCTTAAAATCTTTTACATTGGGTTTCTTACCAAACAAGGCTTGATAAGGTGAGATCCCATCTATAGCACTACTAGGAAGTCTATTACACAAGTAATTAGCACATGTTATAGCTTCTCCCCAAAATGAGATGTGAAGTGATGCATCAAGTCTTAAAGACTTTGCACACTCACATAGACTCCTATTTCTCCTCTCGGCCACCCCATTTTGTTGGGGGGTGTAGGAACAAGTGTATTGCAATTTAATGCCATTGATCTCACAAAAGTCTTTCATTTTATTGGAGGTTACTCTCCTCCATTATCACATCTTAGTGCTTTGATGGAAGTACTAAGTTGCTTCTCTACTAGAGACTTGAACTTAATGAAAGCTTCATAAACAAGACTTTTCTTTGATAGTAATTCAATCCATGTGAATCTAGTACAATCATCTATAAAAGTTACATACATCAAAGCACCTCCATTACTTGCATGTGAAAAACTATGTACATCAGAATGTATGAGATCCAAGGGAGAGGTAGATCTTGATGAAGATCTCTTGTAAAAAGATTTGTGTGACTTTGCAAGGCCACATGCCTCACACATCTTTCCACACTTCTTGAAGGCTCTTGGTAGGCCTAGAGCTAGTTCCTTGCTTGCCATTGACTCCATAGATTGAAGATTAGGATGGCCTAATCTCTTATGCCATAGCTCCACTTGAGATAGCTCCTCCCTAGCCAAGTTCACACTTTCATTTGCAACACTAGAATTCAACTTAAATAGTCTACCTTGCTTAATGCCACTAGCTATGCACTTATCATTTTTCAAGATGGAACAAACTCCATTCTTGAGATGTACATCTAGTCCATTGTCCATTAATTGTCCTACACTAAGCAAGTTTTTTGAAATGGTAGAAACATACAAAACATTATCTAGATCTATCCTTTTAGATGTGCCTAAGCAAAGAGGAATAGATCCTATGCCATCTATCTTGCATGCTTGATCACTAGTAGTGTATATTGACTTCTTAGAGTCATTACAAGATAGAAGAGTGGAGAAATAATGCTTGTTAAAAGACATGTGGGAACTAGCCCCACTATCTATCCACCATGTGTCTTGACTTGAAGTTGGTGTAGATGCAACCATCAAGGATGTATTGAATACATCCTCATCTTCTTCCTCTTGAGCAATGTTCCCTTGATCTCCATTTGCTTGTTGATTCTCCTTCAAGTAGCATTCCAAGGCAAAGTGTCCTTTCTTTCCACAAAAGAAACACTTGAGCTTTGCCTTGTTCTGCACCTTGCCTTTGGAAGTAGATCCTCCATTCTTCATCTCGGTATCCTTGCCTTGATTCTTCTTGAATGGATGTTGCTTCTTCTTGCCTTTGGATGTAAAGTTTGCTTTCTCCTCTCCTCCATTAAGTGACATGCCATCCATTCTTGTCTTGAGGTGTAGAACCCTACTCTCCTCGGCCACAAGAACATTGTGCAACTTTTCAATGGATGGAAGAGTGTCTTGAATAGCAAATGATTGGACTAAGTTGGTGAACTCATCACCTAGGCCATTCAAAATGATTTGTACTAGCTCTTGATCTTGGATCTTCTCTCCTATTGCACTTAATTCCTTGTTAAGAGATTTGATTCTAAGGACATATTCTTGTCCACTCTCTCCACTTCCTTTTATGCTTTGGAAAACTTGATTTCTTAGCATGAGGATTCTTGAAGTATTATTGGATTCATAGATTCTCTTTAATGAATCCCAAGCCTATTTGGATGAGGCACAAGAAGACACCTCTTTTAAGAGGTCATTGCATACATTCATCTTTATGCAATGTAGAGCTAATCTTGCTCTCTTCTTGTATTTGGTTTGTTCTTGGGGAGCTTGAGGCTCTTCCTCAACTCCTAGAACCATATCAAAGAGATCATGGATCACTAAGAGTGATTCCATTCTCACTTTCCAAATGGAATAATTTGTGGAAGTGAGTCTCTCACTTGATTCCAACAAATATCCCACCCATGGATGACATTGTAGAATGAATGCTCTTCTAAAAATCACAAAGATTTTTGAATTTTAAAAGATCTATGAAAGGTCTAAAGCATACAAGATTGCCTATAGCCTTGTCTCTATCAAACTAGCACACAAGCTTGATTGATACACAAAGATCTTGCCAAAAATTCCTAGCTTTCACTCTCACAAAAAAAAATTTGTTTTACACTTTTCTTAGAGATTTTACTTCAACTAAGGATCTGAACAAATCAGCCTCTAAGATCTGATCTTAGACTCTAAAAAGAAATGCTTCAATGATCCAAAACTCTATTTGGTCATAGGCATTAGCTAGATTGAATCTAGATCACTACTATGCTTCAAAAAGCACAAAAAATGAACTAGTATTGTGATTTTGGGACCAACAAACACAAAGTAGCTTGAAATGAAAGTTGCTGTACGGTTTCACACGTGTGAAAAGTACATACACAGCCTCCAAGTCGTTTTGATTCAAATGAACACAAGCTATCACTCTAGATGAACTCGCCCTCACTAGTATTGGTCAAAAACAAATTTTGCCAATGATCTTTACAAGATTTATGATTCAAATGATCACTCTCTTACTTAGCTCTAACACCATGATAAATTTTCAGTTTTTAGGACAATAATGATTGTACTTAACAATCATAGAGAGCTATTGGTTGCCTAATCAATGGATCTATCAAGTTCTACACATTAGATCTTGATCTAGATTCACTACACATGGATTTAAGCAAGAGCAATGGATCAACACATCATAAATTAGTGAGAGCGGCCTCACACTTGTGGAGTATTGTCCACAGTACGGCCTGCACCTGAAACAAAAAGTACAATAGTCCTAGATAGCAATCACTCATAGAAATCACAAGACAAATGACTAGAAATCTCACAAAACTGTAGAATGCAAAAGTCTCATCAATCTTCTTAGCAAAATGATGATCCTTTTATGGATCAAGTACATCCATGAGTCTGGTACAGTCCAGCAGGTCTTCACACGTGTGAATGTGAAAAATACAAAAATAAGCTTGGTAGAGGCCAAAAATCTTGTATATAGATAGACACACATGTGTGGAGCCTATTCCCACGTGTGAAACTAGAGTACTTTTCATGTACCATGTTAGAATTTAGCAATTTTCACATGGTTTTTGATGACTATTAGACATCCATGTGAATCCACATGTGTGAGGACCATTCCACACGTGTGAAATGACACTTGTAATATTCAGATCCATTTTGATTAGCTACACAGCCAAACTCAAGTGCTTCTTTTGTGGAAAGAAGGGGCACTTTGCATCCGAGTGTTTCAAGTAGAAGAATTCACAAGGAGAGAGCAAACAAGGCAACCTCACTCTTGAGGAAGATGAGGATGAAGTGGATTAATCCTTGATGGCTTCTACATAAACATCAAAGAGCTACTCCAATGACACATGGTGGATTGATAGTGGGGCTAGTTCCCACATGACATTCCAAAAGGATTTTTTCTCAACTCTTGTACCTTTTGTAGGTTGTAAAAAGTCTATTCTAACAGCAGGTGATCAAGAATGTAGAATAGATGGAGTGGGAACTATTCCCTTAAGTCTTGGATCCTCTAAAAGAGTAGATCTTGATAATGTACTCTATGTTCCTACACTCACTAATAATTTGTTAAGTGTAGGACAATTGATGGATGATGGCTTAGATGTCCATTTTAAGCAAGGTGTTTGCTCCATAATGATGAATAATACTTGCATTGTAAAGGGATTCAAGCAAAGAAGGCTTTTTAAGCTTGATGCTAATGTTTTTCTTGGAAGTGTGAACATGGTGAAGGAGGAGCTCAATCAAGTGGAGCTTTGGCATAAGAGGTTGGGCCACCCCAACTTCAAATCTATGGAGATGCTATGCACCAAGGATCTTGCTCTCGGCCTTCCAAAGACACTCTCAAAGTGTGGAAAAAGTTGTGAAACTTGTAGCCTCTCAAAGGCACACATGCTACCTTTTGATATCTCTTCCACTAGATCTACAAAAGCATTAGATCTTATTCATAGTGATGTGCACTCTTTTTCTCAAGAATCTAATGGAGGTGCATCTATGTATGTATCTTTTATTGATGATTACTCTAGATACACTTGGATTGAACTTTTGGATTCCAAAAGTAAAGTGTTTGAAGCTTTTGTTAAGCTCAAAACTCTAATTGAAAATCAACTTGATGCTATAATCAAAGTATTAAGGAGTGATAGTGGTGGAGAGTATATCTCCACCAAGATGATAGAGTTTTGTAAATCCAATGGCATTAAGAGAGAACTTACATGTACTTATAGTCCTCAACAAAATGGTATAGCCTAGAGGATGAATAGAACACTATGTGAGTGTGCTAAGGCTTTAAGGATAGATGCATCTCTACCTAAGTCCTTTTGGGGAGAGGCTATTATTTGTGCAACTTATTTGTGTAATAGATTGCCATGTAAGCCCATTGGAGGCATAACATCTTATGAGGCTCTATTTTGTAAGAAGCCGAATCTTAAAGATCTAAGAATTTTCGGATCTACTTGCTGTGTTTTTCAAGCATTAGATACAAGAAAAAAGGATGATCCTACTTCTATTAAAGGGATCTTTGTTGGTTATGCTGAAAATAGCAAGGGATATAGAGTCTATAATCTAATCACTAAGAAGATTTTGGTGAGTAGATATGTTACTTTTGATGAAAGTAACTACTACAAGTTGAATGAGAAAGCTTCTAATCCATCTTATGTCAAGGATCTTGTAATATTTGAGGAGGAGCCTATATGTGATCAAGATCTTGAAGTCACCTTTCCTTTGGCTTGGAGAGATTCATCAAAAAGTACATCTCTACTAGCAACAACTTTTTTTGTAATAGGATCATATATCCTATAAGCTTTCTTACTTTTACTATAACCAACAAAGATGCCTTTGAAAGAAGTGGCATCCTCCTTTTTCCTTGTTTCTAAAGGAATATGTACATAACAAGTACATCCAAAAACTTTCAAATCACTAAGATTTAACTTTTTGCCAAACAACACTTCATAAGGTGTAAGTCCTTTAATGGCACTATTAGTCATTCTATTACAAAGAAAGTTTGCACATAAAATAGCTTCTCCGCAAAATGAAATAGGAAGAGATGCATCTAATCTCATAGCTTTAGCACACTCACATAGTGTCCTATTCTTTCTCTCAGCTACTCCATTTTGTTGTGGAGTATATGTACAAGTAAACTCTCTCTTTATGCCATTAGTTTCACAAAACTCTTTCATCCTATTGGAGATGTACTCCCCTCCATTATCACTTCTTAATAGTTTCAAGCTAGTATTAAGTTGCTTTTTCACAAGAGTTTTAAACTTTACAAAGGACTCAAAAACTTCACTTTTAGAAGCTTATGAGATTTGGAGAGTCCACAAGCTTCACAAAGCTTGCCACACTTGGATATGGTTTTGGGAAGTCCTCTTGCTAGCTCCTTTGTCACCATGGTCTCCATAGCTTTGTAGTTAGGATGGCCTAACCTTTTGTGCCATAACTCCACTTGAGTGAGCTCCTCCCTTGCCATGTTCACACTTCCAACCATCACATCAGCATCCAATTTGAATAACCTCCCTTGCTTGAAACCACTAGCAATACATTTTTCATCTTTCAAGATAGAACATGCTCCATGCTTGAAATGTACATCTAATCCACTATCCATAAGTTGTCCTACACTCAACAAGTTTTTTGTAATTGAAGGTACATAAAGCAAATTGTCTAGATTGTGAAAAATGCAAAAATAAGCTTGGTAGAGACCAAAAATCATGTATAACCTTGCTTTGCACAGGAACACAGATCATGCTACACAGTAACACAGACAGAAAATCACACTCCTCAGCAAGCTCACATAGCAACTGCATTTCTCAAAATGAAATTACACTGTACATATAGTTGTTCACTCAGGCTGATGCATGATCCAGGTTGCCGTTGGCGGGACGCGTGTCCCGTCGACTTGCCTCGTGGCGAGGCCAACTGATCCTTATCCACTGATAGGACCCACAGTATAGTAACACAGTGATTCTAACTTTAATTCTAACTCTCTCCCTTAAAGTAGAGTCACTTTTTATACAGTCATATACATAGCTTTAAAGTCAACAAACTTTAAATACAAAGAGTTTTATTCTAAATTTATCAAACTTTTCTCCAGTAAGTGGCTTATTGAAAATATCAGCTAGTTGTTCTTCTGTGCTACAATGAACAACAGGAATTTCATGACTCGGCAGCCTCTCACGTATGAAGTGATATTGAATCTCAATGTGTTTAGTTCTCGCATGGAACACTGGATTCTTTGCTAGCTGAATGCCACTCTGACTGTCACTATGTAAAGTCGTGGGATTTTTCTGCTTTATGCCAATTTCTTCCAAGATTTGTCTCAACCATATAGCTTCTTGTGCAGCACTACACATTGCCTTATACTCTGCTTCTGTGGTGGAAAGAGCAATTGTACTTTGCTTCTTACTAGACTAGGAAAAGCAATTACCACAAAATTGGAATATATATCCTGTGGTGGATCTACAATCATCATAGTCACCACCCCAGTCCGCATCCACGTAGCCACACAACTCAGATAAACCATCACGCTTCCTGTAAATCAAGCCATACTCTGAAGTGCCTTTCACATAACGCAAAATGCGTTTACCTGCTTTCCAATGCGTTTCCGTAGGTGCTGCCATAAACTGACTTACAATGCCAACAACATAGCATATATCTGATCTAGTTGTGGTAAGGTAAATCAAGCTCCCTACTAATTGTCTATATAGCGTAGCATCAAATGACTGTGATTCATCAAGCTTAGAAAGCTTTTTACCTGGTTCAATAGGAGTGTTTACTGGTTTGCAATCCTGCAACCTAAACCTGTGCAGCAACTCTTTGACATATTTCACCTGTGTGAAACCCACTTCGTATCCTTTTTGTCACACTTCTACTCCAAGGCAGTAATGCATCAGGCTGAGATCCGTCATCTCAAATTGTTCCATGAGGTCTTTCTTGATCATGTCTATCATCTCTTGCTTCTAGAAAGCCTTTAGGGCTTCTTCATTCCAATGTGTATCCGTTGTGAGTTTGTAAATCGGTCGTGCCAACTCCACAAAATCTAGGATGAAAATCCTGTAATAGTTAGCGTGACCCATAAAGATGTAGAGCTCGCAGATCGTTCCTAGTGGTGGTAGATCAATAATGATCTTGATTTTCTATAGATGTTGTCTTATGCTGGTCTTGAGGCGCTATCTTCACTTGATTGTAACCGCTGAAGCCATCCAAAAAACTGTAGGCTTCGGCTCCAGCTACTCTGTCAAGGACACTTTCTGTAAAGGGTAAGAGAAAATGATCTTTTCTGGTGACTGCGTGCCTTCAGATTCACACAGATAGGCATTTTGTTGTTCTTCTTGGATACTATAACTATTGGTGACACCAATTTAGTGTGCTCAATTTCATAATTGAAATTAGCATCTAATAGCTTTTGCAACTCTTGTTTGATCAGCTCTATATAGTTCGGATTGCAATGATAGTAACAAATCACCTTGGGGACTGTTCCATCCACCAAGGGTATGGTGTGCTGGACTACTGTTGGTGGGATGCCCTTTAGATCAATGTAATTTCAGGCAAAACAATCACTGTACTCCACCAACAATGATTGTAGCTGCTTGAATTGCATGGGTGTTAACTGCTCTCCAACGTGCACGATCTTTTCTTCTTCACCTGGCTCGACAAGGTTCATTGGTTGCATTCGCGTAGGTCCTTCAAAGACTTGTTTCGCTGGTGCCTTGTTTTTGTTGGGCTTGCGACATCATAATTACCACATTGTCCAAGGTATAATTCTTAAAGGTCTCAGGCATCTCGTGAACTGGTGCTCGTCGAGATTTTTTCTTCAGCATATTGATCTTAGCCCGATTGGTCATCTTATGATTCTTTGTCATCTGAGAAGAAGATGACACTGCTCAGAGTTCATCCTGATTGACTTCAAGGAATTCTATACCTTCTTCTTGTCTTTTCTTGTTATAGGGTTGGATTTGTCCTTGTTATCTTTCTTTGGAACTGGTGTGACATTCGCCTCGTGGTTGCGAATATCATCATCCACTATAGCTATAGCTTCATCAAGTAGACCACTCCATCAAATCACCTGGTTGTAGCACTATTTTAATTGGTTCTTCTTGTTCGCAGGTGCCTCTGGTGGATCTATCTTTGAAACTTTTGCCATAGCAGATTTTTGCGGCAGTTGAGCTAGTACTCTCTTGATTCCATAGCGATTTGGGTCCATGTGTTGTAGAACTTGTTCATCTGTAAGCTCAATCTCCTTGTTGTAACTCAAAGCATGTTTCCAAGGGACTAAATCATCGTTCACTTGGTTCTCACTAGATTCCGCTGATAGCCATGTTATGTTGATCATATTCATCCCAAATGTAATTGGTGTGTCCATGGTGTAACACTTGGGTGAAGATGTGTTGGGTTCAGGATCTGATTCATATTGACATGCTTGGCAGTCAATTGTTGCTAATGCATCCATCCATATTACGACATCTTTCTCTGAATCGTAGTGACCATCCTTGGGTTGCCTTGGGCGATCTATCATATGATCTGTCATCAACCTTGGGTGCAATAGGCTTCACCGCCCATGAAGTTGGATCGACCTTCACAGCCTATCCTCTATTTTCAAAGGTGAGTTTTCCCGTACCCCAGTTGTGAACTACTTGCGCAGTCCTCAACCATGGCCTTCCCAGTAAAACACGGTATGCAAATGGGGACTCAAGAATGTCCATTACTACAAAAGTAATTCCAAACTCCATGCCTGTTATTTTTACAGGGATATTGGCAACTACACCCTTTGGTTTTGCATAGGATTGATCTGCTAGCTTGATGGCAAATTTTCATGGCTTCAATCTCTATAGACCCCACTTTTGATATAAAGTAGTGGAGATCAAATTGACACCTAATCCTCCATTTACCATCGCTGCCTTGTCCTCGAATCTCTTGTATTTGATTGGCAGGGTGATGTTGTGTTCCTCACTCTCTCATGTTGCCCCGATGTGAAGGACGTTACTTGTCTCATCGTAGCCTGCACAATATATGGGTTCTGGCTCTATTGGTTCCACTTTTGTTTTGACCCAATCAGCCAAAAGCCCTTAGCTTGTAGTGCAATTCGCAGCAACTCCCCCAAAGGTAAGCTAACGCAGCTTGCTAGCAAACTAGCGAGTACTTCCGTATGCGGTTCCTCAGGCTCCACCATGTAAAAAGGTGATTCATGATGGTGCAACCGATCATTCTGATCAGTGCATAGTGGCGAGCCCATTGGTGGTTCTCATTCTTCGTGAGCAGGAGGTTCCGTAGCATTGCCCTCTTCTTGTGCTTTTTTCTCCGCTTGTGCTCTCTGTACCCAATGTCGTATCCTCTAGTACTATCTCCTTTCTTCTCTCACATTCGGATATGGTGCTGAAGTTGAGCACTGGTCATCGAAGACTGATGGTGGTGGTGAGGGAGACACTTCCTTCCTCTTTTGTGCTCACATGACGACTAACATAGGTGCATGGAATGGTTGCCTTACCGGTGGCATTCCCACTGGAACTGTTGTTGGTTGTATCGCAATGAAGTTCAATGGTGCACTGGTTCCCAGTCTTAATGGAAAGTTTGTGTAGCAATGTCCATATTTGCATTCCCAGTAGAAGGATGTGTATTGTCCCTTGTAAGGACATTCAATAATTCTGTGTCCTTCGCCGCATCCATAGCAGCCATAAATTCTCTCGCCCTGACGCTGAGATTGAGCTGCATAGGCTGCATAATATTCATTTATGGTAGGATCCATATATTGTTCATCTGACCCATACCATTGCTCTTGCTCTGGTTCTACTACTGTCAAATTTATGTGGGCTATTTGTTGATTAGTTGGTCCTGGTGGTGCAGGTAAGGCCATGCGTTGTTGATTAATTGGCATGCCATATCTCGATGCCGCATTTGGTGCTCCTTAATGATATGGGTAAGAAGTCTGGTAAGGACTCCTCTTCTGTTGGACAATCCAGGGGTTAAATGGGCAAAAGGCCATCTCGTGCGATGTTGCATTGCACAGATGGTAAAATCTTTGTGTTAGTCTCAGATTTTGTTTTAGGACTGGACACTCATTTGCTATATGGTTCTGGGTGTAAACTGAACACCATACATTTTCTCGACGTGGATACTGTAGCTGATTCTGATCTGTTGGATTGGATGTTGTTGCTACAGCTCCTTGTAAGACTTTCAGTTTTTGATTGAGCTGTGCCGTAAATTGTTCCATCTGTTGTTTGTCATCTGATCCCTCATCTTCTTTTTTAATGGTGTCTTCCATGGCCTCTTGTAGAGTGGTATATTGCTCTTGTCATTTCAGTTCTCTTCCTATGCTACATGGTAATCCCTCAAGGAATCACATGATCACTGCATGATTAGGAGTTAGGGCCGCACTGCACTCGGATCATAGATGTTTGACCCACCCAATATAGTCCCGGATCCTTTCTCTTTTTCCCATCTTGACTTTGCTAAGCAGGAGAAAGGGGTCTTCTAGAAACTTCCTTGGCTTAAAGCGTGTGATGAGAGCCACTTTAACCGCTTCCCAGGTGGATTTTTCTGCCTTTGCCAAGTTGAAAACCCAATCTTGAGCCACAGCTATTAGTGACATAGGGAACAACATCAACTTCTTGCTATAGATTTCACAAGCTTGCTCATAGATCTGGAGAAAGCGGATGGGATCTGATGATTTGTCGTTTTTTGATATCTCCATCTGTGGTGCTCTACGAATTGCTTACAAGGGAGCGACAGGTACGGGTCGACCCATTGGATCCATTGGTACTGGTTTCGGTTCTACCGCTTGTTGCGTAGCTGCTATTCTGGGAAAGTGTGGTGGCTGATTCGATGTCCTTCTTGTTACCGATCGTCCAGATCTCAGATTCATTCGATGGGAGAGTCCAAAGTTATTGGATCCTCCCGATACAGTTGGATGCGATCTAAATCTTAAGAATCTGATCAATCTAATTGGCCGAAAGTAAAAAATCACGTCTCTTATAGTGGTTTTTTATTGATAACTTTTTACTCCTTGCACTGATTGACCTAATATTTTGACAATAGCTAGATCTGGTGCAGATTATTCTACTGATCTAGTCTACGAGGGTTCTCTAGTGCGAGAGTTGGTTGTGCGAGGGTTCTTTAGCTGTTTTGCAGTCAAGAACCTTGATATCTCTCTGATTACTAAAAATTAACTCTTGCAAGGTTCATAGGAGCTGCATCTAGAGTTGATCTGACTTTGTAATTCCCTACGAGAGTTATCTCTTGCAAAAAGTGGAAAATTCATTGTTTGCAAGGGTTCAGAACCACTAATTTGGCCTGATCTTCACCAATAATCAGTACTAACTCTCGCAGGCTTCATCACTAATGGAAATTGTCATTCTGGATCGATTGGAGTGGTCTGCGAGAATTCTCTCTAGAGGGATTTGCTGGATCTTCACTTTTTAGTGATTTTTTAGCACTTAAACCCAATTTTCACTGAAATCAAACTAACTGTTGCAGACTCTTCTATGCCTTGGTCTCACTGGGATGGAACTTTAGAGGGCTCTATGAGAGTTCTTGACCACTGGAACTAAAAATTTTAGTGTCAACGAGGGTTCTTTAATATTTTCTCACTATTTTCCCACTGGAAACTCTTGCACAGGCACTTAGATAGTGAACTAAGTCTCGCAAGTTTCTCTGTCTTGGTCTCACTCAGATGGAACTTCAGAGGGTTCTGCGAGAGTTTTGGTGAAAATTTGAATTTTTTTGGTTTTTTACAAGGGTTTTTTTTTAATTTTTATGGTTTTTTCACTATTTTTTGCAATCTGATGGGAAGTAACTCTTGAGGCTTCTATGCAGGTCTGGGACAGTACCTTGGAGCTGCTGCCAGTCATGCAAGGATTAAATCTCACTTGTTTTGGAGATATTAAAAATTGATGAGATTTTTGGCGTTTTATTTCTCCAAAAATACAGATTGGTATTTTTTTGTGGTTTTTTATTGGTTGGTCTAGATTTCAAGCGCTTAGAGGCTATTCAGAGCCTCCTCTACTCTCTCACGCCTCCTCTGCTAGATGTGAACAGTCAAAACACAAAAAATTTATAGAAAACTTACTCTAACACTCAAAAATCTACTAAAACTACTCTAAAAAGCAAGAAATAGCTATAATACAACTATACTAGTTAGTGAGAACCTATCCTCGGCAACGGCGCCACTATAGGGTCGACGATCTTGCATAGTAGTAGCCCTCCCGCCTGTCAACAAGAGTTAGAACACTGGATAGGTACCTAACTATGTAAAGATGCTACTTTTAGATAGTTCTCAACTTCTTACGCTAACACTACCACCTTTAACACTACTCCCACTGACCCTACTCCCCTAAACTAGCATTCCACATGATTTGTAGTGAAAGAGAGGAGAGAGAGAGGGAGAGAGTTGGATGGATAGAAGGAGCATAGAAGATAGAGGAATAGAAAAATATAGAGAGAGAGGGTGAGAGTGGAGGTTAGCTCAATTGCTCATTGTACTTGC
This sequence comes from Diphasiastrum complanatum, assembly GCA_029204225.1. Classification (NCBI taxonomy): domain Eukaryota; kingdom Viridiplantae; phylum Streptophyta; class Lycopodiopsida; order Lycopodiales; family Lycopodiaceae; genus Diphasiastrum; species Diphasiastrum complanatum. Next base: position 75,826,373 of record CM055096.1, on the reverse strand, counting down.
CAAGGGAGAAACTTAAACTATTGAAACCAAAAAGTATGAACTTGAAAGCAAATGAAAAACAACAAGAGCAATAGCAAGCATTGAATAGAGGATGCTTCTCTTCCAAAAATGGTAGAGTTTCTTCCTTCTCATTAAGTATGCAAATAGAGTACAAGAGGTGACTTTTTATAAAATAAGGAAGACCCTTTCCCCAAAATCCTATTGGACAATATTCACAATGATCCTATTCATTCATCTTGGACCCAACTTGATCCAAGTGTCCATAAAAAGTACATTAGTATTCACAAGATTCATGTGAGTCCAAAGTTGGACCCAACTCTAAAAAAGTAAACTTCTAAGTTTGAAATGACTTTGGGCCTCAAGTTTTATTTTAATCACATAGGGCCCAAGTCTATTATTTCTATTTACAATTTGCTTGCCTGGTCATTGGGCCATGGACTTATACGCGCATGGAGCCATGCTCGCACAACACATTTGTTATTCAATTCATTTATTTTTTTGACAATGTGTTGGGAATACCCCCAACACACAGTAAGCCTTTGGCGCTAATGGGGACAACTCTACCTCTCCAATGTGCTAGGAGAGCGCTTTTCATTTTAGAAGCTACTATACTTGTTGCTGAAGAGGAAAAGAAAGTTGTTGGGCAAGCTCCCAACATAGTGGGCTAGAGGCTTATCCAGAGGTCCTACTTCAGTTTTTTCTCGAACGCCGCCCCTGGAGTATGATGCTCTTATGGAGAATGATACATGGAAGCTTGTGGATCTTCCTCAAGGAAGAAAGCCACTTGCGTGCAAATGGATCTATAGATTGAAGTACATTCAATTTGGGAGCATCAACAAACACAAGGCAAGGCTAGTGGAAAAGGGGCTCTTGCAAACCAAGGGAGTAGATTTCGATGAAACTTTTTCTCCTGTTGCTAAGCTAGTTTCCATAAGGTTGATTATTTCTCTTGCAACCACTTTCAATTGGTCTCTATTTCAACTTGATGTGACTAATGCTTTTCTCAATGGATATTTGGAAGAGGAGATTTTCATGAGGCAACCCGAGGGCTTCATCAAAGAAGATCAAGAAAAAAAAAAGTGTGTTTGTTGCTAAGAAGCCTTTATGGGCTTAAGCAAGCACCTAGAGCTTGGTACTCTAGGTTGAATATTTTTTTGAACTCTATTAAGTTTGTTGTAAGTGCTTATGATCCTTCTTTGTACTTAAGATTTAATGATGGTAAGATCATCATTCTCATTTTGTATGTTGATGACATTATCCTTAGTGGTATACAAGAAGTGAAAGTAGCATTGTTTAAGGAGTTTAAGATGGTGAATCTTGGTAATCTTCATTTCATATTAGGAATAGAAGTTTCAAGAGGCAAAGATTTGAGTTTTATTTGTCAATCCAAATATGCTTCTTCTATCTTAGAAAAGTTTGAAATGAAAGATTGTAAAGGAGTAGAAACTCCTATGGAGCAAAATGTAAAAGTTTCCAATAGTGATGATGAAGCATCCTTTGAGGACATCACACTATATAGGAGACTTGTAGGCTCATTGATCTATCTTACTATAACTAGACCTGATATAAGTTATAGTGTAGGCAAACTAAGCCAATCTATGCAAAATCCATTGGTTTGTCATTGGAAAAATGCAAAAAGGGTGTTGAGGTACATCTCGGCCACCAAGAACTTTGGCATTTTATATGATGGATCTAATCAAGCCTTAAGGGCATATTCAGATGCTGATTTTGTAGGTGATAAGGTGGATAGGAGGTCCACAAGTGCTTTTGTTACCTTTCTGCAATGGCATAGTGTCTTGGCTTTCCAAAAAGCAAGATACTATCTCTCTATCTTCAACCGAATCGAAATACAAGGCACTAACGTCCACAACAAAGGAGATTCTATGGAGGCTTTTGGGGGAATTAAAAGTCATGGAGGCCGAGGAACAACCAACAATATTTTGTGACAACCAATCAAGCCAAGCATTAGCAACCAATCCCACATTCCATGCAAGGAGGAAGCACATAGAAATTGCTCACCATTTTGTGAGGGAAAAGGTTCAAGCAAAGGAGATCAAGCTACATCATGTGTCTTCTTCATATTGCCTTGCTGATCTACTCACTAAAGCCTTGCCAAAGGCTTCCTTTATCAAGTTAAGATCAGCCTTAGGTGTTGTAGATAGATGTACTATAGTTGTATCATGTAAAAATTGAGGAGTGTTAGAATTTAGCAATTTTCACATGGTTTTTGATGAATATTAGACATCTATGTGGATCCACACGTGTGAGGACCTGTCCACACGTGTGAAATGACACTTGTAATATTCAGATCCATTTTGATTAGCTTTCATTTGAGTCTAATATGACATCTCCTAAATTATAGGAGTTAGGTCCTAGATTGTAGGAATCTAGAAGGTCAACACAAACCACCAATAGATGATGTGGCAAACTTGATAGGCCTTATCCAAAGTGGATAAGAATAAGTACAATGAGCTGTCCTACACGTGCTGGATGCAGCTTAGAGAGAGATTATGGTGAATTTGTACTTGATCCATGATGGATCCATTATTGAGCTAATGATGAGAAATCTTGGTTTGTGAAGCTATCATTGTGTTTTGACTCTCTTAAGCACTTTCTTTGTGGATGAATGCTTTGTAAATGATAAGTAAACTATTTTTCTATTATCAGGCCGTACAGTAGCTGTACTTCACACGTGTGAAGCCGTGGATCATCTTTTTTTATTGTTCTTGCTTGGAATCACAAAGATTGTCAAGTAGAAGCTAGATTTGGAAGCTAGTCTTGATATAGATCAAGATCCCAAGATACCAATCACTCTTTGTGATCATTTGTAGATCAATTTCAATTCATAAACTCTAAAATTTCACAAGTGGCACACGATTTTGTAAGAGAAAAGCTCATTGGAGTGGAATCAACTTGGAACAGGTCGACACATCTTCATGTATTGTTGATCTTCTTACAAAGCCACTTTGCAAAAGTGCCTTCTCAAAGCATAGGTCTAATCTTGGTCTTATCTCAAGATCAATGCTTGATCCACATTAGATACATTTTTAGGAGGAGTGTCAAAATATTGGAAAAATCTATCCAATGTTGTAAGTAGGGGTCCTAAAAATGCCAAAGATGAATTGAGCTCTTTTGGCTTAGAAAAAACCCATCTTAGAATAAAATATTCAAGGTAGGTAGAAGTAGAAACTCGAGCTACCATAGGAATTGCCATTTGTACTTTGCATGCCACATATAATGCATGAAAAGACTAGGTGGCACAATTAGACATATTGAGGTGGCTTGAATAAGTCTAGATATCTTGAGAGGTGGATTCACAACTATTAGCCGATTCTCTAGTGCTGAGCCAAGCTGGAAACATAAGTTATCTCTCACCCATGACCGAGGAGGTATCAGAAGGAAGAGAGCAGAAGAAGATGAGAGCCGAGGAAATACTAGCTAGGAAGATAGTGATTAACTATGTGAGCCTACATGGTGTATCCCAAAGAAAAAATGACCATGTAGGAGCTAGTAACATTTACTTGAATAGTTGTAATAGATGTAGACCCCCCTTAAAATAGTAAGAGTGAGCCACCTTTTGATGGTGACCTCTAGTGGAAGAGATAAGCCACAAAAGAAAGAGAAAAAACGTGTTCATAGATTCAATGAATCTGTGAACATTTGGCACCGTTCCACAACTACACACACGCTCAACCAAGCCATATCTCAATCTCCTGTGTTGCGACACCATCGTTTGAGAGCTCCTACACATTCATTGCCGAGCTCATCACTTCGGTCTTGACCAAAGTCCTGCTCGTTTCTCAACCGGAATCTCACAATCCTCACCATGATGAGCTCCATGACTCAAGTCTGGACCGGACCACTACCTCATACCTCTCGACCGAACCACAACTTCATGATCCTAACATGTCATGAGTTACACCTCAACCACTACTAATCGTTCGAAACTCGAACGGAGTCATAACTCCACATTTAGAACGAACATCTCTTTGACATCTCGACCGAAGGAAACCGTCACATCTCAACCGGACCCTTCAGTCCAAATTTCAACCGGAGTGCTCAATCCAAACTCGACTGGAGCACTGCCATCAATTCTCAACCGGAGCATTTCGCTCGCATCTCAACCGGAGTGCTCAGTAAAAAACTCGACCGGAGCACTGCCATCACATCTCAACCGGAGCATTTCGCTCACATCTCAACCGGAGTGTTCAGTCCAATCTCGACCAAAGCACTCTGTTCAGATCTTGACCGAAGCACTTCTATCAGATCTCGACCGAAGCATTTCGTTCAGATCTCAACCGAAGAACTCTCTTCAGATCTCGACCGGAGCACTCTGCTTAGATCTCGACCGGAGCACTCTTCTCAAATCTCAACCGGAGCACTCTACTCAAATCTCAACCGGAACACAAATTTCAACTGGAGCTAGAGCCTCACTCAAGTTCTGACCAATGCACATCCATCCTTGACCGTCACAAACCGTAGTAGACTGCAATATTACGATTTACGGCCTTCAACGACCTCCATCGACCATCCTAAACCAAAATCAGCCCATAACAGACCACAACAACCGCATTTCGACAACCATATCCATCGTAACCAGAGTGCACGAGTTTATTTCCACAATCCCACGACACTCTACGAGCTGTCATGGATCGCCCTAACGATCCGCATACTATAGAGGACTATCCACCAGAGATGGTCTCCCCATCTACCAAACAGGCTCGATTTAACAGGTATTCCAGGATAAAATCCCGAGTCCAAGAGCCATCCACAAACCCATTCGACAGATGGGAACCTACACGTTATGAAGCTCCATACGAACGACCACAATTCCATGCTGCCGAATCATCCCATGCAAGAGCTCACTTAAACGGAGCTTTTGCAAATAATGTTCCACGTACTGAAAAAAGGACCCCAAAGCTAGACCTACCTAAGTACAATGGTAACACTGATCCTCAGAGATTTCTCCAAGTCTTTGAGAATGCCTGTGACGTCTACAGCGAGACATCACCAGAGGCCATGGTATAGCTCTTCTCGATGACCATGATCGATCGCACACGAGAGTGGTTTTTCAACCTTGATCGTGAAGATAAACATGACTGGTTACTCTTGAAAGAGGCATTTATCAGACAGTTCAACCCTTTTTGCTTGATAGAAAGTCCTTTTTTCAAACTAAGTAATATCAAAATTACAAAAGATGAAAAAGTACATGACTATATCGAACGATTTAAACGATTAAAAAGTCAGGTACAAGAGCAACCTACCGAGTCCATGCTCATCATTTGGTTCCTCATTGGACTTCCCCGATGGATTAGACGTGAACTTCATTCCAATGATGAATATACATCATTGAAACAAGCCATGTCTGATGCCATTTGAGAAGAAGACAAGGGCTTAGATGTTGAGGAACCACATAATGGAGAGCACATCATGTTGTCCAAGAAGCTCAACCAAACAATGACACACGAGAACAGTTATGAAAAACACAGATGGAGTTGCTTAATCAGCAACACCAACAACAGATGGAGAAACTCACAAAAGAGTTTCAAAACACTCTTAAGTCTATCCAAAGTTCGATGCCAGGTCAGTTACCCACTGGCCAAATCCATCATAGATGAGAGAACACGTGGTGCCCTCACTGCCGAGGTACACACACTGGCAATGAGTGCCCTTCATACCAACCGGTCCCAGATACCTCCTTGATCAAATGTGAAATCTGTGACTTTATGGGGCATACCTCCCTTTATTGCTATTATAACCCGAGGAATCAGCCTCACAACCAGTCAGGAGGACATCCAATATGGTTACGCTATCGCCACCGGACCCATGAGCAACCACTGTTTTATCTGTGGCGAAACAAGACATTTCATGGCTGATTGTAAAGTAAAAAATCAATACCATGCAGACTGTCCCGACTGTGTTCGCAAACACAGCTTCACATGTGTGGAATAAGCTGAAGTAGGCTAATTTTGACTTCTAGAAGATTTTCAAGTAGATCTCCATATAGAAGGAAAATGGACCAAAAGTGCTCAAAATAGAAGGTTTTGTCCAAGTGTCAGTTTCGCATGATGAATCATCATATGACAAAGCACCTTCACACATGTGGGATCAGAGGGATGATCAGTACCACGAGCTCTCACTTATTGTATATATAGAGCCACATTTGGCCATAATCATTGTGAGACACCAATCTTGGTTTTGGAAGCAATTTTGAGTGATTCTCTCCATTTGTCTACATTTGTTTTGATTGTTTTGAGGTTCTATAAATGTGTACTTGATTTTCAGGTTGGAGTACCTACTTAGACAGTGTTTCACATGTGTGAAACCAGAAAGTACACGTACCTTCAATTAATGATTGTTCTTGTTAGGATTTTGTGTCTATAATTGATCTAGGTTGATCTTAATCTGAAGTAGATTGATAGATCAAGTAATCTGACAACCAATCCCTCTTGAGGATCAGATTAGGATCCACTCTTGGTCCTTTTTGTACTTTTTTCACATGGTATCAGAGCCTAGTACAAGAGGTTTTGTTGAAATTGATAGGGTTAATCCAAATCAAAGCCAAAATTAGTAGTTTTTTGGAAACTAGTCAAATTTTGTGTAGCAAGTTGGATTTGATAGCTATCCTCAAAATTTTTGGTCCAGATCTTGTTGTGGGCTGTAGGAACTCTTTTCACACGTGTGAGGCTATACAGCTCCGGTTTTGACTGAGAAACTTCAAAAATTTGTAGAATTTGACTCACATACCCAATTTGAGTGATTTTTGGTGCAAAATCAAACATTTTCTATAGAGAATCTAATATCTTGATTAGTTTTTGGATTAGATCAGCCAAGAAATTAAATTTAAAGCTTGAATTAGGTGCATTAATTGATTATCTCTGATTTTTTGAGTGCATGTTGAAGTTGAGAGAGATTTTGCTAAAAATCATAGATTAAGGAGTGATATGCAAGGTGACAGGTTGAAATCCATTGTACCATCACTCTAGATTTGTTCAAGAGTGATAGGGTCAAGTTTAGAAGCATCAATTTGCTAGAAAACATCCTTGGATGTGTCCTCCAAGTGAAACCTTTGAGAGTTTCTAGTGCATATAGAGCATCTATGCAAATCTTTTGTAGAATTTGACATAGATTGGCTTAAATTGGAAGTTCTAGAAAAGAGATTGAGATCCAAGTCACATTGTTCAACCCTACTCAATTTGTTTGAGTGACTGTAAGGTTTGAAAAGAGTCATTAAGGTGTCTATGAAAAATGTGTAGAGAGAGATCCAATTTTCTAAGAGTTCCTTCCTTTGGAGAGGGCAAGATCTAGAAGCTCATTATGTGTTGTTATTGGTGAAGAATTTGTCTTCTCCTATGTGATCAAATATTTCTAAGTGGCATTAGCTCTTTGAAGCACAATATCTTAGAATCACAACTTTTTATTTTGAATCTCATTCCAAGTCTTAAAAGATAGAGTAATTGGTGGAATCCAATAGGAGTGATTGAATTCAATTTGTTGAGCAAAAATTGACATAGTATGTATGAAACTCAAATCAGTTCTATTCAACTTTCTTTGTGAGAGTGTGAGGGTCAATTTGTGATCCCATTGGATGACTAGAATGAGGAGGAGTCCATATTTGAGTATTCATGCATGGTTGAGATCTTTGTGAATCTCTAGTTGTCTAAATTTTTAAGCTTTGTGAAAAATTGGTGGTATAGTTTGTTTTCAAATCAAATCAAATTCATTCTAAATCTCAAGAGTGAGATTATTTGGGTCAAGAGTGAGTCCAAAAGAAGTGATGAAGTTTGATTTTCATGTGTTTGAAACAAAACCCATCTTTTGTTCAAGAATCTCAAGTGTTGAGAGAACTAGTCAAGTGAAAAGGAAAATCTAGGTGTCAAATCTTTTCATATCCATTTCAACTTTAAAAAAAGAGTCATTGGTATTTGATGAGTCCAATAGGAGATTGGATCTGATTTCTTTTGTGATTTGATTCAAAGATTGTGTGCTTTTGTCTTAGTGATAAAGCAAAGTTTCCAAGTGACTAGTCATTAGTGTGAAGATTGATTCTTAGGTTTGTGAGCTAGATCTTTTGTAGATCATTCTAGATTATTGAAGATCTTCAAATCTAGTCTCTTGAAAGTCACAAATTACATTTGTAGAATCATATTACAGGTTTTTATTCACATGGCATCAATAGGTGGCATCCTATTGAAGGAAAGAAAGGATCCTAAGTGCAACCTTTGTGTTAAGGGAGGATATATTTTTTCAAGATGCTACAAAAAGAAGACCAATCCATCCAAGGAGAACCAAGGCAAGGGGGCCGAGGTGAAGGATGGAGCTTCAAGTTCGAAATGCAAATACAAGAAGGACAAGTCCAAGGAAAGGTGTTTCCTTTGTGGAAAGGTGAATGAGGCTTGGAGTCTCACAAGGACTTGCAAGATTTGTCTTCAAGAGTCCATCACAACACATGTCAAATATTTTGAAGTTTTTCATTTGGAAGTGCATTGTTTGGTTCAAGATCCTTCTTGGTACACCCTGGCTCCAGATGGCAGGTGTTGTCCAAGACTGGAAGAACAGCAAAATTACCTTTGGCAACCATGATAAACGAGTCACAACTGACTGAAATGGCCATGTCAAGCCCGCCAAGGTATACGATGACTGGTCATCTACAACATATGATGAATCAGATAGTGTCCCGATCCAACCAAAAGGCCACTATACACGAACCACGGACATAATCAATTGGGGTCATGCACTAGCTACCGTGGACTGTGCAGATTCCAATCGATGTCGTATCGAATGGCTACAGAAGATGTGGATATTCTTCCATCTTCTACAGACATTGACACACCCATCATCCCCCTTATGATGGTAGACCCCATTCCTATAGCTTGGTGCCTAGGAGAACCTAGTGTCTCTACTGCCCATGTGTTGGAAGAAGGTATTCTTTCCATGGATGATGTCGAAATGACGGATGATCATGTACTCCTCTATCTAGATGCTCAACGTTATCCGTCCAAAGTCATTCCTAAGGAGATCAAGTCACTAGGACCGTTGGCTCATGTCCAACTAACATCCAAAGTACCAAACACACAACCCAAAACCAAAGTATATACTTGGGACGTGTATCCCGACGAAGTCTGGGATACAATCGACGACGATATGGTAAGTGAGGCCACAACACCACCCATTCACAAACCACAAAAACATAACATTATTGATACAAAATTAACCGAGCGACAAAAACAATGTGTGCGAAGTTTAAACAGCCAATCAAGCCCTTGTCAGAGGGGACAAACAACAAACACTCCGACAAAGCTTCCACGTCTGGTAAAGAATTATCTCAAATGATTCCTAAAGTCCCAGAACATTTTGTGGACCCACCTTTCAATCTTCCACAGAAGTTCAAAGACTTTACACTGGATGACATTGTTATCCAGTTATCGCAGCCACATCGGGAACCTACACCAAGTTCCAATTCCTTTGAAGGACCCGCTAAGACAATTCCACTAAACCTTAAAGATCCTGACAAGGACATAGATCGAATAGTTCATGTTGGTGCACATTTGTCATCAACCCAACTGTCTGATCTAGAGACTTTATTACGCAAATACAGGAATGTATTTGCATGGAATTATACCGAGATGAAAGGAACCCCCCTGAAATAGTAGTACATCGAATTCCTCTAGAAGACAATGCTAAGCCTATTAGGGCTAAACCTTACTGCAGTAACCCACTGATGGTCATCATCACAGGGATAAGATTTGTCACATTTTAGGTCTAGCTCACTTCTGCAAATATGATATCTCAGAATTTTTACTTATAACACAACTTTGGTCACTGGGATACTTCATTATACTGAGAGCTTCTATTTTGAGACACTGACATATTTTACATCAAAAAGCTCTATAACACCAAAGAGATGCAGTACTCAATAGACACTTGGTTGGCATCTCGATCGAGTCCTCTGGTTGGCATCTCGACCAAGTCCTCTGGTTGGAATCTTGACCGAGTCCTCTGGTTGGCATTTCGATGTTGGGGGTATTCCCAACAAAGTGTAATTAGATAAAATCCTCCAATAAAATGTGTTGCGAGGGCATGGCATCCTGCGTATGCATAGTTCGGTACCTATCCAGTGATCTAACCCTTGTTGATAGGCGGGAGGGCTATACTACGTGAGATCTTCGACCCTACAGTGGCACGGTTGCCAAGGATAGATTTCCACTAACTAGTTTAGCTGCATTTTAGCTATTTTCTTGTTTTTTAGAGTAGTTTAGGTAGATTTTTGGGAGTTTAGAGTTAGTTTTCTATATTTTTTTGTATTTGGACTGTTCACAGCTAGCGGAGGAGGTGTGAGAGGGTAGAGGAGCCCTGAACAGCCTCTAAGGGCTTGAAACCCAAACCAACCAGCCAAAAAACCCAAAAAACACACCAATCTGCATTTTGGGAGGGAAAAAGAGCTTAAAATCTCATCAGATTTTTATATCTTCAGAATCAGTGAGAATTAACCCTTGCATGACTGGCGACAGTTCTAAGGTACTGTCCCAGACCTACATAGAAGCCTGCGAGAGTTAGTTCCAAGTAGATACTAATTCTAACTAACTTTGTATTAGTTTTATGCAGGTACGTAAAAGACATGAGCTCGAGATCAAATGCAGAGATATTGGCAAAACAATCCAACTTATGGAAGAACATTGAGATTCACTATCAGCAAATACATGCCAATGTCTTTTTATCATTATAGAAAAATTGCATTCCATTATTAGACTATGGACACAAGCTGATTGTAAGAATCTATTGTGATATCAATAAAAAAAATCCATAAATGTGTTGTTTGCAAATAAAATGATTGTATCTTTTTTTTTTTATGTCTCTATATTTACAAATAGATCTCTATTCAATCAATTTTTCTATATTTTCTATATCAGTATTAGGAACTGATAAAGCAACAACTCCTTCTATAATCTCGCCCTCCTCTATTTCGGGAAGGACCTCAATGCCTTTTAAGGCAAGATGACTATCTGCTACAAAATTGTCTTCCTCTGTATTAGGAAGGACTTTTATTCCTTTTTGATCATATAAAATAAGATCTGCATCCTGAACAACCTGAAAGGCTGTTAAGGCAGGAGCAGCTTCCTTTTGAGGGCCCTCGATTGTAGGTGCAACGCTTATACCGTACTGGGCAAAGGTTCTGATCAACTCTTGCTGAAATCTATATACATCATTAGGAGTATACGGCTCATGAAGTACTCCATGTCGGAGTAGCTGGGAAAGTGAACAAAAAAATATCACTTTGCCAATACATAGACAAATTTATAAGGAAGCAGTTGTGATAGATGGCGGTTCAGGAGTTAACCTGATTTCCACAAAGCTATGTGCAAAATGGGGCCTTACAAAGATCAAGCCTGCAACTTTTGTCATTAAGCTAGCTGATCAAATGACAGTTCGTCCGTGAGAAATGGTTGAAGATATACCTGTCAAAATTGCAAGAGTACAGTTTGTCATTACTTTCGTAGTAATGGACTTACTAGAAGCACCAAATGTCTACCGATCCTATTGGGACGTCCATGGTTACGAGTTGCGCAAGTAATTCATAATTGGAGTACCGGGAAAACCACTTTTTAAAATTGTGAACGTGCAGTCAAAGTTGATCCTGCAACTTGGACTATCAAACCAGTGGTTCAAAAAGAAGATGATGATTCATCAACAACGGATCATACTTGTGACCGACCAGAGAAAAATTTGGGAGTTCATTACGATTCTCAAACGGATACTGTCAACTAGAATGAAGCCCTTGCAACGATTGATTGTATAGCAGGATATATGTGTCAACAAGATAATCATTCAGATTTGAGCGAGATTTCCTTATTGGATCGAACCTTGGATACACCGATCACTTTTCCATTGAATGTGCTGAATGTAACTTGGATATCAATGGAACCTATACTAGATCCGATTGAAGATGAACTCATTCCTGTGAGTCATGCCTTGACTTATGATGACAATGTAGAACTTACTAATGAGCAGATTCTAAATCATATGGATCCAACCGGATTTGGAGTACGTAATGTTCCTGATGAACCAATAATAAAACCGTCCAAAGTAGTTATATTGAAGGAAGACAGGATCACAGGGTCAATGAAGAAGAATCAAGCCAAGCAACATTATAATACGGTCCTAAAATGGGAAAATCCTCCTCAAAAGATTGATTCAGCAAACGTGCCACCCTTACTAGATAAAGGCAACCCAAACATTTTAAACATTATACATTGGATGATGTGGTTATTATGTTACCTAAAGCACATTGTGAACCCGAAGAACACGTGCTAGACTCAAATGATGTTTACGATGGCCCAGCTAGGACACAACCAATGAATCTTGCCAAATCAGGAGAACATGAAAAGATTGTACAAGTTTGTAGCCGGTTGTAGTATAGGGGTCCATTCACTAGGAGCCGCCCGTGCACACCTGCATAGCAAGAGAGAGAGAGAAGGGAGTTAGAGAGAGGTAGAGAGATAGAAGGAGTGATGAGAGAGAGGAGAGAGATAGAAGGAGTGAGGAGAGAGAGGAGAGAGAATAGAGAGTTTAGAGAGAGAGAGAAGAGAGAGAGAGAGTAGAGAGAGAGAGAGAGAGAGAGAGAGCTCACCAAGGATGGTTGGGGCTATGGGGGCTCAAGCGCCTACCCATAGCTATGCACCAATCACCCTTGAAGAGAGAGAGAGAGAGAGAGAGAGAGAGAGAGAGAGAGAGAGAGAGAGAGAGAGAGAGAGAGAGAGAGAGAGAGAGAGAGAGAGAGAGAGAGTCAGTGAGAGAGAGCTAGAAGGAGAGAGCTTTATTGAGAAAAATGAAGATGTGTACAATGGAAAATGGACTCCTTATATAGTTGAGGAGGGAGGGCCATCTTGGTTCTCATTGGCCTATTTACAATGGCATCCTAGCCCTTAAAAAAAATTGAACTTCAATCTAATGGTTCATTAGGAAAAGGGCCAAACTCACATGATTCATGTGAGTTTGAAAGATTCCCTTTTAACTTAGAACCTTATGAACTTGACTTTGGGCTTTTTAATTTATTTATTCTAACTATGGCCCCAAGTCTTTTATTCAAGTTCTACCTAACCATTTTGCGTGCTCATTGGGTTGGGCTTACACACGCAGGACGCCAATGCCCTCACACTTATTATTCTAATTGTACATTGTATTGTGGCGGGGCCCACTAGGTAAGGCTTGGCCAACAATATTTCAAGTGGTGGGACCCACTTGTTCATTATTGTTCATTATTTGGGACCCACGACCCAAAGTAATGGCGGTCCCTCGGCACCAGGCTGCAACTGTCGTGAAGGGGCATTGTTGTCGGTTCTTTTATTGCTGGGACATGGGTGCTTCAGGAAAAGCGTGGATAAAATTCGCTTACGTAATACCTGAGGCTTTATTGGATGATAGCGATCAGCAAGAACTTGGACTTGCCAGATTTTCAATAATACCCATAAGTGTCTGGTGGCCATTCCAGATAACCTTATTCATTGACAATTGAGTAGTCGAGATATGCCATCAGAGAATCCCAAGATAAATCTTGCTGATATAATGGATCCTCATAGATCGACGCAACTGGTCCCAATGTCATGGACTCCCCCAAATCATAATGTGGATATGACGTGCTTGCTTGATGCTCTTGTCTGTCCAGGTATTCGAAATATGCATCAACCTGACGACTTTCCTCAGTAGTCAATATCATAGATTTAGGACAAGGCTTTGTCATTGTAGGTACTGGTTCTTGCTGTACAATTGGCCATTTTGGGCTTGGATTCCCTGAATTTGGCTGTCTAAGCAATGTGATGTCCTGATGTAGCTTTGTGGTGGCCAGATGTTGAGTGGAACATTCCGACTTTGGTTGGATCTTGCTTGTGATTGGCGTTGAAATCAGAGGACAATCTCCCACCTTAGTCTTTCCTTTCTCAATGGACTGCTCTCTTGAAGGTGGTACAGATGGATCGTTGCATTGACCGGTAGTCAGTTTGTCTTCAAGTTGCTTGGTTGACGTGAGGCCCCTTTGTAATTCATCCACCAGAAGTTGTGGCAGCATTTGTTTAATGAGGCTTGGTAAAATCTGCTGGATTGCATCTGTTGCCAATTTCTTGACTTCTTTCACTATCTCTGGTTGGATAGATTTTACCCATTCTGTCTTTTGTGGTGTTGGTGATTCACGTGTGGCCATGTCAACTTGTCTTAGAATCTTTCTCTCATTCCTTCCATCCGCATCTGCTTCGTAACCAGGTTTCAGTGCAGCTTCTCGGTTGGTGGATTTGCATGGTCATATGTAGGTTTCCGATTCAAGCAGGTAGGAGTCATAACAGCTTTTCTTGGATCTCTTAGTGGACAATCACGACATGGGTGATTGATGCCACATTGTTCACACCAAGTATAAAAGGAGGACTGATCATTTCGGTGTGGGCATTCTGATCTACGATGTTTACCTCCACATTCGAAACACCATACCGTGTGTAAGATTTTGTCACCTCTCAATTGATGCGCGTACACCGGTATCAGGTCTCCTTTGATCCCTTCTACAAAATGAGCAGCAGGCGAGGTGGTGAAGGGAGCGGACAGGGAGATGAGCAGCAGGCGAGGTGGTGCGAGCAGGGAGGTGGTGAAGGGAACAGGCAGGGAGGTGAGGAGAAGGAGCAGGGGGTGGCAAAGGGAGCGGGCAGGGAAGTGAGCGGGAGCAGCAGGGAGATTAGCAGCGAAGGAGGGAGGTGGAGCGAGTTGGAGCATAGGGAGGCAGGGAGGTGGAGCGAGAGATGAAGGGGGGGGGGGGGGGGGGGGGCAACGAGGAGGAGAGGGAAGAGCAGGGAAGGGAGGTGAAGGGAGGTGGAGAGAGCAGGGAGGGAGCGGAGGAGAGGGAGGGAGGGAGCGAGCAAGAGGGAGAGTGGTGCTGCGAGCAGCAAACAAGGGAGGGAGCGAGCGAGCGAGAGGGGGAGGGAGCAAGGCTGGGAAAGGCGGAGGAGCAAGGAGCGAGAAGGGGGGGTGATGGGGGAGGAAGAGAGAGATTTGTGTGTGTGTGTGTGTGTGTGTGTGTGTGTGTGTGTGTGTGTGTGTGTGTGTGTGTTTTTAAAAACAGGTTGATGGACGACAAAAAATAATAAATTATGAAAACCTTAATTAAAATTAACTATACAATACATAGCTTACTGCTAAAAAAAAAACAAAACTAATCCCTTGCAGGCTTGGGTTTTTTTTGTAATGGAATTGGAGATTCAAGAGAACGGGAAAAAGAGGAGGTGAGGGGGAGGAAGCAGAAAAGAGTGGAGGAGGAGAAGCAGCTATGCGGTGAGCAACGTTGGCGCTCCCCGGCAACGGTGCCAATTGTAGCCAGTTGTAGTATAGGGGTGCGTTCACTGGGAGCCGCCCATGCACACCTGCATAGCAAGAGAGAGAGAACGGAGATAGAGAGAGGTAGAGAGATAGGAGTGATGAGAGAGAGGAGAGAGAGTTTAGAGAGAGAGAGAGAGAGCTCACCAAGGATGGTTGGGGCTATGGGGGCTTGAGAGCCTACCCATAGCTATGCACCAATCACCCTTGAAGAGAGAGAGAGAGAGAGAGAGAGAGAGAGAGAGAGAGAGAGAGAGAGAGAGAGAGAGAGAGAGAGAGAGAGAGAGAGAGAGAGAGAGAGAGAGAGAGAGAGAGAGAGAGAGAGAGCTTTATTGAGAAAAATGAAGATGTGTACAATGGAAAATGGCCTCCTTATATAGTTGAGGAGGGAGGGCCATCTTGGCTCTCATTGGCCTATTTACAATGGCATCCTAGCCCTTCATACTAATTGAACTTCAATCAAATGGTTCATTAGGAAAAGGGCCAAACTCACATGATTCATGTGAGTTTGAGAGATTCCCTTTTAACTTAGAACCTTATGAACTTGACTTTGGGCTTTTTGATTAATTTATCCTAACTAAGGCCCCAAGTCTTTTATTCAAGTTCTAGCTAACCATTTTGCGTGCTCATTGGGTTGGGCTTACGCACGCAGGACGCCAGTGCCCTCACACTTAACCGTACACTGTACTGTGGCGGGGCCCACTAGGTAAGGCTTGGCCAACAGTATTTCAAGTGGTGGGACCCACTTGTTCATTATTGTGCAGGAAATACCCACAACAAAGTTGGATCACAATTAATCCTAAACAGTATCAAGCACTTCGCATGTTACTTATTAAGTATCAAGATTGCTTTGCATGGACTTATGAAGACCTGAAGGGTATTCTGAGAGAGAGAGAGAGAGAGAGAGAGAGAGAGAGAGAGAGAGAGAGAGAGAGAGAGAGAGAGAGAGAGAGAGAGAGAGAGAGAGAGAGAGAGAGAGAGAGAGAGAGAGAGAGAGAGAGAGAGATGTTTCTATTACATAAAGAGAGAATTGTATACAATGAGAGAGGAGGAGGCTACGTAGGCTCTCCAAGAGGCATGGGTCCCCAAGAGCCACTTTAGGCATCCTTTCAAGTAATACCCTTAATAGAGGGCCTTGAAAGGGGCCTAGCCTTAAAATGGGATCAATACTTTATAATAGGCATTTAGGCCTCAATATGGATTTATATTAGAAAGGCTTTTAAAAGGTCACAAAATCCTGACATTCTCTCTCACTTAAAATAAAACTTTGTATTTGGATTTTTTTTTAAGAGGGATGATACTTTAGGTATATGCTTATCAACACCGGCATGTGATGTTGATAATGAACTTTGCATATCATTGGAATGTATATGATAGCTATTTGATTAACAATAGTTTTTGTTGGAATCTGGAAAATACTTGCAAAATCAAGAATGTCGGGATTATCATTATCAATATTGGATTCCAATGAGTTTGTTATTATATTATTGTTCACATATGGTTCCAGTTTTGGAATTTCTTTGATAATAGACGGTTGTAGAATATTGATCATGGAATGATCAATTTCTGGTTTACTAATAATTATAACACATCTAGGAATTGAAGTCTTATGACACTCCAGAGAGGGTTCATTTGTTTGATGAATAATCACATGATTATCCTCTTTGGAATAAGAATATGTATCTGACTTGAAAGAATCAAGAATAGGATAAGATTGATTAATGGACTCAACGATATTAATGTTCTTCGATTGAATGTCAGCAGGTTTAACCAATGTTGTAGAAGTATGTAATTTGTTAGAATTAAAACGTTCTTCACCTTCAATCAATTGTTGTTCCAGTTTCTTCAAGTAAGTTTCCACTAAAGTATTGAATGTAGGCGTGGCAATAGTAATCTTATTTAGGATCTTGCAAAGTATTCCATTTGCTCTCTCAGTCAACCCATTTGCTTTTGGATTATAAGAGGTTGTCTTCCTGTGTTTAATAAGAAAATACGTTGTTAGTAGCCATATTGTGTCATATAAAAAATGTGTACCACGGTCACTAACTAATTTGAGAGGACAACCATATCTTGTGATTATAGAACGCTATGACAGTTTTTGCATCATTTTGTTTCGTCGCTTCTGCTTCTACGTTCTTCGTAGCATGGACCGGCAAAGTCAATCCCCCAGTTTTCAAATGGTGCAAGAGGTAGGATTGGCATCAACGGCCAAGTCATTGCTTTTATTGGCTTTCCAGATCCCTGGCATGGATCACACGATCGTATATAATTTGATACATCCTTGAACATAGTTGGCCACCAATACTTCGTAGTCAATATTTTATTAACAGTGTTCTTTAAAGCATAGTGTCCGCCAGCATCCTTTGAATGTAAGGCTTGTACAACCTTTTTAATATCTTCGGTTTTGAGACATCTTCTTAGTTGATGATCAGCGCCAAGCTTGTACAAGACATTGTTAATAATAGTATAAGGTGCTACCTTATATTGAAAGACTGTCTTTTTCTCCAAATCATATCCATCCGGATATATCTGATCCCTAAGATAAATAATGATATCAGAATATAAAGAATTCGTAGGTGAAATTTCGAATAAATTTTCGTTTCAAAAATCATCATTAATTGGTTTTTCAACTTTCCCTGTGCCGAGTCGCGATAAATAATCAGCATTCGTATGATATTTTCCTTGGCAAAGTTCTACTTGATAAGTGAATTATCGCAGAAGTAGAACCCATCGAGCAATTCATCCTGATAAATCTGGTTTATTCACGAGATACTTTAGAGCATAGTGATCAACATGGAAAATGAAAGCATATCCCAGCAAATAATGCCAAAATTTCTTAACAGTAAAAATCATTCTGAGTGCTTCTCTTTTTGTGGCCAAATAATTCTTCTCCGAGGCACTTAGTTGTCGACTTACATAGTATATGGAATGATTTTTCTTCTGATTGTCTTTCTGGCTCAGATAGACGCCAATAGCGAATGCAGAAACATCGACATAACTATGATCAATACAGTGCTCTCCGAATTTGACAAGTATTCCTTTCAAATCATCGAGCGACCAAGCAAATATATCTTGATACTCCTTTAGCAATTTCGTGAATTCAGCTAATTCCGTCTCTCCAAGTGATTTTGAAACATGCACAAATCTGCTAGGTGCAAGTTCAATTATCTCAATAGAATCTAGTAGAATGATACCTTCTGTCATACTGGCCTTGGTATGGCCATGAATTTTGTGCATGGTTGACTCCATAGATATATTCATGTCGTCGGCTTGGTCCTTATTGCCAAATTCTTGTTCAGAATCATCAAATTCATCACTTGAATCTTCATTAGCTCTTCATAATCATGTTTGCAACTTTTATTTCTTTATCCAAAACATCCGCTTCAGCGTTGTAGGCATCGAAGAATTTTTTTTCATCATTGTTCTCGTAGCATTCGAACTATTGCACTTTGATGTCAAATGCATTAGAGAAAATATTTAATGCATAAGAAGAATCCTCTGAGGTAAAACTAGTGTTAGACAAAGGAGTTTCACCTTCATATTTGTCACAGCTCCAGGTAATTATTTGTTCTACTGGCTTACCTCGATTATTGATCTCACCAGTTTGAAATTGGCAAACTGAGTGGTTTGATTACTATAAAATTCATTGTAAGAGGCTTGGCTTGAATGTATACAATGACATCATTCAATTTTCCAATAAGCTTGTAGTGACTTGTCGTATGAAACCTATAGCTGCTAATATATGGATGAGCAATTGCAAGGTGCGACGTTGGTGCATCTGCATTACTCATCAAGGCATTATTATTGAATGAAAATATCTAGGTAGCATGATCATCTCTAGTATTACGATCAAGGATCTTGATATAGTTGAGAGAGAATTAGCCAAAGCATTAACACGGCCTTCTTCTGTATACCCAAGATATAAGTAGAGTTGTCTAATCAGAGGGATGATGATCCTCCCTACTTTTGAAAGCAATAGTTCTGACATGATAAGAAAGTGTCATTTGATTGCCTGGGTAAGTCTTTGCTCAAATTGAGAATGTTTGATCATTGTGTCACGACACTTGTTCAATACAATGTGGTGAGAAACATTGAATTGTATTAGTCTCCTTGATGGAAGAAGATCTGTGATGCATACACAACGCTTTGCACATTAGACACACTGTTGAAAATTTGCATCCATGTTACGACTCTAAGATCTTGCATTTTCATTGCCACTTATGCATGGGACTGAGAATTGGGCATATTGTCATACTCTGCCGAGAAATGCGTGATATCGTACTATACCAACAAGAATAATATAGATTTTGTAGTAATTAATGTCGAACCCCAAGAGGATAGCGATCGAAAGTTAAATATTTGGTACAATTATGATTTATTTCAAATGAAGTGGTTTCATGAGTTATCTTGGTTGTCAACAGAAATTAGAAAGTAACCAGTATTACTTGTGTTGGGGGTATTCAGAACAGCAATCTTGCCTCTATCAAATCGAATGAAATGTGTTCTACAGATGAGATGTTATCAGAGTAGTACAACAGTACTGCACTCCGGCTGATTATGTTGTCAGCAAATATTTGAGAGATGTTCAATGTATTCTTGTATGATCAGAAAAACAATTAATCGTATTCGCGAATGGTTCGGTTCTAGACAGAAGAGTCCAACTTATGGTTCAAGAACATGAATAGTTTTAGAGTATGTTAGAAACTTATATCTGATACAAACAAGAACACAAATAAGTGACTCAATTTCTCAGACAGAGACTATCATCTCAGATGTATACCTACAATTCTATCAATGATCGTGCTAGACTATACCAAATGTAGTCGTTATTCGAGGGTCGAAAACAAAGTGTTCGCGACAGATGAATAAGATAGTTTTAAGACAGTTCTTTAGAATAGTTTTACAGACATACAACAAATGACTATAATGCACTAAAGTGAACCGAGATCTTTTTTATATTTTTCTTATTTTTCTTCACACAGAATGCCATTAACCTCGATGGAGCCACAGGCCGTTGTAAACCTTTTGCAATTGATTCCGAAAATATGTTATGAAAGCTCTACCAATGCTCTTTTACTCCCAAGTGAGAGAACTTCTTCAAGTAGTTGCAGTCGGAACGGTACATCCTATAATTCTAAATATGATGAGAAGTACTTCTCAAGGTAGCCTCTACCAGCGACAAGCTTGCCCACAGCCAAAAGTGCCCTAATACCTGCTGAAAATGATTGCTTGAGAAGCCCGAAGATCACATAAAAGACAGCTGCAAATCTGTGAAGAAATCTGAACCTAACTAGCTCACTCCAAATGATAATCAGGGATGGTGTAGATGTCAATGATCTGATAAGAACCATCAATCATTCATCATAAGCAATCACCATAAGAAGGAGGAAGAACACACAATCCATGTATCACACTGAATGAAAGAGAGTACAATAAACCCTGAATATAGAGAGAGAAAAAAAAAACCTAGTAGTTGACTATAGACTAGCCTACAGCTACTTACAGCTGATAACAACTGTCAACAATAAATCGTAAACAGTAACAAGTTTATCATTGGTTTCTAACGCTCTCCCTCAATTGTAAAATTACATTCTTCTATTCCTAATAAAGTATGAAACTTTTCAAATTTACATCTACCTAATGACTTAGTAAAAATATATGCCATTTGATCTTCAGATTTACAAAAAACAAGATCAATGGTTCCATCAAGTATTTTCTCTCGAACAAAGTGATAATGTATTTCGATGTGCTTGGTTCGAGCATGTAGAACTGGATTTTTGGCAAGCTGAATGCACCTTTGGTTGTCGCAAGAAATAGTAGTCGCATCCACCTGTGATTGACCTAAATCAACAAGCAATCTTCGTAGCCATACTGCTTCCTATGTAGCATTGCTGAGTGCACGATATTCAGCTTCCGTTGAAGATAAGACTACTGTAGGTTGCTTTTTGCTGCTCCATGAAACTGCAGTTGTACCATAACTGAATGTATGACCATTGGTAGATCTTCTATCATCAATATTACTTGTCCAATCAGCATCTGTGTAACCTACCAACATTGGTGCTTCAGGCTGATCATACTTCAAACCAAAATTAAATGTCCCTTGAATGTACCTAAGAATACGTTTAGCAGACTTCTAGTGTGCTTGACTAAGATTTTGCATAAATTGACTAACAACACCAACAACATAAGAAATATCAGGTCGTGTGTGTGTCAAATAGATCAAACAACCTACCAGTTGTCTATACAAGTAAAAATCTACTTTCTCAGATTCATCATATGCAATAAGCTTCATGTTGGCATCCATGGGTGTACTCAAAGGCTTACAATCCTACATATTGAACTTATACAGCAAATCTCGTGCATACTTGCTTTGTGTAAGAAAGAAAACCTCTTCCTTTTGCCATACTTCAATGCCAAGACAATAGTGCATCAATCCTAGATCGCTCATGTCAAAGGCATTGAAAAGATCTGATTTGATTTCATCAATTAAGCTCTCATTACTTCTCGTAATAATCAAATCATTCGCATACAAAACAATGAACACTATATTTGAATCTTGCTTTAGAATGTAAAGATTAGGATCAGCCTTACTCTTTACCATTCCTCTTCGCTTGAAGTGTTCATCAATGCAAGAGTACCATGCCCATGGTGCTTGCTTCAATCCATAGATAGCTTTGTTGAGCTTACAAACAAGATGCTCTCTCCCTGGCTCAACAAATCCTTGAGGTTGTACTAAATACACCTCTTCATCCAGCACTCCATTAAGAAAAGCAGATTTAACGTCCATTTGTTGGATCTTCCAACCATGGAAAGTAGAAATAGCAATGATAGAATGTAAAGACAATGAACTCATTCTTGCCTTGGTGTGGAGCATCCTACACTCTTCTGCCACAAATACACTATGAAGTTTTTCTATAGTTGGCAAAGTGTCTTGGATGGCAAAACTTTGGACCAAATTTGCAAAGTCATCTCCTAGACCATTAAGGACAATTTGTACAAGCTCTCCATCATGAATCTTCTCTCAAATGGAAGCCAGCTCCCTATTTAGAGACTTGATTCTGAGTACATAATCATGTGCACTCTCCTCACTTCTTTTCATGCTTTGCAAAGTCTGATTTCTATGCATGAGTACTCTTGAAGTGTTACTAGATTCAAAGATTGATTTTAAAGACTCCCAAGCCTCTTTAGCACTAGTACATGCTGATACTTCTCTCAACAATTCATTGCTCACATTCATCTTCACACAATGAAGTGCAAGCCTAGATCTCTTCTTGTATCTAGCTAACTCCTGTGCACCTAGAGGTTCATCTTCATCTTCAATCAAGAACTCATAAAGGTCTTGGAGCACCAAGAGTGACTCCATCCTAACCTTCCAAATAGCATAATTTGTAGAATTCAATCTCTCACTAGCTTCTAGAAGGTATGCTCCAGCAGATCTCATCTGACTAGTGACTTCTACAAACAAGAAATAGATTTTCTTGAAACTCACAAAGGTCTCACACTTGCAGTGTTTCCTAATCCAAAAAATGGACTTATAATCATAGTTCTATCACTCCCTCACAAAGCTGGAATGAAGATAAGATGAAGTGAAAACTCCTTTCAAACAAATCTTGCCAAGAAATGGATTTGATTGTCTCTAAAAACTCAATAGGTCTCTCTTTTGTAGTGTTTCACACAAACTAGATTTCTAATCCAACAAATGGACTTATAATCTTAGTTCTAGCACTCCCTCACAAAGTTGGAATGAAGATAAGATGATGTGAAGTCTACTTACAATCAAATCTTGCCAATTTTGGCTATTTTTGGACAAAAAAATGACTTAATCTCTTTCACACTTTTTGATGCACTTTCAAGACCTGTAAAACAAGTTTAGAGGACCTGATTTCAGCCTATATTTATTAGATCTTATGACCCTAAGTCAAATCTAATCAATGGCACTCAATCTTGGTAGCTTATCCTAAGATTTCCACCAAAAACTACATCAAAAGCTCACAAATTGAATTTCTTTGGATCAAATGAATAACATGCATTAAATGCAGGTTCAGAGGTGCCCACACATGTGGATAGTACGGATTTGGACCCCTACCAAGTTTGGGATCAAATCTCCTCACCAAAATCAAGATTCTAGCTTGCCCTCTCAATACTAGCTTTTAGCACCAAAACTTGCTAAAAATGGATTTGCATTAGATCAATGGCTTATGATCTTGTACTTGGATACCATGTGAAAGTACTATAGTTTAGGACCATAAATGGATCCACAAAAGATCCACAAGAGTGATTGGATGCTTGCTTAACAATCTATCAAAAAACTAGTCATCAAAAAGTTGATCTAGATTGGCAATTTGACAAACAACAAAGCATTAACAATCAAAAGCATTGATCAACATTGAAATTCGAGCCCACACATGTGTAATACAGGCTTTAGTACGGCCTTCAACCTGAGAAACAAGTAGAAATTTATTTGGATCACAAAAACTCAATGTACATAGTGAACTAGCTTGAGATTGCCAATGAGCTCCAAAAATTTGTTATCTTCTCACTATGGGAGCTTGGAATACATAGCAAATTCGACTTCCTTCTTGAAGTTAGGTGGATTTCCAGCATGTAATAAGGAAGTTAACTCACCCTTCTTGCCCTGAAATGAAACCCTATCCTAGATCCTAGAGTTATGCTTGGCAGGTAGCTAGTTGGTCAAATTTTCATCTTAAACTTAGGTGTAGGTCCTATAAAGTAGGGATGACCACCAAATAGACATGACCAACTCTCTTGACTTGAACTAAACTATATTAGGAGTGGGTTTCCACGTGGCATTTTGGCCATACATGTGTGGAACCCAATTATGTACAAAATTTACACTATTCTTCATGGATTTTGAAAAAGCTAGATTTGCCAATTTTTGGCAATTCTTCACATGCTTTTACTTGTTGAGTTGCCCATCTGCTCCATATTTGATCTTATAAATCCATTTGCAAGTGATAGGCGTCTTACCCTCAGGTACCTCAACCAAGTTCCACGTCCTATTTTTTTATATGGCCTCCATTTCTGTTTCCATTGTTGCACGCCACTCCTTGTGCTCCTTTGTTTCATGAAAGGTTTTTGGTTCTTGAGCCTTTAGCACGGAACCCATTAGGGCTAGATTCATTTCTAACCTTGCAAGAGGTTTCCGATTTCTGCTTGACCTTCTAAGCTCTCCCTATTCGCTAGATTCGGGAGTATCTCCCTTCTTAGCATCACCTGTGACTGATAAGTACCATTTAGATACTCTCTTAGGGATTTCAGCTTCAAACTTATCTTTTTCCATTGGATCTTCTGCATTGAAATCCACTTCTTTCTTGACCTGTACTTCCGCTCCCTCATCAAAAGGTTTAGTGATTTCTTTAGATTGTTCACCTTGACCCATCTCGTCAAATGTAGCATCCCTAGAAATCACAAGCTTATGTGCATTTGTATCATACATCTTATATGCCTTGGCCTTCTCATCATATCCAAGGAAAATACACTTCACAGCTTTTGCATCCAATTTTCTTCGTTTCTCATCAAGAATATGAGCATACGCATCACAACCACATACTCTCAAATGAGAAATATTAAGTTTCTTTCCAGTAAAAGCTTCATGAGGTGTCTTACCTTCCACAAATTTTGTAGGACACCGATTCAAGATTTGCGTAGCTGTGCTGCAAGCTTCTGCCCAAAAGGTGTTTGGCATACCCTTGCTTTTGAGCATTGCCCTGGCCATCTCAACAATGAATCTATTCTTTCGCTCTGCAACTCCGTTTTGCTGCGATGAGTAGGGAATTGTAGTCTGCCTCTTGATCCCTTGATCTTTGCAAAAATCAATAAATTCTGTCAAAAAATACTCACCACCTCCATCAGATCTCAAAGTCTTAATGTAACTTCATGTTTGCTTTTCAACTAATGCCTTGAATTCCCTGGACTTCGCAAAAGAATCTGATTTCTTGCTTATGAAATAAAAACAAAAGCATCTGCTATAATCATCAATAAAGGTAATAAAGTAATAGCAACCACTAAGAGATCTAGTCTGCATTGGTCCACATAGATCACTGTGGACAAGATCTAGGATGCCACTGGCTCTCCTTGCTCCACTTTTGGGAAACCTCTCTCTGTGTTGTTTTCCCAAAATGCAACCTTCACAGATTTTTCCTTCAAAAGAAATATTAGGCAATCCAATAACTAGACTACCTCTTTTCAGAATCTGTAAACTTTGAGCACTGATATGAGCAAATCGTTGATGCCAAAGTTCACTTCGACTATCAACAATGCCTTACCATAGCTTGAGTAAAAGATCTCGCATTCAGTTTCTAGAGTCGATTTCCGTTGACTCTAGCTCCTGTAGCAATCACTTTGTAGTGATTCTTGATGTCCTTGACGAGATATTTGTCGCTATCAAACTCAACCTTGAGTTGTTGATCAGCCATCGTCCCAACTGATAATAAATTGTTGGCTAAACTAGGAACATATTGCACATTGCTTATCCACTTTATCATTCCGTTGGCTAGCTTACTGGTACCAATCCAAATCCTTTCACATGTAGCAATTGGCCATCAGCTTGTCCAACTTCATCGCCATTGTGGATTTCCTTGAATTCCGAAAACCATTCCTTCCTCAAAGTCTTGTTCTTGGACGCTCCACTGTCAATGTACTAGGTATCCTTTGCTTTGTCACTTGTCATTAGCGTCGTAATGAACAAGTTTGAGCTTTCACCTGTATCATCTTCATATTGATCGTCATTGAATTTAATCTAGAAAATTAATATCCAGTATTAAGCAATTATTTATAGGGATTACTGAAATCCTAACTGCAAAATACATTTCCTGATCACACTCACTACCTCTGATGTCCACTCTTCTTCCCTCAGAATTTTCAGTTCCCTGAAAATCTATTTCAGCTAAGGTACTAAGAAGACGTAATGACATTAGTAAATGTTTTAAAATTAATTACTGTAGGAAAAAGTTTAAAACAATGTCATTTTTGTCCTATACCTGGGCTGAATATCTGACATATAAAAAGTCATCTGCTAGTATGTGAAACAATACTAGTCTGATCTTTTGAATATAATTCACCATAGGATTTTACTGGAAATGAAATCAGTTATGTAATTCCTATTATTACAAATTTTTCCAATAAAATTGGACTATTTTTTTTTTATTGACTGGTTTGGCATTACTCCGTTAATATTGACAAAACCTATCCAAACACAGAATATGAGATTACATGAATGGATATCCCAATAATAGGATTTCAGTAATTCTTGAACCATATCTTGTCAGATTGACTGTCTAGATAAACAATACTATTGCCACTCACTCAATCTCGGCATTTCATACTGTTTGATGATGTTAATTCAAATTTAACGAGTATCTTGCACAAACGTGCACTTGACTGATTTCTAGCAATCAGCATCGATTAGAAAACCATCAAACACGTAACTGATTTCAAATTTTAATCAAATTGAAATTCAACAAAAAGGAAAAAAAAAATTCAATTTTTAACTTTCAATCTGGGAGTTCCCAACTCCAAAAATAATTTAGACTTAGTGAAAACACTGTGACCAATTCTGTCTGATAAACTCAGTTTAATCAATTCACTAATCTAAGCCGATTCCATAGATAACGAAAAAATGACCGAAATTTTGATTTTTTTTAGAAAACTTAATTTTTGCTTTATTTACATAATTCAAAAATTCTAACGAAAATACTGTTATTACAAAAGGCAATCAAAATCGAAAAATCGAAACACTGTCCAATTTTTAATGTTACTAACCCAATGTCAAACAAGCATGCATAGCACACTACATCAGTCACAAAATGTCATTCCGGAATTTTTTTATGTAAACTTCAGTTTTTCGGAATTTGTCAGCCAATATCACTGATTTGTGACCCAACTGTCAGAGCACATGCGTATGACCACTCAAATCGATTGTAAATCCATAATGCATGTCAGAATCACTCAAAGAATCAGCATGCAACCAATCTATGCAAGCACAGTACTACAAAGTAGGGAAATGACTGGCATGCAACCAGAACAATTTCAAATTTTGCCAATTTTACTCACAAAATTGCAAAATTTTAAATGATCATAACTTTGGCTACATACACCAAATTGAATGGTGTAAAGCTCAGTATAGAGAGAGACCAAGTGAACAAGATGTTTGCCACATTAGCCTGGCACCTAGGGTTCACACGTGAGAGATCAGAGTATGAGAAAATGTGTAGGAGAGTGAAGCTTGTGTGCAGGATTAAGAACCCATAGATGAAGCTACTGTTGCTGTAAGAATGTTCTTATCAAAGTTCAATGGTGTTTCAGCACACTTTATTCAATTATCAGTGCATTTTTGTCCCAGAGAGAAAGGAAACAGCGGCCGGTGTCGTGGGCAGAAGGAAGGGTGCGTTTAAGAGGGCTGGCAAACGACAAAATAGAATAGGGAAGCCAGTTCTTGCTGCCATGGTTGGATGACACAGAAACAGGCAGGGATGGCTATAAAGTGGAGACTAGGGAATTGAGAAGAAGGGAAACTAGTACCGTTATGGTCGACTACTCTGCTTTTGACAGTCGCTTGAGTGTGGCAATCTCTCCATCAAATCAGAGCACTATGTGAGGATGTAGAAAAAGCAGGAGCAGACATCGATTGGCAAAATAAGGATCACTTCCGCTCCATTCACATTCCATCTGGCTATGTGCACACATCAGTGTGGCGAGAATCCTTTCAGAGCTGGAGGTTGATCCATATTTGAAAGACTCCTCATCAACTTGCTGCATTATCAAGATCCTAACATACGTTGTACTTTGTAGACCTCCAAAAATCAGGTAGTTAGAGATCTATTTCACAGCTCATATTAAACCATAAGTGATTTTTGGATGTATTGGTCAAGTGGGAAATTGTTGGTAAATATGCCCAATACATCCTTAAATCCATTGGTCCACCACTCACCAAGTATTGACATAACATAGGACCTGTGAATAGATAATGGATGGCCACTTTAAGTAGTGAACTGGTTTATGTTGTAGTGGAAAGATAGGGGATTTTCTGTATAGAGACTAGGAGTGAACTTTCTTGGTAAGCATGCTATAACTCTGTATATACATGTATTCTGAATAGAGTGAAAGATCAGAGTTTTTGGCTGTTGTCTCTTGCTGTGTTTTGTATAACGCTGTATATACACGTATTCTGAATAGAGTGGAAGATCAGAGTTCTTGGCTGTTGTCTCTTGCTGTGTTTTTCTTGGTTTTGGTTCTGGCTGCTCTGTGCTCTTGTATGTGGCTTGTACTGTTATGCTTCTTGCTGCAGGTCAGCGCATCATGTGAGGCTCTGACAAAGTTTGTCATCAGATATAAGAGATAGGGAGATCTACTGCCTCTACTTTCATCTGTCTGATTGCACTGGGTCCAGCAATCAAGAACAGGGATGAGGTAAAAAACCGATTTCTAGGATTAAAAAAATACAGCAAACATCTTGGATTTCTGTCTGCTTGTTTGTATATTTTGGTTGCACTCTTTTAGAGTCTAGATAATCTAAGCATGGCAAACAAAAAGAACAGCATGTATGCTTTCATTGATTGCCACTTTGAATCTCTTTATTACTGCTTGTGGACAAAGGAGCAAAGAACACACAAGTGTCAATAATAAGCTCCCGTGTTGACAGTCTGTAGCTACTAACAAGTGCAAATAAATTTCACTCATGAAATCAAAAGGTTCCAAGGCAATAATGTTTCATCAGGCGCAAGAATCTTTCCAATTTGTAGCCTTTCAGGTTCACCTTTGATGTCAATATCTCTGTCTCATCAAAAGCACTCAAAAGCATTGATGATATGCATGAGATGGCAAAATAAAGGCATTGATCTTCCTTGTTTCACCCATCCAGTATGATTTCTATGATATACAGAACAAGTTCTGCAGAAAGAGGTGAAGCTGGTTCAAAAGCTTAAACTTTTTTTGGCTGCTGCTGCTGTTGCTTTTTCTGAGGTTTGTCTCCCTTTTCCTTTATGCTGCCGCTGTCTGCAGTAGCAGGAGTTGGTTCGATCTCTTGTGCAGGCTGGGAATGGATTCCTTGACCTTCTACTGTTACGCTGCAACCTCTTCCTTTGGCAACATTGATGAAAAATTTCTGTCTGTACAAGATTGGCTCAATAGGGGCAAAGGTAACAGTAATGCTCTGTCTTGCTGCCTCACGGAAGCCACTACCAGGTAAAAATCCCCTTTCTGGGGTTACTCTAAAGGCATCCTTTTGCACATCTCCAGATGAAGGTAAACTGTCTGTAGCTGTATCGAAAGAGAATGGGGTTTGTTCTACTGTGACAGTTATAGAAGCTTTTCTTTCGAGGCTTATTGCAGATGGGCTTTGTGCTACAGCAAGCTTAATGACTTCTTCTGTAGATGAAGGCTCAACTGTTTGATCTGTTGAGGAAAGTCTTTCTTTTGGAAAGTTCTTGTCTTTCACGGGTACAGACGATTTCTTCGCTGAAACAGGCTTTTTCTTAGATCCATCGGTACTTTCCTTGGACGATTCCTCCTATTGAACCCAGTTAGAGCTGAGGATTGGATGAAGTAACTACCTACATTTAAGATCTTATAACAGCTTAGAAAATTACAACTTGCAAGATTCAAATTGTGCTGAGGGTGCACAGGCAGCACGGGCAGCACAACTTAAAGACAATGTGAAAAATAGTTATGGAAATAAGAAACTTACAAGAGGTGTTTCCTGAGTTTCTTTCTGAAGTTGATCTTTGATCAGAAACCACTCAGCATCTGGGAGGCTGGGATTAATCAAGCTAAACTGGAGGGTTTGAGAAGCCTTGGTGAGCACTGTACCAAACCATATAGTTTCTGAAAGCACAATCAATCTTGGAAAGACGAGCTCTGCATGAAGATTTGACACCTATTCAAAACTAGAGTTGGTCAGCACCCATGGGCTGATCATGGCTAAGTATCCACTCCGTCCTTTTGCACACAAGGACCACTAACATGCATGAAAACGCATTCCAGACTGAATTTACTACCAAGAAGATCACATGTGGGCACTATGCATATAAGGTGGTCTAATTCAGATGTGTACAATGAGAAACATTCTATCTTTGGTTACTAGAAGCTCATGTCTAACTGAGAAGAGACTTAAAGCGGTTGTCTTGGTTCTTAGAACATGTTTTTGACATTGGGAAGAGTACGAATAGTCATCTCCATGAAAAGGGTCAAGAATAATTTTCTTAGAAAGCCTGAGAGTATACTCTTTTCTACCGTGGCTTGTTTTAGGAGTTATTAAGGTGGGATGAATCCATCTTTGAAGGAGCCTAATTTTTTCAGCGTTTTAGTATGTGTATCCTAGCCACTTGGAGAGTTAAGTACAGGAAGTTCTATTTGAAGCCTCTTCTAATGATTAATACCTGTTCATACTGCTCCAAGATCTTGATGAGCAACTGATTCTCAAAGACAGAATCTTGACCACTTGAGAGAAGTTCTTGTTCAGGGAAAAACATTATTTCCAGTTGGAGAGTCCACTTAGGTGGCAACACAAATTCATTCAACGAATCACTGTTCTCAAGATGCTGAAAGCCATCTTGATCCTTTGAATGAACAACACCCATCTTTGCTGCAATGATGTAGAAGAGAGGGGGTGCAGAAACTGAAATTGGAAGGCTGAACGTATATACATTCTTCAAGGAAAGAACCCTCATGTAAGAAGGATCAGAAAATGGGATACTTCCGTGACAAAGAAACTGCAATCCATCTTCTGCACTTGTCTGCAATCTGTACAGAATTCAGAACAATCTCACTACCATAACCTGATCTGCATTGTCTTTATGACTAATTTGATTCATATCTTAACAAATTAATGAGATCTGAATGCACAACTACTAATATTAAACCCCTCATACTCACCTTGGTACAGACACCGATGCCTCGAGACACACCCGCAGTGCAGCTATAGGGTCTTCACAAATATTGCGTGCAGCTGTCCCTTGTATTGTTGGCGCTGTTGACAATCCTTCTGCATTAGCCTTCTGGTTCTCCCAGTAGTTTTTATCTTTGTCATGCTCATCAGCCTTTTGCAAGCATTCTGTTTGAGGGGGTTCTGCTAACAAATTAGACCTCTTAGTATCCCAAAGTGGCTGTTCTAGAATATGTTCCTCAGCTGTTAGACTCATGTTTAAGGATCTAGTAGAATGGGTTTGACAACCTTTAAGATGTTTTGTCCTTCCATATAAAATGCGAGTGAATTTGGACACCTCTGCTGGACAAAAGGTCACAGTGAATAATCTGCTACTATGACCAGGCAGAACCTGAAATTTTAGCCTTAATGGAGTAAGCACATTTCAGAAACATAAAGGTAAGAGCACAACGAAGTCAACAATTTCAATGGAATAGCTTTGCCGTAGTTGTGATGCATAGCAGAAACTGTCTCATCCTAGCATACTAACCTGCTTGACAGGGGTGATACAGAATGGTGGATCATCAAAATCAGCCTGCAAGTATTCTTGAAATCTTATGTAGACTCTAGATCTATCTTCAACCTCAGATAAAAGTTGAACAGGGCCTTTGTCACCATCTCCAACCAAAGCTATATGAACAAACGTCTCATCAAGGACATCAAGGAGCACATTTATGGCATAACCTCGAGCATCTTGGTGAAGCCTCATAATTAGCCAATTAACCTCCATGGTGTCAGAAGAGACATTAACTACCCAGAAAGATTTACTCTGTGGAGGATGTCCTGCTGGCACAGCAGTCCATCTGAGGACAATGACCTCATTATCTACATCTTGATGAAAATGTCGTGGTTCTGGCCAATTGTGCCTAGCAAGAAGAGGAGTCCCAACTACCTCAATTGCTAATGGGATTTCTGCCTTTGGAAGATTACCCACCTGGAAACCCGTAGATCCGTGTTTCAGAACCGACTTGAGCATCAGAAGCAACCATATTCAAAAATGCCAAATTTTACTCTTATATCTCTGGTGGTTTTTATAATTCACATTTATTGGCTCGGTGAAGGATCTTACCGAGCAAGTAATTATGTCAGAGTAGGAACCAGGCAGGCAGCTATAGCAAAAGATATCACAGTGCCACTCTCCCCAAGCTTCAAGAAGGCCTTCACAATATGGAAAAAATGAAACTGTAATATTTTGCTCATTTTTTATGAGAGCATCTTGCATTATCTCAGCAATTTTGTGAGCTACTTTGGCATGTCCAAAATTTGACCAATATTTCTGGTCGATTTCATAGGGGTATTCTATCAGAAAGGGAAACTGCTGTGTATCTCTTTTTGTGTGAACTAACGAACAGGTGGACTTTCCTGTCAAAAGAGACCGCTTCAACATTTGTGCTCTCAGATGAGAAATGCAACCATACTTAGTGGCTGCAACTTGGACCTTGGCAGGAATGCTTGTAAGGTTTTGGATCACTAACCTTTGCCACTGCGCACTTCGTACAGGACATTTTTTCCCATAGTCCAGCCTAGGGAGATTGGATGTGTCTACTAAATTTTCTGAACAATTTTGAAAGGGAAACTGGAATCTCAAATTTTTCTCAACTGCATTTTTGAGGTAATTACCATGCTGGTTTTTCTCTTGTAAGTTTCCTGTGATTTGCTCAATGATGTCAGCAACTTGAGGCTTTGAAGGTCTCAAGACATGATAACTGCAGAGAATATCACTAGTATAGCATTTAAATGTTACTGCCACCGCATAATTCGTTCGATTAACCTTACAGACAGCTTGGTATTCCAGCTTCCCTGTTTTGTTAGGAAGCATGCTGAAAAACGTGTCCATCTTACCGTATGGGTCAAGTCTGCCACTTGGTGGTGCAATTCTCAGATCCAGAGCAGATGAATCTTTCCCAGCCTCTTTAGTCCATGCAAAGCTGATAGATAAACCATTTACATTATGCAGCATAACCTTTCTACTGATTTGTTTTCCTCTGAAAATCACTCCTAGATCAATTTCACAAGGTGTGATCTGAATTTCTGGAGACATCACACATGCTCTGGCAAGTGCATACTGGGTTGGAGCAAGTCCATCGGCAACTTCACAGACTAAATTCATGCTTATTTGGCCACAGTGGGTGGGAACAAAGTCCACCTTCACCTCAAGTGATTGTTTCCTCGGAATTGACCCACTTTCTGGTGTGAAAAGAAAAAGCTCTTTACGCTCCTCCGTGGGAAATTGTGTAGCTAACTGGTGATTTTGCTGGGAGATGTGTAATGAACTTGTTGTTGTTGACCATAATGTGGAATTATTTTGCCGTGAGCTAGAAACAAAGCTTGTGGACTCCCGATCAGTTGCAACTGAGTAAATCTTGAATGGCACATCAACCTCATTTAAGTTCACCAAAGTGATTGTTAATGATCTGCTCGTTTTGAGCTATCAGTAACACAGCAATGTTAGTACATCCTAGTGCTCTAACAGCGTATAACCGTTACGCCAATTGGCATAGAATGATTTTTGAGAATATATGAAAAGTCTTATTTTAGCAGGTCAATGACATGCTAACATTGGATTCCATGTGATTAGTTTCTAATTACACTAGCAACTGGTATGGTTTGAACAGGCTATACTCATTATACAAGTGTAGACCGAGAACCTGGCATGAAATACAGCCCAAGGAGAAGATTTTATTTGCTAAAATACGACAATTTTGCTCTCTACTCGACAGTTTTTATTTTCATTTTCTCTGATTAACGTAAAGCTTATTTGTTCAATACACAATAAAAGTCATCAAAATCCAGTCATTGTTACTGTGAGTGACTGTGCAGAAATGTATGCTAAGAGCAAAGTTTTTGTACAGAATCATAGAAATTCTAACAAAATTTTACCAGGTGATCCATTGCCACATTCAAGGCTTATAATCTGAAGTGTTGAGAAGTCCCAGAAAGTACAGGACGCTTTGAAGGATAGAGGAGGCTATCAGGCTTTGTATTCCTGTGGTTACTGTGTTGAGGGATTTGGGAATCTCGTGTCAACCACAAAAAGCTATGCTAGTAAAAGAGAATATGAATAGAACTTGTATAAGTGTCTTGTGCTCCTCTAAGGCAGATGTATTAGGTGTAATCACAAGCATTTAGGCACTCAGAGTAGACTATAGAATAAGGAGTTAAAGCTAAAATGACAAGAAAACATAAAAGCTTTGATGTGCGGTAAAGATAAGATTTATAGACTGGTCAGAACAGGTGGGCCAAAAGGAACTATTAGGTTGGTATCTAATCTCAGATAATTATACTTGTAAGGAATCTGAAAGAAAAGATAACAGCAAGTAAAATGATCAAACTGATAAGAGGGTCTCTGAGTATACTATATATATTTAAACAGAATACAGTAAAAGATAGAGCATTTCCCAAGTAGATATGATAAGAAATTCTTGGTCTTAGTTTTTCATGCATGGATCTTCATTAGAAACATCGAATATCGTGAAATTAGAGAGGTACTAAGGGTGAAAGCAGTCCACGCTCTACTTCTCAATTTTTCCTGTTACATTTTCTTTGCATCTTATTTACAAATTACAATTCAAGGGTCAATCTGGGAACTAAAAGAGTTAATCATGAACCATGAAACTATAGAGGGTATGGATCCACAGAGGCCCTATAGAAAAAAAAAACTGGTAAAGCAAGTTAAGAAGTATTGTTAAGGAGAGTTGATAACATTTAGGAAGAAGGTGCCTTGATTTAACGGTACAAAAAATGCCTTGTTAGCCTGATATTGATGCCTTGATCAGCAAATGAGGAACAAATTTTTCTACGAAACTCCTAAATACTCTCTCCGTGAACTGCAAAGGAATAAAAAATCAGCTTTTCGTAAAAAAACATGGGCAAAATCTTAATTCTCAATTTCCAAACTAAGAAGACATAGGCACTCCTGTTTTATCAAAGTCATATATAAGAAAATAGTTGCAGATTCTGGTGCAAAACGGATATGAAACAAATACTCAAAAGATTGGCCACTGGCTTAACATTCCGCTAAAATTCATGCCTGTGGGCTCTGCCCAACCTGTAAGAGAGAAGCCTGAGAACTGCGAAAGTCATCTACTAACAGGGCTACTATCAAGGTCAGAAACTCCGCATTATTATATCCGGTAGCAAACAAATCATTGTCTCAGTCCTTTACATAGAGAAAACTTCAATTGGGCTGGTGAAACTTCACACCTGAATTAATCCAAAGTCGAGGAATGGTGGCTCAATCTTAATTTGCGGTCCCTGAATATAGGCTTCCACTAGCAACTGGAGCCTGTGTCCTCTGCACTCACCAATTGCACAAAATAATCTCTCTTGCATATGACCAATAGTTCGTGTTCTTACTGTAACTCTGAATTCTGCATTCCCGTTTGGCTCAATCCTTCCCGTCATTGGGGAAATGATCACAGTGTTGGATTCTCGGGTTAGCTCCCAGGGTGTCAAGGAAGGTTCCCACTTAAAGCACACTTCCGCTGTTGTATAGTTCTGTATCATCACTTGCTGTGTGTAAGACCTTCCTTGTAGTAACAGATTGGAAAATGATAAAAATGGGGGTATTATCCGGATATCAAAAGGCAACGCTTCACCTATCAAGTCGATTTCAAGAGCCTTAAAAACATATCCTCCATTGTCTATATTTACTGGATAGTCCTGAATATAAGATTCAATATCACCTTGAAGAATAGAGCCAGTTGCTGTATCAGATAACTTGTTGTTCATGATGTTCCTGGTTTTTTCTCCAAGATCCAGCCTCATATTTCTGGCAGCTGTCTCATCTGCGATTGCAAGCTGTTTTCTGAAGTAATGCCATGAACTTGAGGTGAAATTGAATGATTCCCTCGTATCAATGTAAAGGCCTGCATGCTGCCTGTAACGCACCACCTTTTCTGGCGTGAAGGTGAATGAAAAGGAAGCCTCTGAGTTTGCTACTAACACTCCAGACTGAGGATGGGGAATGAACACTGACTTCTCAAGGTGCGCCTGTGGTTCTACTCCAGCTTGACACAAAGGGCTATAATTAATTGCATTTTTTTTACTTATATCCCAGTAAAATTTTAGAGAAACTAAGCTAGAATTTCTCACACTGACTTCTCTTATGCAATTTCTAGTACAAAGAGTAGTTTGGCCAAACCATAATCCTGAATTCACTTCACTAGGCCAGAATTCACGTCGTTCTGTCTTGTCAAATTTCAACATTATGTCAACCCCCTGACCCATGATGACTGTCTTCCATTCCTGACCTGTTTGTGCTGAAATTTTCAGTGACACACAAATTTGCTCTGCCACTTGAGGGCGAAATAAGATGATTATGTCTACTGACTCATCTGCTTGTAATTGGAAAGACTTCGGATAAACTACAAAGTTTGGAATATATAGTATATTTTCATGACCGTAGATCGACTCAAGGACTACCAAGTCCTCCTTAGACATATCATGCCCACTTTCATAAAATATCTCAAATGTACCCGGAGATTCTGAGCTTGTAATTGTGAAAGATGCTGAAGATGAGTGGCCTGTTATGCAGCAACCCATATACAATTCTGATGGGATTGATATGATTGGTACTGGGTTTTCTCCCTTAAGCATAACTTGCCGGTCCTCCATTTCAGTGGATATAAGTAAGACACCTTCAGTGTTGAATATATCTTTTGGGCTGTAAGTTATAGTGAAGTCACAGGTTTTTCCTGGTATTAGTACCTTTCCCTGAATGCCTTTATGCGATAAGTGAAACTGCTGCGTGGTCTGTAGTATAACTCTGTACAATTACAAATGCAACCGACATGTTTTTAGTTACATTGACAAAACTAGGCCTTTATGAACTTGTTTCCACTCATAAGGATTATGCTATGGGATCATTGCAGTAAGTGTTTCAAAAGAGTACCTTGTCACTTCGGGCTGATATCTCATTTACAGTTTTCAGGCTGAACTATACACTGAAGCTCAAAGTAATAGATAACTTTACAGACTTAATTTTCAATCACTGAGCACCTATATTTTTTTGGTGTTGCCTAAAAGTTTTAATGAACCAAAGTGAGGAAAACCTGACACGCTGGCTCCATGTACTTGCATTCAAAAGCCGAAGGTGAGCTGTGTACCTTCCTCCAACCTCTGCAATTTCCCTCAAAGCTCAAACATCTTGCTTTTGTCACCATTTCCTTTTCCTCATTAATAGCTACGCCTTATCAGATTTAGATCTTCTTGAATTCCCCAGTTTTTTAAGAATGAGATGAACATAATAGAATCTAAGTACAAACATGTGAGCTGAACACAGCCTACAAATACTCATGTTTGACAAAAGCAAATTACAAGTTACCAGCACATATAAGTATAGGTGAACGATTAGGTTCAAAATATTCTGGGCTGAAAACATTTAGCTCAGCAGTGGAATGATGTAAACATTCGTAGATTTAACTTGAAGCTATTCAAAATAATTGCAGACATTTGAGGTTTTTGTGCATGAGAACAGCCTGATAAGGCAACAATCAAAATGTAGCATTTCTGAAAGAAGCCTCACCAAACTTTTCAAATTTAATTGCTGGAGGTTCCAAAGTGATCCATTCTTCTTTGCCACCATAAGTACATATTTTCCGTATCAACTTCAGTGCCTGGAATTCGTCGAGTAGAAATGCTGTCAATGGAGGAAGCTGACGTCAGATAATTCATTTCTGTATCAAGCATGAACACCTGTTCAGATAGCCAATTGACACAACGCACCTTGAAGCCCTTTGAAACTTGACAAAATCGGGGATTTTCAATGTATTGGAGTGCTTTCTCCCTGCACTTGACAAGTTCCCGAGCCTATGTATACCAAATAATATCTTTCAGAGCATAGTAAAAAACTGCTGGTATCTGAAAATCAGCTACTTATTAATCACTGGAAATGTTACCGTTTGCAACCGAGCCTCATCTTGTTTTATCTGCCATGCACGTTTCTCAGCCTCTGTGAGCTGCTTCCATATTCCAGTGGTAAGAATGCTATGCACTCTTTTTCTGCATCTAGGAGAGGAACATTCATTCATTTTGGTGCTCAGTTTCCAAGTTGGGTGGTTGAATATCTTTGCAACCTGAAGCTGTCACAAGCACGGAACTGAAAGTTATTTGAGTATCTAGCTTCGCAGAGCCAAAGAATATTTTAACCCAATTTAAGTTTATGCAATGTAAATTCAGTTCAATAGATGTCGATAAAGGAGGCTATATAGCTTCCTGTTTATCTTAAGTAGCAATTTCATTTTGCTGAGGATCTATATTGATTTGTTAAAAGATTAACACAATCCTCAAAAGCCATCATTTGTTGTTTATCCAAATCTCAGAAAGGGAAGTATAGAACAAATTCTTCAGTTTTGAGGCGTCAACCACGTTAACTGGAGAGCGAGTGTGATGTCAGGATAGAAGGTGAAACGTATGACACAGATATGATGCAGAAAGACCTCTCGTGATACCAGTACAATGTCAAATTGACTGTGGACTGCGGATACCAAGTACTAGACGCTTGGAGTGGCTGCAAATGTTTGGATTTGAAGATTTCTCCTAAATGTGAAATTTAAAGTCAAAGGCCTTCATGCATTCATCGATTAATGAGAGAGAGAGAGAGAGAGAGAGAGAGAGAGAGAGAGAGAGAGAGAGAGAGAGAGAGAGAGAGAGACCTTGTGGGGTTTTTTATAGCTTAGAGAAGCCACTCTTCTTTTACAGCACAAAACTTTCGCAGAACTATCTTCCATGGTAGCAGCTTCAGATCCCTCGGAAGCTCTAAGCTCTACCACTATATTTTGAGCTGAAGCTACGTCTTTTGCTTCATCCTTCATGATTGCTGTATCCTCTTCAAGCTATCAGCCTGCTTCTTCCAAACCTGCAGCCCCTTTCGTCCTTCAAGCTTGGTAGCATTAGCTCAGCGTCTCCTCATCTTTTGTTATAAGTTCAACCAGACCCATCATCGTTTCTTCTATGTAGATTGAAGACGCGAAAGAGAATCCAAGAGTAATACACGGATAGAAAGAGAAAAAGAAGCGAAGCAACGGAAGCAGCAGCGGAGGCGGAGGAGGAAAGAAAGAATGAAGGAAGAAGAGAAGAGAGGGCAGTTAAGATGAGAGGGAGGCATCATTCATTCACGGAGCTAGGATTCTCAACTGCCACTTCCAACGGTGAGAGCACTTAGAGTGATGTATAGGCACAAAAGGTATGTTTGTGTTTGCTGATTGGTCCACCTTGCCTTTTAGGTTTTGTAGAAATCATGGAATTGAGTGATCTTTGTACTAGGTATCTGCCTTCCAAAGGCGGGCTAACCTGTTGTAGCACCTTGAGCTGCTCGAGCGGTGAGGGTGGCTACATGCTTTAGCCGCTGTTGGATGGCGAACACCATACGTAGCATTTGTAGATTTACTGGCGGTGCAGATTGACATGCCCTTGCTATGGCTCAAAACCGCACTTCTCGGCCAACCGTGTGCTGCAGTTTTTCTCCTTCAAAACTGCTACAAGTTCAAATTCACGAATGTGCTTTGCAATGTCCCATATCAAATCTAAAAAAAAAAAATCCCAATCTCTTCATGGAGCCATTTTCACAAAAAAATTATGAAGCCATTTTTACAAGTTTTTGTTATAGAGAGCCACCGAATTAAGGTTTCTATGCCCCATAAAATAGGCAGATTTTTGTTGAAGAGGGAGCAAAGTATAGGTTAAATTTTGATGCAAGGGCCTTACACCTCTTTGTGCTCCCTTCCTCACAAAGAGAGCTAAAAGGCTCAAGCTTACAATTTAATCTGACATACAATGATTTGCGTGCTTGGGTTTTTATTGGTGTACGTAAGAAACAAGAACCAATAAATCGGAAAAAAACATCAAAGACGTAGAGTAGAAAATAAATATAAAAATATTGAGAGAGAGAGAGAGAGAGAGAGAGAGAGAGAGAGAGAGAGAGAGAGAGAGAGAGAGTCGTGCCCACATAGGCCAGTATCCACGCTAGTTCCTGGCTATGTATTTGGGTTTTTGAATGTGCCAAAATGGGGTTCCAAGCATTGCTTTAACCACAACCAGTCACAGCTAGCTACGTGGTTACCAAGCCATGTGGTTAGGGTGGGCAACTTATGTGAAATAAAAATGATAGTTGATCATTCTATTTGATTGATCTATGACACAAGTGATAGCACAAACAATTCTACACATTGCTAGGTAAGATCACTTGCAAAATTACATGAAATGTAGAGATAATCAACATGAATGTCATAACTCTAAAATGGAACATAAATTAAGCTTTGGATATGATCTATAACTCATAGCTATGCATAGATCATCACACTATCCACAATCTAGCACAATCTCATAAGAAGAAAAGGAGCACAGATAGAAAAATAGAGGGTGTCACCTCAAGAACAAATAGCTCTTTAATACTCAATATAAAATATGTACAAACACCTTATAATTATAATAGTGGGGCTTTCCTAATGTGGTTTGAGTTAGAATAAAAGTAGAACTACTGTGTTATTGTACTGTGGGTCCGATCAGTGGATTAGGACCAGTTGGCCTCGCCACGAGGCAAGTCGATGGGACACGCGTCTCGTCAATGGCAACTCGAGCCATGCATGGGTTGCCAAAGAAGAAACTATATGTATAGTGTATTTTGTTTTTTGAAAATACAGTTGCTATGTGAGCTTGGAGTGGAGAGTGCTTTTTGTGTGGGTGTTACTATGTTTCATGATTGTTAGAATTCAATGATAAACTTCATTGTTACTGTTTACAATGTACATTAATATTGACAGCTGTTACTAGCTGTGATTAGCCGTAGGCTAGTCTATTAGTCTACTCGTAGGTTTTCTCTCTCTATCAGGGTTCAGGGTTCATTTGTACATTTTACATTCAGTATGCTATAGTGTGATAGCGTGATAGTGCGTGTTCTTCTTCCACCTTCTTGTGGTGATTGCTTATGGTGAATGCTTGGTGTTGCATATCTAATTATTGACATGGTATCATGGCTGCGATAGTCTTGCGTGCCTGATCAGTGGTGGATACAGCTTGTCACAGGCTCCACAATGAAGTGACAAAGTCCTTCACGGGAGGTGAAAGCTTGGAGAGAAAAAAACGACTACAAGAAATTCTTCTTTGGTGTATTTTGCAAGTTTGGAGCTCAGAATCATCACTGGGGAACGAAGACAACGTCTCGAAGGCATCAGAAAGGTCAGGGAAGCATCAGACAGATTGAAAATCTGTTGAGTGGAGAGATTTTTACAATACTTCTTAGTTGTTGTGAAAAGCACAGTCCCGGAGGCATCAGAAAGGCCAGGGTAGCATCAGACAGATTGAAAATCTGTTGAGTGGGGGAGATTTTTACAATACTTCCTAGTTGTTGTGAAAAGTGCCATTTGTGCGATAGGTTTGCCAAGAAATCTCTCATTTGTTTGTTTGGGATACCGCAAATCACACTAGACAGTGTCTAGCACTGCCATTCAGAGTTAGGAGGCTTCATACTTTTCACATTACTGACAGTTCTTATATTCCCTCTACTTTTCACTTGTTCGTACCAATATCGGATCGACGTGGCAGATATAAAGAAAACCAAGAGCAACAAGGCCAGGCTAGTCGCCAAAGGCTTTTCTCAGATTCTAGACCTGCAGCCCAATCATCAAACATGCGTCGATTTGCCTACTCCTCTCCTTTGCAGCCGCGACAGACCTTGAAGTCCACCAGATGGATGTCCAGACCGCGCTCTACGGGCTGAAATAGTCACCCAGAGCTTGGTTCCAGAAGATCAACACATTTTTTATAGAGAATGGTTTCATTCCAAACTCAGCAGACTCGAATGCCTATTTCAAGTCTGTATCAGATTATTTCATCATCATCACTCTCTACGTAGATGATACACTCTTATTCAGTAATAATCTGAA
Organism: Diphasiastrum complanatum; assembly: GCA_029204225.1. Lineage (NCBI taxonomy): Eukaryota > Viridiplantae > Streptophyta > Lycopodiopsida > Lycopodiales > Lycopodiaceae > Diphasiastrum > Diphasiastrum complanatum. The sequence goes on along the minus strand of CM055096.1, from coordinate 75,784,202 downwards.
TCTGATGAATGATACAAAATGCATGCTGGCTCAGGAATACAAGATGACTGACATGCTGCAAACCCAGTCTCTTTCCACTCGACCTTGGACTAAAGCTATCAAAGAAACAGTCTCCTCAAACTGAGGCAGAAAAGGAGGAGATGAAGCGCTACCCGTTTCAATCCATCATCACCTCACTAATGTACGCAATGATCTGCACGCGACTAGACCTTGCATATTCGGTCAGTACACTCAACCAGTTCATGTCAAATCCAGACATAGCTCATTGGAAAATGCTAACAAAGATCATGAAGTACATCCAAGCAACGACAACTCTCAACATCTGCTATGGAGGTAGCCAAACTGCCAACATCCTTGAAGCCTACACAGATGCGGATTGGGCAAGAGATGTCGACACTAGAAAATCAACTTTTGGATTTGTATTTTTATACAACCAAGGCCCAATCTCATGGAACAGCCGGAAGCAGACCTGAGTTCCATTATCATCAATGGAATCCGAATACAGTGTTGCCACAAATGCAACCAAAGAGAGGATCTGGCTCAGACAACTGCTTGCAAACCTCAATCTTACACAAACACTTCCTACAACAATCTATTGTGACAATCAAAGCACAATAGCGCTTTCTCTCAATCCAATATTTCACTCTTGAAGCAAACATATAGAAATCAGATATCATTACCTTTGAGAGAAAGTGCACAGTAAGGAAGTAGAATTGATCTTCTACAGAACAAACTACATGGCAACAAAACATTTTTTTTCTTTCTTTTACCTTAAACAGTTTTTTAGGCACCTTCGCCTTTTTCGCTTCTTAGTGAAAAATGCGACAAGCTGGCCAAGTGGCCAAAATGCCTTAGAAACCATTCTTAAGGCACCTTTGTTTTTTCGCCTTTTTCCCTTCACAAAAAAAAAAAAGACACACTGGCCAAGTGGCCAGAATGCCTTAGAAACCATTCTTAAGGCACCTTTGCTTTTTCTGCCTTCAAAAATGCGACACACTGGCCAGAATGACTTAAACCATTTTTTTGGACCACCTTCACCTTTTTCCCTTTTTGCCCTTTGCGAAAAATGCGACAAAAGTACCCAGAAAACCTTAAAACCATTTTAGGGCACCTTCGCCTTTTTCGGTTTTCTTCGCCGCCTCTAAACTAAGGCACTTTTTGCCTTTCTCACTGTCTTTAGTTTAAGACACCTTCGCCTTCTTCTCTGCCTTCAGTGTAAGACACTTTTTGGCTTTTTTGGCTTTTTTGTCTTCTTCGCTGCCTTGAATCTAAGGGCGCCTTAGGGATTTACATACCTTTAGTGTAAGGGCACCTTCAGGAGTTGCAAACCTTCATTCTAAGGGCACCTTCGGGTTTTTCGGGTGTTTCGCATTTTTGCTACATTGGCTGACCGACGTCGCCAACTTAACCGCAACCCTAAAATAGTTGGACAACCAAATATCCCAAAGGCGGTTAGCAGTTACCAACTTTGTACATATGCAAAGACTAGCGTAAATAGCATTAAAAGCTTGTAAGATATTTTTTTGTCTCTCGACACTTGTAAATACATATACTAGTTGAATCAAGCTATGTAAGTGTGTTAATTGAAATTCTCTTTCAATTAGAGTTATCTGTAGCCAGCGTTATCACGCTCAGCAAGCTGAAGTTATTACTTCAAGCTATTATACTCACTGTTGATATTAATTAGAGTGTAATTTTTGTCTCACTACTGTGTCATTCATTTGCGCATTCTGTATGAATTTTTCTACTTGAATAATTCTGCTGCTAACTGTTGTGTTTTCGTTCCTACACGTCGCGCTAAATCATCAAGCTTCTATTGTCGCTCACGCCCACACGCAATTTTACAACATAGAGTGTTTCACTGCAATATCCTCTTTTGTCTGCTTCCTCGACATCATACCAATTCGGATGCTTATCCAATTCCCTTGGATTCTTGGTTTTGTCTTGCATCCGGCTCTTCTGTCGTAACTACCAATCCATGTTCTTTGAACAATTTGATCAAGAAAATCACAATTCTGTCATAAACAATGGTAGTCATGAATTGTTGTTCATATATAAATGCTCCATATGAAGTACTCGGCATGAATACTGACACTCTGTCGTATGCTGAAGCATATGTCTCTGTTGACCAAAATATATTTTTTCAAATCTGGATAGATTTTCATTCAAATTTGGCCAAGACAAATCAACTCCATTGAATTATGCTTTTGCCAGTTTGGATTTTAAATGAAATTTACTTTCAGAAATTAGTAAAGCATAACTGGCCATGTATACACCTGAAGCATTGATACAGGAGAACGTATATGTATTTCAAGGTCAAACCATGGAAATAACAATTCTGCCATTCTGATTCTCCCACTGTAGAAAACCATTGTTGACATTACTCAATGGAATATTTCTTGTTAAAACCCACCGAGCAATGCAAACTTCTCCAAAGAAACTGATATAGATTGCTGGCATATTTAAAAATCTGTTTCCAAAAAAGTGTTGATTGATTGAGAGAACATTCCCAATCATTATTCACGTCCATATTTTTCAAATATAGACGTGAATTAGATTCTGGCAGTTGAGTTCTAAAGAATCCATAGAAATAAGATTCTCCAATAGAAGCCATTGTTGCTCGTACTTTAAAACATATTCCATAGTTTCCCTTAATCGAAACCCAGGTTGGAGAGAAGTAGTTTGCAGATAATACAAATATTGAGGTTGTAAGCCATATATATAGCATTGTACAAGATATACTTTTCCATAATCGAATATTGGGACCAATTGTTAGAATTCTCGATTGTACTCAGCAAACATATTATTTGGTTCAAAGAACACCATTGGATAAACTCGGATCGATTGAAGATCTGTCTACAAACTATTTTAAAAATTTAACCAGTTTTCAAGAAGAAAGTCGTGAACGATGTTCCACCATGACTAAACATGTCCTTGGAAATCCAATGAAGCAAAGAAAACCATGTCACCAATACATCCACTATAGTAGAAGTTATAATCCAAATCTTCTAGCCAATTGTCTACATTAATGGAGTGAATGCTTCACATATTCAGACAGTTGTTGGTTGTAACAATAAGGTTTTTGTTGAGCAGTGACTTTCCACCATTCATTGATATGGTTTGTAGATAAGTGCTTCAGAGCAAGTGCACGATCCATCATATCGTGTAACTCCATAATACGGTGTGTATAAACGGATCTAGAAATTGTTGGTTGAAGCACATTTCTAATAGGAGTTTGAAGAATTGTTGGAAGTATTTCTAGTTCATGCGGTGGCTAGATCTAGTTACGGGTGTAGTATAGGGATGTAGAGATTCGTCCACTTTTTAAGTTTCTACAACAAGCTTCAACGGAAATATGAAAATAAAACAATGATGAAGCACTAAGGCTTACTCAACTAGTGCCCGAAACAGAAATGAAATTAACTGAGATGACAAAATACAAAACCTTACTAAGGCTTACCCAACTAGCAAGGTGATTAGACTAAATCCTAGATTAACACCCAAAGGGTAATAAAATGAGATTGTGGCAAATACTAAAAAAATAAGCAATAATGAACATGCCACAATAAAATCGATGAAAGGAGGCAAGAGGAGGCCCGAGCACCTTCCCTCAAGCTATGCACCTTTCCAAAGGGAACACAAATGAAATAGAATGATAATTCTCCAAAATAGAGAGCAAGATAGCTTAATCTCAAAAGTGTCATTTACAATACAAGTACCTCTCCTTTTATGGCAAGGAGGGTCTTCCATAAGTATCTACTAACTTATGGGACTAATCTGTTTCTAGCCTTTCTAGAACTTCTAACTTAGGATTTAGAACTTCCAATTTTTTAACTTAGGAAAACTTAAGATAAAATATTTCTAATTTTAAGTTTTCTAAATCTAAGTTTAAGCTTTTTTATTATTACTACTCATGGACTTACAAAACACATGTCATGGCTGAAGTTTATTGACAGATACTCATACGTGGTCTTACAAAACACGTGCCATGGAGTTTTATTTCTTTCTTTTTTATTTTCTTTGTGTTAGCATAGTTGCTAACATTATCCCCCTCCTTATTGGATTGGTCGACACCTTTTCGTCCTGGATCTTTTGTGCTTCTTGGAGGAGAGACTGTTGTTGTCGGGAGTGGTAGATTGTCGTGCCATGCCCTCCATCATTTGCCACCGTAATTTGTTCAGGAAGGGCATGGGTTTGTAATAATGGAGCATACCCTGGAGAAAGTTATGGGTTTTCCATAGCTCCACCATATCAACGTGCAGGGCGGAAATGAGTGCAGCGTGATAATAGAGCCTTGCAACGTTGATATGGTCATCTTGCATGCACAAGGGTTTATTGATATCAAGGGCGATTGGGGGTAACCCTTGATCCCAAAAACCTATGAGTTCTACCAGAAATGCCACCAGGCCGCAATTATCCGCAAAATATCTGACATCGCGATCAGGATTGCCATGGTACTTTTGGTAGAATACTCGGCAGTTGGTGATCATGTCTTTGGCTAAGTTGCCGGTATCCACGCCTGTGAGTTTAGGCCAAAAAATTCTGTTCTTGACCTTGGTGGCAGGAAATGGTTCTCACCTCGCTACTGGATAGTAGTAAGGATTGGTGCGCATGTAGGAGGGAGATTCAAGATACCACGCCATTGAGGTCTTACTTTGCAGGAAGAGCTGATGACGCCAGAGAGGTTGTGGATCCAGGAGTTTGACTGCTGCTTTATGTGTCCAAATCTGGCAGTATGTCATAGCGGAACGTGCTGCTTGTAAATCTGCTATAGCCTCATCCTTTTCGGCTTTGAGGGTATCGATGGTTTGCTGCATGTTGGATACCTTTAGTTAGAGCTGGTGGTGGAGTAGCATCTGCTGTTGTTGTTGATTGTAATTTGTTAGGTTCTGGATCTGCAGCTGTTGTTGTTTGTTTTCCTCCTCTAGCCTTGCTTTTTCTTTCTGAAGGCTCGCCATTGCACCATCGTCGAACTACCGCATAGTATATTGTCTTCCTAGGGTGCCGAATAGATTGTATTGGAGCTCATTCACCAACCATACCGCTTTTTGGGCTGCAATGGGTAGCTGCTCCTAAGGACCAATGTCAGGGAGGGTGCATGTGTAGTTAGGATACGACATTGGGTTAAATGGTAGAAAATCAGGAGCAGGGCTAGACGGAGGTGTATGAAAGGCAGGTGGGGGTGATTGTGGATTGAGGGGTGGGGAGATACTACGTGGCAGAGATTGTTGGATTGGGTTAGTGGTGACAATGGTTGATGGAAGTGCAGTTAGTAATTGTTATGCAAAACATCTACGTTGACTGTGGAGTCAAGTAGGGTGGAGATTTGTACAGGTGAGGGCTTTTGTGGAAGTGAAGCCCGTGTTGAGAGTTAGTGAGGGTGTGGAGGTGGCAGTAAATGGTGGGGGTGGTGGTGGGAGTATGAGAGCAAGTGATGGAGAGGAGATTGCATGTGTGGACAGAATCACGCCCATAGGATCAGAGTTGGAAGTGTCTGCCGTTTTGGAGCTGCCTGCTGCTGCTGCTACTACTTGTCGACGTTGTTGGGCCTGGTGAAGTAAGGTCGCCTGCTGCTCTAGGACCTCCTTTGGGACCTGAGATGGTTTAAGGCTCCGTCCGAATTCAACATATTCCACCCCGATGTCGCTGGATAGAATGTCATGTGAGACATTGGCTTCTGTGCTGATTGCCTTCCCTTTCTGCTTCTTAGTAGGTGGGGCTGGTGAGACTAGGTCTGCTGTTGGTTGGGGGGTGGCTCGCTTTTTTGTGCTTAGATAAACATCATCCAGCTCCTTGATGGCAGCAACCGTCCTAGATCCCAATTGTTTGGTGACCAACATGTGGAGGAGATACCCACATTTGGTAGTTGGTTTGCGGGCTTTCAGAGCTCCGCACAGCTTCTCTGCTACCTTCTCAGCCCACTTGTAATTTTGAGTGGGATCGTCCATGTGAGGGTCAAAGAAAAGAGGTCGCTCGGTGGGATGCGATCCATCTTGGTGTTATGCACTGCAACCATGGTGACGAGGATCTCTAAGGCGACCCGTAGTTGGGGATCTGTGATGAGGCGAATAGCGATCCTGTCGTTGGTTTGGGCAATGGTTTTGCGTCGTCTGTCAGAAATTTTGTGAAGTACTTGGCATCATAGCTGGTGCCCTTTCCATGGATTGTCTCTCCGAGATTAGGAAAGCCGATGCTCTGGAAATCCTTAGGAGAGACGTTGATAATAGAATAGCTGCCACTCTTGGATGTAATCCGAAAAGTTTGGAACTCATCTGAATAAGTGGAGTAGGCTGCTCGGATGAGGGGGTTTACGGCGATGCAAGCTAAGCGAGGAATTGCAGGAAGCCATGATAGTAGTGATTTTAGATTGCTCTGAGAATTTTAAAAATTTTGAAAAAAATTTGGCATGAACTCGAGAGCAGCAATCTAAAATGAACTCGTGGAGAGAAGGTGGAGGACTATATATAGACTTTTTTTGGTAGGAATTCACAACTTGACCCAGAAATCGTCCTCAATGTCCACAATTTGGTAAGGATGGTTGCGAATTTCGAGGCAACGTTCCTAACCTTCCTACCCCTGATCAAGGCATCAACGATGATTTACCATATGCAATCCTTTTCCAAGTTGACTCTACACCTGTATGGGCTAAGAAAATTACTGAATATTTAACTTTAGGTCAGATGGATCATTCATTATCTAAACCTCAACTTTGTACGTTAATCGTAGGACAACTCTACAAGCAAGGGTTAGATGGAATTATCCGACGATGTCTTACTGAAGGAGAAATACCCTCTGTAATTTCTCTCACTCATGAAGGTATTGGTGCCAGCCATTTCTCTTCTGAAACAACTGCTAAGAAAATCCTCTTAGCCGATTTTTGGTGGCCAACACTCTTCAAGGATACACACAATTACACTAAGGCTTGTGATGTCTGCCAACGCACCAAACGCTTTCAAAAAATAGACTACATGCCTCTACACCCCGTAACCACTGATCAAGCTTTTTAGAAATGAGAAATCGATTATGTCGGACCTATTAGTCCTGCTGCTCGACACACACAATCTCATTACATCATAGTATCTGTGATAGGGGTACACATTTCTTTAACTCTGTCATAGCAAAGCTTCTTTCCAAATTTTTTGTGGTACATCACAAAAGTTCCCCATACTATCCACGCTGCAATGGCCAGGCAGAATCCACCAATAAAATCCTATGTGGAATTCTCACCAAAACCGTCGAATCCAGCCGATCTGATTGGGAACTCAAACTCCATGCTGCTCTCTGGGCTTATCGCACCACCCCGAAGTGAGCTACAAGCTTAACCCCTTTCCAGCTCACATATGGCCAAGAAGCCGTTATGCTTGTGGAATTCCATATCCCCTCCCTTCGAGCTCGATACTCCTCAGAATCTTCCAAATAGGTTATTCCATCTGGAGCAACTTTGTGAAACACGAAGGATCAGCATCCATGCTCAACAAGTCCACAAACGACGACAAAAAGCATGGCATGATCGATCATTGAAACTTAGAGATTTCTAGATTGGAGATAAGGTCCTGCTATACCAGGCCAAAGCCTTCAAAGGAAAACTGAAATTTTCTGGCCAAGGACCTTACATCATTAAAAGAATCTTTGCCTCTGGATATGTCCAACTCCAAACCCTTCAAGGCAATATCCTCGACACTGTGGTCAATGGCAGTTGACTGAGAAAGTACAATGAACCATGTTTTTATCTTGATATGTATTAGCTATTTGCTTTCCTATTGTTTTCCTTCCTTTTTATTGTCTGCATGCCATTTCAACAACATTTTTGCTATGCTTTCTTGTTTCACCCATCAAGATACTATCAGATCAGGTATACCAACAGTCTTCTCTGAGAAAACCACAAACGTCATTTGTTTCAGAAGAAATTTTTTCACAATATCTTAGATAGAATTTGCCTGACCCCTTTTTTACAAAGCACGATCCATTTTTGGCCTCCACGAATTCTGTCTCAGATAAAAAAATGTCTAACAATAGAAAAAATAGTTTTATTCATGAGATATCCACTTTCAAAATTCGCAGACAATTCGCTGCAGCTCAAATTGATACTCACGATTTCTTTGCTATCTCTGCAAATTCTGATCAGACACATTTTTGCATTGTCAGACGTTTTTTCTCTTTTGGCATAAAAAAATCTCTTACAAGGATTCGCGGGCCCTCACCATCTGCTTAAAAAATGTTGAACTCCCTTACAAACCACGATCCTAAACTCAAATTCTCGCAATAATAGGATCCATCGAGTAATACGGCCTGTGGTGCACGTCTTGTTGATGAGATACAACAGTGCTTGATGATCAGTGAAGAACGGATAATGGCGAAACTTTTGAACCGCATATATCATTGCCAAAGCTTCGCGTTTGGTAGTGGTATAATTGACTTCAGCAAGTATCAATTGTCGACTAAGAAAACGAATTGGGTAGTCCTTTTTGAATTCTCTCGATTGGGTGAGCATTGCTCCAATGGCATACTTGGATGCATCGGTATGCACATGGAATTCTTTAGAATAATCAGGAGCCCGGAGGATGGGTGCAGTGGTAAGGCCTTTTTTGAGTTGATTAAAGGCGACGCATTGTTCATCCGTCCATTTGGGAACTACAACTACCTTGTAGATTAAGCGTGCTTTGTTAGCAAAATCGAAAATAAAGCACCAATAGTAGTTGGCATGGCCAAGGAAGGAGTAAATTTCACGTATCGTACGCGGTTCCGGTAGATTTTAAATGATAAGGATCTTTTCAGGGTCAGTGGCAATGCCATTTTGTGAGATAATATGTCCTAACACAATACCATGGGTTACCCAAATCTGGCATTTTTCAGGATTGAGAGAGAGATGCCGAAGCGTTGACATTGGATAAATTTTTTTTCGAGCACAAACAGATGGTGTATTTCTTCGGAATGTGCTCCTAAATCGTCCAAGTAAACTTCTAAGGTATCACCCATCTGCTGAGAAAAGGCCGCTTGAATAACACGTTGGAAGGTGCTAGGAGCATTGCAGAGACCAAAGGGCATGACTTTCCAGCAGAAGGTTCCCCATTCTGTGGCAAACGCGGTTTTGTGTTAATCTTCTTCAGCGATTTGGATCATATTGTATCCGCTAAAGCCATCTAAGAAGGAGTAAGCCTCATCTCCTGCTAGATTTTCTAAGATGGATTCTCCGAAAGGTAATGGAAAATGATCACGTTCAGAGACGGCGTTAAGTTTCTTAAAATCGACACAGATGCGGAGTTTTCCATATTTCTTGGGGACGATGATAATTGGGAAGACCCACTCAGTATGCTCAATTTCATAGATAAATCCCGCATCTAAGAGGCGTTGTAATTCTTCTTTGATCTTGGCCTTATAAATGGAATTGCATCTGTATGGACGACTCGCAATGGGTCTCGCACCTGGTTTAAGCGGGATACGATGCACAGCTACTTGGGGTGAGACGCCTTTCATGTCTTTATAGGTCCAAGCAAAGATATGTCGATATTTCACAAGAGCTTTTCAAGCCGTCTGCGTTGTTCGCGATTGAGAGGAGCTCCGACGTGGACAACATTCGTTGGTTTCATTTGGCTCACTCAGGAAAAAGGTTATGGTTTGTGCAGGGCCTTCGTAGGGTGAATTACCAGCTGGCTCACATTGAGCTTGGGGTAATTGGATTGTGACATCCTCGATCATATAGTCCTTAAAGTATGCAGGAATATCATGGGCTGGAGATTCGAGGGGAGCCTTGTCTTTCTCTTGTCGGGATGGTGCTTGGAATTTATTGGGGATTGGTGTAGGACTAGAGGCAATCTCAGGAATTTCCTGAACAATGGTGAGGTCACCCGGCGGTTGAATTTGAAGTGGTTTTTTCATTTTCTCTTTCATAGTATGACCACGTGGTTGAGGTTTTGGTGGTGGAGATGTGTGTGGATGAGGGACAGTTGGTATGTGAATTTGGCTTTTACAACATCGAATTCCGAGCTCAGACGGAAGTGATGCTATGATTCGAAAAAACTATCGAGAAAACGTAAAAAACTGACTCAAGAAAAGGGTCTTAAAAAAATGGAAAATAATAATTACAAGATTTTGACAACTTCTCAATGTTAGACTCGTCGTTCTGATTACTTTTTGTAATTACTGGACTGAAATTTGAGCTCAAATAAAAAATTTATGAAAGTTTAAAGGAATTAAAGTAAACTCAAATAACTACTTAGAAGAAAGCGGTTTAAAAAAAATTATAAATTGAACTCTATAAATCTCATGAACCATTGGAGTGCTCGCAGAGTAACTGTAAAAATTTTAAAATTTTTGGCAATTTTTTTTCTTGCGACTGCTTCTATGGTGCAGTTGGGTGCTCGTGGAAGAATTCAAGGAATCGTGAGTATTGTGAAGATTTACAAAAAAAATATTTCTTTGGGGATCTCGACCGAGCCGGGACAGAGGGGAGAGATCTGGACCGAGTGTTATTCCATTGGGATCTCGACCGAGTGTTAGTTCGTTGGGATCTCGACCGAGCTAGGAGAGGAGAGAAGGGTGTAGGAGAGGAGGCATAAGAGGAAGTCGAACATAGATAAGAGAATGGTGTGCGAGAGAAAAGAAGGGTGCTAACCAAGCCGATGAGAACAATTCATGAGTGTCAAATTTGGGTTACTCATGGAGTTGTCCTTGTAGATGTGATATCAAGACATGGCATTGCTATGTATTATTCCAAAATCAAAGTCATAATGGAGTTACCGCCGCCAGCAACAATTCGAGGAGTCTACGTTTTTATGGGTCATGCAAATTAGTATCGAATATTTATTTTATTTTTTGCAAATTTAGCAAGACCTATATAAAAGCTGACTATTGTATCAATCTAGACAGTTGTAAGGCATTTGAAAAATTGAAGAAAGCTTTAGCTTCACCGATACCACGAGCTCCAATTTGGACAATTGAGTTTCATGTTCATACTGATGCATCAAAATATGCAATTGGATCAGTTTTGACGCAGCCAGGTGAATAGAAGAAAGATTATCCTATCAGGTTTGCAAGTAGACAACTTTCATATCCTGAGAAGAATTATTCGACAATAGAACAAGAAGCGTTAGCCATGGTTACTTCCGTTAAGAAATTTTGACATTATCTAATGGCAACGCATTTTGTATTTTAGACTGATCATCAACCGTTACTTTATTTAGTAAACAAGACGTGTAATACAAGATGTATTGCAAGATGGCTACTTTTAATGATCGAATTTGATTTTTGAGTTGTAGTTCGAAAAGGTAAACAATATTATCTGGCCGACCATGTCTCCAGAATTGAAACAACACCAGTTACTACTAAAGTGGAATGTTGTGTTGTTCTATAAGTGAAGTAGTACGTACCTAAGTGGCATCACATATTGTTTGATGCTAGGCCAACCCAATGACTCCTTGACAAAAGTACAAAAGCGACAATTGATTCTTAAGACACAACCTTATCAATTGATTGTGGGCCAATTATATCGCCGATGAATGGATGATATTTTGCGAAGATGTGTTTTGCCACATGAAGTACCGGAACTAATCATGTTTTTGCATGATGGAATGGGCGAAGGACATTTTTCAACCGATATCACTATTCACAAACTTTTATAATCGGGATGTTGGTGGCCTACACTTCATTCGAGTCTAGAACTACGCCCGACAGATTTACGTCCAAGTCTACTCACACTTTTCACATTCAGGTCTAGACCCAAGTCTTCTACGTCCAAGTCTAGGAATACATCCAAGTAAGACTAGATCCGAGTGTATACAAAGTCTTCTACATCTGAGTCTAGGAATACATCCAAGTAAGACTAGATCTGAGTATATACAGTTACATCTGAGTTCCGTTATGTCCGAGTGCCCAACAGTTAGAAATTTTTTAGGGCTAACGATGGATCCGACCCACGAATAAAGCCATGAGAGACAAGATTCATTCTTCACCTCCAGCACTTGCACGAATGTTATTAGCGGGGGGCCTAAAACATACACTTTAAATGTCATAATCTGCCACTTCTTTTGTAAAGGGAGATTGTATACGATTTACATAAAGATTTGTATACTTTTATGTATACATACACAAATTATACAAGCAGGATTATGGGTGCTCGCGCCTACGATGTCGCCTTGCTCTGCCTGCGTTGCGTGGCCCCATTACGGCCTTCAATTTTGCAGATTCCCCCTTGATCATACACCTTGAGCCGTGGACAAGCAAGAAGGACATCCAAGCAATTGTTGCGCTCTGTCAGACACACTGCCTTCAACATTAGCAGCAAAGTCCTACGCTGACACTGCGGCAGTCCCACTAGAAGAAGGCTTTGACAGAGGTCATAGTCCCTACACTGAAAATTCCCAACAAACGCGGTATCCAATTCCCAGCCTGCAGACTGGTCGAATCAAGTCAGATTGGAAGAAATTCCAAAGCTGACTCTTCCAGATATGGCTCAAGGAATGTTGGTCGATCCTGTGCCTCCACTACAATTTCTGTATGATTTCCCTGAAGCAGAAGAGCGTGTTGATGAAGAAAATGCTAACAACCCGTTGGAGGAAGACGTTCCTTTCTAGAGCTCCGTGTAACAAACGTTGAAAAATTACAGAAACGCAATATGCAGATCCGCATTTGCTTCTTGACTACGTAAACTCTACGGTTAACCGTATATACATGAAACCTGCTAACAAAAGGTATCCCAAGCCCGTTATCTATTACATTATTAGTCACGCCTGCGGTTTCTTCAGAAACCGCTCAAAAAATACGTAAACTATTTGACTGTCTTCTCCACCTCCTCTTTCTTGCGTTCGCCGCTAATCTGTAAGGTACGTCTGTCTTCCACCTGAACTTTGATCTCTTCCTTTTTCAAGCCTGAAATGCGCAACAGGCACCAACATAATCAAATATACATGCTGATACGAGTTCAAAGTAAACAATGTAGAGTTCAATTCAAAACATCCAATACATGAATCTGGTTAAGTCATCCAAAGCATCTCACAAGGCCACCAAAGCACCCCTCTCTGCGGTAGAAGAGGAATATGCAAAACTTATCAAAGAAGCAGAGAGGGTGGTAGACAAATTGGTAGCAGCAGAACCTAAGGCAGAGCAACAACCAAACCAAGCAGCGTTAGCATCAACAACAATGGCTTTAGAGACAACATGAGCAGAACTACCACAACAGCCACTTGCAGCAGTAGCAAGAACAGTAGCAACTCCCCAAGATCAAATCCAGACCTTGGAAGAAGAGCCCCATGAATTCTCAGACGAAGAACCATAAATGGCTCAGGCTACTTTGGGGCAGATGACCGGAGGTTCTCACCTCAGAGAACAGCCTCAAGAGTTGAGAAATACTTGTATTTGCATCGTTATGCTGCTGGAATTCTAATAGAACAATCTTTCTCTGCATCTTTGCATCATGTGTTCTCTATTCATGCCTTTGCCTTGGTGTGGAATCATATGAATGTATACTCTTTTATTCTGTCTGATGAGCTAGTTTAATTTGTTGTTGCTTAGTTTAATCTGTTGAATGTGGTTTAGTTAGTTTTGTTGTTGAGTCTTGTTGGAAGTTGAAGGTTCAGTAGATCAAAACCGGGTAGATCTACAGGGCTTGGAGCGGGGCTTGAATGATATTAGATGATCACTCCTTGTGCTTGCTGCCCCGGGCTGTTGAGTGACATTTGTATCCGAATCAGTGCATCTTAGTTTCTTGGTTGAATCTTGATGAGTTTCCTGTTGGTTTACCTTTAGTTTCATTCTTGTGTTCTATTAGAATAGTTGATAGAGTAGTGTTCAAGAACCCGGACAGTTCTCGTGAACATTGTGAATTCTAATCGTGAATATTAATCTAAAATTGCGAATACTAAGAAACGAATATTGTGAGATACAAATCGTGAATAGGGATCATGAATATTGTGAATACTGATCGTGAACATTCTGAATGCTGATCTGAAATTACAAAAATTGAAAAACGAATATTCTGAGATATTGATCGTGAATATTGTGAATACTGATCGTGAACATTGTCAATACTAATCGTGAAACTCATTTGAAATTGATGGATCATGAATATTGATTGCAAATACTTTTGAATAATGAAATACTCTAGAAAGTAATCGTGATTATCCTGGACACTTCTAAATACAGATTCAATGCTAAAATTTGATTATTTGGAAATACAGATTGCGCTTGTTAATTTCGATTATTACTTGTGCTAAAATTGTTTTGTAGATTTGAATGAAGACAATAATTTGGCAAGTGACAACAAGAAATTTTGAATACCACAATTAGTAAGAAGTTGAAAAGGTCTTCTTCCTCAACACTTTAAAGCCAAAGAATAAGTTTCCAAAAAGGTGTGATGAAAGTAACAATTGAGTTTGGTACAATCTAAAGCTTCCTTTCAAACGAATGACAATAGTCAAGAAATAAGAAAAGCCACTAGAACGAGGCATTCATTTCAAGATCAAGCAATTCCTTTCTCACGTTCTGTTTACGATATTAAACATTACTAATTAACGAAATCCTGATGTAATTTTCCAATTTTTTACATTCTCTCAAGCAAAATCAACTAAAACCATGTTGAACAAAAAATATACAATCACATCTATAGTCAATCACGAATTATGTTGTTTGACACAACAAAATTATAATCATCAACAAATCTTATAAAAAAAATCGATCACACAATATAATTTTTCACACATTATTAAATTTTATTTTCAACTTATTATTCTCATATTATGACATGGCAAGGCCTTTGTGATATAATATCATATGTACTTGTTTAACTCGCCACCATAGTCAACGTGTGGAACATTGGTCAATGAGAAGTTGGGAGGAGTGGGTAATGGTGTGACTTAGTGCTCCGAAAATCTTTTTGAGACATCCTCAAAAACTTTGTATCTATTAAAGCCTCCCAAATTTTTTGAGGATTATTACTCATAAAAGAATCAAAGATTTTATGATATCGAATTTTGAAAAATATGCGGATTCTATTTTTATACTTTGTAGATTTGCTTGAACAGCATGGGTGTGAGTGGAAGTGAGATGGAAAATGGACATTCTAAAGCCTTGGACCCATGAAAATTTGGAACGAGTGGGTAATGGTCTGAAGGGAAGATTGAAGAGATATTTGGTCAATGCTTCTTGGTTTCCAAGGGGAGGCTCGAACCTGGGACCAAAGAAACTTTGGATGCCATATATATTTGGTCAATGGAAAATGGACATTAGAAAGCCATGTGGCATGGATCATATAATATGTTGGCAGGTTGATCAACAAATTTCTCCCAGCCAAACGGCTTAAAAAGCCTGGAATGCTTCTTGGTTTCCAAGGGGAGACTCGAACCTGGGACCAAAGAAACTTTGGATGCCAAGCCAAAAGCCTGGAATGGAACTTGGAATGTAGGCTTGTAGCGTAACGTGTTGTCCGTCTAGTATTTATTTGTTTTGTACGTAGATCGTCATCATCGACAGTTTCCTCGTATTTTTTGACATTCATTGCACATTATTAGCACTTTGAGTTTTTAACGAATCTCAAAGTGGCGAATTAAATGCCATTATCGGCCGTATGTTTTCAGTTGGACACCGTATGTTATACCGTATTACGCGTGAACAGACGAATCGAATCGAGGAGGAGATCGACACGGAGATTGGAGGCATTTTTTCTGGGGCTATGGCACAGCGGCAGCAGGAGTGCATTGCGGAATGTGAGATCATCAGATAATCAGAAACTCAAAAACCATGCAGCACAAAGCAGATAATCAAAAACCATGCAGCACAAAACGCAGTAAGAAACTCTAAAACTGCAAACAAAAATTTTGTTTCCTTGGTTTTCTTTGACATTCACGCACACATTCTTCCCAATAACAGTTTTCCGCACCTGCCACATTGAAGAGAAGCGACCTCTTTTTCACTCAACACGTACGTTTTTGAAATCACTACCTCTCCATTTTGGGATGATCCCAGTGGTTCAGGCATAGCTTTCTTGGGGGTGTTACCGTGTAGCATATCCGGTGTGATATGAGTCTCTGGCACGCATTAACTCGTGGTGTACATCAGGCGCCGGCGTTATCTGGATATGGCGCACGGATTTTATCATCCATGGCTGCTTCAACGTCAATTCATCGTCCTCCTTACAAACTGAGTCCATGGGAGCCGCAGCGACTACTGGCTGTTGTTTCAACTTGTCACTGGGTCTTGCCAATTCGGAGGAATTGCAGCCAGAAACAGAAAAATTACTTCTGAAAACTCTCATTGATGATGCTCTTGGATCACTTTGTATTTTGGCTCCGACACTTGATTCGGTAGTGAATTCACCATCGCCAACAGAGAAAAACAGAGACGGTGAGAAACCTTTCGGGCTGGCGATGTATGCATACGGTACAGGACGATGTATTCATACGGTATAATATAATATAGGGCCCCCATTATTACGTCTCTACTTTTCTGCTCTGCCCATCGCGTATCTACTCTTTTGCATATCGCCTTTTCTGACGCGCACGAGAGAGAGAGAGAGAGAGAAATTGAATTTTAAAAATTAAAAATTAAATGTGGAAATTCAAACGTCAAAGCCTGCATGGATCGACGAGGTATTTACGCAGGCCCGAGACAGCCGCCGACGGGCAACGTCCCTTCCGGAGAGAGAATGTCGAGGAGTTGAAATTTGAAGGGCGTGACGCGCGTCCCTTTCTGTGGGATGATAATAGTGTGTCATTTCCCATTACCCTGATTGTTGATATGCTGGTTAGTGTTCATCTTTTGACTTTTTAAATAAAAAATGGTACAAAATATAGTCATTCCCGTTTGTTTTTAGCATCTTTTGTGAGAAATTTAGGGGATGAAATTGTACCCACAACGCTTGGGTTGAAGGGAATGCAATATATGTACTGAATATTTTTGCCTTTATGTAAAAGGCAGCCCTACTTTTTGCAAATTGCTAATCCCCAGGTTGTCCTATTAGTGGTTGCCACCTGGCTTGCAACTTCTTCAACGTGGAGAGCACAGGTGTGGCCGTGTGGCACATTCCACGGTCCACCACGTGGGAACGAATTCAAATAAATTTAAACTCGGAATATATTTTCTCATTTTTGTAAAGGAAAGATCAGGTATCCTTGCAAGTGCTCGCGAAACTTTTTTAAGTTATCCCCAAAAAAAACTTGTATTTTATAGAATTTCTCAGTTTTTTGAAAACTTTCTTATCAAAAGGTGTATATGCTTGTATAAAAAATCGTCATACAAATTATGATGCCAATTTTTAAGAAAACTTATCGATTCCATTCCTATAGTTTGCCAATTTTCTAGAGCATTGCTCCTTGGTCGAAAGAATTTTCACCTTGGAAATGGCCTTGCATCTTCGGTCACACCCACCCACCAATGTTTGAAAAACCCGACAAAGTATAAAAATGAAATCATCGTCTTTTCTCAATGAATGAACAGCATAAAATTTTGACGAATTTTATATAAGCAAATAAACTATTGTAGGGGTAATTAGTCCCCATCATAGTGGGCCATGGGTTGTATGATTATTATGATAGAGTTGTTGTTTGCCACTCCGAAGGTGCAAGCTCTAATCCAAAATACTTTGCAATGACATCTAAGGAAGTTAGTAATGACATATGGGTAGAGTTGTTGATTGCCACTCTAAAGGTGCAGCCTCCAATCCAAACATCTAAGAAACTTAGCAACGATAAGAGTGAAACGGATTCAGCCCCTTGGTCCTAACTTCTAAGGCTGACTTCCATCAACTATTAATATGAAGTGTTCGGGAAAGGCAACATAGTTCAAGAATGGAAGTGGCATCTTTTTCCAAAAATCGGCATGACAAAAATTGTACAAAATTTTTTATGTCATAAACCTTGGGTTTAATAAGGGTAAACTGGCAAGTAAGAACATGTCACTCAATAGAGGTCGAAGAACTTTTGCACACATTGATTTTTGGAGGGAAACCTCAAAAAGGTTTCCAAAACACCAATTAATATGTAAATTCATTGGGTATCAATTTTGAAGGGAAAAAACATAGATGGGGCAGCACGTGGTTGGCCAAGAGCAGCCTACTTCTAGAATCTAAGCCATAGCAATGCCTTGTAAAGTTTTTTCAATATGCACGGTAGATCTACAACATATAGCTATTAGCCACTCTCACCATTCCAACTTCCAAGCACTCTAAGTGCTACAATAGGACAACACCAGTGTTCGGAAAACCTTTTTTGGGTTCTCCTCCAAAAACCTGTATTTCATGAACTCTTTCGATTTTCTCAAGGACGACCCTCACCCTCAATACATGCCGGTTATACATTATTTTATGACCTCAAAAAACCTGCAAATTTTTTAACATGCCGATTTTTGACAAAAGTTGCCAATTCCATTCCTGAACTTTGCCAGCTTTCCCGAACACTGGGACAACAGTGTATCTAGAACATGTAGCTATTAGCCACCCTCACCATTCCAAGCACTCTAATTGTTACAGTAAACAACAGTGTACCTACAACATATAGCTATTAGCCATGCTCAGCATCCCCAGCACTCTAAGTGCTAAAATAGGTAGCCTGTAGTATATAATTGTCCATAAAAATTTATTGATCTAAATTCTAATAAATCATGGGCCGTGAATCATCAATGGAAAGGTCACCTGGGCCAAGCACGTGGGCCAGGACCACCGCCTTTCTAGTGGGCTCGTCTAAAGAATCTGGCTGACGCGTGACTAGCCTCGGCCAACGAAGGAAACGGACGCGTCGTTCTAGAAATGTGACGTGGAGAATGGCTTTCACAAACGTCAGCACGAAGCAATGCCTTTCCGGCTTTCCACGATGAACACGTCCAGCAACCTGCTGGCGGCGTAGTATCCCCTTGGCTTGGGCATCCCTGCTGACAGGCGAGCTTCAAAAAGAAGGGCCTGGGTCAAATGAAATTTCTGTCGCATTATATTTGAAGGTTTCCGAACACTGACTTGGGGCCTTCTGCTGATGAGCGTGTTAATTCGAAACCGAAGACGCGTGCCGCGGCATGATTCTTTCAATTTTTTGTGAAAGGATAAAATCAGTAATTTTTTTATAATTATTCTAATTTATTTTATTATTATTGATTTCTTGTACTCAAGCATTTATGATAATCCACCAATAAAATATAATATCACGATAAAGGATCCGGATTTTTGTGATAATTTCTTTTTTATTTTCTTTCAAGTTTCGTCGGTGCTGCTTTTCTGCGAGCTTCTAGGCTGGGTTCTCGGATGGGTTTCCTTTAGGAAGCTGCGGCCACGTGCATTCCAGGCACGTGATGTATTGTTTCAGCCCATTGGATTTCTGCCATCTGGCAAAGAGAACAAGTGAACCATATCGGACTGTTCTGTATTTAAACGTGAAAAAACTCTTACAACAAAATCAACGGTTGTGAATGTTCTTAGGGTAAATTAACATTTCATATAACTAAAAAATCAACTAAAACTTTTACATCAACAATTAATGCTTTTCGGATTTTAGCCGCACCCCATAATTTCGAATAATTTATAAAAAAAATTATGGTTGCGAGTGCCCCACTCCATCCAATGGTGATGAATGAGACTAATGGAGAAAAACGATTTCTTTTCCCTTGGATGGTGTGGGACATGTGCAACAGATGCACTCGAGATGCATGTGCAGTGCACTCTCTGTAAGCAATCAGCTTCATGTAAATTTTTAACTAAACCTATTTTAGATAAAAGATTGCCGACTTTCCCAAGCAATACTCTTATAGGGCATTTCCATGTTGCTATCTGCAAATAAAAAGACCCTCAAAATACTTGAATTGGCAAATTATGATTTGTGGCTAAGATCCAAGCGGCCTACCTCGGTTATGTTGTCACCTGGATCTTTTTTTTTTTTAAAACAAAACATTCACACAACAATATATTTCTAAATCTGGTCCAAAACTAAAAACATAGTCAACAACTTAAAGCCGAATCAATTACCTAAAAGGGGAAGATCTATGTCGCAAAAGGGCCCAACCACCTCAAGCCATCCTCGTTTGGGCCTTATCCTCAAGGAAGAGACCTCCCATGGCGTGGAAGGCCCTTGAACCGCTCCCATCCCCCCTAATAGGCATAGGCCTACGTAGTTATTGCTAATGTGGCACACTCATTTGTTGAGAGGTAGGAATAACACATGGTAACAAAGTTGATTTTCAAAACAAATGACATTTTATAATCCCATTTGTAGATTATGTCTTATACTCATGAGGAGTAGTGCAAATATTCCTAGTATTAGATCTCACCACTCCCAAGTTGTATTACACTTGGGCCCCACAAATAATTATCGAGTAGATACTTCTTTTTTTGTAAAGGCTCTTGTATTGCTCGTTAAGAAAAGATGTTATATTCTTCTTGTTGTAAATCTCTGTAGCTTTTACTTTCAATTGATTTTCCATTACATCATTTGGTCAATAGATATTAGTGATTTCTTTAACTTTTTAAAATTATTATGCATGGGGGAATCAAATTCTCAATAAACTTTTTGGTGGAAACAAAGTTATCTTTCATGGCGGGATTTCCACTAGCTGAAAAAATCATTCACTTATGTAAAGGATTAGTGATGCTACTTAGAATGACGCATTGAACTTACTCAACTATGACACATCCACCTCTCGCTTTCTAAAAGGGACCACATATGAATTGTCTCTTCCTCTTCTCTCTCTTTCCAAGAGTGGGAACCACAGAGTATGTCACTCTCTCTTTCACATGTCTCCAAGTGGGCACCATTTAGTGCTCATAAAAAAGTTTCAAAACAACCTTATAGTATTGGTGGGATTCGCCAACTCCCCTCATACCAAGTACTCTACCCAGGCTGGTAAAGCACGTCTTCTCTCTCTAGGATTTTCTCTCTCTAAAATTTATTGATCTTCAGATTTCCTTTAATCATGCTTAGATCGTGTGAGGTGATTGCACATAGATCTGAGCTCTCTGGACTTCACTATAGCCGATCAAAGATTTTTAGCCATAGGAACTTGGCACCGGTTGGATTCTGGTCACAGTTGGTGCCGGGAGCAGTGCCGGCGCCAGTGGCGCCGAGAGCAGCAGTGGCGCTGCTGCCGCCGGGGGCACTGCTGGCGTCGAAAGTAAAGCTTGTAAAGGTAGCTTTACAACACGAAGCCAATTGAGTTTCGAGCAAAGCATAAGGCTAGTGGCAAGGTGATAATCATGGCGACGCAAAATGACCTGGCAGCGCAACTAAAGATCCGAGTAAAGTGTGAAGTCCTTAGCAGAAGTTTGGGCCGCAGTGATGCCTTGAAGGAGGGTTATCGCCAAGGAGCGAAGCCGGGAACGAGAGCGAGAGAGTGGCAAGCGAGCATGTCTAAGAAAGGCAGAGCCGTTAGTAACATGGCAGCAAAGGAGGAGGAAGAGACAAGGGTAGCCTGCAGCACGTCTCGAATGGCCGGAGAGGACATGAGAGTGGAATTCATGATGTAGAAAGAGTTGGTCGGAAGGGCGAGAAACGAACAACGAAGCAGAACATGACTGTGATCAGAGAGGGTGGTAAATTGATGAGTCTTAGCGTCCAAGAGACAAAGCCAGTTAGCAGAAGAGGAAAGGTAAAAACGGTCTAACCTTGCCGAACGGAAAGACAGTCCCAGCCTACAGTTAGTCCAAGTGCGATGCGGGAACTGTTGCAAGACATTAGAGGCATCAAGAAGAGAGTGAGAGGACTGAAACGAAGACCAGGCAACATATTGGCAGGATAGCATGCGGCCCATCAGAAGGGTCAAGGTACATGTTAAAATCCCCTAAAACAATCAAGCGGTCGTCTGGGATAGGCGGCAAGGACAACCAAAAGGACCCACCTGCCAGTTGAATCAGAAGAAGTGGAGAGCACCTGCCAATCACGAGAAACAAGCCACATGCCAGCTGAATCAGAAGAAGTGAAAAGCACCTTCCAATCACGAGAAACAAGCGTTAAAACTCCGCCCCCCCCCCCCCCCCTCCCCAAGTAAATATCATAGTTATTAATAGCATTGATATTAAATATCATAGTCATTAATAGATGCTTCCTGGGATATATTCTTCTTCGAAAGTCCTCAACATATGCTTGGAAAGTCCAGACTCCAAATGTCACGGTCATTACATGGAAGCTGGCTATGGCGGTAGTTTATATCTCAATACCACAAGACTGGGTTTTCCTTTTCCATGATCAATCTCAATGTATTCTAGAATCGAAACTGCTTTCCTCTATTGACCTGTTCGGTCATTTGGGTCTTCCTTTATTACACAGAAATATTCCAGATCTGTCAATCAAGTCTCTTAATTCATCTCTAAGGTTTGGAAGAAGTCGAGTGCCAATTACAGTAAAGCGTGTTCTTGTAGCAAAGCATGTTTTTGTTTTACACTCGTGAGGTTGAGTGAGACAGAACATTCAAATTGAGCTTTAATTGAGTGTCGTGTAGGCTAAGAACACTCTTTTATCTCCTTTTGAAGCTGGGATTCTACTTTACTCAGCTCCCAGGACACATACTGGAACAAAAGAATTGGAACCTGGTCTTAAAATTCAGCGAGAGAGAAGAGAAAGAGGAGGAGGTCGGTGTAGCTATGGGATGCACTCAGTCTAAGGTGCAAAACCAGGAGTGTGTGTGGCGATGCAGACAGCGCAAGAGGTTCGTGAAAGGAGCCTTGAGTTCTAGGAATGCGCTAGCTGCTGCCTACGCAGGCTACTTTGGCTCTCTCAGGAATTGCAGCAGTGCATTTCGTGACTTCGCAGATGCAGAATTTGGATCGCAACATCTTTCTTCTTCCCCACCAGGTGCGGCTTCATCATCATCTTCTCCAGTGCCTGTGAAGATAATCCGATCATTCAAGGCACTGGAAGCAACTCCTTCTGCCCCTGTTACAGTCGTACTTTCCCCTCCCCACACGAACCAGAGGGAATATCTAGAATACTTGTACAATGACGCACCCCCTCCAGGCTTGTACAGTAATGTTCCAGTACCTTCATCATCTCCACCTGCTCCATATCATCCCGAACCCATATACCAGGAGGACGTTTACTCACCCCCAACTACTCCTTTGAATGGAGGGTGGGATATTTTTGACCTATTTAGACCTCCCCCAGCTCAAATGCATTATCAAGAGCTCAGGAGATCTAAGAATGAGTATCGGAAACAGGTTTTTGATTACGACGATATGCCAGCTTTAGAGGAAGATGATTCTTTTCCGCAGGTGAAAGTGAGGCAGAAAAAGACGGAAGACTATTCTGATCTTGAAAAAGAAGAGATGGAGGTTCCAGACATGGCTACTAGTTCTAAGGTGTCAAGTTTACAATCCGAAGAAAATATTGAGCCTACAGTTAAAGTCGCTCAATACGAGAAAGAACTGCCAGAAGTATTGAAGGAAATTGATGAGAACTTTTTGAAGGCTTCTGCAGCTGCAAAAGAAGTTTGTCGGTTGCTGGAAGTGAACAAGATACACCATCATTCGAACTTTTCGGATTCTAAAGGTATGTGGAAGCTTGTGTTAGATTATCCTGCCACTAAAATAACCCACTGTATGCTGCATGCATATAGCTGGCATTCACTTATGCCCCAATCTCTTCTTCTACAGTCGGGTAATTTTACCACAGATTCTATATTAAAGGTTTGGCATTGCAGGGTTGAAAAGTAGTAGTATTGCATGATTTTGTTATTGAAAGAGCTAGTTTCGTTTGCAGAAGATAAGTCGAATTTTATAAGCTCTTATTTTTCGTTAATTGGGTAACAATGATATATTTAAGCAAGCTCCGGTGAGTACTTGCTGATCGCATACTATAGTTACTATAACAGAGCACACAAGCTTCAGTGCAAAAATAACTGCAAGAAGTTTGGCCATCTACAGTGAAATATCTGATTGAAAAGGCAATTGTGCTATGGCAGGTTTCTCTGACCAATCATCCAGGTTTTTGAGTTCGGTCTCAAGGGGTTACTGGTCTCCAAAGACTCCTCTCTCATGGACATCAGCAAGTGAAGACTCCACCACCGAAGAGACTTCCAGTGCAGGAGGGAGTCATGTGGTGACGCTGGATAGGCTTTATGCCTGGGAGAAGAAACTTTACGAACAGATGAAGGTATACGTATCACCCATGTTATTGTTTGATTGTGTTCCCAAGGGGCACTCCAGGTCTCAGAAATCTTATATTACCTTTTTTTGTGGATGTGGATTGTAGTCTTGCTTTGCATTCAAAGGTAGCTTTACGGTTGTGGTATCTGAGTTGAGATTTGCAGGAAACTGAAGTGCTCAAGGTCGAGTTCGAAAAACAGTGTAAACGGTTCCGCAATCTTGACGCCAAGGGTGAGGGATACGAAAAGATCGACAAAACCAGAGCTGTCATTAAGAGTTTGGAATCGGAAATGATGGTTGCTGTTGAAGCCATCGAAAAAACCTCATTAGCTATACGAAGAATGACAGAAGAGGAGCTATATCCACAGCTTATGGACCTACTGGAAGGGTAAATCAGCTTAGTTCACCTCTTTGTCTATCACGAATCACTCGCTATGAGCTTGGACTAGTTTAATTGATTGTAGGAGGCACACTATTGTAGGAAGTCATTTATTCAGATGATTTTGTTTTACAAGAAAAGACCCCTGGAAGCACCAAAATTCGGATCTTTCAAAGCAGCTCATAACGCGAAATGGATTAGTTAATCATAAGTTCAAAAATGTAATTCGTAGGTCCTTCGCGAGGTTTGCTTAAGCTGATGTAATGTGGTTTGTAAAATGCGAAAGATTGTAGTGCAGGCTGTGCAGCCAACTAGTTATGGAGGCTGTGCAGCCAACTAGTTATGGAGCACTGTAGTGCATAATTTCTTGGCAAGCTGTTATTTTAGAAGGGTATTTTAGGTTAATTTCAGTGCAAAGAGTGAACACTGTTGGAAATAAGAAAACCTCATCATATAACTAGAGGATAAGGAATGCTTTAATGGGCTGAATCTGAAAGGAGATTGAATCTAGAATTATTTCTTGAATTTAGTCATACGAGGAGATCGAGTTAATGTGGTTACAGAAATTACAGCTTGTGTTGGAAATAAGAGAACTTAGTTTAACAAAATGTCATTGTATCTTTAAAAGATTAGAGTTTTTTAATTGAAGGGCTGCAATTAAAATATGAGCATGGTCTACCTGGGAAGTAAGTTGATGATCGCATGGACCTTAGTTG
Source organism: Diphasiastrum complanatum (assembly GCA_029204225.1). Lineage (NCBI taxonomy): Eukaryota > Viridiplantae > Streptophyta > Lycopodiopsida > Lycopodiales > Lycopodiaceae > Diphasiastrum > Diphasiastrum complanatum. The sequence goes on along the minus strand of CM055096.1, from coordinate 75,759,067 downwards.
ATTCTTTATAGTTAGAGGGACGTTAATATAATATGTTGCAGTCCTACTGGTGACTTCATAGTAAACTCGGAGTCGGGCCAATCTTGCATGTATTGACTTGAATCCTTCAGCTTATGCATTTTACATATTCCTCTTTCGGCTCAAAAAGCTGGCCCCAAAAGTATTAAGAACAGCAATTTTTGAGTGCTTGTGAGTTGAGTTTGTTATTTTGATATAGTTGACGGTATTACATAAAATTCCATTTGTATGTAGAAAGTTAGATAATTGATTGAGTACTAATATGTATGATAGGGGTGGTGGGATTTTGCAGTTTGGCACATATGTGGAAGGAAGTGTCTGAATGTCATCAACGCCAGAAATTTGCAGTACTCTCTATTCGAGTTCCCAATATTTCCATGGAAGAAACAAGCAAATCTCAACGGCAGGCCACATTACAACTACAGGCTGCACTTGATGTCTGGCAACTTACTTCTAGCAGCATATCACGCACACAAATACAGTACTTGGAGAATCTGCTTGGATGGCTAAATAGTATCTTCAAATATGAAAGGGACCCAAAATACAAAGGATCTGCCCTGTCTAGCATGTCACCAAGAATATACCAGCTCTGCAAACAATGGAAAGAAGCCTTGGACAAATTAGACGAGAAGCCAGCACTCGATGCACTAAAAAGTTTTACTAGTCACCTACAAGACATGATAGAAAAGCAAAATGAGGAGGCCAGTATTCAGAAAAATATACGGTTTCTCTCAAAGGAACTCAAGAGAAAAATTACTGCTCTTAACAATGCTCAGAATAAGTATGGTGAACTTGCTGTAGTGCAAGAAGATGATTCTGCTGGCGGAAAAGTAATCATGAACAGTCCCGTATCAGAAAAAAAAGCAGCAGTTCACGCACTGAAGCAGTCCCTTGAAAGAGAGCAAGAAAAATTCACCAGGGTTATGCAAGCAACTCGGTACCAGACCTTTCACACCCTAAAAGATGGCTTGCCTGAACTGTTCTCAGCTGTTTCAGATTTTGCAAGCAGTTGCTCTCAAACTTATCAGGAGATTCGCAGTCAGGCAAGGAACGGGAAGCTTACTGAGTGAAAGAAGTAATGTTTCCCGGTCTTGGTTTCTTCTAGATAGGTCTGTTTCCTTGTTGGCTTGGAGGAGTAGCAGAACATATCTTTAAAAGAAGAGTGTACATTTAACGGCTGGGCTGTGTAGAATATCGGTTTTTTATTGAGTATTTTTACTAGATTCTTGACTTGGTAGAGATTCCATAGGGATCAGGATTACACATAGCAACTAGATTCTTGACTTGGTAGAGATTCCATAGGGATCAGGATTACACATAGCAACTGTATAATGGTCATACATATTACATCAAAGTAGAGAGACAGCGCACGAGCTGAGCAGCTATTTAATTCGAATAATGTTGTGAACTTTTAGCTCTGTTTTGGCATTTGGTTGCTAAGGCATTGTTTGAAAAACTGGGATTGCAGGAAGAAATTTTGGGTTACCTTTTGAAAGCACGTTCACCAGATTGAACACTTGGTGAAATCGAGCATGAGATGTTGTAAATAAAATCGTGGAAATACAATCATTGTTGAGAAGGTTCTTGATGCGTTTGTTATAAGAAAGCAATTTGTCTGTGTCGCCCATTATTGACAGAAGCTACCAATTTTGCAGCCAATAACAATTGTATCATGAGTTGTTTGGTGAAATAAGTTGGTCTAGGAATCAAACTGTTGGCTTTTGAAAGAGCTAGTTTTTTTCTAATGACACGTAAATTTGTTGAACTATCAAAACTACAGAACTCTGTAATCTGTTGGGGTGACTTATCTTACATGACTTATTACTTTTTTTGTTTAGGTGATCATGCACATGAAGACTCGAGTTTTAAGATGTTGAATTGCATTGAGAAACTGATATGAATAAGTATTGCTCTGGTCATGAAGATATCTGTGAAGAAAGAGCTTGTTTCACTAGAAGCTGCAAAATGTTCTAGTTTGACTATCACTTGCAAACCATCATTACAATTTGTTAGAATATGTTGAAAAGTTTTCCTATATTTTTTACAAGTATTTGTTTTTGCATTTGACCTGCACTAGGGTGCTAATGATGTGAACAAGGATGTCATGCATTTGGTCCAAGGTATCCACAATACAGTTGATGGCCTAGAACTTTGTGGGGTTGAAGAATGCATCAGGGTGCTTTTCCATCTTCTTCTTCCTTATTTTCTAAATTGTTTCATACATTCTCTGGAAGCCATGAGTAGGCCAAACAAGTGGGCAGTATAAAAATGGAACATCTAGTATTATCTTCATGAATCTGGCATATGCACAGAAATACTAAAGTTCTAGCAAATAGTGATCTCAGATTTACGGGTTTGCATATGTTATTGGACGAGGTAGTTTGATGTATTGGGTTATTAATCTTAACCTAAGAGTTCAAATAGTGGAGGGAACTCATTCATCAATTGGAAGACCCATTTGAAAATGAATTTTTGGTGGGAACCTCTACTTTATTCACTAACTTGAATTTTAGGCCCTATGACATTCAAAGTCTCACATAATTGGCCTAAAGTCCTTTTATTGGTTTTCTAATTAGTCAAATCTCTATGTGATCATCGGGTTGGACTTACACACGCAGGTGCCAAATCCCTCTAACTTATTAGCTAGGGTTAGGATTTCCTTGGGATCCGCAAACCATCCAACAATATCCCCCACCAAAATTGGTGGCGGTCCCACGACACCTCGCGAGATTATTTTATTTCGGGCTCTGTAGGAACGTAGATATGCTGTGGTAGTAGCCCTTCTGCCTATCAACAAGGGTTGCTAGTTTAGTTGGATGCTTGCTTTCTCTCCTAACTCTACCACGTCTAACACTAATCACTACTCTATCCCACTAAACTAGCATTCCACATGATTTAGAGTGAAGGGGAAGAAGAGAGTAGAAGAAAAAGAGGGAATGAGAGGAAGAGAAAGAGAGATTTGAGATGAAGGTTAGCTCAATTGCTCAATGTCATTGCTTAAGGAGAAACTTTAATTATCATAAACTAAATACATGTAAAATGGAAATAACACACAATCACAACAATAGCTTAAGCAAAGAATGATTAGCAATTGAGGATGCTTGAGCTCCCAAAATGATAAAGTCTCCTCCTCTCTATTAAGCATGAAAATAGAATACAAATGGTGCCTTTTTAATAAAAGGGGAAGGCCCTTGTCCCAAAATCCTATTGGCTAATATGTACATTAATCTTATCCATTCATCTTGGACCCAACTTGATCCAAGGGTCTTAAAAAAGTACATTGGACTTCACATGATTCATGTGAGTTTTCATTTTGGACTCAACTTACAAAAGTTTAATACTAAGTTCTAAACTTGACTTTGGGCCTCAAATTTTATTTTAATTACAAAAGGGCCCAAGTCTATTATTTCTATTTACGCTCATTTTGCGTGCTCATTGGACCATGAGCTTATATGTGCAGGATGCCATGCCCTCGCAACACATATATTAACCAAATTTATTTATTTACACTGTGTTGGGAATACCCCCAACAGGATCCATGGCCTGAAGTAGTGTCGGTCCCTCGACACTTTGTTGGTTCAATACAAGGATCTCTTGGTGCGCCTCCGGTTGATCAGGTTACTGGTGACGTCTTCTATAAAGGTGATTCGATCAATCAAGTCCTTATGCATGTGAAGGGACTTGTGTACCCCTGTTAGCCATTTCTGGTCAACCCATGCTTGAAATCGGCTTGTCCAAGGATCGCCAAGGAGTGCAGCTCAATAATAGACACGAGCTACTGGCAGTTAATCTTCCACTTTTTCGGAGGGTAACGCCTGATTTGGGTCAAAGAATATGGGCAATCTTGTGTGTAGAATGCTTATTTTATGCTATATTCGGATCCACACGTGTCAGATATAGTAGCTTACTGTTTTTGTATGGACTGCAACTTCATTTCATCTTATGTTTGATGTTTTATCAAGTTCTTGTTGATTTTGTGTCTCTTTCATTAAGTAGATGTTGATTTTTCTACATTGCAAATGATAGTGATTGTGTTGACTTTCATACCAAAGATCAAGAGTATGAATTAGGATCTTAATGATTTATAATTCTTCACATGGTATAAGAGCTTGTGTTGCAGGTTTTGAAAGGATCAACCATATTCATCAAAGATTTGAAGTGTTTCTATCTCTAGAGCATGCTAGAATAGTGTCTACTCAAAAATCAAAAATTTTGCATATGTAGAATTGATCTTTTGTAGGTCAAAACTCAATTTAGGTTTATGAACTTGAGGAATTCCGATTTCACATTGGCTTATTGGAAATGGCCAATTTTTGAAGCATTAGGAAGGCCTCAATGGTGGCTACAAGATTCTATTAGGCAATTGCATGTAGAATTTGAAATAATCAATTTTTTGTGATTTTGTCAAAACCCTAATTTTGATTGGATCTCTATTTTTTGAGGTTTCTAGAATTTATTAGAGTGTGTTTTAGTCTTAGAGAGTGGCAAGATTTATTAGATTGTGGTAGATCATAGGTTGATCAAGATTTCTACATTCTATCTATTGATTTGCTAGATATAAGTGCTAGAAGAGAATTGAGAGGTTCCATATCCTTGTGATTTATTTCTGGACACATTTGTTGTTATTAAAAAGAGTGCTTTGTGCATTGGGACATGTTTGAAGAGAAAGATCAGGTCATTGCAACATGGCTACATCAAGTGGATTCATGTTGGAAAGCAATGATATGCTTACCTCCAGCAACTACTCTACATGGAAGGTGAGGATGAAATCACTTCTTGAAATGCATGAGTTGATGGATATTGTTGTAGGGTTGGAGAAGATACCCTTGGTTCAACAAGATCAAGTGAGGTATGACAAGAGAGCTAAGAAAGTTCTACACATGATCAAGATGAATATTACCAATGAGTTACTCAAGGAGATTGGTAAGGCGACAATTCATCTCGAGAGGCTTGGGAAGCTTTGAAGAAGCTTTACGAGTCCAAGTCTACTTCTAGAGTGTTCACTCTAGGAAGACAAATCTGTCAAAGCATACAAAAGAAAGAAAAATGATACGTGGATTACATTGGATCTGTTAGTTGACAGAAGCTTGTCCCTAGATTTGATACATCAGTAGGAATTTGAAGCTTATCATTAACCAGAAAGGATCAAGATGTAATATTTAACCATGTTAATTCTTCTGTTTAAATCACAAGATCAGATGTGGATTTGTGGTATCCATCTGATAGGCATGCCAATCATCCAAATAAATGGATTCTCCAGTGTTTGGAAACAAGAGATAATATCCTATATAAATATAGGACAACTAGATGATCAGTGGATCTCTAGAATATCAGATGAGGCGATTAAGGGTTTTCTGGAAGGAAAAGCTGATGGTATGGGAAATCAATAATTTTGGAAAGGAAATTCTAGGACTGTAAAGATCTGTTGATCAATGGTGTGTTTTAGTACCTAGTCGCGATATGGGAAAGAAAAAAACCATTCGATCAAATGTGGGATATTTTGGAAAATTTTGAGGTTTAATCTAGATCCCAATGTGGAATCTCATTATTTACAAAATCAGAGGCCCTCAAATCTATTTCTCGCTTTTTTAATTAATCCTTTACTTCTTAATAATTTCTTGAATATAAGACATCAGACTGATTTATATGATTCTTTCCAGCATGAAGTTATTCTTCTGAAAGACTGTTATGTCATATAAATTACTACTTGTGTGAATAGACTTGGAATTCAAATAAATTCTAAGGTTAAAATGTTTCAATTTCTTAAACCATAGAATATCTCTGTTGCATAAATGGATTTCGATGGAATAGTAGTTTCTATCACTCACATTGAAAATATTTGAAGGAGAAGTCATGTTTGTAACGGAAGTGAATCCTTTAGTGGAAGCACTTATTATTGACTTTTCTTGTATTTGGATATTTTCATATATCATCTTTCTAGTTAACTTTTATGAAAATTGATTAATTTTTTTAAGTGGAGGGGTGAAGTGGTGGGATAAATTTCTATTTGGGAATCTCTGGGTTGTATAATTTTCAAAAAAGAACCAATTGTGGTATAGAAATGAGATTCGATCTGAAAGGAATTTCGGATAGATTCAAAGTAAGATGCCTAATTGGAACTTTTCGAATAAGAGAAATTCTCTAGGGATTGTGTGGACAATTTGGAACTAGAACATGTTTGTTATCTGAATCATTATGTATAAGTAGTACAGTGAAAGGTCAAAGGTTACTAATTTCATTTTGATTGGAATAGAAGTAAGTTTAATCAGAATTTAAATTTGAGAGTTTTGTATTGGATCAACCTAATCTTAGTTGTAGTACTAGGATCAGAGAGGGGTTGATTGAGTGGAAGAAATTATGCTATTAGAGGTAAGCTGGATTGGAAAAACTGTTGAGAGTGAATTTTATTCATCTCAGAGATTTTCTGGGTATGTTATTTACTCAGGAGAAACACAAGTGACTGAAGCAGGTCAAGCTTGTTATAGATTCTTCCTCATACCAAAAGAGATATCCTAGTTGTCATATAGACTACGAACGAAAGGTAACTTGGTGCTTTCATCTATAACTAGTTTGATTCTGTTACGAACACGTAACCAGTGCCGAACCCTAGAGAACACAGGACGTTAAATACCACAGTCAGGGACGTGTCCAGCGCGTACATGTCCAACAGGGCAAGACAGTGTGAGTAGTGTGCCCCGGTTGTCATGTACTTTTAGTACATTAGTGCTTATCAATGCATCAGAATATCAATTGTAAGCTTTGTAGGCCCAAAAGGAGCTATTAGCCTTAAGAACAAGGCGGTTCCCTCTTTAGGCCCTTCAAAGTAACTAATAAGAATAATAGGCCAATAAGGGCCCAATGTAGTTCAAATAATACTTAACAAGGGCAAACTATCCCTCGAGATAGTTAAGTTAAGTGAGAGCATTGTCTATAACTAGGCAAGAGACATCAATTTGTGAATCTTTTGGCTCATTTGCAAGTGAGAGCTTCTAGTTTCCTTGTGAATGTGAGCCATTGGGATCTCCATTGCTAGATCTCATGTGCCATATCCACATGAATACATGCTCAATGTTCATTGATTGTACTCTTTCTTTCATTGCTAATGCAATTCCATTGTGATCTCCATGTTTCTAGCTCTCTATGGATATGTTATCTTGATTGTCTTGTTATCTTCTTGATATTAGCTTTACTTTCATTGTAATTGCTATTAGTTTGGGGTTTGGCACATGACATTTCTTGGTATGAGAGCATAGATCCTAAATTCATGATGATTCTATGTGAATTTCATTAGAATTGATAAGTTTATTGCATTTGTAGCTTTCTTTTTACTAATTTTTAAGTTTGAAATTTTCAGGTCTGCCCAAACATATTTTCAACATTCAAATTCATTTTTCATTTCTAATTTGATTTAATAGGTTTGTAGAGCCTTGTTTTAGCTTTAATTTGCACCAATTTACAAGGCATTTGGATAAGAGATGCAAAGTTATTGCACTTTTCCCAAAAGCTGTCAAAATAGGTGATTAGAAATTTCACTTCACTTTGTTTGCATTTTTCAGATTTGATTTGAGTTTTTATATAAGTTTCTTTACATAGGATTTTAGAGCATTATTTTAGCTTTGATCTGATCCATATGGCAGGTCATTTGAATCCGTATCCAAAAAGTTATGACAATTCTTGATTCCTAGCTCTAATTTTGTTAGTTTTTCTTCTTCAAAATTTTTAGACCTATTCTGTTGCTTTTCAAAGGTACTGAGTTTGTTTGATTTGGATCAATATTGAGTAAGTTATGATCAAATTAGTGAAGATGGGTCAGACTAGCTAGAATTTTGGAAAAAAAATTTACATGTGAGAGATTTTAAAAAAAAAACCTAACCCTACCTACCATTCCAGCCATAACCTACGGGGATTACACCTAACCTAATCTTACCTAACCCTAATTCACCCCCATCTCTCTATGTCTAATCTCTCCTTTTTGCTGAATGCTTCTTTCTTGGCTTTTCCAATCTGTTCTTCAACACTTGCCAAAAGCTCGGATGGATCAACTATGCCTGACTCAACAAGTCGATGATGTCCTGTTATAAACTTGCATCAGATTCCATATGTGCTCGTCTACATATGTCCTCTAGTTCAGCTCTTTTCTTCAGTACAAGTTCCTTAATTCTGCTTCCTTTCAGCTGGGTCAATCTGTCGACTTCGATCTTGGCCTGTTGAATGATGTCAAGACCAAGGGCACCTGGAGCAGTGATTTCAAGTTTAAATGCGGCAAGTTGGCAAGTCACGTGCCGAAACATTTGTTGTTCTTCGGCATTAGTGTCCACCAATGTCCACAACTCAATTAACAATGTCCTCAGGTCTTGCAACTTGTGCATTCTCTGCCGTTTTTCTTCTTCTAGAGACTTGATCACATCGACCAGTCTATCAAGTGTTTGGTTACTAATACTTTTGGACGGGCCAGTTCCTGCTGATTCATGTAGACTCGGATGGACTTCATTAACGGCTTCAAAAGAAAAATCAACCATAAGAATAAAGCATAACTGATATAGAGTATTTACCAATGTTGGGCGGGTATATAGGGTCATGGCTGGTATCAATAATGGGTATCAACATGGTATTAAAAAACCGACCCGACTGGTATATGATTTCTAATACTAGGGTCTAGAACTGGACACCCAGTATTAAGTATTTTACTATTCATGTTGATACCCAGGTTAAGGAGATTTTGTGGATTTTTGTCGTGGATTTTTGTCGTAGTACTATTTTTAGTATTTTTTTGATATCTCAAATTTTTTATATTTTAAATTATGATATTACATTTTAAAAAGTATATTTATAGCAATTCGTACATGTTGATACTCGAGTTGATAACCGGCTGGTATCACCCTTGTGATACCAACCCGATATATACCAGTCTATCCTATACCTCCTTAGGGTGATACTCTACTAGGATTACATTTTCTAAAAAACTGCAATACCCTGATACGGCTAGTATCAAAAATTTTGATACCCACCCAACATTGGTATTTACATATTCAAGGACCTTCTACAATCGATCATTCTTGTCCTTTTGCACAGCTTGTAATTCAGCCTTATACTTTTCGAGCCTCCTAAGCGACAAGTCATCCTCATTCACTTGGTGAACACAATGGAGAGTCCGCAAGATACTGTTGTATATGTGCACGTGTATTGCTAGTCTGGTCAACTTTTCTACGATAAACCTCCAAGCACTCCTGCTCCAATTGCAGTAAGAGTTTGTCTCTCTCTTCGTCGCTCTCTCCCACTTCATCCCAAATGAGCTGAAGCTCTCTGAATAAGGAACCACATGTTGTATCAAACATCCACCCCATCGCTTGATTTACCACCATTTGTAACCAGTACTTCCAATGTGATCGCTCAGGCAATGGAGGTCCTGGCTACCTTCTGAACGTAATAAGGTTAGCTCAACCTGCGAACAACAAGAAGCTACGGGTTTGCAGTTCTTACAAGAAATTGGAACTTCCTTGCATCATCAAACCCCAGAGATCCAGCTTCGCATGCACAAATCTTTGTGCTGCCGATCTTTGCTCCACGATCAGACAAAAATCCAGAAGAGAAAAAAAACACGACCTCCGGTTGAGTTTCTCCCTCCATTTACTTGATTACTCTCTCTCTCTCTTTCCTTCCTCTCTCTCCTCTCCAGTTGAGAGTTCTCTCTGTGTGCTTCCTAACATTCGGTAGAGGTCTCAACGAACCTCCACTCAGTCGAGACCTCACGCGTTTCCTCGGTCGAGAGCTCATCCACCATCACGTCGGTCGAGATGCCAATGAACTAGTGTTAGGTCGAGATGCCAACAAACTAGTATTCGGTCGAGATCCCATCCTCATTGCGTCGGTCGAGATTCCTTCGGTTACCCTCTCTCTCTCTCTCTCTCTCTCTCTCTCTCTCTCTCTCTCTCTCTCTCTACCCTGACTCGGTCCAACTCTCTCTCTCTCTCTCTCTCTCTCTCTCTCTCTCTCTCTCTCTCTAGACTTCCTCCTTGGGCCTACTTTAATTTTTTGGTTAATTTTTATTATTTTGTTCCTTAAAAAGGTTCTTAATTTTTTATTCACGGTTCTAAGATTTTATACTACAAGCACTTGAGCCATTCACAAAAGTGATCGTTAAAAAAAATTTGCCATAAAATTTTAAAATTTTCACGGTTATCACAAGTTCTTTAACGGGTATTCCAATGTTTTATGGACATCAAATTCTATAGAATCTAGTTTGTAAATTTTTGTAAAGACCCCTATTCTAAGTTATCTATTTTAGTTTCTTCTCATTCTTTGAACTGCTATAACTTCCTAGTGTGAGTTCGGATGCCAGTGCAGTAAAAACAAAAATTGTTCAAAACGACGAGTCTGACACTAAGAATTCATTGAATTTTTGTAAATATTAATATTTTTTCAAGACCCCTTCTGAAGATGAAGATGATCCCAGCAATGAGTCTGATGAGGAAAGTGACAATGATGAAGCGGATGAGCGAAGCGATGACAATGATTCAGATGAGCAAAGCGATGACAAAAGTCAAGTCCCAGATTCAAATACAGTTGTAGGCAATGAAAGTCCAATTCAAGATTCGGATCAAATTGCAACAACAGATGGTGAAAATCAGGATTCGGGCAAAAGTCAAGATTCAGATCAGGAAGCAAGGACAGATAGAAAAAATCTGGACTCAGATCAAAGAGCCTTCACAGATAGTGAAAGTCTTAATCAAGATAGTGAGGATCAAGGTTTATTTTTGGATGCAGAATTAGATCAAGAGAATGATGTTGCCAAAGCACACGTTGGTAAGTTGGAAGCACAAAATTCAGATGCAGTTGATTGCCAATTGGAGCAACCTAACGTTCCAGACAAGGTCCAACTTCTTATTGGACATCATTTTGAGCCTCACTTCAACCATCAAAGTCAGGAACATGATCTACATCAATGCCTTAGTCTAGTCAATGAACAAGCAACTATGGATCGTCAAATTGAGAAGATTGCTATGCTCAAAGAAAGTCGATCAAGGCATTCACCAAACTTTCAGATTGAGGACGACATGACACCGACATTCCATGGCTTGAAGTTGAGTGGCTATTTAAAGGATCCGATCTGCGAACCAATTCAATTTGATTTGGGAGCTTTTGAGAACATTTTTATTTTTGACAACAATCTAATGGAGTATGAGGTATTCAACAAGGATATTGTCCACAATGAAGAGATTTCATTATCTCATATAAATCCAACTTGTATTAATACTTTGGATTATTGTTCAATGCCTCATAAGTCCATTTTACAAGATCTTCAAGTGGCTTCCATTGGAGAACCCTATTCCTATGGATTCTCTCAAACTCAAAAGCCAATATATAATTCACGTGCATATTCAGAATGTATGCATGTGAATCATGATTGGGAACATTCTCTCAATCAACCAGCACTCTATAGGAAGCTGATTTTAAAATATGCCATCTATATCAGTTTTTTTGGGAGAGGATTACATTGCTCAGTGGACTCTAACGTGATCAATCTTCTATTGAGTAATGTCAACAATGATTGTTCATCAATGGTTATTTGGAACAATCGAAACAACAAATCCCTGGTTCAACTTTGGAGCATATTTTCACTATTTGGGATTGATGCTTCGATGATTTATATGGGCAACTGCAAATTTTATATTTTGAAACGAGAGTCAATTTTTGAGGTCAATCAGGTCAATTATTCACAACCACCTATGAATGAGGTATTGACCAAATTTGAAGAAATATATTTTGGTCAACAATATGCCCAGAGTTATGTTTCATCGTACGACAGAGTGTCAATATTCATGCTGACTGCTTCACGTGGAGCATTTATATATGAGCAACAATTCATGACTACATTGTTTATGACAGAATTGTAATTCTTTTTATGAAATTGGTCAAACGACATGGATTACAAGTTACGACAAAAGAGCCGGATGCAAGACAAAACCAAGAATCCAAGGGAATTGGATAAGCATCCGAATTGGTATGATGTTGAGGAAGCAGACAAAAGAGGATATTGTGGTGACACACTCTGTCCATTTCATACAGATTATTTACCAACAAGCAATATGGTGCTTCATCAAACTCTTCTTTGACCATCAGTTTTCTTCCATGGGAACAAGGACTACAGTCTGAAGCCAACAAAAAAATTTCAATTCGACAACTTTGGATCTGTAATAGGCAACACGTTTTTGGACAACACATCCTCAATCATGACTACTTAACCAAGGTGATCAAGCTGATCAGACAAGCGTCTTCATTTTTTAGAACAAAAATGTTTAAGTAGGGGGAGTGTCATGTACTTTTAGTACATTAGTGCTTATCAATGCATCAGAATATCCATTGTAAGCTTTGTAGGCCCAAAAGGAGCTATTAGCCTTAAGAACAAGGCGGTTCCCTCTTTAGGCCTTTCAAAGTAACTAATAAGAATAATAGGCCAATAACGGCCCAATGTAGTTCAAATAATACTTAACAAGGGCTAACTATCCCTCAAGATAGTTAAGTTAAGTTAAGTGAGAGCATTGTCTAAAACTAGGCAAGAGACATCAACTTGTGAATCTTTTGGCTCATTTGCAAGTGAGAGCCTCCAGTTCCTTGTGAATGTGAGCCATTGGGATCTCCATTGCTAGGTCTCATGTGCCCTATCCACATGAATACATGCTCAATGTTCATTAATTGTACTCTTTCTTTCATTGCCAATGCAATTCCATCGTGATCTCCATATTTCTAGCTCTCTATGTATATGCTATCTTGATTGTCTTGTTATCTTCTTGCTATTAGCTTTACTTTCATTGTAATTGCTATTAGTTTGGGGTTTGGCACATGACATCGGCACGATCCATAGCCATGGCGGGCCTAACACAGTATAGGGACCTTGTCAGCAGGATTGGGCCCCACGTTGGGTCTCGACACTTGGCAGTATGCATGCTACCGGGCCTCACACTGGGCTAGGAGGGGCTTGCTCCATATCAGGGAGTAGGCAAGGCTGGGTGGATGAGTTAGTGTTTGCCCTAGTGTGGTGTTTAGACCTCTAACACTGGTATCAGAGCCATCTCCATCTTTGGGAGCTTAGTTTCAACAAGAGAGAAATCTATCAAAGTGCACAAAATCTCTTCCAACTTTCAAGAATTGGTAGAGCAGAGCCAGTGTTGTAGAAACAGCCTCCTACTGAGGAGATCTTCGTAGAATTTCTTGTTTTTTTTCATAGAATCTGGACCAGATTTCTGGAGCAGGCTAGTCGTTGCAAAATCATCCTTCATCTCTGATTTTTGCCATCAGATTCGGGGAGTCAGAGCCTGAGGAGAAAGGGTGGTGCAGGTCCAAAGCTGGTAGTGCTCTTTAAAAACGTGATTTTCAGAATCATTTTTGGCTTCAAATCAAAGAGTTTCTGAACAAATAGGTCGCAGATCACACAATGAGGGGCCAGAGCAAGAAAAATCAAAATTTTCTTGTATTTTTTAGCCTTCCAACCTATTTTTTAGATCAAAAATCTCAGGGACAGATCTGCTAACTTGATAGCAAGGGTGGAGGATCAGTATATTGAAAATTTGGTGCACTGTTCCAGCTTGCAAATCTGATTTTTGGAGGCAACAGATCCAAACTCCATCAAAGAGGGTTCTCCAAAAATCATCTACACAATTTCTAGATTATCTTCACCTGATTGCATGCAGTTTGAGAAGATAGATTGGATAGTTGTGGGAGAACTGAGGGAGTTTCTTGCTTTTCTCTCTGGAAGTACAGTCCTAGGAAAGAGCTAAGTGTTCTGCTTTCATTTTTCCAGTTTAGTCAATCTTTTTTCTTATTTTCAATCAAAAGTTAAGGTACATCTCTTTCGGTTCCAAAAATGACCACTCAAGGACCTGATCAACCCTCGGAGAGAGGCATCGACGAACTTGAAACAGAAGCCTTGGCTTTTCGTAAAGGGAAAGAAATGGAAGTGGAGAAACAGGAGCAATTCGTGAGAAACTCGACGAATTGGTTACCAAGGAGCAGTATCTCCACTTGGTAACATAGGTGGATGAACTGAAACTGGCTTTAACCAATTTCAAGTCCAGTGTGGATGACTCGTTCGCCGACTCAAAAGCTTAACTTTGAGCTTCATGAAAGGAAGCCTTCCCTCCACTTCTCAGTTGTCCCCTTCTCCATCTCCATCAGTTTCAGGTGAGCCTATGCGATCTCATCCCAGTGTCTTTAAAGACTTAAAGCCTCCTACTTTTCTTGGGGAAGAGAAGGATAGAAACACAAATATTCTACACACCTTTCTTAGCAAATGGAAGAATATTCATGCTCTTAAACAGACCCCTGACCATTTGCAAGCTATTGAGGCCAGTCTTTCCTAGGGCCCATGGCCTATAAGTGGTGGTTAAACCTCCAAGAGACTGGGACTCCCCGGTCATGGAAAGCTTTTGAAGAGGCCTTCCTAAGAGAGTTTCTACCAGAAAATGAACTTGGTAGAGTCTGAGAAGCTTGGAAAAAAATAGTAATGGACAAATCTTTGATCCAAAATATCTTGCAGTATCGAGAAGCAATTTTAAAGATTAAAAATATGAATGACTATCATAAAGTTTGTTTGTGGCCTTAAAGATGAATATAAAGTAGAGGTCCAAAGAAACTCGCCTACTACCCTAGAACAAGCTCTCAGATATGCTCAAATCTATGATGATTCAGTGGATAGGAAGAAGGCGAGACAACAGCCTCTTTCTGAGCAGCCTCCTCAGAAAGACTTTGAATTTAAAAAGAAATTTTTAAAAAGAAAGAAAGAAGTAAAGTTAAAAGTGAAGCTTCTCAGAAACGCCCATCGCTCATATAGCCCTTAAAACCAGAAGATTTTGAGCGCCAGACTGTGCTAACCCCACCGCACCTGATGGCAAAAAATCTTCGAAGAAGCTGGTCGAAGATGACGACGATACAGTGCAGGTCATCGGGGCCTCCACACAACAAGCCCCTGTTAGCACAAGTGTATCGGCTGCTCCCGCGGACACGATGACGGCCTACCAAGCCTTGGGGACTTATATCCAGGACACGATAGCAGCTAGAACCTCACTGGATAGCCGGGTACTGCAACTCGCCACCAACAACACTCAGCTGCGATCCGAAATCATGAAGCTGCAGCAAGACTTGACAATAGCTCAACAACACGAGCTTGATGGGCACCAAGAGATCCAAAAGCTGCAGCAAAAGGAAGAAGGCACAGGTAGCTCCAGCCAGGACAAAGGGAAACAAGCAGTAGGGGCAAGCGGTCAAGATCAGGCATCAGGCGCACAAGATCAAGGGCCCCCTGATACAAGAGCAGATACTCAAGGCCAAGATCAGGGCCAGGACACGGGTCCAAGCCAAAGCCAAGGGGAGGGTCAGGCCTCCACATCTTGAGGCTCACGATCCATTTCTGGTAGTCACGCCTTCCAACTCCCAAAGTCTGTGGAGGAGAAAATCAATGAGTTCTTATCTAAATATCCCCATGAGTCTTCAAGAGGTGGCTGGCAGATATAATTTACAGCCCAGATCATCAAAGGAAACGAGTTGCAAGCACTCCCTGCCCTCCAACCACAATCAGAGTGGCGTCAACAGCTGTTTGAACGTGACCATGCGGCCATCAGGGCATACGTGACTAGTCCGCAACAACTCAGGGTGAACGCGCATTTCCTACCATGCACACGACGATCCAAATGGGTGGAATGTGGCACCCCTCTGGACAAAACCACCCTCAACAATTGTAATTGCCCGAGAATTTCATCCGAACATGGTTGGGATACGGATGTAGACGCCACTTACATGGTTGGGAGCCGCCCATCTCCTCAATTTCCTATATAAGTAGGAATTTCGAATCATTGTACATGTTCTCTTTTCATTTCAATACAAGTAGGTTGGCCCTCTTATGGAATGGATGTGGAATGTCCTTGCTCTCTATCTCTTTTCCTCCATCTCTCATATTTTTTTTGTGGTTGCTAATTGTTGGATGTGATTATTGTTGGATTTGCTAATTCCTATGCTTTTTGTGAGAGAGGATGGGAGAGAGAGAAAAGTAAGCTATCATCTTTGAGGATCTAGTGTTAATGTTTGTATTGCTAATTGATAGTGATGGATCTTAGTGTTAATTGTTGATTATCTATACATGTTGGATTTTGATCTATGTTTTTGCTCTCATGGGATCGAACCTCCGCGTGACATCTAACCTCGTCTCCTTGATGCTTGTGTTCTTGGATCTTGGGTTGAGGCTATAGTAGGAAATAGCCCCACAACATATATCATATTGTGGGAGCAACAGTTCATGCTTGATGTAATTCAGGCTACAATCTTCTTTTACCTCAATACAAGTGAAAAGTGCTTCTTGTATAAAGTCTTGATTGAGCTGATGACAACAAATGCACTCTGAAAATGCATAAATCCTAGCCAAAACAACTTTGGTGAAAAACTGACAAAATTAAATCACGAACGATTTGCGAAACTTTTTGCGACACTCGAATTATTTCTGTTCGAGTTGGATCAAGCAGGCTCTATAACACAACCGAACCAAACGAAACGAATTCTACAAGAAAACAAAACGAAACGAAACGAAGCAAAACTTGTACTGACATTGATTCATGTTGGAAGCACAGATCGCAAAACGAAACAAAACAAAGTGAAATAATTCGCGACAAGATCAATCAAGCAATCAAGCTCTGTAACGAGACGAGACGAGACGAAACAGACGAAATGAAACAAAACAAAACAAAACCTAGGTGAGATCTATAATTGATTTACCCTTATAGCTAAGTGATCATGAAGCAAAGCATGGATTCACGAATGAAATCTGTTCGTCAGGAGTTCATATGTGATCGCTGGTCACTGCCGGCTGTATCACTCCTACAATCCTTCAGAGGGTAGTCAGACACTGCTGATCTACGTTAACAAATTAATACAGCATTCAACAATATCAAACCAGAGTGTGAAAATAGAATGAACAAGCGAATCAGACACACGAATAGTAACAGGCAAATTTGCATACAAGATCATACAATCATCTAGAATAATAATGTGCACAACAGCTAAAAAATCATCTATTGATTTTTTTGATTCTTCAAGCACTGCATGCAGATCCACACAGTGCGTTGGCGTGAGAGAAATATAGTCCTCTCACAAATTCGAGTCTTGCTTACTAGCGGACTTTGGATCTACAGATCCTATTACAGAATTATCTCGCACGCAGGCAGATTCGTATTTTAGTATATTTTTGTCTTCTTGTCTTGCTTACTAGCATAAGACTTCATGTAAAAATTACAGCAAATAAGGATCCTAAAACACTTGAAATGATGAGGGAAACAATAGATTATGATTTCATAAGATTAGCACAAGTTGAACCATCAAAATCCATCAAAAATCTATGCTTGAACCTCACTAAATGGCCCAAATCCTTGAAGAAGGCTTCACACGTGTGAAAGTACGGCCTCCCACAGTCTGAGTACTGTACACCAGACCTTCATTCAATCCTATAATCATTAGTAATCACAAGTACTCAAACAATTATGAACATAGAGAGCAATTGCACCATTATGAGAAAAAAAACATGAAATTGCTTGATTGATTTTGGTGAGATATCATCACCTATATATACATGATCCATCACGGTTTGGGACAGGTATGAGTAGCCCTAAACCTATCCCTAATGCTAATTTTGGTGGATCTTTCATCCCTACCAAGTTAGGGTTGGAATCTTGGAGATCCCTCAACAATGCAAAAATTACCAAAAATAGCTCCTATTTTTTCTCCCTTGTATCTAAGCATAATTTGGACTTATTCCAAAGGTTCTAACACTTAGGTCTACTTGAGAACATCCTTATGAATGGAATCCTATGCTATTTGGCACGTGTGACAAGCCACATCATGACCATCTAACTATTTACAAGTCATATGACCAAAACTAGTCAAGCTAGAATTGTGAATTTTTAACACTTCAGACTTACTTTAATGTGCATCAATCAAAGAGTATATAGTTCGCAAACAATTTCGTGTCGCATTCTTGTAACTTACAGATTAGAAAGATTAAATATCTAGAATTAATCGCGAATTACAATAGTGACATATTAGCCACGATCTAGAACACTTCTGATGATGTCACGTTATCAGATCAGATATTTGTCTCCCTTGGTACTTGGCTGATCTTCTTGATTTCGTGTCGTGTCGTGTCGTGTCATGTCGTGTTGCCATTTGTCAAAGATTCAAAATTGAAAGCTAGCAAAGCTTTGGCATTAGAAACAAAATGTTTCTTCAGCTCCCTCTCAAAGCATGATAGCTTGATGACTCCAAGGCTGCTCCTCTATCTCTCGAATAGACCTTTGTCTAGGGCCTTTGTGAAAATGTCAACAACCATGTCTTTCGTTCCAATGAAGGTGGTCTGCAACATCTTCTTCAGATGCAATGGTGCATCCTCCTGAGATACTTTTACAATCGTCTTTGAGGGATGCCCAACTAGCATCACTGTAGGAAATCATCTGAAAACCTTCATCACGACAATAACACAAACCATAATTCTTTGTTAATTGAAGATATTGCAAAATTCGTTTTGCAATCTTCCAATGTGTCGAGCCAGGATTCGTGCAGAATTGGCTCATCCTGGACACTGCATAAGCAATGTCAGGGCATGTATTGTCTGCAAGGTACATCAGTGATCCTATCAGTTTCTTGTAAGGTGTGAGCTACATCAATTCTCTCTCTGCCTCAGTCCTCGAACAATTTTCATTCGTCAGCACTGTTCCTGCAAGCATTGGAGTATTTGCTCCTTTTCAATTCAACATCCCAAAATCCTCTAGGATTTTCTGGGTGTATCTGGATTGGTGAAGGTATAGCTTACCTCCCTCATAGTCCCTTTCAATTTGTAAGCCAAGGTAACACCTGGCTTCTCCCAGATCCACGATCTCGAAATGTTTTGAGATGTCTTCCTTCACTTCAGCAATCAGCTGCTCACTCTTGCAAAGTATCAGAGTGTCGTCCACATACACAACCACATGATAATCTTTCCATCTATAATTCTGACATACACATTGGAATCAGCCATCAGTGGCTTAAATCCCAATGATTTCAGGGCTTGATCTTTCTTTTTGTACCATTGTCGAGCTGACTATTTCAGACCATAGATATTTCTATGCATTCTGCATGCATAATCAGGAAGTGAATTCAAAACATATCCTAGGGGTTGATCCATGTAGACCTCCTCGTCTAACTCGCCATGCAAGAAGTTTGTCTTCTCATTCACAATGTGGATCCTGAGGTTATAAGCAGCTACATATGCAAATAACAAACGTAGGGACGAATGTTTGATGATAGGAGAGAAGGTTTCAAAATAATCAATACCATATCTCTGAGAGAATCCTTTCGCTACTAGTTTTGCCTTGTATTTCGAGACATCCCCATCTGGCCCATACTTGAGCTTGTAAACCCATTTGCATTTTATAGCCTTTCGCTTATCAGGTCATGGCTGCAACGTCCATACCTGGTTCTTCCTCATGGACTCCATCTCTTCGTACGTGGCTTGGATCCATTTGTCCTTCTCTGGACATTCAATTGCTTCTTCGAAAGTCTGTGGTTCGCCAATGAATCCACAGAACTCCTCTGATGTAGAAGCAGAGCTGCCTGGCACATATCTTGTTGGCGCTCTTCGTGGTCTTGTCGACCTTCTAGGAGATCCTCTTGGGACATCAATGCCTTTTCCTTTGTCTGCTCTGCTAGGTCCGGAACCATCCTGGTTTACAAGAACTGAAGCAGTAGGCTACCTCTCAATCTTTCGTCTTCTAATTCGTCACTCGAATGCGAGGCGACTCAAAAAAAATTTGTTTTCGTGTTCGTCTTCTGCTCCCTCTGTCGCTGGTGGCAGATCATAGTACTGTCTTTCCAGAACCTCATAGCTGACAGGATCATCATTGGCCATTGTCCTGCTCCCATCGAATCTGACATCTCTCGTTGTCTTCATAGTGTTCGTGTCTGGCATGTAGACTCTGTAGTATGACGAATTGTTGTCATAACCTACCATAAATCATTGTGTAGCTTTCTCATCAAGCTTCTTTCGAAGCTTATCAGGGATATGTGCATAAGCTGCACAGCCAAATATTCTGATGTGAGACATGTTGGGCTTTCTACCCCACCATAATTCGTGTGGTGTCATGTGAGGGACACCAGCCTTCCCTGTCTTGTTCTGGATGTATGCAGTTGTAGCTACTGCTTCAGCCCACAATACTCTTGGAGCTTTCGAGTAGGCCATCATGCATCTGGCAGCTTCCATTAGAGTTCTATTCTTTCGTTCTGCAACACCGTTGGGCTGCGGTGTGTAAGCTGCAGTCCTTCTGTGAATGATACTACGATCATTGCAGAAGTCAATGAAGCAATTCGAGATGTATTCGCCACCTCGATTTGTCCTGATCTGCTTCACCTTGTTGCCTATGCATCTCTCTACCCAATTCACATACTTTGTGAATTTATCAAGCACTTCAGATTTATTCTGAATAAAATACACTCTGGTGAATTTACTGTAATCATCAATGAAGGTTATGTAATATTTCGAGCCTCCTACTGAGATCACATTAAAAGGCCCACGGATGTCAGAATGCACTAACTCCAGAATCTTAGTCCGAGTCTTTGACAAATGGAGTGCAAGACATTTTACCCTTCAGACATGCATCACAGGTGGTCGAACTGTCCGCATTCGAGATGCTGACCCCTGTTATTGCTCCATGATGGCTTGCTTGGTAAAGTGCCATTGAATTCATGTGGCATAGTCTCCTGTGCCACAGAGTGTCTGGCGAATCAACCAGAGGCCACAGTCACCTCTTAACCGACGGCCTACTTAAACCTCGACCGGAGCCGGACCCTCATCAAAATGAACCTGATCTGCAAGCAGGCGTACCTTCAGGCGATATAGATTACCTTTTCTTTTTCCTTGAATGATCAGGGTACTGCTGATCTATGTTAACAAATTAATACAGCATTCAACAATATCAAACCAGAGTGCGGAAATAGAATGAACAAGCGAATCAGACACACGAATAATAGCTGACAAATTTGCATACAAGATCGTACAATCATCTAGAATAATAATGTGCACAACACCTACAAAATCATCTATTGATTTTTCTAATTCTTCAAGCACTGCATGCAGATCCACGCAGTGCGTTGGCGTGAGAGAAATACAGTTCTCTCACGAATTCGAGTCTCGCTTTTTGGATCTACAGATCCTATAACAGAATTATCTCACACACAAGCGGATTCGTATTCTGTATATTTTCGTCTTCTTGTCTTGCTGACTAGCATAAGACTTCAGACTTACTTTAATATGCATCAATCAAAAAGTATATAGTATGTGAACAATTTCTTGTCGCATTCTTGTAACTTACATATTGGAAAGATTAAACATCTAGAATTATTCGCGAATTACAAGAGTGGCAGATTAGCCACGATCTAGAACACTTCTGATGATGTCTCGTTATCAGATCAGATATTTGTACCCCTTGGTATTTGGCTGACCTTCTTGATCAATTCGTGGGGCACGACTGATTTCGTGTCATGTCCAGTCATGTCATGTCGTGTCGCCATTTGTCAAAGGTTCAAAATTGAAAGCTAGCAAAGCTTTGGCATTAGAAACAAAATGTTTCTTCACGAGTGGCACCCATTGACTTTTGATATTTTTCCATCTTTGATAATGGAAGCATAGCTCAACATTTGCTTTTCTATTTGATAACAAAAGTACGTGGAAGACATATTAATTCTGCATTCTATATCTCCATCTGATTTTTTGTCCCAACCTTCATCCATAAGTTCAGATAATAAACTATCTGATAAATTTTTGCATACAAACATTGTTGGGTTGTGTAAATTGACACTTGAAAAGAAATCCACAAATATATTCAAAGAAATAACCAACTTAATCGGACTCTTTTTGATCCCGTGCTTATCTTTAATGAATTTTTACATCATTATATAGCTTGCAACGAAATGATTCTGAAACTGGAGCATCTGGAGCAACTCATTCATCCCTTCCAAAACTAGGTAATGACATTGGGACTATTTGCCCAAAATCTCATTTTATATTAGGAATGTACATAGATTCATAAAAGAAGATTCCACAATCAGCAAGAACTTTTGTAGTTCTACCTCTATATTGCAACTGTCCAATATTAGTGTGCACTACATCTAACACACCTGCAAGAGATCCAGTTGACTCCCATTCATTTATATTGGATGGATATAAATCGGCAAGAGAAAAATGATTAGATTGGCAAGTTTAATAATAGATGATTATGAATGAGAAAAATCAAAGTATGGTTGCTTTTTTTGTGATCCAGACACTTGAATCCTTGCACATTTATCTCTGAATGCATATATACATGTTGGACTAAAATTTTGAAAATAGATTTTCCTCCTGATGATGTTCTGAAACCCAAAATTTTGGCCTTCCAATAAGATCGAAATGATAGTTTTGTCTTTTTGCTTTTTCGAAATGTTCCTTTTGATGATGGATGCATCAGAACCCCCGAGTTTTTTGAATGTTTTTTTGGCACCCATAATCCATTGTCATCTTTCTCATTCAAGAGAAGCACAGAGTCGATTGAGGAGCACGGCTTCCTTGATGGTGCCATTCGTTACGTGCAGGCAAAAATTTGAAACACTGAACTATGATTATGAAAATATATGTAGACAAAAAGCCATGAATCTGAAAATATGTGTAGGCAAAAATTTGAAACATTGAACTATTTGGCGCTACGAGTTAACCCTGTAAACCATGATTTGACAATGCATTTACATTAAAGCTACATTGATTTTCTCATTTCAACCTTCTGTCATATTCATTTTCAATATTTTTGGGCCTCTTCGGGCAGTGATAAGCTGGAAGGGCAGGCCTCAACATCCAATAGCATTTTCGCATGATGCCCGACAAAACATTCATATATTTAAAAAGTTTTTATTTTATTTATATTTGAGAAAAGCTATGTTACGTAGAAGCCTGATATCAAGATTTACATTGGTCCACATGACTACAAAAATGAGAAAAAAAAAAAAAGGAATCTTCTTTAAAGGCCCTCGTTGGGCTCTAATATTCTCTAATGTTACATATCCAGTCCTCAATATGTATGGAATGCAACTCTCCATCAAAGATACGCTATTCAAAAGAATTATCCAAATTCGCACATTTGGCTACTTGCATGTCTACTTCAACTTGTGGTTGTGCTAGAATAGTTGATTCATTACAAGATTCAGAACAAGTAGCTCGAACTCCAATTGGATGTTGCAAAATGTGTGTCAAGGCGTCAAAGCGAGTGACCATCCTATTGCACATTTCTTCCCATCTTTGTTTAGAGTTTTCTTGCATTTGTTGCCAAGTCAACTTACTTTGTTCAACATTATCATCTTTATGCAATTGTTGACCAATGTGGCTGCATAAGGAGAAGATTGGCAAATATCAAATAATTGCTTCATTGTTGATTAACAATATCGGAACCCAGCCAGATTTATTGCTTTTCTCCACCTTTCCAAAATTCTTAGTCCTCGAAGAATGGGATAAAGAGTACGAACAACTTTTGACACAACCAAAATAACAATCTCATAGTGTTGATCTCATTCCACTGTTTATTATGTTGGAATTTGAGTTCAAACAGGTTCAAAAAAATTGATAAAGAAAAAGGAAAATTACTGAATGGATAATGATTATGGAAGTATGGATAATTGCTGAGTGTCAAGCTCGTTGAACCGATCACTTTCTGTTTTTACACCACTACAATCCGACTTCACACAGAAAAGATATTGGTGTTCAAAAATTGGAATGAATGAAAATCACGTAACTTAGAAAAGGGGGGTTAAAAAAACAACAAATTGGATTTGATAAAATTTTGGAATCCTCGAAAAATCAGAGTGCTCGTTACAAATGAAGTAACCATGAAAAATTCAAGAGTTTGGCATTAAAAAAGAAAATTGATGGTCCTAAAATGAAAGACGTGCTCAAAAATAAAAATGCCCGAGAAAAATAAAATTTGGGTAAGATGAAAATATATTATCAAAAACTTTTGTGGCTGTTGGTTGTGTGGGTGCGAGAGGGTGCAAATGAAGGGGAGCGAGCCGTAGGGAGAGGGGGCCGTAGGGAGATTGACCGTAGGCGAGGGTTGGGGCTAGGGGAATACGGTTTGGCACGGGGAGGGGTGGTGGAATTAGGGTTAGGGTTTTTTTTTTTACAGTGGTTTTTTTGGTTTAGGTTACATTTTTTAAGTTTTTTTGAAAATTTTGACAGTATCTCTCTGTATTTTCACTTTTTTTAACAATTCCTAATCTACGACGGTAGGGTTAGGATATGCGAGGGTAGGGTTAGATTTGTTTTTGAACGAGAACTTGAAAATGAAAACTGTGAAAATATAGACAACCAACACAAAACTTCAAAAGTGCTGAGTTGAAGGTCTTCTCCTCCAAACACACTATCGAAAATTCAAGAAAAGCTAGTTTGGTAGAATCACCATAACTTGCCAAATCTCAACCAAATTGCATGAAAATTAATTCAAATTAAAGCTAAAACACAGCTCTACCCAGCCATAGCTTAACAGTCAATAATAACACCAAAAGTACAGCCAAAATAGGGGAAAAACAGATGTCAAAATTGTACCCAACTAATTTGGAGAGGTTTCACAAAAATGGCCATTACAAGTCAAAATTTGAATCAAAACATTTTGAAAATCATAAAATCAAGAAAACTAGAAAACTAGTGAACAAAAAACTCCAACAAGTGCAAAATTTTTGGAGAAGTACGGAAACCAACCTATTGTGGTAATTGCAAATCGAGCACCAAGTGGATTTTCAGCCATCAAATACCAAAAAGGAAGGAACAACCATGAAAGAAAGTAGGGCACTTCATATCAAAAGTGTGTCATGGGTACGGAGAGCACTATGAGGAATAATTGGTAAAGGAAAAATATTTCCCAAGGTTGAGACCTTGAAGAGTGTGGTGACCAGTGAGGAGGGAGGTAGTTAGAGATGTCATAAGCCTTAATTAGCACTTTTGGCTTAAGCATGCTTATGATTAATTCAACCATCCAAGAATGCAAATGGGAAGGTGATTAGGAATCAAAAATGTGCAAGGGAAGGAAGGTGAGAATTAATTGTGATTATTCATTTAGTGGTAGAAGGTTGAAATCGATGGATGGGTGTCAAATTGCATTTTGAAAACGGAGTTGGAAGGGAAACCCCCCTCTCTCCCAAAAGTGTGTGATGTTGATGGGAATTTTGGAAGTGAACTCTCTCAAGTAGTCAAATTTGGTGTGGAGAAGAAGCCCATCATCATACCTATGGATGGTGGCTTTGTTTTCCTTATGTAAGATGTAATTTTCTTACTATTAATTTCACATTGTAATTGTGATGTTGAATCTAATAGCATGTTTCTATTGATATACTTCTTGTTTTGGTAGAATGGATTATATTGGTTTTGGTGTGTGGAAGTTCAAATTATGGGAATGAGTAATGGCCCTTTCATGAATGCTTTTATTGTGAGAACTTTCTTTTGTCCATGGATATAATGTGGAATGTACTGGAAGGAGGCCGGTGACCCTAATCTTTTCTCTATTGTGTGGTGGAAATGTACATTTCTTGTGGCATAATTTCTTTTTGTAGAATGGATATTGCATGAATGAGGAAAAAATCATGTGCTCTTTGTTGTCGAAAATGTGAAACATTTGTCCTTGATATGAGTTTAAGAAATGGTTAGTTAATTAGAACTAGGATTGTGAATTAGCTACTCTAATATGTGTGTCACCATTTTATTGTGTTACAGTTCTGCCATGATTGATGCATGTTAGTGTTATCTACTACTGCTACATTGTATCTCACATGAATCTTTCATGAACCCAGAACTCTGATGGCAGCCATGAAATTATTACAGAATGAATGATGTGTTAGCCAATTATCATTCTATCAGCATGAAAGGAATGTGGTAGAATCCACATATATTGTGCTAATCATGTCTTTGCTTGGAAACTGAAGTGATAGCTCTGTAAAGAGGAACTATATGAATCCAATGATCTGTAATAGTGTTGTGGTAGAATACTACCTGAGGCAAGAGGATCGTTAGTGAACTTGTTAACTATTGTAATCATCTAGAAGCTAACGATGAACCTGTTGGGATGGGTTGTTAGAAAGCTAATTGTTCGTTTGCTGGACTGTAGCGGCACCTGAACCTGAGTAGAGATGTGGAGGTAGTGTAGGGCACCTTAAACCTGTGCGTCACCTTGAAAGACCATGATTGGACCTATGAATATGGATATTTCCGTGACAGGAGGACTAAATTTGTGTGAATGGAAACCCAGATCCACCTGCGATCTCGCATGCTGACATGTGGGCTGCTGTAGGAGAAGTAATCAGACTGTAAGAGAGAAATCTACAGCTGAGTGAATTGGTATGTCATATGTGGGCTGCCGAAGGAGAATAGATCAGAATGTGAGAGAGGAATCTATAGCTACCTTATTACCTGAGTGAATTGGTATGTATCCTGTGGGCTGTTGTAGGGAATCAGATTAGAACAAGCGAGAAACGTTTATATATCTGAATTTGTATACCACATGTCTGCTGTGAGGATTCAGAATAGAACACGAAGGACAGCTCGTAGCCTCCTCATGATAGACCAGAATGAGTAGAATGTCTGCATGAGTCGAGCCATAAATGTACCTAGGAGAGGATGGATCGCAATGGACTGGGAGACCTCCACAGCTAATATTTGTGGTGACAGTCTGTGTGACATCTGTATGAGCCTCGGCCCTCAAATGCATCGGCCCTCCGATGCCCGTGATGGTTGAGTAACCACGGCCAACTACCGTTTGTATTTTCCTGAGTTGATGATCTGGGCGATCAGCCCATACCAAGGAATGAGGAACGAATTCATCATGCACTGGCGTTAACCGTTGAGGTGTGTGTGCAACTGTGGGGTTAACCGATGTCTCCCTTGTTAGGACTAACGTGTGTAAGTAAGAATCTGTGACCATAAAGTTTCATAAAAATTTCATATATGTGTTCGGCCCTCGCATAAAAATTTTGAAAATTTGAACCGGGCAGAATGGCCTTTGCCTGGCCCATTCCATTGCGTAATGGGTACCCGGGGCTTTTTTTTCTCACGACCTTTATGAACTGTAATGAGCAGTTGGATTTATATTATCCAATCCCAAAATGCCACATGGCAATCTGCAGTCAACAGAAGGTCAAAGGTAACAGAATGGGCAGGCGGCTAGGCAAGCATAATGGGCAGGGTGGCTGGCGCGATGGAAGCGGGGAGAGGCAGCGACAGATAATGCTTTTTAATTTGTCTCAAATTGGGCAGAATATACACTCGGGTATCCATTACGATTTGATAATGTAATGGTCGTGAGAATGTGTGGTTTTTTTTTTTTTTCTTGTAAGCACTTGTCGTAACGTCCACCATCAAGTGATTGTTCAAAGGGACGATGAAGAATTGACAAATATTGAATGTTTATCTTTTAGCACATGATAACACAAAGGTAACCGTGAATTTCTCCATTCGATTGTTTTCATTGAAATATGATATGATTTGGCTGTGCCCATTAGTTTTCTTGATTGAGGAATGTCGTGCCAATATGCAGTGAACTCTATGAATGAAACGTGTGTTTCTGGTTGTGTTTTCCGAGCATATTTGGAAGTCCATGAATCCTCTATTGATTGAATAGTATGGAGCTTCCATCAATTGCACATATGACATACCATCGATTATAAATCCTCATTTACATATTTTGAGGGAAGGTTTGAGTTATTAAGGTTGATTTTATATCCATTGAGTGTAATTGCAAATGGGAGAAGGGTTAGCTTGGGAAGAATTTGCCATCTTATCTGGGACTTTGTTTCATTGATCACACACATTTCTAGATAGCTCCAAGTTAGTTGAGCAACTACCTAGCTATATCAGAAATAGAATCAGCCAAATATATCTTCCTTTTAACCACATCAAGATGTTTGAAGAACCCTCATATAGTCACATCCCTGAGTCCACTCCCAGGAGTACAAATTTGATATACGTGATTGTTGTTGAAGGACCTCTCTCTCAACTCACATTATTGCTACTTTTCCTTCCAAAACACTAAAAATGAAACCGATCGATCAAGTTGGGTGTGTTTCACGAGTACAACTTTTTAGTGAGATGATAAGATCACAAAGGGGAACTGGAAGTATTCTGATCCTTATTGTGTTTTTATCCCTGGCTTGACAGTTAGGTTTCCTGGAGAGCAAAACTGTGGTCCAGGGACCTTATTATTTCTGTGTCACGACTCGTGATTCTCTACCTTTGCCGATCCTCGGATTGGATCTTCAAAAGTAGAGAATGTTACAAATCATTACATCATTTCAGATATCGTCCTCTAGGAGTGATTCCGAGTAACTTTATGATTTCCTATTTTGATCAAACGTGTTCATAAAAAATCTTTTCCAAAGAAGAATCTAACCATTGCCTAGGCCATCTAATCATCTAGTCCATCCGTCTAACCATCAAGTCCATCTAACCCTAGGCCATCTAACCATCTAGTCCATTTCATCTGGGTTGTCTAACCATTCTAAGGAAAACCTAATTTATCAAAACCACAATCAAAGGGTGCAAGTGAAAAACTTATAAAATCAAGGATCTTGGAAAAGCTTATGATCAACAACAAACCATTCTACTTATGAGATGATATTACAACAAAAGCACAATAAGAGAATGAAGCATGCAAGAATCAATGACATATGTGGATCTATAGTGGAAATCCAACAAGCTTGAATTGATATGAAAAACTTAAAAGTACATGCCAATTTAAGATCTCCTACAACCAAAGATGAGAAATGAGGTACCACTCACTCTAACTACGAGTTGCGATATGGTTTTGCACGTGCAAGATGTCGATTGCTTGAGGCCGTCATTGCTGCACGGTGGGGCCACCACAAGTTGATCTGCTCGTTCTATACTCTTTATTGGCTTATTGGGGTCAAAGAATGTCATCCAGAGAAGAATCCCAATAGACGTTTAGGGAGCTTAACAAATCAAGTAACTGGCAATTGTATGCTGCTTGCCTGAAGGTTGGGTCACAAGTGCCTTGGTGCCTTTGGTAGAAAGTGTTAAGGGCATATGTGAAATCTGTCTTGTTGTTCCACCCTCGGCTAGTTGGAATTAGAGGCCAGTTATATCCCTTCAATTCTTCTGCTATCTTCGGCCACACATCCCTTCGTGGTATAGTCTCAACTATAGAACTAACCCGGGCGTACCTTGGGTGTCTGAAGTGCTCCAGCCTCCACCAAGGCCTTATAGTTTTTCTCAAACAACTCCAAGCGCCAAAGAGGCTGCAGCTTTAGCTGCTCGATTACCTTCTTCTCATTATCTTGAATGGCTTTGATAGCACAAGGCAACACATACCCCCTCTCTTTGGTTCATCCAGATACATCTTCTCAAACTCCAGGATTTGCTCCTGACAATCGATCGGCTTCTTGAAAGCTCTTGGTAGTTGAAGAAGGTGATATCATTCATTTAGAAGACTGAGAGGGTGCACTGTTGCTTGGTTGTTTTTCTCGTTGTTGTGGTTGTTCTTCTTGTTGTCTTTCCCCTTGCCCCTGCTGACCCTCATGGGCAGATTTCTCCTGCTTAGATTCAGGTGACGGCTCAACAACCCTAGTGAAGCTAGTCCAAAAGGTAGAAGATTGGGCGAACTGGGAAGTGGTGGCGGCGTCATATCTGCCTTTGATAATACCTGCACCTCCCCCAAGACTGGTTGTAGCCGACTGTAAAGTTTCTTGTTCTGTTCTTTTAGCTGTTAAACCTTGGCCCTGGGTAGCTTGATGTTGGTGGGTTATCCATTGACTAGGCTAACGATATTCATTCAACAATGAATTATTTCTTAGCCACGACAACCACCTTTTCCTCACATACCGGTGCTACTTGAATGGCCAGCTATAATAGACCCTCAACCTTATTGCACCGGTCCATCATTACCATTAAGGCTAACGCATCTTGTTGTTGTTGCTGAGTAAGGTGCTCCACCTTAACCACCAAGGCTTTATTATATTGCGACCTAATCAATAAATAAAAGAATTCTAGCACCACAGGATTGCCAGTTCATCTGTCTGAGCATTCATGATTTCAGAAACAGCTGCTATCTCCTCTCCAAAGCCTTTTGGCTGGCTATCTCCTCATATCTGGCAGCCTGCTTCTGATGGTATAAGCAATCATTTAACACGAAGTGGAGTTCGTGTGTGATCACTTAGAGCGCCTGCAAAGAGTTAGCGGCCAGCGCATCCAACTCTTATGGTGGGTAGGAAGGTGGCCCCTGCAATTAGAGACTACACCATTGGTTGCACCACTGGAGCCCCTTCCTTAGGAACTTCTGTGGCTGGCGCTTGCTCAGTTACATCTTCCTCATTCAGAGCCTGGGGTTCGTAGGTATCAGGAGGTGGTGAGAATGGGTGGGCAGTAATTCTCAGAAGTAGAGTCACCGAGACGAGCATATATAACTTCCCGAGGATCCTGGACAATATTTGGCAGCTTCACCAATGCCTGCGAAGTACTTTTTTTCTTGAATTGAAAAAAGTAGCAAAAAATGCAAAGTGGTCTTAATCTAGTTAGTTTAATGCTAAAAGCATTTCAAAATAGCTTAAGCACACAAATTTCACTTGTAAAATTAGTTAATCAAATGAAAATCAAAATTACAGCAAAAAAAAAATTCTTGGGAATCAAGGGATATTATTGAACAACACACTCCATGTCTAGAAAATCAAGATAAACTCGACAAAAGAGTAGATCCAACATCTGCAAAGTTTGTGGCATCACGATTCATGTGTGCACAAGCCATTGTTGATCTGGCAGCATCACGGTGGCTTTTATTATAATGTTGTAAAAATGCATGAAAGAGTTAAGATAAATGTAAGTTGCTTCCGTCTTGCATCAGCACGGCCCCAATAGCAAAGTTCGACGTGTCTATGTGTATTTCAAAAGGTTTGCTAAAGTCCGGTAAGGCAAGGATGGGTTCTTGAGTGATCCGTCGTTTTAGTTCTTGGAACGCTGCTTCACATTCCGGTGTCCATGTCATCTTCAGATGAGTCTTGGTCTGCTCCAACAGTGGTGCCACAATTTCGCTAAATGCCTCAATGAATCTCTTGTAAAAGTTACATAAGCCCACAAAGGATTTGATGCCATGAACAGTTTTAGGTGCTAGCCAATCCAAGATAGCCTTCATCTTCTTAGGATCCATTCGAATCCGTCCGTGGCCTATAACATGTCCAAGGAAGTCAACTTCCTCCACCACAAACTCACATTTCTCTCTTTTCGCAAACAAGCAGTTCCTCCTCAGTCGTTGGAGAACTGTCCTTAAATGTTTAATGTGATCTTTAAGGTTCCGGCTAAATACTAATATGTCATCGATGTACACAATGACAAATTCATCCAGACAGTCTTGAAATATATTGTTCATCAACGTGCAAAAAGTGGCTGGTGCGTTTGTTAGACCGAATGGCATCACCAGGAACTCGTGACTCTCGTACCGCGTTCGAAACGCCGTTTTGTGCTCATCACCTTTAGCTATTCAAATTTGATGATATCCAGATCTAAGATCTATTCGGCTAAAGTATTTGGCATGTTTGAGTTGGTCGAATAGGTCATCAATTCTAGGCATGGAGTACTTGTTCTTGACGGTACTCTTGTTAAGCATGCGATAATCCACACACATTCGAAGAGTTTTGTCCGCCTTTTCCATGAACAACACTAGGGCTCCAAAAGGTGAAGCGCTAGGTCTAATAAAACCTTTGTCTATCAATTCACCAAGTTGTCGTTTCAGTTCCGCCAACTCCTCTTGTGACATTCTGTAAGGTGCTCGTGAAGTTGGCTCTGTTCCTAGTACCAACTCAATTTTATGGTCCACTGGTCTTCGAGGAGGTAGCTTAGCTGGGAGTTCCTCCGGGAACACATCGCTAAATTCTTCTAGCAGATCTACCACTTCTTTTGGCAAGTTTTTTTGTCGCACGCTTTTCCCTTCTGGGACTTCTCGACAGATGCAAAGAAAGCACTTTGACCTTTTCCCTTTCACCATTCTTTTCATCGCTAATGCTACAACCAGATTTTGTTCAATATCGGTATCCTTAGCATTTCCTCCGGGCAGGGCTTTTGTCACGCAGATTTGTCCCTTGTAATCCAAGAGGACCAAGTTTGAGCTCCTACCCAAAACTGCGATACAGTGTTCATTTAACCAAGGGAGGCCCAAAATCACATCGAAGGCATCCATCTCTAAAATCACAAAGCTAAGTTTAGCCTTCCATCTTCCAATTTGCACCGGGATGTTCAATGTCGCTTTGTCTGCATCTAGTGCTCCCTTCGTTGTTTCTACCTTGAGAGTAGATGTAACATTCCTGGTCGGCAAGCTGAATTATTCCACTACGCTCCTTGAGATATAGTTATGTGAAGCTCCGGAGTCGATCATGTAATCTGACTTCCTCCCCGCGATCTTTCCTGATAAGAATAACAATCTTGAACCAGTCTTGGGGGTTGCCCCATGGAAGTTCCTTTCCATACTTGTGTGTCGTCCACTTCGTAATCAGATCACCTGGATCAAAACAAGTAGTCAGGGATAATTCAGGTCCAGGCAAGCACACCACAAACGAACATACCAACCAAAGCTAAACAGAGAATCTCTTTCAAGTCACATTCCCTTTTAGACCGGACGTAGGACCTTTGCCTAGCCGCGCCCACACAAATCTATCACAGAATTAGCCCACGGGGAAACATCCATCCAACCATCCGTGCTTTCACCATTAAGCAGCACATTGCCTCAGTCACGCCCCACCACTTTTTGGTCGATAGCCCTTATAGCTAAACGATCGGCAGCTATCCCGCACCGGCAGCTAACCACCCGTGCTTTACACCCGAATTCGAGTAGCATCTCTGTATCAATGGTTAACCCGTACAATTCGAATATGTCGCCCCGCACCCCACAAGGTACAGACCGTGCTTTCACCTACCTAGGCAGCACTTTGCCTCATTCGTCCTACGTGCAGACAGTGTCAGGCCCGAACCGCGAGAACTGACCGTGCTTACACCTCAAGGGCAGCACTTTGACTCATCAAGTCCCCCGTTCTGCCGACCACCCCGACCGTGGACGCACCCGTGCTTACACTGTGGACAGCACCTTGCGCAACGGTTGTCCTGACAAATCCCAAAACGTGGCCATCCCTGTGAGACTTGCGTAGCTGACCGGCTAGTCGGCTCTGATACCACATGTTGCGTCGGCGCCTCAAAGGGCGCTGGGACTTGAGCGGTTTCCCCAACACGCGCTTAAGTCTATTGAGGCGCTGGGACTTGAGCGGTTTCCCCAACACGCGCTTAAGTCTAACATTCATCCATCCTGCACTTACGTAAAAGCCAACTCAGTAACGTAACAAGCTTAACCATTCAGACTTAAAAAAACTGGAATCCCAACCAACCCCAACCCGAAAGCCAACTCAGAATCCATCCCCAAAAGGTAACCAAAGGCAAAGACAAGCCACACATGAAACCCAAGGCATAGTGGTCGCCAAACTGACCAATTGGCATAGCGGCAAGCCCCATGTCGATGACAGGGACCCTTAGGCGCCAGCGACGCAAAAAGGTTGTAGTAAGGGTCCTTCCACTTGGACCAGTCCCGGAGGCGAAACCGAAATGGTAATCATCCCTAAGGATTAACTTTATTAGATTTGGAAGAGGTTACATTCATACATAGACTGACCGGTCTCGGGGCCACCAACACGTGCTGGGCATTGTGCCTGGCTCGTGCTGGTAGAGGGAGCTGAGACCTGGCGACTGGATTCCTAGCGCTGGTTGAGCTACCCAAGTTTCTGTCTGCCGGACTCCCCGTACAGTTCAACTGTGATTCGGCGCACCCCCTCTGTTCTGAAACATAGTGCTTTCTGGTAAAGCACGCTTTTTGGGACTTAGTTTTTATTTTGCTGATTAAGCCTGGCAAGCCTGACAGGATCAGTCTGGCTCCCGGACATGGGTCCCGGGAGCCGTCCCGGTGGCAGAATCAACTTGCTTCCTGACTAGGCCATGACTCGAGCTCCAGAGCTAGCTCATGACTTGTGACTACTTGACTGGCTCACCACAGGTCGGAGGCTCAGTCCTTGACGTTCTAACTTGCTCTGGGACCTTAGGGAGTGTCACCCCTTAGAGTCTTACAGGGCACGCTGGGTGCACCTGAGTCAGCTTTACAACAGTATGCTGCCGATCGTTTAGTTATAAGGGCTATCGACTAGATTTGGTGGGGGCGTTACTGAGGCAATGTGCTGCCTAACGGTGAAAGCACGGGTGCGTCCAGGGGGTGGTATATTCAAGGATAGCTGCCGATTGTTTAGCTATAAGGGCTATCGTCCAAAAAGTGGTGGGGCGTGACTGAGGCAATGTGCTACTTAATGGTGAAAGCACGGATAGTTGGAGGGGTGTCCTATGTGGGCTGATTCTGTGATCGATTTGTATGGGCACGGCCAGGCAAAGGTCCGTTGGAAGGACCATCTCAAAGGGGGACCTTGTCTTTGTTACTTGTTAGTAAACCTGCGTGAGTGTCTTACTTGTATGTATTCGTGGTGAGTCTTAGTACTCTTGCTTTACCTGGTTTGCATGATTGCTTGTGATACAAGGAGCTGATGGCTCGAGAAGGAACCTTTCTTTTGAAGGCTGATACCATCAAACAAAGAGGACTACAGAATCCGTGGGGCGGATTTGCAGTTCAAGTACTCGCACGTGAACGGCAAGGAAACGACTCAATGTTTGTAAAGGATCCTCTTCAGAGATTGGCAACAAGTTGGATCGAGCCATAATCCTAGCAAATGGGAAGCAAAGTGTTGGAAAGGCTTTTTGTCCGACGAACTCTACTCTAAGTCCGATCAGCTGATTTTATAAGTGGAGGGGAACTATCACACACACCTCTCTCTTGGGACAAATTTTGAATGAAAGTTGATCAAAATGGGGGCAAATTCAAGGTGACCTAGCCATACTCACACGAGAAGACTGGCGAACTTTAAATCTAATAAGTTGACAAGTTTTTGTTGTGGAAAGGAAAGCTTGTTATAGGTTTTCTCTGGACCAGCAATGATGAGGAAACATATGAGTACGCTGGCTTGTGTTACGTGTAAGGCAGCTGATCAATGAAGGACCTCTCTCTCTTGTTTTGTAGAGGGACATCAAGGGGCAAAATCATACTGAAGGGACAACAAGGGACAAACTAGAGCTTTGGATTATTGCTAGAATAGGGTCTAGTGAAGTATGTATGGGCATCAATTGACATGTTGTAGACAAGCTATTAAGAGTGGGAAATGGAGATCATTATGGTCATGGATCATATGCATAGGAGAGATGGCTACACGAATTAGAAAGAGAGATTAATGCTTCCACTATTCAATGAAGGCAAATACACATGCATGGTAGATAATTGGTAGCTTCTCCACGTGGCAGGCTTCGTATACATGTTCTCTCCCTTGTGTTTGTCCCTCTCCAAGGTAGTTTGAAGGTTCATAGGAGGTAACTCCAGAGTTGGGGTTCTCGAAGTGCCAAAGTTGTACTACTTAGAGGGTCGTTTTTAAGAGGCCTCTATGTCCTCTTAAAAATGTATAGTTATAACATTAGGGCCTCAAATCTAATTAAACTATGTCACTACATAAATAAAACACTTCAACGTATGGGGGGGGTGATTATATTGTAACACTCCCCCTTAATGACTAGTTCAATGTTGCATCAGAATCACAATTCTGAGAAATTGCAATTCTGAGAAAGAATCGCAAAAAAGAAAACAGAAATAAAAAACCTGAAGCTCCTCCTCGCAGCCAGAAACGCACCCTCCAAGGATAGGTTAAGGAGCTCCAAAAAGTGCATTCGGTGGCGGATTTCGGCGAATGAACATTGTGCGGCCATCTACTCATCGAGCCGGAGCTGGTGCACACATTTACACAGCACTTGAGTTGTGTGGCGAGCGAAATCAATCAATATAGGTTTTGGTAAGTGTAGGCTTGATGTTTTGCAAGTGATTTCATTGAGTTGTAAGAGTTAGATGTTGAGATCTAAAGGGAGTTGTACAAACAGGCAGAGGCTGACACACAGGCCTTACGACGACAGAGGAGGGTAGAGAGGGGCCAGGAGAGGGCTGAGGAGGGGGATGATGAGGGCTCGGAGGGTGGAGAGGAGCTCATGGCTAATTATGTGGAGGAAAAGGAGTGGGTAGATGAGGGGGACACTGAGGAGGAGGAGGAGGAGGAGAGGGGGGCAGAGGCACAGGGGGATGTCCTAGTTGACCTGCTAGTGGACCCTGATGTGGAGACAAAGGAAGAGCCAGCCATTCTCGCACATAGGCCTAGAGGGCAACCTAGAGATTCTAAGAGGGGGGGGGAGGGGTTTTGAGTTCACTTTTTGTAGAGAGGAGCGGAGCATCACAGGCAGCGGCCGGCAGGTATCATCCCAGTGGGTAGGGCCATCACAAGGTGTAGCATCACAGCCTCCTGACACACAGCCATAAACAGAGGGGTGGGGACAACCAAAGGGGGGCCAGAGGAGGAGGGAGAGGCAGAGGTAGGGGCAGGCCCAGGGGTAGCACCGGCAGGAGAGCTATAGCATCCAGCAGCAGAGCCAAAGCCACGCCTCGACGCATGGTTCCCTCGGATTCATCTACAGACCCTTGGGATCAGTAGACTGGCACATGCTCTTCAAATTCTGATTACCATGACGATGAATAAATTGTATAGTTTTCATTACGTTCATCGAACGTCATTGTACCCCATTTTGGTGCGCCATGTAGCCCAATATTATTATATGATGATTTCTTACACACACGGTGTGCCTTATGGATGTGTGTGTGTGTGTGTGTGTGTGCGTGCGTGCGCGCGCGTGCACGTGTGTGTGTGTGTGTGTGTGTGTGTGTGTGTGTGTGTGTGTGTGTGTGTGTGTGTGTGTGTGTGTGTGTGTGTGTGTGTGTGTGTGTGTGTGTGTGTGTATGTGAGAGAGAGAGAGAGAGAGAGAGAGAATTCATGGTTTATTTTAAAATGTTGTTGAAAATGGAAATTTATAACATTTAATTTTTAGTCGATGTTGGGTCATTATATGTCGGTTAGTCAATATGATGAACATGTTGTCGATTAGTGACGTCTTCAAGAATCTCTTTCATTCACTTCTTCGTCATCTCTCTCTCTCTCTCTCTCTCTCTCTCTCTCTCTCTCTCTCTCTCTCTCTCTCTCTCTCTCTCTCTCTCTCTCTCTCTCTCTCTCTCTCTCTCTCTCACACACACACACACACAAGCACACATTCCATGTCAAGCAACCTAAGCATGACAACCCATTCTGAATCCTAATGTGAGTCGTTATGTGACCAATTACGACTTTCTCTCTCTCTCTCTCTCTCTCTCTCTCTCTCTCTCTCTCTCTCTCTCTCTCTCTCTCTCTCTCACACACACACACACACCTTCACCTTCTCCTTCTCTGCCATTTGCAATCCCCATCTCTCCGTCAAACCCTATTGTTAATAGTGAATCTACTATAGCCCATCCGTTGACCCCAAATACCCCAGAAGAGGAATCACTTTTGCCTCCAAACTTTATGATCTCCATCATTCATGCAGATCAGTTACATTCTTATGAATATCTCAACAACCATCGAGAAAAACTTTCTTCTCTTGAAGCTATGATCCATGTTGTGCAATCACATCTTCAGAAACTGGATTCGTCTATCGATGATCTCAAGGAAGAAGTTGCAGCTATCAAAATCGAAGCTTCTTCAACTTCAGCTAAGATCCAATAGCCCGAAAGTCAAGTGGAACAACATCATACCGTTGTCCAAACTTGGGCAAATAGCAATTGGGGAAAAAAAACGAATATTCACATCAGGTCCCAACACAGCAATGAAAGCTTGCCAAAATTCCACAGGGAATTTAGCCTTTTCACCTGTCTCCAAGGGATTACCCTCACATGAAGGAAGCTACCCCTTCCAAAAACAAAAGGACCCAAAATTTCATTTTCCATCCGAGACTCATATAAGCGTACAAATTGCAATAAAGTCACTAAATTGCACCTAGTTGTTTATTACTTTAGTGGAACTTCTATGGTCTATCTCCAACTATGGAGACACCCATCGCTTGGAAAACCAACTCAAGGATTCTCCCGATTATAAAAATTGCCACTAAAGTAACCCGGCATGATTTAATACAAGAACCATGTGCTTGCCAAAATGCATTACTGCCAAACCGAACCATGCAACATAAACAACTAATAACTTGCAATTTGACACATATTAACGTTTCCAAACGCATGAGCCCCATTCAACTGCCCTTAAAAACGAAGTCCAAAATACTTGCAAAAATCCTTTTGCAGAAGAATGGGGAAAAAAAATCAATACCAAACCAAAATGGTTTTTTCCAGATCTTTGAAGCACACAGAAAAAACCCGCAAATTTTTTTATTTCCTCGAGCCCAACCTACCACCCAATTTTTTTTAAAAAAAAAAACCCAACTAACTCCCCAAAACCCAATCATGCACCAATTTCCAATTACAAGAAATTAAAAATATTGCATGCATAAAACGCCCCCCCCCCCGACCTGTTCTGCCCGTTCACAGCAGAGCTCCCGAGAGAGCAAAAGAGAGAGAGAACATCAGCCAGTTCCGAGAGAGAGAGAGAGAGAGAGAGAGAGAGAGAGAGACCACAGCGCTCCGAGGGAGAGAGGAGGAAAGCAGGTCCACGCGCCCCACAGCCAAGCACCACCTATCCAACAGTGCCCTACTCCACAGCGGCCTCCACCTAACAATCCCACAGCATGCAAAACTTTTACAACTATTCATTGTTTCCTCTGCCTTATTCACAAGGCAATGACAGCAACTTCAGGTCCCCACAGCCACTCTCCTCTTCTGTAGCTCGCTCTCAGCATCCCATGGAAACTATTCCAACAACCAAGAGATCTTGCACAAACAGGTTTGCTCAAGGACAATTGGCTCATCATTTTTCTCCAGAGACTGATGCAGATGGATAGTAATATCCTTATACAGGGTTACTTGACTCCATCAGTATTTCTTTATCATCACTTCCAAAGGGCACGCATCAGCACATTTGCCAATTCATATACAGATCCTATGTACATAGGGTTTGGGAGTCGGTTCGGGCAGCTTGGAGTGAAGCCCCTTCACTACAGATCCATCGTTATGGAGACCGATTGCAGGGGTTGTCCGGTTTGCCCTAAATATCTAGATGCGGGATTGTCGCATTGATTGAGATATGTACTGGGACAGTTTAGGGTCTCATCACATTAGCTACACACTGAGCCAGGTCGTTTTCATAGCACACAGCCAGAGAGGCAAAAGTATGTAAGATCTGCTCACTTGGAGAGATTGAGAATGAGGACCATTTCATTTACAGATGCCCCGCTTATTACGAGATTAGAGGGAGATACTATTTTTTATATCGGGACTCCCCCAGGTCACTTCATGCTCTGATCACTTATGAGGATCCTCACTATGTAGCCTTGATTGTATGAGAGATGATGATTTTGAGACGAGACCGGTTCAGTACAAACTCCCAGAGCAGCATCACAAAGTTCTTTTCTAGACGTAAACAGAGCCTTGATTTTTAGTACAGTATTTACGCCATGTAATGCACATGGACAGGGGCATTCCCCGGAATTCGTGCCCCTAACACCTTGTGGTAGGGCCCTCATTCCGGGAATGCCCCATCCTGGTGCCTTACTCTTCTCTTTAAAAGCACCAATAACATGCAAAACACGGTCAAAATGCAAAACTGTCCATAGCTCCTCTTGAGGAGAACATTAGAGGAGTTATGAGCTCCAAAAAGATCCTTTAAAAATTCGTGCAAGATGTAGTTTATATTATTAAAATATTATAACACTAATACTTTTGATTTGCCATAAATTTTTAATCGTATCTCAAAAGTATGTCATGTAACATATCATTGGAAAGCCCTTGTCGAGCACTTTCAAATGCACCAAACTCCGCTAAATTCGGACTTACGACTAAAAAGTTATGCCAATTTTAGTGTGGAATCAAAATGTGAACTCAAAAAGTTACGTTACGTAGATTTCAAATTTGAGTGTTTCGATTGGTCCATGTGTAAGAAAAAATTGAGAAAAAATATAAAAAGAATCTTTACAAAGGGTCTTTTTTGGATTTAGAACTCCTCTAAGTGTCTTCCATTCTAAACTTCTCGATGCTTTAGTTTGAAACTTATAACATGATTATTTGTTACCAACATATGGAAATCATTCTTATAGTACCACATCAAGATGAACTTCGTAAGTTTATGTCAACTTTTAGCAATAGGCCTTGAAGCACTTACATGTTTTGATGAGATTTTGTATTCTGCATGAGATTTGGAGAAAAGCTGTACTTTGATCATGTTATCCATTAGAGCTTATGGAGGCCTCAACGTAAGAAGCCGTACGGGCCCCTACATGTGCTCATCCCATGTCACAACATTCTATTTGAGGTTGTGTTAGGATTTGGACATGGAGTTTTCTAATTGGTGTGTGTGTGTGTGTGTGTGTGTGTGTGTGTGTGTGTGTGTGTGTGTGAGAGAGAGAGAGAGAGAGAGAGAGAGAGAGAGAGAGAGATGCAAATGGGAATGTTCAATTGGCACAACCACCTTGCTCAAGGTTTTGAGTAATTCTGTGAAATTGAAAGACACTAGCTTTGAAAAAGCGAAGTGGATATGAGAGTTCAAATAAAACTTTCTATTTAGCAAGATATGCGTGAAACTACAAAGAACACCTCCATTATGATGCAGGTGGACGGATATTGTCCCTACAAGGTGGTATACTCATTTCCTAATTTAGAGGGTTGAAATTTATGCCATTTTAGTAGAAGTAAGGCCCATCATTCTAAGGCAAAGTAATCCTAGGCTTTCACTAACTTGGTTCCTATTAACTCACTACTAACATTCATAACGATTTTCATACAATATTGTCACAAGCCACTCTCTGCAAGCTCGTGAATCCTAGAAGGCCGGTGTGTAGAATGAACTTCCCAACCATATGCACCCCCTCCTTGAGTCCTTCTACCTGCTATTCCCATCAACTGGCACATGGCATCCACCTGTGGGTGATCAGTCCACTTGGCATGCCTGGCCCCTGTGACCTGTGAATACTGAGTGACTCATAGGGTACCACCCCCGTGCCCCGCCAAAGACCTGTGACCCTCTTGGTCACCCCGACTACTTGTCGGCTAGCGTCTCATCACTGACGGCTAGAGTCCCGACAGTCAAGACACACCGCATCTCTGACAGCTTGTCAGGCGGCCACACCGGGACAATGCTTGTGACGCACCGGTCCCAACTTGGGATAGATGTCCGCATCAGTCACTGACCCTTGCCGATACCAGGCCTCAGGCCCTCTGGTAACTGACCGTGTCGAGGTCGTGATAGAGTCGTAACTGGATCCTAACAATCCTTCCCTCCTCTGGCAAGTCATCGGTCCTCGATGACAAACTCTGGGTAAGACTTCTGCAACGCTTGTCGCGTCTCCCAGGTAGCATCTGACAACAGATGCCCTTTCCAAGTTACTAGATACTCTTGAGGGAGACGATTCCACTAGACTATCGCCATCGTGCAAACATTTCTTCAGTTTGCTAACATGGAATACTGGATGCACCTTGCATCTTATAGGTAGTTGTAGCTTATAAGCTACTTGGCTCACCTTCTTAATAATCAACCATGGTCCACATTAGCTAGGAGATAACTTGGCACACTTTCATGTGCGTAGCACCTTCGACTTTGAAGAAACTAGTAAATACACCCAATCTCCATTTTCAAATTCCCGATAGGTACGGTTCTCACGAGCATAACTCTCTGCCCTACCCTGGACAAGTTATCTCGTGCCAACTCTAGCTTCTACTGCATCTGAGCCAAAAACTCTACAACACTAGGTACCCTATGTGGAATCCCTATGATTGCATGACTTAGTGGCCTGAAACCATAATTGAGCTCAAATGGACTCAATCTAGTGGACGCATGTCTCTTATCATTGTATGCGAATTCCAATAGCAATAAATGCTTTACCCAGTCTATCTGTGTACTACTAACATATGCCCTAAGCATATCATCCAAGATCTGATTCACTCGCTCTATCTGACCATCTGTCTGAGGATGCTCAGAGCTACTCATCCGCAACTGTGTTCCCAGCTTGGCGAACATCTCAATCCAAAAATTTTCCATAAATTTGGGATCCCTGTCAGAAACAATGGACTTCGGAAGACCATGTAACCTGACAATATTCTGATAAACAACTCAGCCACTTGCGGAGCTGTGACCTTCTTGGTCGTTGCGATGAAATGAGCCATCTTGGAAAACCTGTCTAACACTACCATAACATAATTGAATCCATTCTGGGTCTTGGGTAGCCCAACAATAAAATCCATAGAGATGCTTTTCCACCTTCCTGTAGGTATCTCAAGTGGATGTAGCAAGCCCGGAGGACTTACTCTCTCGACCTTGTTCACTTGACAAGCCGTGCAACGCTGGACATACTCTCTTACATCCCGCTACAATCGTGGCCAGAAATATTGCCTTCTTAAAAGCTCACTGGTCTTATCAATACCAGGGTGCCCTGCGAAGGGACTATCATGGCATTCATGAAGTATCTTATGACGAAAATCCTTCACGTCTGGCACGAAAACTTTTCCATTTCTCAATAGCATACCATCCTTCACAATGTATGTTAGATATGTACTGGTGTGTGCCTCTACGGAAGCGACAGCCTCAACTGACTCTTCCATTTGGTCGACTATCTTGCGCGCTTGAGCCTTCTTAATCTACTCCATGAGACCACTGTCAACCACAATAAAGCTCATGAGACCACTGTCAACCACAGTAAATCTCCTCCATGAGACCACTGTCAACCACAGTAAAGTTCATCTGATGCAGTATACGAGATAGTGCATCAGCGACCACATTTTCCTTCTCTCTTTGGAGGCGAATTTCCAAGTGAAATTCTTGCATCAGCTCGGCCCACCGAGCTTGGCAGCCTTTCAAATCTGGCTGAGTGCAAGAATACTTTAAAGTATAATGATCTGTGTACACATAAAACTCGGCAACATATAAATAATGTCTCCACACCTTGAGCGCATGTATAATCGCATACAGCTCTTGCTCGTGTGTAGGATATCTTTGTTGAGTTGGTGTCAACTTCTTACTCTCATAAGCTACTAGTCTACCTTCTTGGCTTAACACTGCACCTACGACAATGCCACTTGCATCTGTCTCTAGGTCAAAAGGTTTCTAGGTACCACAATCTTGAGAACTGGAGCCGTGGCCAGCGACTCCTTCAAGTTCTCAAAACGTTGCTGAGCTTCAGCATCCCATCAAACCACAATGTTGTTTTTCCTTAACTGGTCCGTTAGAGGAGCAGCTATCCAGGAATAATTCCTAACAAACCGCCGGTAGAACTTACAAAAGCCTAAGAAAGATTGCAATTGGCGTATATCGGCAGGCCTCGGCCACTTCTTAACCACAACCACCTTGGCTGGGTCAACCGAAATACCCTCAGCTGTCACTACGTGACCCAAATACTCGACATGAGTTTTACACAACTCTGTCTTCTGAGCATTGGCATACAAGACAGAAGCTTGTAACTTGCCCAATACGGTCTTGAGATGAACCTCATGCTCCTCGACCGCTTTACTAAAAACCAATATATCGTCAATAAAATTGACAACAAAATTGCCCATATAGTCTCGCAAGACATCGTTCATGAGCATCATGAACTTGGCTGGGGCATTGGTTAACCCAAATGGCATAACCAAAAACTCATAATGACCGAAACGGGTTCGGAAGGCCGTCTTCTGGACATCTTCATCTCGAATCTGTATTTGATGGTATCCACTTTTGAGATCTATCTTACTGAGAATGGTTGCACCTTGCAACGCATCGAGTAGATCATCAATCCTGGGCATCGGATACCTGTGCTTTACAGTGATCTTATTCAATCCCCTGTAATCTACACACATCTGGAAAATACCATCCTTTTTCTTAACAAGTAAAATAGGAGAGGCAAAAGGTGAATAAGTTGGACTGATGTACCCCAACTTGAGATACTCCTCCAACATCTTTCTGACTTCCTCTTCCTCTTTTAGGCTCAGCCTATAAGGAGGCCTACATACCTTGACTTGCCCCTAGAACAAGCTCAATACGATGATCAACGTTCCAACTAGGCGGCAATCCGGACGGCAAATTGCTAGTTAGCACATCTTTAAACTGAGTGCGGATGGACTTCTTCAACTCACTTGCTGGGTCACATGTAGGCTGTAATGAAAATACATATGAACTAGGGGATGCAAACATAAATGAAGTTTCTTGTGGTTTATTAGCGAGTGTGCTTATCTGATTATTATCAACATAAGAATCAAAACTGGAATCAACATTCACATAATACAACCACAAATACTGAATCTCCATTCTTTTTATTTGCATACAGATAACAAGAGGACCCTCAACAGATGGTCTCTCCCCCTTTAAGACATGAGACATACCTGAAGAAACAAAGTGTTTCTGAGTACAAAGCCTTGCTAGCTTTCAGCCCTTCACCTAACGAAGATGTTCGCGAACTCGAACATCTGGAGACACGAAACACGAAGAGTTTTGCGAATACGAAAGTCAACGGAGACGGAGACGAACGGTTCGCGAACACGACGGATCCACGAACGAGATTCCTTTGCGATCCAGCAAGAGAGAAAGGCAAACGAGGTAAATGAAACCAACGGTGGAAACGAAACTCGTTCTGTCCTCACGCTCCAAG
Source organism: Diphasiastrum complanatum (assembly GCA_029204225.1). Classification (NCBI taxonomy): domain Eukaryota; kingdom Viridiplantae; phylum Streptophyta; class Lycopodiopsida; order Lycopodiales; family Lycopodiaceae; genus Diphasiastrum; species Diphasiastrum complanatum. The sequence continues at coordinate 75,714,285 of CM055096.1, read as the reverse complement.
GAGTACCACCAGAGATCACGCAAGTATCCATAAGTACAGAGATATGACCTGATGGCATGACATCAGCAAATACTTCCTAGGTCGTGGCTAATCTGCCACTCTTGTAATTCTCTGATTAGTTGTAGATGTATAATCACTCTAATCTTAGGTTTACATAGAGAGACCGTACTTACTGGATAATCCAAGTGTAACTAAGAGAAGAGACACTGAAGAAGTCTGGTGCTAGTAAGCAATCAAGACGAACACAGACAGAAGCTTCGCCTGCGTGCGAGAAGATAATTTTGTCTAGGATCAGAAGATCCAATTGTCCACTAGTGAAGTGATACTACTACTTGTGAGAGAACCGTGCTTCTCTCATGCCAACGCACTACGTGGATTCGCATGCAGTGCCCTAAAGAAACCAGAGAAAATCAATATAGATTATTTTCTAGTTGTGTCTGATCTTGGATGTTGAATGCTTATGTTGTTTATTCCATATGTCTGATTTTTCTTGTTCCCTTTGAATTCCGCACCTTGGTTGAAATTATGTCGAATGTTGTATTCATTTTATGAACGTAGATCAGTAGTAACTGACTATTCTCTGGAGGATTGTAGGAGTGTTTCAGCTAGAAGTGCCCAGCGAACGCATCTAAACTCCACCCGAATCTTGAAAGAGAGTCGCGACTGTTTCGTGAATTTTATCCCCTAGATTCATTAGTGGTATCAAAGCATCTCACGATTCTCATTAGTGGTATCAGAGCCACCCTGGCATATTCTGACATAGCCAAGAAGCTAGCAGATCCAGGAGGCCAAGCATTCAGACAATCAACCATCAACAAGAAAATAGACTTCAAGAAGCAAAGGCTTGAATCAGCAGCATGTAGAACAAGATCTGCACTATACTTAATTCTTCAGGATCTAACTTTCGAGCCTGGAAAGTTAACATCTTTGATACTCAAGGGCGAAGGACTCTTTCCCCGGGTGGATGGCACAGAAGAAATGCCTACGACAACAGGCAAGGAGCAACGCGAATGGAGGGAGAAAAACGACAAGGCAGTAGCCTTGCTATCATCTTCCATCGAATATAGCCTTACACTTGACCTGGCTACACTCTCCAAAGCTAAGGAGATGTGGGATGCACTGCTCACAAGATTTCAGACGAAATCAATAAGTCAGATTATGATGTTGGAAGGTCAGCTGACGAATCTGCAGTGGGATGGAAAAGACCTCACCTCTTTCGTGAGAAAGATGAAGGATCTGTTTCTATCACTACACAACTCAGGAGCAGAGAATGCAGTATCAACTGAGAAGCAGCTCACATATTTGTTGAGAGTCTTACCCAGATCTTTCCAGACGACACGAACCCTGCTCGCGAAAGATCCTACCATGAATCTCGAAAAGGCGATTGTCGAGATTCGAGAGAAAGTCGAGGCCAGCGAGCATCTTGATCACAAAGATGGTTCTGATCAGGCACTCTACGGCAACAGAGAAAAATCAAAGAAACAGTTCAAGCCTAAGAATGAGTCGAATCAGAGGCAGGATCGTGACCACCAAGTAGAGGGGACCAGCAAAAGCAACTGGAAGACCAAAGGGAGGTCGAAACGACAAGATGCAGACAAGAAGACCTGCACGAGATGCAGAAGAGACGGGCATACAGTAGATACCTGTTGGCTCAATCCCAAGATTGAGTGTATCCATTGCCATAAGAAGGGACAGGAGAACAATAATAGTTCTTCCTATGTCGAGGAGCCCGAGAGCTTGAAGATGGGCGAAGAAATAACGAATAAAAATTGTTCGACCGCCTACATCTGTGAAGATGTGTGTGCAGCATCAACGTCTAACACACACGAGGTGATCCTGGATTCAGGAGCCACCTCGTACTTCGTGACATCAAGATGAATCATGTTTGATTTCAGAAGTGCAGATCCCTCAAGATTCATAGTTCTTGGAGATGGATCCAAACATCAAGTGAACGGTATTGGTTCACTCTGGCTCAACACCAACGGCAGAGACAGACGACTCAAAGACGTTCTGTTTGTGCCAACTCTGCAGCAAGACTTGCTCTCTGTAGCAAGAATAGCAGATGTAGGGATGCGTGTGACGTTTTCTAACGAAGCATGCAACGTGATTGATGCCAGCACCAGCACTCTCATTGCTCAAGGCAGAAGGAAGGGCAACCTATATCATCTAAAGGTGCGCCTACCTGAAGATCAAATGCATAGACCCATGATGACTTGCCAGACACTCTGTGGCACAAAAGACTCTGCCACATGAACTCAATGACACTCTACTAAGCAAGTCATCATGGAGAAATAACAGGGGTAAGCATTTTGAATGCAACCAGTTTGACCACCTATAATGCATATTTGAAAGGCAAGATGTCATGCACACCATTCGTCAAAGACTCCTACAGAACGACAAAGATTCTGGAGCTGGTGCACTCTGACATTTGCGGTCCATTCAACGTGATCTCAGTAAAAGGTTCAAAATATTATATAACCTTCATTGATGATTATAGCAAGTTTGCCAGTGTATTTTATTCAGAATAAATCTGAAGCACTCGATAAATTCACAGAATATGTGAATTGGGCTGAGAGATACATAGGCAACAAGCTGAAGCAGATCAAAACAGATCGAGGTGGCGAATATATCTCGAATCGCTTCACTGACTTCTACAATGATCGTGGCATCATTCACAGAAGAACTGCAGCCTACACACCGCAGTACAATGGTGTTGCTGAACGAAAGAACAGGACCCTGATGGAAGCAGCCAGATGCATGATGGCATACTCGAAGGCTCCAAGGGCACTGTGGGCTGAAGTAGTAGCTACAGCCGCATACATCCAAAACAGGACAGGTAAATCTGGTATTCCTCACACGACGCCACATGAGCTATGGTGGGGTAAGAAACCCAACCTGTCTCACGTCAGAATATTTGGCTGTGCAGCATATGCACATATTCCTTATAAGCTTCGCAAGAAGCTTGATGAGAAAGCCAAGCAAGGATTTTTGGTAGGTTATGACAATAATTCGTCATACTACAGAATCTACATGCCAGACACGAACACTGTGAAAATAGTGAGGGATGTCAAATTCGACGAGAGCAGGACAATGGCCAACAAAGACCCTGTTAGCTATGAAGTTCTAGAAAGACAGTACTATGACCTGTCGCCAACGTCAGAAGGAGCAGAGGACGAACACGAAAACGAAGATTTTCAAGTCGTCTCCCATTCGAACGACAAATCAGACAAAGAAAGATTCGAGAGGCAACATGTCGCCGCAGTTCCTGTAAACCAAGATGGTTCCGGACCGAGCAGCGCAGACAAGGGCAAAGGCATAGCTGTTCCGGGAGGATCTCCCAGAAGGTCAACAAGACCACGAAGAGCACCAGCAAGATTTGTGCCAGGCAGCTCAGCTTCCACATCAAAAGAATTCTGCGGGTTCAGTGGCGAACCACAGACATTCGAGGAGGCGATTGAAGGTCCAGAAAAGGACAAATGGATCCAAGCCATGAACGAAGAGATGGAGTCCATGAGGTAGAACCAGGTATGGATGTTGGAGCCATTACCTCTAAGCGCAAGACTGTCAAATGCAAATGGGTTTTCAAACTCAAATATGAACCAGACGGGAGTGTGACAAAATACAAGGCAAGACTGGTAGCGAAGGGTTTTTCTCAGAGATACGGTATTGACTACTCTAAAACCTTCTCTCATGTCGTCAAACATTCATCCCTACGTATATTGTTTGCATATGCAGCAGCTTATGACCTCAGGATCCACATTGTGGACGACAAGACAGCCTTCTTGCATGGCGAATTAGACGAAGAGGTCTACATGGATCAACCCCCAGGATCTGTCTCGAATTCACTTCCTGACTATGTATGCAAAATGCATAGAAGCATCTACGGTCTGAAGCAATCAGCCCGACAATGGTACAAGAAGAAGGATTAGGCCCTGAAATCATTGGGATCTGATACTTTGTAGGAGTGAACAGCTAATTGCTGAAGTAAAGACAGACATCTCGAAGCATTTCGAGATAGTGGATCTGGGAGAAGCCAGGTGTTACCTAGGGTTACAAATTGAAAGGGACTATGAGGGAGGCAAGTTATACCTTCACCAGTCCAGATATACCCAAAAGATCCTAGAGGACTTTGGGATGCTAAACTGCAAAGGAGCAAACACTCCAATGCTCGCAGGGACAATGCTAACAAATGACGACTGTCCGAAGCAGACCATTGTAGCCCAGTCTTCCTGCGAAGCAGAGTACGTAGCAGTAGCAAAGATGGCCAACGATATAATTTGGCTAAGGCAGTTCCTGGACGAATTGGTCAAAACAAGGAACGAGTCATTGGTCTTGCAGATGGACAACACCTCTGCGATACACCTGACGAAAGATCATGTGTTCCACTCAAGAATGAAACACATTGCGATCAAGTATCACTTGATCAGAGATCTAATTGAAAGGAAGATGATGCAAACCACCTTCATAGGAACGAAAGATATGGTTGCTGACATCTTCACTAAAGCGCTGGACAAAGGGCTCTTTGAGAGGCAAAGGAGCAGTCTCGGGATCATAAAGCTACCATGCTTTGAGAGAGAGCTGAAGAAACAAAGTGTTTTTGATTACAAAGCCTTGCTAGCTTTCAGCCCTTCACCTGACGAAGATGTTCGCGAACTCGAACATCTGGAGACACGAAACACGAAGAGTTTAGCGAATACGAAAGTGAACGGAGATGAAGACGAACGGTTCGCGAACACGAAAGATCCACGAACGAGATTCCTTTGTGATCCAGCAAGAGAGAAAGTCAGACGAGGTAAACGAAACCAACGGTGGAAACGAAACTCGTTCTGTCCTCACGCTCCAAGGAGTACCACCAGAAATCACGCAAGTATCCAGAAGTACAGAGATCTGACTTGATGGCATGACGTCAGCAGATACTTCCTAGGTCGTGGCTAATCTGCCACTCTTGTAATTTCCTGATTAGTTGTAGATGTATAATCACTCTAATCTTAGGTTTACATAGAGAGACCGTACTTACTGGATAATACTTGACATATATCAAAACAGGATACACCAAGTGTAACTAAGAGAAGAGACACTGAAGAAGTCTGATGCTAGTAAACAATCAAGACGAACACATACAGAAGCTCCGCCTGCGTGCGAGAAGATAATTCTGTCTAGGATCAGAAGATCCAATTGTCCGCTAGTGAAGCGAGACTACTACTCGTGAGAAAACCGTGCTTCTCTCACGCCAACGCACTGCGTGGATTCGCATGCAGTGCCCTGAAGAAATCAAAGAAAATCAATATAGATTATTTTCTAGTTGTGTCTGATCTTGGATGTTGAATGCTTATGATGTTTATTCCATATGTCTGAGTTTTCTTGTTCCCTTTGAATTCCGTACCTTGGTTGAAATTAAGTCGAATGTTGTATTAATTTTATGAACGTAGATCAGTAGTAACTGACTACTCTCTGGAGGATTGTAGGAGTGTTTCAGCTGGCAGTGCCCAGCGAACGCATCTGAACTCCATCCGAATCTTGAAAGAGAGTCGCGACTGTTTCGTGAATTTTCTCCCCTAGATTCATTAGTGGTATCAGAGCATCTCACGATTCTCATCAATACCCTCATGCCTAAACATATACACATGTGATTTATAATCTATAGCGGGTTGCTTACTTGCATGCCACCGCTTACCAAGTACAATATCAAACTTAGCTAGTTTAGTAATTTCAAAATCTAACTTCTCGGTATACGTCTGAATAGTCAAGGAAGTCCGAGAGACTCTTTCATCCCAAACCTCTGTTCTCTTACCATCTGGCATCACAACAGTATACCAGTAATCAGATGGAATAGTAGCTAAGCGCACCACGCGGTGTCAAACAAGACGAGCACGTCATGACCTTCCAGCTTCTCCCTCATGCGTATCAGTGCACTATCAAGAAACTGATAAGCTTCACGCGTCTTGGTGGACAAATAACAAACTGGTGCTTCTGAAACAAGCTTCCGCATCGAAATAGTCATGACACGACGAGTGTCCTCATCATCACTTACCAAAAAGTCATCCATGCTTTCATCTTGACGTTGCATGGTATGGAGCTTCTTGTCCGTTGTAGTGGGTTTCTTTCCTTGCCTAACCTGAATCCAAGATCTAGTCAATCTAGCATCAAAGAGACGGAGTTAGTTGTCATGCGGAGGTTCGTTCCCATGAGAGCGATAGTATAGTTCAAATTTCAACACGAATGGAAGATCTAACACTACATCCATTAACACTAAGTATTAACACCATCCATTAACCCTAAATCCACAACAATGATAGGAACTTACTCTTCTCTCTCTCCCTTTCTCTCTCACAAAAAGCATAAGAAATAGCAATCCCAATAATGATCAAATCCAACAATTAGCAAAATCCAAAGAAAGCATGAGAAATGGAGGAAAAGAGAGGAAGAGCAAGGACATTCATCAATCCATTTCTAAAGAAAACCAATCTGCTTTATTGAAATGAGAAAATGAACATGAGGAACAACTCGAGTTGGTCTCTTTTTATAGTAGAGAGAAGGACTCTGGCCTCTAAATCCTATTGGTCCAGTCTTGTCTCTCTTTTTATTCAGATTTAAAAAAGTGTGGGAACCATCAAAATTGGAGGGAAACCCAACTTTATTCACTAACTTGACATTTAGGCCCTGCAACATTAAAAGTCCCGCAAAAAGGCCTAAAGTCCTTTTATTAACATTCTAATGAATCAAATAACTATGTGATTATTGGGTTGGACTTACACACGCAGGGTGCCAAATCCCTCTCACTTATTAACTAGGGTTAGGGTTGCCTTGGAATCCGCAAACCCTTCAACAGTATCCCCCACCAAAACTGGTGGCGGTCCCACGACACCTGCAATATGCAGTTATTGGGGACTTTTATTGGCTTCGCGCCGAATCTTAATTAAATGATACTGCACCTTCTCCATAAAGTCAAGACGTGCAGTATTGAAATCCAAATTATGCGGCAGGAAACAACGGTGGGCTCCGGAAATCCACTTGAAAGTTGTCCATGAGGTGAAGCGGGATTCCCAAGAGTCTCCCATCATAGCCGCATGGAAATACAGTCGAGCAATCGGTAGCTGATCTTTGATTTGCTCTGAGGCCATCGGCTTATTTGGATCAAATGCCAGGATAGGAAGACAATCATCCCATTTGGTTGCCACTGACGCCAACAGAGTTAGATCTTTTGCAAACATTGTCGATTGTCGCACCGTTGGATCCGGAGAGTGGACATACTCTCTCTGATATGCTTGTAAGGCCCGGTGGAAATCCACTGAAATATTTCAGCTGTAAGACTGGTGGATGATTGGCCAATTGGGCGTATGGATGGTGATTTTATCCATAGCCAATTCCAATTCCATTTTTGTCTTCGCGGCATTGGCACGTAATAAGGATCTACCCGCAACTGGCGAGGGCTGGTAACGTAACTCCTAATTGATTTCAGAGTTTTCTCAAAAATCGTGATTCTCCATGCCGGCTGCTCTCCTAGTGCAAGTATTTTGTCCAATTCTTTGTTGGCCTCGATCTCGGAGGTTTTAAATTTAAGAACCCATCCACCACGCGAGGACTCATGTGGATGTTGCTTTAAGAAGGTCTGGATCTGGTCCTCGACGCTGATGGGCCTTCTGAATAAATGGCTTGTCCTTGATGAGGATGCACCCGCTTGTACTGCCGGTATAGTTGGCGGTTGATCTGCTAGATCTGGAGCTCCCCCCTGGTCCATGCTCAAATCAACCCCTGTATCCATCTGTACAGCTTCTTGGCGCGAAGGGGAGAATTGCGGCATGACCGGGACGGAGATTTGTGGTCCGGCTTCCAACACTTGAGCGGCGGCTTTTCCATAGACATTGATGGTCTCTTTTGCCTTTGCCAACTCGATTGAAGCTGCTCCTTTGAACCTATCAAAGCGACCTTGGAATCCCTGAAGGGCCACTTTGTATGTTTCCACTTTCTTGAACAAATATGCAATCTCCGTCGGTGTGACCGGATGATCGGGTATTTGTGTTTGCAGATATGCATCACGCTCAAGGGTGGTCGCATCCAATTCACCTTGAAGCCGTGTGCGATCTTGTTCGGCCATTTGTAATTGCCCCTTCAGTTGCTACACCTGTTGCTTGGCATCTTGCACTGTCTTATCTACCTGATCATGTGCGGTTGTTAGGGCATTTTGCAGGGCGTTGATGTAGGTTTCCAAGCGATCAGCTTGTTGCTGGGCCAATGTCTTTTCGCTTTCGGCCTTTTCTTCATGTTGCTTGGCTATCTTCACCTCTCGATTCAGTTGGACAATTTTTTGGCAGATCAGCGTGTTTTCGGATCCTAAATCAGAGATCCTCTGCTCCATTTCCTTCTTCTTATCCAACATAGACTAGATCTCTTGCCCAACGCTTGAAACTAACCCGAGAGCATCACCAGAATCGACAGTCGTGGAGGTGGCAGTAGTAGGAGACCCTAATGGTACTATCTGTGATAGGCGTGGAATAGGTGCCAAAGTCTCTTCTTCTTCAAAAATATCCTCGTCTTCAAACCCTTCAGGCATCGTGGCGTCGAACTGCTTCAGTGACTTGACAGTTGTGTCGAGTCGAAGTGTGGCTGGGCTACCCTGTGTGGTTGGTTGCTAACTGGCATCTTCGACACCAACAGTAGCTTCATGGATATGCCCGAATCCTCTTCCAGGAGATTGGGGTTCAAAGGGTGCTGGGCTCTGGGGCATTTCAAAGATTTCGATGGCCCCAAGGGGGTCGGAATCATCGAACATATCCATGAAGAATTGTGTGTTGGGTGAGGTTGCTTCGGTGTGCGGGGGTGAGGCGGCCTGGGCAGCTGTGATGGGAATGGTAGGCCCAATGGTCACAGACTGTCCTTGTATGGGAGCAGAGGCGAGGGAAGCATCAGAGGCGAGGGAATGGGAGGTTCACTGCGAACAGCAACAGGGGGTGGAAGTGCAGCTGATGAGGTGACTTGCTTCAACCGTCTTTGTCATAATGGTGCAGAGAATCTTATTGGAAAATTCAGCTTGGCCATTCCCTCTAGGATAATAAGGAGTACTAAATCTATGTATAACAAAAAAATCTTCCAGTAAACACTTTATTGTTTGATTAACAAAGTGTGTATCCCGATCACTGACAATTTCGATCGGACATCCAAATTTGATTATAATATTTTCATATAAAAACTTGGCCGTAGATTTCGCATCAGCTACTTTGACAGCTTTGGCTTCAACCCACTTGGTCATATAATCAGTTGCGATGATAATGTATCGGGCCTGAGATCCTTGAGTAGCAGGATGAATAGGACCAATATAATCCAGTCCCCATTTTTCAAACGGTGCTTGCGATAAAACCGGATGTAGGGGTTCATAATTCTATCGAGTAGGTCGTCGTGCTCGCTGGCAGACATCACATGTCTGAATAAAATTTTATGTGTCCTTATGAAGCGTAGGCCACCAACAACCGGATTGCAAAAGTTTGCGAACATTAATATCTATAGAGAAGTGTCCTCCACCCATGCCATCATGTGAAAACATGATTAGATCTGGTACTTCATGCGGTAAAACACATCTTCGTAAAATATTATCTGATCCACGACGATACAATTGTCCTGCAATTAATTGATAAGGTTGAGTCTTATGAATCAATTGTCTTTTTTGTACTTTTGTCAAAGAGTCATTCGGTTCTCCTAGCATCACGTACTCAACAATATTTGCCGCCACTCAGGTACCGCTTCAACATAGAACAACGCAGCATCTGGCAGTTCATCATCCACTTTAGTATTAATTGGTGCGGATTCAATTCGTGAAACGTGATCGGCTAGATAAAATTGCTTCCCCTTTCTGACCACAATTCGAAAGTCAAATGCAGTCGATAATAATAACCATCTTGCAATACGTCCAGTATTACAAGTCTTATTTACAAAGTAAAGTAACGGTTGATGATCCGTATAAAATGCAAAGTGCGTTTCCATGAGATAGTGACGAAATTTCCGAACAGAAAAAACATGGCTAGCGCTTCACGTTCTGTTGTTAAATAATTTTTCTCTGGATCTGTAAGTTGTATGCTTGCAAATCGTATAGGATAATCCTTCTTATAGTCACCTGGTTGCGTCAAAACTGATCCAATGGCGTATTTTGAGGCATCCGTATGAACATGAAAGTCTAATGTCCAATCTGGAGAACGCAGTATTGGTGCTGAAGATAATGCTTTTTTTAACTTTTCAAAGGCTTCTAACGCCTCTACTGTCCAAATAGGAACAATAGTTAATTTGTATATAGGTCGTGCTAAATCCGCAAAGAAGATAATAAAAATTCGATAGTAGTTCGCATGACCCATAAACACATAAACTCTTCGAATTGTTGCTGGTGGTGGCAATTCCACAATAATTTTGATCTTAGAATAATCGGTGGCAATACCATGTCTTGATATCACATGTCCAAGCACCACTCCGTGAGAAACCCATATCTGGTATTTTTCTGGATTTAGAGAAATCTGATATTTGCGGCACCTTTCAAAGACTTTCTCCAATCGATCCAGGTGGTCTGTATCTGTACTATGAACTCCCAAGTCGTCCAAGTAAATTTCAAGGAATTTCTGCTGATAATCTTTAAAGGCAAATTAAATTACTCTTTGGAATGAACTTGGTGCATTACAGAGTCCAAACGGCATTACTTTGTGAGCATAGGTGCCCCATTCTGTTGCAAAAGCAGTTTTGTGGCAATCGGCAGGTGCAATCTTAACATGGTTGTAACCACTAAATCCATCCAGGAAACTATAAGCTTCCGCTCCAGCAAGGCGATCCAAAATGCTTTCAGTAAAAGATAAAGGAAAGTGATCCTTCCGTGTCACTTTATTCAATGCTTTGAGATTCACACAGATTCGTAATTTTTCATTTCTTAGGAACAATGACAATCGGTGAAATCCATTCGGTATGCTCGATCTCATAAATGAAATCGGCGTTAAGCAATCTCTGAAGTTCTTTCTTTATCAGATCTGTCACATTAGGATTACAACGATAGAACTTTGTAACCTTTGGTACTGCATCAGGTACTAAAGGTATGGTATGTTCAATGACTGATGTCGAAATACCCTTCAAATCTTGATAAGTCCATGCAAAACAATCTTCATACTTAATAAGTAGCAAACAGAGTGCTTGATACTGTTCAGGAGTAAGTTGTGATCCCACTTGTACAATCTTTTCTGGTTCTTCTGGTTCTGCAAGATTCATTGGCTGCGTCCTAGCTGGGCCATCGTAAACCTCTTTAGATTACGGCATGTGTTCTTCAGGTTCACGATGTGCTTTAGGTAACATGATAACCACATCATCCAGTGTATAACGTTTAAAATGCTCTGGCATATCATGCTGGACTACATTTGTTTGTTCTTTTTCGAAAGGACTTGTCTTGGATCTTTGTTTAGTCTTCTTAGCAGGAATTGATCATGGAGGTGATGACTTTCGGGATGATAAGTCTTTCTTCTCATGTGAAGACTTCCTAGACGATGATGTCTTGCTGGAGATCTGACTTGAAGAATCATTCTTGACTTTTCCTTTGTCTTTATCCAATAGAACTGGCACTTCCTTTAAATCAATCTTTTGAGTTGGATTTTCTCATTTCAGGACCGTATTATAGTGTTGCTTTGCCTGTTTCTTCATCATCGAACCTGTCATCCTGTCTCCCTTCAATATAACTGCTTTGGACGATTTGATTGTTGGTTCATCAAGAACATTACGCACTCCAAATCTGGTCGGATCCATATGATGTAGAATCTGTTCATCCGTAAGTTCTACATTGTCATCATAAGTTAAGGCATGGCTCATTGGTATGAGATCATCCTCAATTGGATCTTGTATAGGTTCCGTTGATATCCAGGCTACATTCAGCACATTTAGTGAAAACGTGATTGGCGTATCCAAAGTTTGATCTAACAAGGAAATCTCGCTCATCTCTCATTGAATATCTTGCTGACACATATATCCTGTTGTACAATCAATTGTTGCAAGATCTTCGTTCCAATTGACAGTATTCGTTTTAGTGAACTCCCAATTTTTTCTCTGGTCGATCACAAGTGTGATCCATTGTTGATGAATCGTCATCCGCTTTTTGAACCACTGGCTTGATAGTCCAAGTTGTAGGATCAATTTTAATTGCACGTTCACGATTTTCAAAAGTGATTTTGCCGGTACCCCAGTTATGAATTACTTGCGCAACTCGTAACCATGGACGTCCTAAGAGAACTCGGTAGACATTTGGTGCTTCTGGTAAGTCCATCACTATGAAAGTAATGACGAACTGTACTCCTGCAATCCTGACAGGTATATCTTCCACCATTCCTCGTGGACGAACCGTCGTTTGATCAACTAGCTTAATAGCAAAAGTAGCAGGCTTAATCTTTGTAAGGCCCCATTTTGTACATAGCTTTGTAGAAATCAAGTTAACTCCTGAACCGCCGTCTATCATGGTTGCTTCTTTAGAAAATTGTCTATGTTGTATCGGCAGAGTGATATTCTTTTGTTCACTTTTCTAAGCTGCTCCAACATGTAGTACATCGTTAGATTCTTCAAATCCAGCACAAAAAAGCGGCTCCTGATGGTCTTCTGACTCTTCTTGAGCTAACTTTTGCGCTAAGACTTCTTTTGCTTTTGGCACCAACTTTAGGAGCTCTCCCAATGGAATATTGATCTTGCTAGACAAAATATTCATGAGTAGTTTTGTATGCGGTGCTTCCGGTTCAGTCATCTTGAAGGGTTCTTCGTGATGATGTAATTGATCATTCATATCCGTACGTAAATTTCTTGGAGGCTGCAATGGTGAAGACCGCACTTCAGCTGTTACTTTAGCAGCTTCAAGTTCCTCTTCTTTTTGTAGATGCTTAATCCACTGTCTCATATCCTGATATCTTCATTTTTTCTATATTAAAATTTGGATAGACTTCCGATGCTGTTGGTATATCGTTCAATGGTATAGAATCAACAGGTACTGAATCCACTACTGGTTCTTTTTGCTTTTGTGCTCTGGTGACCACCATCAAGGGTGCACTTGGTTTATTATGAGCTACTGATCCTTGTTTGATTGTTATCAAATTTATAGGTGTTGTAGCTAATGGTGACTTTGGTCTTGCTGGACAGTCTTTATAACAATGCCCATATCCACAGTCACGACAAAATGGTACAAATTTTTCTTTATTTGAGCATTCTGCAACTCTGTGATTTTCTCCACATGCAAAGCATCCAAGTGGTGCTCTTGCCCAATTTCTCGAGGCTTGTTGTTGAGCAGTGGCATAAATGGCATATTGTTCTGAAAATCCACCTTCCTGATCATTACCATAGCTCCATTGCTCAGCACTTCCGTAAGGTTCTGGTTCCATCAAATTGGCAAGAGGAGCGGAGTGCTTTGGTGGAGCAGGCAAAGCTAGACGTTCCGGGTATCCAAGAGTAGATTGTCGTAGTCTTATTGCTGGATTGCCTCCATAGTGTCGATCTCGATATCCCATCTGGGCACACCGTTGCTGAATCATCCGAGGGTTGAAGTTGCAAAAGGCAGTCTCATGGTCAGGTGAATTACACAGATGGCAAACACTGATTTCCATTCGTTTTTTCAATTGAGGACACTCGTTCACTGTGTGATTTTCCGTACAAATAGAACACCAGACATTTTCCCTGGTGGGAAAAGTCTTTGCAAACTTCTCAGGTTCCTTGTTCGCTTTTCTGTGGTAATTTTCCAATGCTTTGATCTTCTCATCAAATTGCAACTGCAACTTTTCCATCTGTTTCTGCTGGGTCTTCCCAAGTTTCTCGAACTCATTGAGCATCATTTCTGCAGTAGCATTGGCATTTGTTGATGCTGCCATCTTGTATAAGGCAACATACTGACATTCGGCTCATCATCTGAATCTTCATCCTCCTCCCGAATTGCATCGTCCATCGCATTTTGCAAAAGTGTCTACTCATTATGGCGTTTCAGTTCACGTCTGATCCGTTTAGGTAGGTAGACCTGACAAAAACCACATAATCATGGCATTTTCATTAATCAGCTCAGGCTCACATTCAGATCTAAGACGTTTCACCCTTTCGATGTAATCTCGAACTATTTCCCGCTTTCCCATTTTAAGTAAATAAAAGTAGGAAAGGGTCTTCTATAAACTTCCACGGTTTGAACCGTGTGATAAGGGCTCGTTTAACAACCTCCCAATCATTCCGTTCAGTTTCATCTTGGTTATAGTACCAATCTTGTGTTGCGCTTGTTAAGGCCATAGGAAACAGCTTAAGTTTATCTTGAGGATAAATCTCACCATAGACCTCACAGAATTTAGCATAGACCTGAACAAATCGAACTGGATCTGTTAATCCATTATATTTGGGTAGATCCAATCGGGGTGCTCTTCTAACAATAATTGGATTGACCTCCTGTGGAGCAGCTCCAGGGGCAGCCATTTAGATCAATTTGATAATGTGATTGGATATAGATTTTTCCAAAAACTATCTCAAATTAGATCTGCTAGCTCTATTCCACTTTTCAAGAATCTGATTCTATATGATGAAAAACTACCCAAAATTCGATCAATCGATACTTCTCAAAAAATGATAAATCTCTAAGAGTCCAATTCAAAATATATCATATCTGATCCAAATTTTGACAGAGACTTGATCTGGAAAATCAGAAACTAAAAATAGAACTGGCGAAGGTTCTCTAGGCGAAGGTTGTCTCGACGAAGGTTCAGCAGTGCTATTTTGGAATTAAAACTCTCTGAACACTTTTCTGGCAATTTCTTGGAAAATAACCTTCGTCGACTTCTCAGATGGAAGATCTGACACAGATAAAACTATGGACAACTTGACGAAGGTTTCTGACACAAGAAAATATAGTTTTTATGATCTGGCGAGGGTAAAAATCAAGATTTTTTGTGATCTGATCAAGATAAATCTTCGTCGAACTCAAAAATAGTATTTTTATATAAATAGAATGTTCTGGAAACTCGGCGAAGGTTCGGACGAAGGATCAAGAGTAATACTGGTAATTTTGCAAAAAAGTGACTTTTTGACAAAAATATGACAATATGACAACTGATCCTCTGAAAACCTTTCTATTTTTGGTATTATTCTTCGTCGACCTGGCAGTAGATAGATCTAAATCACATCTAAGCACAGTGAATTGGGCGAAGGTTCTTTTTCTGTATTTTTTAGGATTTTGATAATTTTTGGTGTTTTTTGGTGGTTTTTCTAATGTTTCTAAAAATCTGCTGGGAATTAATCTTCGCCCTTCAAACTAAAGGTTCTGTAAACAAAATCGAAGGTGTCTGCAACTCGACGAAGGTTTCCTGATTGAGGGTAAAAAGTTCTGGGCTCTGATGACACTTTTTGTCTCTTTTTGACCAAATTTGACAGATTTGATCGATTTTTTTTGTTATTTTTTCTGATATCTCAAATCCAAATGGATCTTAAGATTGGTGATCTGAATAGCTTTCACTGTTTAATAATCAGATTAGATTTCAAACAAGCAAATCCACTCAAAACCTAGCAAAATCAATCCCAAACTAACCCTACAATGCAGTTTTAATACTATTCATGCCACGACAAGATGCCTAATGCAAGCTAACCATCAGCCAAACATGCTGCAAACTGAAAAATTGGCGTAGCTCCCCGGCAACGGCGCCAAAATTGTAGTGGGTTTCTTCCTTGCCTAGCCTGAATCCAAGATCTAGTCAATCTAGCATCAAAGAGACGGAGTTAGTTGTCACGCGGAGGTTCATTCCCATGAGAGCGATAGTATAGTTCAGATTTCAACATGAATGGAAGATCTAACACTAAGCATTAACACTACATCCATTAACCCTACTTCCATTAACCCTAAATCCACAACAATGATAGGAACTTACTCTTCTCTCTCTCCCTTTATCTCTCACAAAAAGCATAAGAAATAGCAATCCCAATAATGATCAAATCCAACAATTAGCAAAATCCAAAGAAAGCATGAGAAATGGAGGAAAAGAGAGGAAGAGCAAAGACATTCATCAATCCATTTCTAAAGAGAACCAATCTGCTTTATTGAAATGAGGAAATGAACATGAGGAACAACTCGAGTTGGTCCCTTTTTATAGTAGAAGGAGCTTGCGCCACCACCTATCAACAAAATCAGTGAAATGGTAACCAGCTTTGCGAACTTGCCAAACCCTCATTAGTTGGGGACTGCTTCAAATCAAAATACTCTTCCCACTTATGCAACCATTGATCTACTATATCAGTATTGCGTTGGGGAGTATTTCTTGCGAAATAATATCTTTGTCTTATGGGTAGGGTGGAGGTAACACATGACGAACAAGAGAAGACGGATAAGGCGAAGCATACTGCGAAGAAGATGCATAACCACTAGCTACCATCATCGCTCGCATCTCTGCGACGGTCTTTTCCACACTATCTATGCGAGCTTGCACAGATGGGGAAGTACCAACAGGCGAACGAGCAGCCACTGTAAGCGGATTATGAGTAGGGCTAAGCACAGGGCTAGATGGTGGTGATGGGAGAGCAACAGGTGGACTAAGCGAAATATCAACTCTATCATCTTCCATTATGGAAACAAAAACAAGACAATGCAAGATCAAGCTAAAATTTGCACTTATTGTAAAACACTGAGAAAAGACAAATCTGACCCAAAGCTCTTCAACTAGCAAAACAACAATAGATAGGGAAGGAGCTCTCCCTGAAATCCAAGCAAGAATTCCCACAGAAGTGCGCTTGAGTAGCAAAATTTGAACGCTGATTCTGCCTTAAAAGAAATCCCTCAAGACCTGGAAAAAAGTCAGGATTGCCTCCTCCTTCAGAGATGTGCAAAGCTCCAGCAAATGATCGTTGATCGGGCCGTTGATTTTCACCCACTTAGTGCCAAAATTTTACCAGAACAACTTCCAAATAGCTTCAGGACAGCTGCAGAACAATTGGCTAATAATCGTTGGACAAAGCAAAATAGAACAACCCCAACAGTTGGAGGAGGGCGCTAACACAACGCTAGAACAGCAGAACTGAGCGCTTCAGTTCATCCTACAATTTCAGATACCACTGTCCATACAGTGAGTGCTGGAACGGTCAGGAATAAGCGCTAGATCAGCACTCTATATTTCCCAAAATTAGGATGTTGATAGATCCTCCAAACGGCGCTGGAACAGTTGAAGAAAGTGCGCTAGATCAACGCTGGATCAGCGCTCTACTTTTTTCCCAATTAGAATGTTGATAGATCCTCCAAACAGCGCTGGCACAGTTGAAAAACGTGCGCTGGATCAGCGCTGGAGCTATAGGAAACAAGTGCCCAAAATCTCTTCCAATTTGAATTCGTTTCCTTCCTGCCACAGGAGGGCAATGGAGCATCAAAAGATTTTTACCCAATTTTCCCCCCGAAATTAGATTGTTGTGGGCTCCCTATATGCTGGAATAGCATCGTTGGAGGCCCACCCTTTTTCTCCAATCTCTCTTTCACATTTTCCCCCTCCAAAATCTTTCAAAACAAGAGAAAAATGACAATTTTTTACACTTTCTCTCTCTAGAACATACGTTTCTCTCTCTAAAAAGAGGCTATGATACCAATTGTCACAAGCCACTCTTTCCAAGCTCGTGACTCCCAGAAGGCCGGTGTGTAGACTGAATCTCCCAACCATAGGCACCCTCTCCTTGGGTCCTTCTACTTGCTATTCCCGTCAACTGGCACATGGCATCCACCTGTGGGTGATCAATTCACTTGGCATGTCTGGCCCCTGTGACTTGTGAATATTGAGTGACTCATAGGGTACCACCCCCGTGCCCCGCCAAAGACCTGTGAGACCCTCTTGGTCACCCCGAATAATTGTGGGCTAGTGTCTCGTCACTAACGGCTAGAGTCCTGATGGTCAAGACACATCGCATCTCAGACAATTCTGTGTCAATGATTATAATGCATGATGCACTTAAGCAGTTGGAAGTGCATAATATCAATGCAATCTTTTCACCATAAACATCCAATGCAAACGAAGTCCTAACATACTGATTGGTGCATATTCATAACAGTGTAATGTATCCCCATTTGTAAATTGATCACCCCATGCATGGACATATGCAAACACGCAACCGCAAATCCTCAGGCAAAAAATGCAAGAAGAATGGAAACTCATTCTATGATTTGGATGCAGGTTATCTTTCTTGAACCTCCAGTGTATGTGCGATAACTGCAGACAACATTTGTTCACATGATGATTGCAGAGAACATTTGTTGAACAGGAACACAATGACCAACATCTTGGAACATAACGATGCAGAGATTATGCAAAACCTAACAATCTCAAGGAGATTTTGAAGACCCCTCAAAACACACGCTTGAAATCCAAAAGTCGAGAATCTAGTTCGTGAGCGTTGTCAATGGAGCATTTCGTAGATATTTATGCCAGCCCGACTGGATTGTACCAACAATGTTGTCCCCTATGACGACGCCTAATCAGATGGTTTCTTCTAAAATTTGACCTCAAATTTGCTATGTCTGAACATTGACCTAGCCCGCAAGGAAAGCTTCAAAGAAACAAGCAACATGCACCCGTGGGCAACCCCAAAAAGGAAGCAAGAACGTAAAATAGAAGCATAATAAGGTTGCACAGGGGGGAGAGAGAGTGTGCGTGCATAAGCAAGCAAAAGGGATCGATCTAGGTCGAGCGAGAGTGAGCGAGCAAGTAGAGATAAAGAGCTTAAAAAAATAACACAAAGAAGCAAAAAAGTATAAACGTGAATCGTGAAATCAAATGGTGGCGGGAGAGTACACAAGAATAAGTGTTCCAGTCTGCGCACACACAATGACACACAAAATCTAACGACCCAAATGAAACGATGAGTGTAAACCACACTTTTCCACTAAACTCAGCGTCATTAAATTTACACTAGTTATCAGTCAACGAGAATACTTTCCAATTTCATAGCGAGAAAAGTTGAAGCAACAGGACCATTAATAGCATTAATCATCATGCAATCTTATGAATCATTGAGAATATTGCTTAAGGACAGGGAAATTGTGCTAAAGGTTCTGCAGAGCATTGCTTGCCAAAACCCTATAATCCATTTATAAAAGCGTATCAGATTTTAAAATCACCTACTAATAAAAATTTTGTAGGTTATGGTAAATTACATGTTTCCACTAAGCGAGAACTATTCAGTAAACAGAAAGAACTTATCAATCTCCTTTCTGGACGATTGTACCGGTTCTAGGATTCAATACTAGCGTGGCGTGGAATTGAATCGCATCTAAAGCAAAAGATGTATTATTTTCACTCAATCAACTTTATCAGTTCTAAGAACCACACGCATGTTGTAGAAAGGCATGCAGATGCAACAGAGAATTAAGCTACCTGGAAACCAGTTTCCAGCCATCCTCAATGCTGTCCACAGCCCATCCAAGAGGTTTCCAGCCCAACTAAAAACATTCTACACACTCCTAACTCGTTTTACAGCAAACCTTCTGTGTGATTCATGCTTCAAACCAAATATGCTCCGAGTTCAAGAAGGTAGACATGCCAAACCAGCATGCACAGGGTGAACACATCACGCAAACACTGATTTACATCCTTATTGCTCTATCTTTTGGGGATGAGCTTACCGGAACTGAGACAGCACGTTGGCAAATTGGAATTGCTAGACCTGGATTGCTTAGAACTGTCATAAATCTACAGGATCAGAGAGCTGAGCTCTGATACCATGTTGGAAAATCAGAGAAATCTAGATGATATCGGATTAGTAGAGCTCTGATAGAAACAGATGCTCGGATACCATGTCATAAATCAATGGAAACGTGGTGCAGCGAAAGTGGAGCAGGTGGTGATGGATCGGAAGTGCGGCAGTTACTTACAATGCATTCAAGATGTATTAATACAACAATGCGCAATAGAACTAGAATGTAGACAAAAACTTGCACTCTGATAATTATCAAATGGAGTACAAGAGCGTGAAGCTGGGCGCAAATACCAGGCTTCAGTTGAAAATCGTTGATAGCTAGATACTAGAATACAACAATAATAACTAATTGATTCTAAACTTACTTAACCATTGATCATCATTATAGAATAATCCATGTACATTGTTACAAAAGATGCTTGTAAGGGTGTTGACTCCACTGGATGTCAGATGATCAGTGCATTGGAATCCTCAGTTAATCTACTTACAGTCCCACAGAAGGAAGCCATTATTTTGATAGTATGTGGGTCGGATTTTCTAATTAACAGTATTGAAAAAATATACAAAGGATCGGATAATTTACCAAGGGTCAGATTTATTAGACCCGATCCGATCCGATCCGATCTAGGGTCGAAGACGCCCGCATATTTTTTGCCTCGATCTGATCCGATCCGGGGTCGGAAAATATCTCTTTGATGGGATTAACATTGGGTCGAAAAAGGCTTGGGTCGGAAAAAAAAAATTCGATCCTGAATTTTTCGATCTTTTGTACAAAACTTCGAATCTTCTTCTTTCCTTCTTTTTGTTGTTTTTAAGAATAGATATAAACAAGACTTTTCCAGGATGCTCATTACCTAATGGAATTGGGCTTGAGCATAGAATTTCAACAAGAACAACCAGCTGATTACAAGTAATTTGCCATAAGATCTGGTATAAAGACATTCACAACCGACCAAGAGTAATTTCAAGGACCTTGTAAATAGAGGTTTTACTCTTGTTGCATTTACTTATAACAACTTAATTATGGGGTTAACTAGTGTAGGGAGTGTTTATAACAACTTAATTACTAGTGTAGGGAGAGTGCATGAGGGTTATGACTTTTTGAGCAAGTGATAAAAGTCTTCTTCCTGAAGAGTCCACATGTACCTTAGTTTTAAATGACTTGTGTGCTGAAGGAAGAGTGGAGGATGCCAATCACCTTATTGGAAAGGTATTAAAGAGAGGCTTTTCTCCTAGCAGAGTCACTCGTAACAGCCTTATTGGTGTCCTTTGCAATGCAAGTTGTTATGTGCAATGAAGGAAAAGGGTTGTCCAATTGATGCTATTATGTATACAACTCTAATCAATGGATTGTGCAAGGAGGGAAGAGTAGATGAGGCCAACAAGTTCTTGGAGGAGATGCAAGAGGTGAGTTGTAAACCTGATGTTATCACTTACAACACTCTTTTGGATGGTCTTCGTCAAGTTGGCTATATTCAAGAGACACACAAGCTCAACAACAAGATGAGGAAAGAGAGTTGTATTCCTGATGAGATAACATATAATTTTTTCATAAACTCACACTAGTTTTTTCCTATTAAAATTTTAAATAACATAAATATCTCATTAATATAGAAAATAAGTTTTATCTACTGAATTCATTACTAGTCAATTGTGTGAAATCTTGATGACAACAACTTCCTTCACCCTCCTTTCAGCCAGCGAGCAAGCAAGCACCAGAGAGAGAGAGAGAGAGAGAGAGAGAGAGAGAGAGAGAGAGAGAGAGAGAGAGAGAGAGAGAGAGAGAGAATCCTCAACTAAAGATTCAACATTGCAAATTAAGACTACCGCCACATAATATCCTTTAATGTTGACTTTTTATCAAACTTCATTTACCGACCTCACCACATCGTATTGTCTTTGCAAGGCAAGGCCAAAAATGATGTGTATATGATGTACCCCACTGGGCAATATTTGCTAATACAAGCCCATAAGGCAAATTTTTACTACATAAAACCATGAAATTTTTTTTATTGCATACATTCACTAGAGGGCTCTCCACTCACACACACACACACACACACACATCCCTACTTTTTATAAATTCTATGTGAAAAATTGTCAACTAGTTTGTTGGTTTATTAGTATTTTTGGAGGCCAAAATGAAATCTCAACTTAGAGATAGTTTCATATGTGTCAATAAAGGCCTAAATAGTGTTGTACTATTTTTGGCAAGTAGATAAGTGGATGAGGCTAGTTTTGGACCCATTCCAATTGGCTAATTTTGGTACATTGCATCTAGACTAGAATTTATAGGTTTTTTATGAAGTATCTAAAAGTTTTCAATTTAGGTCAAGTTTGGGGCACGTGGCCAAATGACATTCAATATCAAGGCTTGTTCATTTCGTTTCGTTTCATTTCATGTGTGTGACTCTTGATATCTTGAGTTTCTATGTGTAGAATGTTGATTTTATGGTTGATCTAGCTTTCACACGTGTGATGTACAGTACTATACTACTGTTGTGTGGACAGGGACAGTACTAAAGTCATATTCAAGTGTTTATGATCAGATCATTATGCATTTCTAAGTTCTAGCATGCATAAAGTAGTAATTTCTATCTCCCAACTATTTCTAGATGTGCAACCAAATTTGGCTAAAGATCATTGATGAACTAAATGTGTTTTGATCTCTAATTTTTCACATTCTAAGCATGGCTATTTGTGGGCATTGTACCCTTCCTAGCTCTTGGCCTCTTTGGGTTCCAAGGAGGCTTAACGTAATGAGAAATCTACTTATGGTGGCTTAAAGCCCTAGGAATGGATCTAATACCTATTATGCATGTTGCAGCAAGAGGGTTGAGAAATTATGGATGAAAGCACATGGATTTTGGTGTTCCTATGCACTAAATCCACGGCCTCATGGCCGATTTAAGTCCATTGTAGCTCATCAACGGAAGCAAAAACCTGCTCCTACGCCATAGCATCCTACGACAAGGTGACATGCCAAGCTTGAACCTGCACCCTATGAATAATTTAAATTATCAAGAGGAGATACTACACATAACTTATGATCTAGGCATCATACATGTATAATAGAGAAGCAAGCATCAAACATCATGGCGTGAAGCATTCACATAAACACTCAATCCTCATGCGAAGCTGAATATGTCGCAGCTTCAAAGGTGGCAAACGAGGTGGTTTGGTTGTCGATGATGTTGGAGGCAATTGACATACCACAAGGAGAACCATGCACGATGATGATGGATTCTCAAAGTGGCATATATTTGCCCCAGGTCCTGTCTTCCATTCAAAAACAAAACATATACCTCTGAAGTACCATCACATTCGAGATTTGATCTCGAAAGGAGAGCTC
Organism: Diphasiastrum complanatum; assembly: GCA_029204225.1. Taxonomy (NCBI): domain Eukaryota; kingdom Viridiplantae; phylum Streptophyta; class Lycopodiopsida; order Lycopodiales; family Lycopodiaceae; genus Diphasiastrum; species Diphasiastrum complanatum. The sequence continues at coordinate 75,691,256 of CM055096.1, read as the reverse complement.
CAGGTCCAGTTCATAAAGTCTGAAGACATGATTGCAGATCTGCTTACTAAGCCACTCGACAAGCCACTCTTTGCAAAGCAAAGAAAGACAATTGGATTAAACATACAAAGTTGCAAGGTTCAAGAGGGAGTGTTAGAAATTGTGAGCTCCTGCAACTTTGTCGCGACACGAAGCGAAGCGAAGAGCGAACAATTCGTGAAAGTCAAACATACTTCCAGGACCAAAAGACACGACACGACACAAAACAAAAAGAAAACGAAAAAAAATCTTTCGCGCTACCAGCTGGCAGCTCAACGGGCATGGTCTCTTGTATTTCACGCTCAGCTGAAAGAGTTAAGCAATAACATAGAATAACTAGCTAGTTGATTAGCGTTAACTACTCTTGTAATTCTCTATTTAGCTACCTTGTAAACTCCACACAGTGGAGATATAAACGCAATTTTTTTATCAACACGATAGAGAGCGAAAGAGCAGAAAAAGAGAAGAATAGAAAAAGAAAAAGAAGCGAAGATAGTTGTGCATGAAAGTCTGCCAACGAGCAGAACACAACGATTGAGCTGAGTGTCAAGCCGCCAGTGAGCGAGATATTGATCATCTTGCTCAAAACTCAAAAACTGATAATGCAACTGCTCTCTTCTCCATCTCCTTGTTTTTTGTTGTTCTTGATTGCTAGAATGATTTTTGTTCTGTGATCTGTAGTCGCATGCCTAGGATCCTGAAGGCTTCCGCATAAGAAAACCAAACAAAACAATCTGTTCACGAAACCTGTTCGCAACAAACAAGGTAGAGCAAGGGCTAACGGTTCGTATAAAAAGCAAAGTGAGTGGCCATCAAGTAATGTCGAAACTTATTAACTGCATAAATCATTGCCACTGCCTCCTACTTTGTAGTTGAATAATTCATTTCTGTGTCACTGAACTGACGACTTGCAAATCTGGTCGGGAAATCTTTTTTGTGCTCTCCTGGCTGGGTTAAGACTGCTCCTACTGCATACTTCAATGCATTTGTATGCACATGAAACTCAATGGACCAATTGGGTGGATGTAGTATTGGTGCTGAGACCAATGCATCTTTAAGCTTCTGGAAAGCCTTTAAGGCTTCCTCAGTCCAATGTAGCTCCGTTGTGAGTTTGTAGATTGGTCGTGCTAACTCCGCAAAGTCCAGAATGAAATCCTGTAATAGTTAGCATGTCCCATAAAAATGTAGACCTCACGAATCGTTCCTGGTGGTGGTAGATCAACAATGATCTTGATTTTGGATAGGTCTGCGGCGATTCCGTGTCTAGACACTATATGGCCAAGAATTAGGCCATGCGTCACCCAAAATTGACATTTTTTTGGATTCAAGGAGATCTGAAATTCGTGGCACTTCTGTAGCACCTTCTCCAAATTGGATAAGTGCTCTGTGTTAGGTCCATGCATGCATAGATCGTCCAAGAAGATCTCCAAAAAAATTTGCAAATATTCTTTGAATGTCATCTGCATGACTCGTTGGAAAGTGCTTGGGGCATTACAAAGACCGAATGGCATCACCTTATAGGCATAAGTCCTCCATTCAGTGGCGAAGGTTGTCTTGTGCTGATCTTATGGCACTATTTTCACCTTATTGTAACCGCTGAAGCCGTCCAAGAAACTATAGGCTTCTGCTCCAGCTACTCTATCTGTGATACTTTCCTTAAATGGCAAGGGGAAGTGGTCCTTTTTGGTGACTACATTTAATGCTTTCAGATTCACACAGATCTGCATTTTGCCGTTCTTCTTGGGTACTATGACTATTGACGATACCCACTCCGTGTGCTCGGTTTCATAGATGAAATCAGCATCTAACAACTTCTGCAACTTCTGCTTGATTAGTTCCGTATAGTTTGGGTTGCAGCGATAATAGCGACTCACCTTGGCAACTACTTGATCCACCAAGGGTATGGTATGTTGGACTACTATTGGTGGGATACCCTTTAGATCACTGTAATTCCATGTGAAACAATTCATGTATTCCACCAACAATAATCGTAGTCTTTGGAATTGTGTGGGTATTAACTGCACTTCCACGTGCACGATATTTTCTTCTTCTCCTGGCTCGGCAAGGTTCATTGGTTGTGTTTGCGCAGGTCCCTTGAAGACTTGTTCTGCTGGTTCCTGACTCTGATCAGGTTCTCATTGTGCTTGCGACATCATGATTACCACATCGTCTAAGGTATAGTTTTTTAAGCTCTCAGGCATCTCGTGAACTAGCACTCGGCGAGGTTCCTCCTTCAGCATATTGATCTTAGCCCGATTGGTCATCTTTTGATTTTCTGTCATCTGTGAGGAAGATGACACTACATCTGAGTCCATTCTGATCGACTTCAAGGAATCTAACACCTTCTTTTTGCCTTTTCTTGTTACATAGTTGGATTCATCCTTGTTGTCTTTCGTTAGGACTGGTGTGATATTCACCTCGTGGTTGCGAATATCAGCATCCACCACAGCTATTGCTTCTTCGGGTAGATCACTCCATTGGATCACCTGGATTTAGCGTTGTTTTAACGGTTCTTCTTGTTTGTGGCTATCTTTGGTGGATCTATCTTTGAAACTTTAGTCATAGCAGAGTTTTGTGGCGGCTGAGTTGGTACTCTCTTGATTCCATAGCGATTTGGATCCATATGTTGTAGGACTTGCTCATCTGTCAGTTCAGTCTCCTTGTTGTAAGTAAGAGCATACTGTCAAGGAAATAAATTATTGTCCATTGGGTTTTCAATAGCTTCCGCAGAAAGTCATGCTATGCTGATCATATTCACACCGAATGAGATTTGTGTATCCATCGTATAACACTTGGGTGAAGAGGTGTTGGGTTCGGGTTCCAAGTCATATTGACATATCTACCCAGCCATGCAATCAATTGTTGCTAATGCATCCATGCATATCACGACATTCGTCTCTGAATCATAGTGACCTCTTTTGTCTGGTCTTGGGCGATCAATCGTGTGATCTATCGTGGACGATCCGTCATCAGCCTTTGGTGCAATAGGTTTCACCGCCCATGTGGTTTGATCGACCTTCATAGCTTGCTCTCTATTCTCAAAGGTGAGTTTCCTCGTACCCCAGTTGTGAACTACTTGCGCAGTCCTCAACCACGGTCTTCCCAATAAAACAAGGTATGCAGAAGGGGACTCCGATATGTCCATCACCACAAAAGTAATCACAAACTACATGCCCACTATTTTCATAGGGATGTCGTCAACTACACCCTTTGGCTTTACACAAGATTGATCTGCTAGCTTGATGGCAAATTTTGTTGGCTTCAATCCCTATAAACCCCACTTTTGATATAAAGTAGTGGAGATCAAATTGACACCTAATCCTCCATCTACCACTATGGCCTCGTCCTCAAATCTCTTGTGCTTGATTGGTAGGGTAACGTTGTGTTCATCATTTTTCCACGCTGCCCCAGTGTGGAGGACGTTACTTGTCTCATCATAGCCCACACAATATATGGGATCTGGTGCTATTGGTTTCACTTCTGATTTGGCCCATTCAGCCAAAAGGCCTTTAGCTTGTCACAAGGTTGTTGGATCTTGCTGGTACAGTTGTTTGCAGTCTGGATCTTATGGATCTGATCAATTTGATAGGCCGATAGTGAGAAATCAAGCCTCTTACGGTGGTTTTTCCTTGATAACTTTTTACTCCTTGCACTGATTGGCTTGAGATTCTGATAGTAGTTGGATCTGGTGTAGATCTTCCTACTAATGTAGTCTGCGAGGGTCACTAGTGCAAGGGTTGGCTGTGTGTAGCTATCTTGCAGTCAAAAATCTTGATTTTTCATAGATTATTGGGCAGTAACTCTCGCAAGGATTACAAGAGCCACATCTGAAGGCATATCAGCAATAAATATGATATACCTTGAGAGATTTTATATATATTTCACCAATACCGTTGTCGATATTTCTAGAACGGCTGCATAAAGTAGAGAATCAAATTCTCTCTGTGTACTCCCAGTTGAGTTTATTTTTACACATAAAAAATTTGCTACTCCTCTTTATTTATTTTCACAGAAAGAGTGTTCAAGCTCCAATGTCGACTGCAACAATCAAAATGAAATTAGAATCAATTTTGACAAGAGTATAATCATCAAAATAAAAGGCATCAACAGCAAACTAGCAAAGCTTACTTATTTTCATATGGAATCAAATAGAATTCGGCAAATGGACTGCACTCGATGAAATAAATAGCCATCTCAAAATTGGCCTCTTTTACTTTCATTGCCGACATGAAAAAATGACTAACAACAAAAATATCTCCTATGGAATCGAGACTAATATTGTGCTGCAAAAAGTTCTGGTCGACTTCAACAATAATATCTGTATTCTCGGAAGATTTAAGCTCTACACAAAATTTGAAACCTAATCGAAAGCTCTTATTTGTATATGGACAAGCATATCAATTTTATTGGCTAAATAAGATTCATGCTCATTATAATGGTCAGAATCAAAAGATATTTGTCGATGATCATATGGGATTCTAATAAAAAAGATATGTACATGGTTATGAACGAATGTGGAAATAATATTTATAGACTTTTCTGTTATCTCCTCAAGTCTTGGGTATTTAGGACCTTCGACGAAAAAACCTTATGAGGAGATTGATGAGTAACAAGAGGAGAGGAAGCAAATCCTAAGTCTAATTCAGAGTTTGAAGACGCTGAACGAGTGGTTAGGAGGATGTGGGGCCGCTTTGCAGAGATGATGTTTGGAAGAAGGGAAGCAACTGGCCTACGAGATTCAGATTTTTTAGGGACAGTCTACTTCCTCTTCCTGCTTGAGGTAATCAAGACGTCTGATCTATCCAGAGGCAAGATCTCTGGAGGTGCTGACGTTATCCAGATGAAGACCTGAATAATGCTTCCAAAGTCTTTTGATAATTACAAAATCCTTGGGCATGATGGTAACATGCTTACCACATGCACGGCCAGAAGAACATAATCCTCAAAAAACTAAGACAGATAGTCCTCTACAGCACCTTGTAAGGCCTGCATGGCTGTAACAACAAAATGAACATGAAGCCCAAGCGATATGGTGACATTCCTCACAGATCGGCCTAAGGGAGCTTTCAGAATCAACAATTTGGTTGATCTCTGAAGTTTCTTAATCTCCCTCAACAAGATATGCTTTCTACCACGTCATCAGCTAGTTCCAGGACGACATTGACAAGGAAAGGCTGTCCAGAGGTTCTGACATGGGCAGTGGACTTTACCCTACCATCATGAGCAAAAGTGATAGGCATACTTAAAAAAATCTCAAAATATCTCTTCCAAGCACGCAGAAAGAGCTACAAAAAAATTTGCAACAAACAACGCACTTAAAATCGATATTGGGAGGGGGATATTGACCTTGAGCATAAGAGATGACTTTGGAAAGAGAGAAGGTTGATCCAGGCTCGAATATCTAAGCCATTAAAGACAAGCAATATGTCCATACAAGAGACATGATACAAGACAAGCATTGCCTCACTCCAACTACGAGATGTAGAAACCTTATAAAAGCAAGATGGTACATCAAAGAATGTAATAGAAGCAAAAGTGAATATGTTGAAGTAGATACCACATGAAAAATGCCCCTCTTTTCCATGTATTGTGAGCCAGAAAGACTCGGCCTTGCCTCTTGAAGATCCCCTTGAAATCATGTGTTGAGAAGACTCCTCCTCAAGCCTTGGCAAATCTCCATCATGCACTTGGATTTTTGGCATATTTGAGAATCCTACCATCATCCTCTTGATTGATATTAGATCCTCCTTATTCCTTATATGCAAAGGAATACTAACAAACCATATGGATCTAAAGATCCCCAAAGTATCAACTATTACAATCTTCATATCAAGCACCTTTGATAAGAGATACCTCAAATTGAAGTCTTCAAGTAGGAAATCACGTGAAATAGCACCATCTTTTCTTCTATATGATGAGCAAGATAAGGCAATTGATGAAAAGTAGACCTCCTTGGCAATAACTCTCCATGTGCTTTTGCCAAAGCACCACCTATGATGAGTCTTGCCATATTGGAACATGGGTTGAGGTAGAACACTTGCCTTCTCCTCCTTGAGATGATCTAAGGTCCTCTTGGCCACACTTCCACAAGGATTATCATCAATCTTGAAAAGATTACCACATCTAGTCCTACTTGCTACCACATCACCATCCATTTAAACCAAGCAAGCATCTTTTCCAAAATCAACTTGGAAACCATCATCTAACATCTTGCCAACACTAATGACATTCATAGTGAGATTAGGCACAAAAAGTACATCTTTGAGAATCATAGTGGATTCAACACAAATTGGTACACTACCAATTTCTTCTACCTTGAATTCACCATCAATAGGAAATAATATAAATGTTTTAGGACCATTGTAAAGTGCAAGAGAAGTAAAAAATATTCTTGAACTAGCCATGAAGTATGTGAAAGATTCAACTAGTTTCATCACATTTTGCTATATTTTCATATTTGGCATATTGAGGCCAAAACTTGTTTTAGACTATCCATTGGTGCACTGTCTTGGTGATTGCTTGCAATTCTATGTGTAGAATGATCTATATTTGCTATTTTTGGATCCACACGTGTGAAATATAGTAGCTTTCTGGTTTTGTACAGACAGCAACAGTACATAATCATTTCATTCAAGTTTGATCAAGTTCTATTGGTGTTTGCATCTCAATTTGTGTGTAGATGCTGATTTTTCTACATTGGTGAGATTGGTAGTGTACTTCTCTTTCTAACCAAAAATCATTCAAGTAGATTGGATCTTAAGGATCTGAAATCTTTTACAAAGTATGCCTTCACCTCTCCATCATTCTTCAAGGAAAGTTGATCGATCCTCATAAGCTTGTTCTCTTGCCTACACTCCTCGGAAATGAGAACTCCTTACTAACTTGGAGGAGAACCAAGCCATCAAAGTTGGTTGTACCTAACACCTATTTAAGCACTAAATTCCATACAATACCAGGGCAGGTCCATTCATAATGATTATTGAAAATCGGTGGGAATGAGCGAAAGCTGATGAGCGAGTTTGGTGAAGGATTGGAAGTGCCTTGTGAGCCTTGTGATCTAGGGAGTAGCCAAAGAAAATCAATTTTGTGCTTTTGTCATCCAACTTCTTCCTGAGATCTTCAGAGATTTGAGCATAAGCAATGCAACCAAACACTCTAATATTCTTAAGTGATGGTTTCGATCCTGTCCACACCTCATAAGGTGTCTTTCCATTTAGGGCTTTGGTGATGGATCGATTTTGTAGATAGACGGTTGTGAAACAGCTTTTATCCAAAATTTCTTCGGAAGAGAGGCATGGGCCAGCATGCTCTTGGCACTTTCGATGAGTGTCCAATTCTTCTATTCAGCTACACCATTGGACTGAGGTGAGTAGCTCATTGTGAATTGTTGTTGTATTCGATTGGCCTTGCAGAACTCCTTAAATTCGGTGGAGATAAATTCTCCCCATCCATCTGTGTAGAGCTTTGATCTTCCTTTGGGTCTGATTTTCAATAGACGTCTTGAACTGTGTGAAGAACTTGAATGCCTCTGATTTGTTCTTCAGAAAATAGGTTGTAGTCCTTCGAGAGAAGTCATCGATGAAGGTTAGGAGGTATAACGCTCCTCCTTTGGAGGCAGTCAGCATCGGGCCATAGATGTCACTATGTACAAGATCTAGTAGGCCTTTGGAAGTATGAGCTGAGTCAAAAATGAAAGCACTTCTATCATGCTTGCTGATTATATAGCTTTCACATGGAGAAGTTGGCTTGTTGACAGAAGGCGAATCTTGTACTAGTTTCTGAGTCGACATTTGTTTAATTCTATTGAAGTTCAAATGGCCTAATCTGAAATGCCAAAGCATATTAGATGATTTGGAAGCTGAGGTGTGAAGAGCTTGACTGTTGGAAGAATAACAGTGGTTGAGCTTGTAGAAGTTCTCACTACTTCTTCCGAAAGCTAAAACTTTTCGGCTTTTGTCAAGGATGGTGCAACCATTTGTATCGAATTCGACCCTCCGACCTAAATCGGTGATTCTGTTAACTGAGAGCAGATTCTTGGTCAGATTTGGAACGTGGAGAACGTTGGACAACAACTTAACTAACCTTTCTGAAAAATTCTGACTGTTCCTTCACCTTGAATCGAATGTGATGAGTTGTCTCCATGTTGCACAACTCGAGAGTGGGTGAAAGATTTATAACCTTTGAATCACTCTTGATGGTGAGTCGTGTGTTGAGTTGCTCCAGAATCGAGACACTAGAAATCGATATCATGTTGTTCTCCAACCTTGGTCATAGAGGTTGCTTCATATTCCTCTTGCTGTTGTATCAAAAAACTGGTTGAGGCAGAATTCGCTTGTTGTTGGAACTGTTTCTTCTTCTCATTGTTGAATTTCAAAGGTCTACAGTCCTTGATCTCATGTACAATTCTCTTGCAATATCTGTAGAATAGTTTTTGCTTTGGTTGGAAAGATGAAGAGTTCGAATTTGACCCTGAGCAAGAATTCGAGCATGAGTCAAAATTTGAGCCTGAGTCAAAATTTGATACCGACTGTATATTGCTCTTCTTTTTGGATTTTAACTTCTGATCTTTGGAATATATAGCTTGAGGAACTGACCTTGTGCCTCAGGAGGTTGCAGATCTTCTGGCCTCCTCTTGTTGAAGTAATGAAATCAGTCTTGAAAGGGTGATCTTCTCCTTGATCAAAATTGCTAGGACCCAATTCTTGTAGGCCTCAAGAAGACTCGATAATAGAGTCATAATAACATCAGTATCTTCAATGATTGAGCCAGTTGCAATCATCTGCTCCATAAGATTTTGAAAGGTCTTGATATGGCTCGAAACACTTACTGCTTCAAACATTCTCAGGGTGACAAATTTCTTCCTCAAATGGAGTTTGGAGAAGACGTCCCTGATATCATAGAGTGTTGCTAGGATGTCCCATGCATCCTTAGCAGTTTGAACAGCTCTGATGCGACTTATTTGATTGTCTTTGATGTTGAGAGTGATCATGGCAAAAGCCTTGTCATCTTTCAGTCTCCATTTGGTGATAGTGGTTGCATCACCTTCAGGTTTAACTTATGTGCCATCAACGATGTCTCGTAATTCCTTGGCTAGTAGTATGACCTCTATTTTGAACTTCCAGAGATGGTAGTTGCTCCCATCGAGTTTGTCGATTAGAGAAGAACTAGTAGATGAATCCATTATGGTTGAGCGAGATCGTTGGTAGAAACAACGATTTTGAGATACTATTGGTTGTGCGCTTGCTAGAACAACGTCTTGATAGAAACAAGACTTGATAATCCACAGTAGAAATGCAGATTACTGAACTGTCCACTCTAATACCATGTAGAAAATCAATATGAATGAGCGGAAGCTGATGAGCGCGCTTGGTGTAGGTTTGGAAGCCACAAACAACAGCAGAATATTCAAATTGAATGATTCAGACAAATGCACAATGAAACGATATAGTAGTGGGATTGAAAATTTGCACTCTGATTAATATCAAGTAGTGAGTACAATGCTTGAAGTGATAACTTCATCTTACAGTCCTTGAGCGTGATAACGCTGGTTATAGAAACTCAAATAATCAAAAGAAGTTTTTTGATGAAGATTCTAGGATTGATATCCTACAAAATATCTACAACAACCTTTTTTACTAAGGCCTCATGAAATTAATGAATGTACAAAGTGGGCATACTGTCAACGTGAAGTCATTGGATCAGTATTGAAATTTACAAGTATCAAAAAATGTACAATGACTCGAAAAATACTTACTCGAAAATATATACTGACTTGAAAAATATAGAATTTTTCGAGTCGATCTAGTATCAAAAAATTCTAGAAAATTCGATCTTGAATATTTCGATCCTCTACTCAAAAATTTAAGCCTTCTATTTTTGGTTTTTCAAAATGCTCATTATTGAATGGATTTGAGACTGAGCATCAAAAACAAAAAATAAAGACCTTTCTTGATCCTAAAATCACAAAGATAGCAAAGGAGATGCACCTATGCTCATAAAATCTTGATTTCAAGGCAAATTTTCACATCAATCTTGACATATGCATGAATATCTTAGGCTAGCTCTGATATCATGTTGAATTTTACACGTGTGGGAGTGCCCAAGATGTGATTTTGATCTCCTAAGATGTGGTGATTGCACATAGATCACACATAGATTGAAAACCAAGATCTATTCCATCAATCTAATTAGTTCACTGGATAGGCACCTAACTATGCATAGATGCTACTTTTAGTTAGTTCCCTACTTTTCATCTAACTCTACCTCCACTAACACTACTCACACTAACTCTAATCACACTAACTATACTTCCCTAAACTAACTTCATCATGATTGTTGGTGAAAGGGAAGAGAGAGAGAGAGAGAGAGAGAGAGAGAGAGAGAGAGAGAGAGAGAGAGAGAGAGAGAGAGAGAGAGAGAGAGAGAGAGAGAGAGAGAGAGAGAGAGAGAGAGAGAGAGAGAGAGAGAGAGAGAGAGATAGAGAGAGAGAGAGAGAGAGAGAGAGAGAGAGAGAGAGAGAGAGAGAGAGAGAGAGAGAGAGAGAGAGAGAGAGAGAGAGAGAGAGAGAGAGTTGAGGGGGAGGTTAGCTCAAAAGCTCAAGATGCATGCTAATGGAGAAACCATAACTATTAAAGCAAGAACATAGAAATGGAAACAATTAAAAACACACAACAAAAAGGCAGTTGTGAATGGAACAGATAGAGGAGTAGTGACAACGGAGACAGGAGGAGGAGGTTGTACATAAGAAGAAGTGGCGGTAGTTGATAGAGTGGTTACTGATGTGGTGGTGGTACGTCGTCTAGTGGTAGGTGGATATGAGGAGGAAGGGGCAACGCCACGCATTCTCTTGTTGGCCATTGTGTCAGTAACTGTGGGTTGAGAGGATGTGACAGATTGCAGATAAAGGTTAGTGTGCGGCACGATGGTTACACAACAGGGGACCTGGTGCGATACACTCATGGTTGTTGGGTTTGATGGAGATGGTTAGTTCGTGAATGAGAAAGGCGTGCCAGTCATATGGCACAACCGTGGGGCCAGGGAATGCCAGGAAGGATTCCACTATCTGACTCAACAGCATGGATTGGATTCTGTCCTTGCAAAATGTTAAAACAACTAGAAAGTTGTTCAACAGATGCGCAGCCGCCTGTATGACTGGTTCTGTGATAGCATCTATCAGGTAACCGTTGTTAGTCTGGATGGAGATTGTTGGTGCAGTCTTGGCGATGAAAGGTTTGATCAAGCTTTTTGCCTGATAATGGGAGATGGGCTGATGGTCACTGGACATAATGCCAACGGTGACCATCGAGTTTGCGTTAATTCTGACCTTGTACGTAGTACCTTGATACAGGAAGTGGAAGCGCGATTTTGACGCATCCCAGGTGGCATAAGCATGAAGGGCGAGGCCCATGTAAACCCATTGCCTCAAGAAGTGGGCCAGCAGTCTGAAGCCATAGTTGAATCAGAGTGTTAGAGGGTAAGGGCCAAATCTGTGTGGCCGAGGGTATTTCACACTAAATCACCTGCTTGGTGCCAGAGTCTTCAGAGGATGGAGAGGCCATGTTAGCAATGATAGTTAAAGTGCGAAAAAGTCAAAAAAAAAACGGTGAAAAAGGTAAAAAGAGGTGGAAACGACAAAAATTGGGAATAACGAGTGTTGGATGATAAGAACTGTAGTTCAGAGTGCAGATCTGGTTTTGGAATGTGCAGATGATAGCTTGTATGAAGTTTGGTCACAATCAGAGAACTTGAAAATTTCAGTGAAAATTTGAGCATAGATTTGGCAGCAAAGATGACAAATGACTCGAATTCAGCCCTTATATAGCAAAATCTAGAGTGCGTATTAGGTGAAATCCACTTTTCCTTGTTTAGTTCCACCCAAATTTTGGCAGGGACCTTCTTCACAAATTCTAAGACCTCAGAGAAGTCTGCGAGTGTTCAAACGGTGTTTTAACTGCACTACGAAGGTTCTGCGAGGGTTCAGACTTTCTGCGAGGGTTCAACTCTTGCAGGAGGTGATCTCTCGCACAACATGTCTCTATGATTGGATTTACAAGATTAGACCATGTAGCCAGGCTAATTTCACTGTTCTAATTCCATTTATTCCCCTTGCAAATGTTGGTATGATGATCTTGATGTTTTGCAAAGATTTTGAAGATCCGGCCTCTGGGAACCCTCGCATACACTCAAAAATGATAATTTCTCCATCATGAACTTTCGCAAAGATTTTTATGGATGCATCTGGGTCAGATCTAGTGACTGTCCAAGTTTCAAGGGCTGTCTCCCAAGGGATCTCCAAAAATCATGAAAAAAGTGCTCTTTTAGAGTGTTTTTTGACGAGATCCTGAGATTTTTTTATTTTTAACTTTTGCAAACTGGTAATCAGCTTCATCCATGCTAGATTTGACTGTTGGTACTTCTCTGGAAGTTTTGATGGACATCTGGTAACAGATCCATCAATTTTATTTTTGGATTTTTTTACTGGGACGTCAGAACTCGACGTGTCGGATTGCGACGGATTATGAAATTTTCGAGCATACATCAGACACGGACGTCGGAATTTGCGCAATATGTTATTGTGAATCTATGTGTCAGTCTCAGATTTTGCTTTAGGACTTGACACTCGTTCGATGTATGGTTTTGCATGCACACTAAATACCATACATTCTCCCGTCGTGGATATTGTAGCTGGATTGGTTCCAGTTGATGTGGTGTTGCTGCTACAGCTCCTTGTAAGGCTTTCAGTTTCTGATCAAACTGCGCCATAAGCTGCTCCATCTGTTGTTTGTGTAATTTTGTCATTTGATCCAACAAAAGTTCTGTGGATAGGGTGGATGTGTTTGATGATGACGATGTTATCGAGAGAGTAGGAGTGTGGGTGGATGGATATTCGTCGTCAGATCCCTCATCCTATTCTCTGATGGCATCTTCCATAGCTTCTTGTAGAGTAGTAAACTGCTCCCGTCATTCCAGTTCTCTTCTGATGCTTCGTGGTAGTCCGGCTAGGAAGCACATGATCACCGCATGATCGGGAGTTAGGGCTGCACTGCACTTGGATCATAGATGTTTGACCCGTTCAATATAGTCCCTGACCCTTTCTCGTTTTCCCATCTTGACTTTACTCAGTAGGAGAAATGGGTCTTCTAGGAACTTCCTTGGTTTAAAACACGTAATGATAGTTGCTTTAGCCGCTTCCCAAGTAGATTTTTCTTCCTCTGACAGGTTGAAAAACCAATCTTGAGCCACTACCAATAAGGACATGGGGAACAACATCATATTTTTTGCAGGTGTCCGTCCACCGTGGATTTCACAAGTTGCTCATAGATCTAGAGGAATCGGATGGGATATGATGATCCGTCGTATTTTGGTATTTCCATCCGTGGTGCTCTTCGAACTACTTGCAAGGGAGCGACAGGTACGGGTTGGCCCATTGGTTCCATTGGCGCTGGCTCCAAATCTCAGATTCATCTGATGGTGGGTTCCAAAGTAGCTGGATCTTGCTTGTACAGTGGGATGCAGTCTGGATCTTAAGGATCTGATCAATCTGATCGATTGGAAGTGAAATTTAGGCCTTGTACGGTGGTTTTTTCTTGATAACTTTTTACTCCTTGCACTGATTGACCTGAGATTTTGACAGTAGCTGGATCTGATGCATATCTTTCCACTGATCTAGTCTGCAAGAGTTCTCTTGTACGAAGGTTGGCTGTGCGAGGGTTCTTTAGCTATTTTTGTAGATAAAAAATTTGATATCTCTCAAATCTTTGAGAAGTAACTCTCTCAAGGATCACAGTAGTTGAATCTCGGTCAAATCTCATTATGGAAAACCCTGCAAGATTTAACTCTCACACTAAGTAAAAATCTCATTGTATGTGAGGGTTCAGAACCAATATTTTGGCTTGATCTTCACCAAATCTCTATACTAATTCTCGCAGGCTTCATCACTAATGGAAATTGACATTTTGAATCGATTGAGAGGGTCTTCGAGAGTTCTTACTAGAAGGATTTGCTGGATCTCCACTTTTTAGTGATTTTTAAGCACTTAAACCCAATTTTCTGCTCATCGAAATCAAACTAACTCTTGCAGGCTCTTACGTGCCCTTGTCTCACTGAGGTGGAACTTCAAAATCCTCTGCGAGAGTTCTTGCCCACTAGAACTGAACATTTTGGTGTCTACGAGGGTTCTCTGGTACTTTCCCATCTTTTTTTCATTGGGAACTCTCGCACATGCACTTAGACATCAAACTAACTCTTGCAAGTTTCTTTGTGTCCTGGTCTCACTGAGATGGAGCTTCAGAGGGCTCTACGAGAGTTCTGGTGAAGATTTGCATTTTTTTTGGATTTTTTCAAGGGTTTTTTGAATTTTTTATAATTTTTCTCTGATTTTTGCAATATGCTTGGAACTACCTCTCGCATGCTTCTATGTAGGTCTGGGACAGTACCCTCGAGCTGCTGCCAGTCATGCAAGGGTTAACTCTCTCTGGTTTTGGAGATATTAAAATTTGATGAGATTTTAGGCTCTTTTTCCCTCCAAAATATAGATTGGTGTATTTTTTTTGGGTTTTTTGGCTGGTTGGTTTGGGTTTCAAGCTCTTAGAGGCTGTTCAGGGCCTCCTCTACCCTCTCACACCTCCTCCGCTAGCCGTGAACAGTCCAAACACAAAAAAAAATACATAAAAGTAGCTCTAAACTCCCAAACATCTACCTAAAACTACTCTACAAAGGAAGAATTAGCTAAAATGCAACTATACTAGTTAGTGGAAACCTATCCTCGGCAACGACACCACTGTAGGGTGTTTGGTCCGACTTTGTAATAGCCCTCCCACCTGTCAACAAGGGTTAGTTCACTAGATAGGCACCTAACTATGCATAGATGCTACTTTTAGTTAGTTATCTACTTTTCATCTAACTAGCTTCATCTGCTTGTTGATGAAAGGGAAGGGTAGAATAGAAGAGAAAGAACGAGTTGAGAGAGAGAGAGAGAGAGAGAGAGAGAGAGAGAGAGAGAGAGAGAGAGAGAGAGAGAGAGAGAGAGAGAGAGAGAGGTTAGCTCAAAAGCTCAAGATGCATGCTAATGGGAAAATCATAACTATTAAAACAAGAAATAGAAATGGAAACAATTAGAAACACACAAGAAAAAGCATTAACATGAGTGCTTAGCAAATGAGGATGCTTGGCTCTCCAAATTGGTAGGGTTTCCTCCTTCTCATTAAGCATGGAAATAGAGTACAAATTTTGTCTTTTTCTAAAATGGGAAAGGCCCTTGCCCCAAAATCCTATTGGCTAATATTTACATTGATCTTATCCATTCATCTTGGACCCAACTTGATCCAAGGGTCCACAAAAAGTATATTGAAATTCACAAGATTCATGTGAGTCCCAAATTGGACCCAACTCTAAAAAAGTAATCTCTAAGTTTAAAATTGACTTTGGGCCTCAAGTTTTATTTTAGTTACAAAGGTCCCAAGCCTATTATTTTAACTACAACTTAGCATGCATGCTCATTGGGCCATGGGCTTATACGCGCAGGATGCCATGCCCTCGCAACACATTTTATTGGACGATTTTATTTATTTACACTTCGTCGAGAATACCCCCAACAAGAACTCCATGATTTTCTTTCAAAACCTGTAACAAAGCAAGTAATGTGTACTTTGTTAGTTACTTATCCAAATCATAAGTAATATAATTGTAATAGAAAGCACGCCATAGAAAAGTACCTGGAATACTGCTATCCCCATAAATGATTTTCTGATTGAACATTAAATATATGATCATTTGATACTTTGCTCATCAAAGTGATACTCACTCGTTCTAACTTTTGACCTTTTATGATTTCAAATTCATCAAGTTTCATCACAACAATCAACTTTCTATTTGCTTGATGATCATTAATTTTATAGAACCAAATAATGTACATTAAAACATTTTTGTTATTAAGAAAAATATTATTGCAATCGTTGTACTGTAGCTCACCACTTTCAAATTTATATAAATCAGTGATATGAAAAAGTTGGCCAACCACTTTGAACATATCAAATTGAGATCCTATAGCTAAAAGAAGAGAAGATAATACCTCTCTCACGCTGATGCGCTGATCTGAAAAACAGACAACACTCAAGAAAGAACTTATAATGTACACTCGATTTTGATAATATGGATGAGTTACATTTTCTCTGCTCGATGTGCAAACTCTGAATGTTGTGACGCTTGTTCAATTTTTCAGTATATATGTTTCCATTGTCAACAAAGGGAAGATGTCATGTACACCTTTCACGAAGGATTCCTTCAGAGCGACATAACTTCTGGAGCTTATACACTCAGACATCTGCGAATCCTTTGATGTACTATTTGTCAGAAAATCAACATACTACATTTTATGGAAAGCCAATAAGAAATACAAATTGAGATTCTTAACAGAGATTGAGACCATCATGGAGCATTAGAGAAAATATGGGCCCAAAGAGGGCCCTATAAGAAATGCCATGTAGGAGAGAGAAAAATAACTATAAAGTAAATATAATATTATTTTCTAACTTCTTTACGCATCTGCCCGCACTACTTTTCATGTAAATGAATGCACCTTAGTTTAGTCACATCAAACTTCACTGGTGCTTAACCATAGTTAAAATATGATTTTTCAAAATGCTGAAATATTCTTTCCCAATAGTTGAGAACACTCAAAAATTTGAATTAGGAGTGACATTTTTGAAAAAATCCTACGCCATCTCTATCTCCAAGGTCAAAAACAAGTGTTTAGCGCCATCTCTATCTCTAGCAAAGTCATTAGCGCCATCTCCAACTTTGTTATTGTCATTGTGTTGTTTGTTACTATACTATTGTACTGATGACAAAGCTTTATCATCTTCATGTAGATCTGTCACCAGAATATGCTCCGCTCAAGACAAGAAATTCAAAGCAACCCAAATTGTCAACTTCTGATCTGGTCCGATACAGGGAGGAAAAGCTAAAGCATGTAGATTTATGGTCATCAGGAACATTGTATCCTATTGATCCATGTTCATTGCAACATCCAGATTTTCATTCGGTGAGTCAATTAATAATCTATATGTGTCATGGTAAAAATGGCCTTTTGGGTTACTGTGAGAATTTGATGCTCTATGAGAATGCACATTCAATGCAAAGAATACATTATTTGGAAGAAGAATAAAAGAAAATATCAAAGGAGTGCGAAGAAAAAATCTACAAAGATGAAAACTTGTTTGGATGAAAATGAGATGCTCAAGGAGGAGATCCAAAGGTTGAAATCTTCTTTCCATCATTATACAACTAGTAATGATGAGATGAAAATTGCATTTGAATCCATGCGTGTATCATATATGTCTCTTGTTAAAGATATGGATCTGTTCAACAGAAAGATCTGAAGCAACAAGAGGAAAAGACTGGTAAATAAGGATTAATGTGATCTATCATCTAGAGGAGGTCATAGAAAAAGACAAATCCGTGCATTCAAGTACATTATAGCTTATTTGGTATTGAATATTGCTTGAACTTTTTGATTCATTCATAATCACTAATTTTGTTATTTATTCATTTCAACTTTTTGTTGATTTGCTTATTATATACTGCTGTGAATACTATGAGTGTCCTAATTTCTATTGACATTTTCATGAACATTATGTTTGCAATGCATATCAGCATTGGTTGTTGAAGACCATTTGGCTGGAAACTTG
This sequence comes from Diphasiastrum complanatum, assembly GCA_029204225.1. NCBI lineage: Eukaryota > Viridiplantae > Streptophyta > Lycopodiopsida > Lycopodiales > Lycopodiaceae > Diphasiastrum > Diphasiastrum complanatum. The sequence continues at coordinate 75,673,551 of CM055096.1, read as the reverse complement.
CTAGGTGTCAGAAATGGTGAACTCCTACAACTTTGTCGCGGCACGAACAAGACACGAAAGTCGAACAATTCGTGACAGTCAACATGACTTTAACTCGAAGCACAAACGAGAACAATTCGCGACAGTCAACATGTCTTTGACTCGAAGCACGAATGATTCACGAATCAATCGTGAATCGCAAACACACCTCCAGGACTGCAAAGCCGAAAAAGGGACACGAAACAAAAACTACGAAAAGAACAAAAGCAAATGAGAGATAACGAAACAGGCAAAGGAAAATCTTTTGCACTGCCAGCTGGCAGCTCAACGGGCTTCACGCCCAACTGAAATGAGTAGCAATGACATAGACTAACTAACTAATTGATTAGCGTTAACAAGTGATGTGATTCTATGTTTAGCTATCTTGTAAACTCCACATAGTGGAGGTATAAACGATCCTCTCTAGATCATTATAAAGATAAGTGAATACAGAGATCTGTAAGAGATAGAGAGACGTAGCGAATAGAGTACGAAAGAAAAGACACCATAGCTGTGCATGAAAGTTTGCCAATGAGCAGAACACAACAAAAGAGTAGAATGTCATTCCGTCAACGAGCGAGACACTGACGAATTCACTCTAAACTTAAACTGATAATTCAGTTACTCTATTTTCATGCATCTTGTCTTGTGTTGTGTGTCATGATTGCTAGGATAGAATGTGTTCTGTGATGCGTAGTCGAGTGTCTGGGATCCTGTAAGGGCTTCCGCACAAAAGAAAATTAAAAGACAGAAAATTGTTTGCGATAAAGAAGACGAAGTGAGGACGAATACGAATCAGTCCCACGCACGTGCTCCCGCGACATGGTATCAGAGCCAACAAGTTGTCACTACTGATATCCGAGCATTGATTCTTCCAGACAACATAATATAGCTACGACAATCCAGACCAGAGTAGCAATCAGTCTCGATGGCGCAAATTACAAAATCTGGAAATTCAAAATCAAAACACCCCTGAAAGGCGAAGACATCTGGTCGGTGACCAAGCTCTCAGAGGTGCAGCCTCCAGAGGAAGACCCAAGGAGAGCTGAATGGATTAGAAAGGATGAGCGCGCAATGGCGATCATCGTTTTGTCCATAAATGAAGATCTACTCATGCAGATTGAAGACTGCAAAAGCAGTCATGCAGCATGGGAAAGATTAAAGCAGAAGTATGAAGTGAGAACTGCAGCTTCAGTCATGCACCTTCACAATCAGTTGCAATCAATACGGTGGGATGGCAACCAGTTGGATCAACACGTTGAGAAGATCAGAACGATCTTCGCTCAATTCACTGCATCAGGATAGGAGCACCAGGTCCCATCACCACAGCAGCTGATGTACTTCATGAAATCTCTACCGACGTCCTATCAACCGTTGAGAATGTTCATACTGAGTCTACCAGATATGACATTTGACAAAGCAGTCAGTCTTGTCGACGATGAGAGACTGATGAGAGACGAAGGAGAGAGAAGCAGTGATCAAGAGAAGGCTCTCCTCACGAAAGGCAAGAAGAAGAACAAAAACAAGCCAAGATTCGAGAAGACGAAGTCCTCGAATCAACAATCTTCTTCCTACGATCACTGTCACAAACCAGGCCATACGGGCAACAAATGCTGGTTCAATCCAGCAATACCTTGCATGCACTGCAAGAAGAAAGGGCATTCTGCATATGACTGCAGATTCAACCCAAAAAGAAAAAAACAAAGCTGAAAAGACAAACGTTGCAGAATCATCTAAAAATGCAAAAAGAGGTGACGAAGCTTTCACGATACTCGATGAAACTTCGAGAAGCTACTCCGAACATGACTACGACGTGGTCATCGATTCAGGAGCAACATCTCACATAATCTACAACAAGAAGATCTTGATCAACTTTTGTAAACTCGAAAACGACAGAGCGGTGATTCTAGGCGATGGAAGTAGAGACAATGAGGCATCGACTCTCTACATCTACGAACACTCTCAGTCCAAGCAGAGCTGCCAGCAGCACTCTATGTGCCCTCACTCAGAAAAGATCTGCTATTTGTCTCCAAGATGGCAGATCTAGGCATTTGAGTTTTGTTCGACGACAACACTTGTCGTATGATCGAGAAGAACACAAACAAGTTGTTGGTGGTCGGATGTAGAGAAGGAAACCTCTACTAGGCCAAAATAATCAGCAACTCTGATAGCATATTAAATGCTTCAGAAAATGAAGATCAGTTCTGACATAGGATATTGTATCATCTAAACATGCAGAGCCTGTACGACATGAGCACAAAGGACATTGTCACAGGTCTCAAAATATCAAGGCCCGAGGCTGAGTTTTGCGAAGTTTGTTCAAAAGGCAAGCAACATCAGAGTCCATTTACACACGAAGGAAGAAGAGCCAAGGAAGTTCTTGAGCTTGTCCACTCTGATGTGTGTGGACCGATGAAAACAGATTCGCTCTCAGGTTCGAAATATTTTCTAACGTTCATAGATGATTACAGTCAAATGACCATGATCTACTACTTGAAGAAGAAATCCGAAGTATTTGATTCTTTCAAGAAGTTCATGGCATTTGCAAAGCGACACACCTCAAAAGGATAGAAATCCTTAGATCGGACAATGGAGGTGAATACAAAAGCACAGAATTCTCAAGATTTTGCGAAGAACAGGGGACTGAACACCAGTTCACTCCTGCATACACACCAGAATACAATGATGTGGCAGAAAGAAAAAATAGAACGCTAGTCAAAGGGGCCATATGCATGATGGCACAGGCTCAATTGCCAGGCCAATTCTGGGCCGAAGCAATAGCTACAGCAGTACACCTGTAGAACAGATCAACGACAATGCTAGCTGGAGAACAAAACACCATACGAGATGTGGACAGACATAAAGCCTGATCTGTCATACACACGAGTATTTGGATGTGCAACATACAAGCACATTCCAAAGGAAAAAAGAAACAAGTTCGATGACAAATCAGAACAAACAATCATGGTTGGCTACTCGAACGGAACACACGTGTACAGACTCTATGATCCAACCACGAAGAAGGTTGTTTCGAACAGAGATGTGAAGTTCAACGAGTCCACATTCTCTAGACTGGAAGACGAAAGACGCCATGAGATCTTCACATTGTTGCCTATTCAAGAGGGAGATCGAGGACATTCGTCAAATCAAAATGCAGGACCCCAGACTCCAGAGCAGCAGGAAACAGAGGATCACCCCCACGAACAAGAAATATTTGAACAGTGACAAAACGAACCTCGAAGATCAACAAAACAAAGAGGACCTCCAGACCGCTATTCTGACAATCTTCAATGGAGCAAAGACACGCAGTTCGAGTACTGCAGCTTCACAGAACAGCCAACTACATACCAAGAAGCTATCCAGAGAATTATGGAAACATGCAATGTCAGAAGAGATTGAGTCGATGAGGCAAAACGAGGTATGGACATTAGAGCCACTGCCAAAAAACAGAAAATTAGTCAACTGCAAGTGGGTGTACAAGAAGAAGCTGAAATCAGATGACACCATTGGCCGCTACAAAGCAAGGATTGTCACGAAAAGCTACACGCAGAGATATGGTGTCGACTATTTTGACACATATTCACCCATGGTCAAGATGACAAACATAAGGCTGCTCCTTGCATACGCCACACAGTACAATCTAGAAATTCACCAGATTGACGTGAAAACAGTCTTTCTCCGCGGAGATCTAGGGGAGAAAATTTTCATGAAGCAACCCGAAGGCTATGAAGACCCCGACAACAGACAATATGTCTGTCGATTGCAGAGATGCATCTACGGTCTAAAACAAGCATCACGAGCCTAGTACAAAAAGCTTGATGGTCTTCTAAAGTCTCTAGACTTCAATCCTACTCAACCAGACTATAATGTCTACATCAAAAGAGTAGGAAAGGATTTTGTAATACTGACCATTTTCATGGATGATTCGTTGATGATAGAAAATTCCTTGATGTTAAGACACGAAGAGTCAAATTTTTGAGAACTACGAAATCACAGATCTTGGAGAAGCAACAAAATGCCTAGGGCTAGAGACCAAAAGAGATCGAACAAATGGCGAAATGCACTTGAGTCAATCAGAATACGTCAGAAAAGTGCTGAAGCAATACCACATGATGGACTGTGAAGAGAAAGCCACACCAATGATAGCTGGAGCCAAGCTCACAAAACATGATTGCCCAAAAACAGAAGAGGAAGAACAGAAGATGACAGGTATACCCTACCAAAACTTAATCGGTAGTCTGATGTACTTAACAATTTGTACCAAACCTGATCTAGCCTTCTTTGTTTATGCATTGAGCCAATTCTGTTCCAATCCTGGTCTAACACATTGGAAAATGGCCAAACAAATTCTACAGTATTTGAAGGGTACCCAGAATGTTGGATTAACCTACAGAGCTAGAAACGAAGAGAAAGGCTTCGAGCTGCATCACTACAGTGATGCGAGCTGGGCGAGCTGCAAAGATGACAACAAGTCTATTACTGGAGGATGTACGATAGCGTGCAGAGATGAAATCAGTTGGATATGCAAAAAGCAAATCTTGGTAGCTCAATCCTCTTGTGAAGCTGAGTATGTCACAGCCTCAAAAGTGGCGAATGAGGTAGTGTGGCTGCAACTGATGTTGGAGGCAATTGGGATACCACAAGAGGAGCCAAGCACGATGATGATGGACTCTTAGAGTGCCATCTATCTGTCCCAGGATCATGTCTTCCATTCAAAGACGAAACACATTCCTTTGAAGTACCATCATATTCGAGATTTGATCTTGAAAGGAGAGCTCCAGGTCCAGTTCATAAAGTCAAAAAAATATGATTGCAGATCTCCTCACGAATTGCTCGACAAGCCACTCCTTACCAAGCAAAGAGAGGCAATTGGATTAAACGAACAAAGCTGCAAGGTTCAAGAGAGAGTGTCAGAAATGGTGAACTCCTGTAACTTTGTCGCAGCACGAACAAGACACGAAGGTCGAACAATTCACAACAGTCAACATGACTTTGACTCGAAGCACAAACGAGAACAATTTGCGACAGTCAACGTGTCTTTGACTCGAAGCACGAACGATTCAAGAATCAATTGCGAATCGCAAACACACCTCCAAGACCGCAAAGCTGAAAAAAGAGACGTGAAACGAAAACTACGAAAAGAATGAAAGCAAACGGGAGATTACGAAACAGATGAAGGAAAATCTTTCGCGCTGCCAGCTAGCAGTTCAAGGGGCTTCACGCCCAGCTGAAACGAGTAGCAATGACACAGACTAACTAACTAGTTGATTAGCGTTAACTAGTGATGTGATTCTATGTTTAGCTATCTTGTAAACTCCACATAGTGGAGGTATAACCGATCCTCTCTGGATCATAAAAAAAATAAGTGAATACAGAGATCTATAAGAGACAGAGAGACATAGCGAATATAGTAAGAAAGAAAAGACACCATAGTTGTGCATGAAAGTCTGCCAACGAGCAAAATACAACGAAAGAGTAGAATGTCATTCCGCCAACGAGCAAGACACTGACGAATTCACTCTAAACTAAAACTGATAATTCAGTTACTCTATTTTTGTGCATCTTGTCTTGTGCTGTGTGTCATGATTGCTAGGATAGAATGTGTTCTGTGATTCATAGGCGAGTGTCTGGGATCCGATAAGGGCTTCCGCACAAAAGAAAATCAAAAGACAAAAAATTGTTCGCGATAAAGAGGATGAAAACGAATCAGTCCCACACACGAGCTCCCATGAACCAGGCTCTATCTTGACTTCTAAATCTATGAAATCAATGTTAAATAATAACAAAATGAAAAAGTCTAAGGCTTCAGTTACTAATAGCATTATGGATGAAGTTGGAAAAATATTAGACACTACATTGCTTCAGGGGGCATGTGACTTTTCTAGCATCAGTAGGGAAGCATATGCAACAATGTTTAAGATGATAAAGGAGGCATTTGCACAGGTAAATATTAAAAAGTTTCCAATCCCACGACCATTTCATCTTTTAAAAAAGAGAGACATGTTAAACCAAGGTACGCAGACAATAGTTGGTAATCCATCTCATATCAATAAAGTGTATTGCTCGAAAGGAGAAAGTCTAGCTTATAACAATTCCAACAATTTATTTATTGACATTAATCAGTTATTAACATTCATCATAAATTTTCACGGTATTACAAATGAGAATGTCAATAACAAGTTGATAGTTGTTTTCAAGTTAGATGAGTCTGAAATTATAAAAGAACAAAAAATGGAAAGAGTCAGTCTCACGATCATGAATGGAGCACTTTCAAATTCAGAAGACTCAGAAGGCCTCAAGAGTCAGTGTTCAATCAGAAAATGATATCTGGTGGTTGGCAGCATTTCAAGTATAGCAGTTCCTTTGCATAATAAATAGGGATAATCATTTGAATAGGGATTTCATATGAAAAATCTTCTATGTGTTTTTGTATTCTCTTATAGGTGCTGAAAGAAGACCATGACATTCTCTCATGGATATTTAATAGAACATCTTATCCTGCCACCATAAAAAATCATATGGAGGGAGTTCCACTCAATATTCCTGAAATTGGCACTTTCAACATTGAATGGCATTTAGCAAGAGATCTGAATACATTAAAATGTATGTTCAATGTATCTCATGGCGCTAACTCTAAACACCCTTGTTTGCACTGCATGAAAACAACAAAAGACATGACAAGGAGTACATGAATATCAAGAGATCGAGAAGATCCTAATTGGAAACCTATACTACTGATTCCTCTACGAAATGTTCATATCTGTACATTGCATGCGGAGGTGCATATTATAGAAAAAATAATATATCTTTACATCTTGTTTGCATGGAATTTTGAGTCAGAGGCCTTTGCGAAGGAAGCTATTTATAGATTAGAAGATGTGTTGTCCAAAGCAGGCTTACATAAAGGCCACGTTAAAATAAAAAAAGATGACAAGCTATCTGGTAAAACAGAAAATATTCCATGCAAGCCGAGCATTGGAGGATCTAAAGCTCAAAGATTTTTATCAAATTATTCTGGCAAACAATCTAAGGTTCAATACATGGTTTGGAAAGAAATTATTGCAACAACTCAAGATTTCGAAAAAGAAGGTTCTACTCGTATACACAAAGTAGAAGTTTGGAAAGAATTAGACAACATGGTGAAATACTTGAGAAAATGTAAATTTTTCAAATACTGATGTACAAATGATACAGAAAACAACTAATGAATTTGTGGATGCAGTTCAAAGTGCATGGGGTATTGATCAAATAACACATTATATGGTAAGATTTTGATTTTACACTACAATAGACAAATTTGTGCAATTAAATTAGATACTTTTGGTATTGATTTAGATTATGTTTTTATGACATGCATCACATATTACGACATCATTTGACATTCTTTGCGAAATAGTGGAAGTCTTAGCATATGGTCATCGCAAGAAATGGAAAAATCTCATTGGCAAACAAGAGCGGCATTTCATGAAAGTACACAACATGGTGGGACTAGCACAAAAAACAACTATATACTGCAACTTTTCCAATGGTTTTACAGAAGAATCAAAATTTGTCATAATACAAAATCAACGGATTATAAAAAATTTCAAAAAGCATGCAAATTTATACAAGCCAGTAGGCCATAGACACACAATAAAATTTTGTATATCAAATAAAAATATTTACAAAGTACAATTCAGCATTATCTAATCTGCTTTTGATATTTAAGCCTCCGAATCGTCATAGATATTTAACAAAAGAAAAAAACAAAAGCAAATTGAAAATCAACAAATCTACATTTTTTATTATGAATTGGGCACTCATCTACAGACTTGAAATCATTATGTAACTTGGTAAACATTCTGTCAAGCTTAGCTTTATAAAAATGCTTATCGAGTGCCACCACGTCCTGATAATGAATCATGTCCTTATTCTGAGATCTGAATAACGAAATACTGAGCAGGGACTTACATTTGAAATATATTTCAGAAAATGCCTCCACACTAGGGCCCTCAATTATAGAAGGTAGAATGAAAAGAAAGGAGAAAAAAGAGATTTGAAATACTCCAATCTATTAGTAATACCAAATTCATGAAAAAAAGAAAGCAAACTAGAATCAAAATTAGACATTTTAAAGAAAAACAATAGAAGTAAAATTTCAAATATCGCTCTCAGGCGCAAACTGCAGATTAGGCAAGCACCTCAAGGCAATGTGTGCTCGAGAGAGATATTACAAGTTGGAGTATCGGATCCGAGTGCAAGAACACAAAGCACAAAAAAAAGGAGATGCAATGCGCCCTTGAATGCGATACCAGATGAGGCAGTATCGGTTTTAGGTGCAAATTAGTCAACGGAGAGAAATCAGAGCAAGTGGCGCGTTTGAAATTGATATCCGGCCAAGCAATCGTAAATTTGCATGAAAATCCGAGCCGAAAAAGACCTATTTATAAAAAAAATTTGCACGTGTGGAAGAGTGGCGAAAAAACACGTGTTGACTTGTAATTCGTCAAGATTAATGTGCCGTACCTAGAATGATTGATCTGACATCTGTCACGTGTGAGAATGACACGCATTGAGAACAGATTCATGCACATGTCCCAGCCCACATGGCCTCATGTTAGCGGATTCCAGGGAATTCCCAAATGCCGAGCCAAGCTGAAGACACAGATTATCTCTCACCCATGACCAAGGAGGTCTCAAAAGGAGGAGAGCAGAGGAAGCTGAGAGCTGAGGATGAGAGCTGATGATTACTAGCTAGGGTGACAGTTATTATTCATGTGAGCCTACATGGTGAATCCCAAAGAAGGAACGACCATGTAGGAGCTAGTAATATTTCCTAGGCATTGTAAATAAGCATAGACCTCCTTAAATAATTTCGAGTGAGCCACCTTTTAATGGTGACCTCTAGTGGATGGGCAAATTCCACTTGTATTTTCCAAATTAGTGAAATTGCCACTTGGCCTCCACATGGGCAGCCTTCTTACTTATTTAAGAGCCCTCCTCTCTTGTAATGGAGCTTTGATTGTATTGTCAATTGCTCTTGAGTGAATAAAGAAGATCTTCCACAAGTTCTTGATGATTGTAAAGCTCCTTGTTCATGGCAATCTTCTTGAGTGAAATTTCTATGAGCATGTTCTGACTTTCTTTTGTGTTTGTGGATTAATTAGATTTCTTGCTTACTCTCTTGCTTGTGGAATGTAGATGTGGATTAACCTCCTTGTCTCTTGATTTTGTAGTTTCGGCATGTAGGTAAACTATAGAGGCTAAGATTGTGGATCTGATTTGCATACTCTCTAACAATCATGCCCTTGATTGTTCTTGGGCATTCCAAGCATCAAGAAATTGGCGTTTCTTGATCCTTGGACTGCTAGAATGCTGTTAGGATGCTAGTTTTCTTGTTTCTTGTTTCTTGTTGAGTAGCTTAATCTTGTCATTGCATTGTTCCCTGATTTTGGTAGATAGATTGTAGATTTGCTCTCTGATTCAAAATGTTGATCTATATTGAGCTAGGACTGGTTGCATGGCTTGTAAATGCATGTAGCTGAGTAACGTATTCGTCTCTCCCCACTAAAAGGCTGAGAATACACATTGTAAGCTGAGATACACTTCTGCCTGGAAACCATTCTAACAAGAAGATTAAACCATAAAGAACTATAACCAACGGAAGTAACAAAAAAAAGAACGAACGATAAAGAATCATGTTCACAGGTTCAGTGAGAATCTGTGAACATTTGACGCCATTTCCACAACCACACAGACACTAAACCAAGCCAAACCTTTCTGATCTATGTTCCAAAACCATCGCTCTGAAGTCTCCCACATGTTTCATTACCGATCTTTTGTCACTTTCATCGCGACCAATTTTCACATTACCCAAAGACTACCCAGACCCAAACGTGGAACGAAGGCAATATAATGAATTTTGAGAGTAGTTTTTGCGAGAGGAAGGACATACAAAATGTCTATTATCCGTTCGGATCCCTGACAAAGAGCAATCTCTACAGGGAATTGAAGTATTTTTAGACCTCTTGCAAGCTCAACTCACTATGCCATCCCATAGTGCGCTAAAATCTTTCACCCGGGCTTCAACGATATATCCATCGTAGTTTCCAGCTGCCTACTATTCTTGATGAACAGCGGAAAACAGAAGAGATTCCTAAAATTCTATAGATTCCAATGAATCTGCTGAATATAGGTGCTGCCAAGGGGACTAGCATCATCTTGCCTTTGTCCTATAAAGACTATCCTGTAGTATCCGCTATCCTTGATAGCGGATCAGGCGTCAATATAATGGCTTTGTCATTGGCAAAGTGTTGGGGCTTCCATACCCTTGATCAACCACGATACAAACTTCACATGGTTGATAAACTAGTTACCGACCCTGCTGATCATTTATCAAATATTAAGGTTCGAATAGCAGGTGTCAAATTTGTGATCGATTGTGTCATCTTAGACTTACCAGAAGATGCCAATACTTATAAACTCTTTCTTCGTACACCTTGGCTTCAGATGGTAGGTGTTGTCCAAGATTGGAAGTATAGCAAAATCACCTTTGGCAATAACAATAAATGAGTCAATGTCGACTCAACTGGCCATGTCAAGCCCGCTAAAGTGTATGATGATTGGTCATCAACAATGTTGTGGAAGCGAAAAATTGAGTGTATTCAGTGTCGCAAAAGCGAAACTGTATCGTTTTCATTTTCGTATTCGCAAACGATTTTGTGTCTTTGAATTTTCTTTTGCGTGGAAGCTTCACAAGAACTGAGACACGCGACTGCACATCACAAAACACATTTCATTCTAGCAATCAAGACAAACATCACAAGACAAGAAGATGCACGAAAATAGAACGATTGTATTATCAGTTTGATTTTAGAGCAAGATCATCGTGTCTCGCTCGTTGACAGAATGACACTTTGCTCTTTCGTTGTGTTTTGCTCGTTGGCAGACTTTCATGCACAACTCTTTAGTTTCTAGTATTTTTCTTTTCTGCTCTATTCGCTACGTTTCTCTCTCTGTCTCTACGGAAAACTCTGTTTATTCAAATCTCTCTTTTGATCCAGAAAGGATAGTTTATGCCTCCATAGTGTGGAGTTTACAAGATGGCTAAACGCAGAAATCACAAGACTAGTTAACGCTAATCAACTAATCAGTTACTCTCTGTCGTTGCCACTTATTTCACCTGGGTGTGAAGTCTACGACTCCAAGCCCGTTGAGCTGCCAGTTGGCAGTGTGAAAGATTCTCCTTCGTTTGTTTTGTAATCTCTTGTTTGCTTTCGTTTTGTTCGTTTCTTTCGTAACCTTTTGTTTTGCGTCCCTTCACGGTTGCGGTCTTGGAGGTATGTTTATGATTCGCGAATCGTTCGTGCTTCAAGTTAAGGGACATTGACTTTCGCGACTTGTTCTTGTTCGACCTTCGTTTTGTGTTGTGGCAAAGTTGCAAGAGTCCACATTTTCTGATACTTCCTCTTGAACCTTGCAACTTTGTACGTTTAATCCAATTGTCTTTCTTTGCTTGGCAAAGAGTGGCTTGTCGAGTGGCTTCGTGAGCAGATCTGCAATCATGTCTTCTAATTTTATGTAATGGACCTGGAGCTCTCCTTTCAAGATTAAATCTCGAATGTGATGGTACTTCAAAGGTATGAGTTTTGTCTTTGAATGGAAGACAGGATCCTGGGACAGAGAGATGGCACTCTGAGAGTCCATCATCATTGTGCTTGGCCCTTCTTGTGGAATCCCAATTGCTTCCAGCATCATCTGCAACCACACCACCTCATTCGCCACCTTTGAAACTGTGACGTACTCAGCTTCACAAGAGGATTGAGCCACCAAGGTTTGCTTTTTGCATATCCAACTGACTGTTGTTCCGCACGCTATGGTGCATCCTCCAGTAATGGACTTGCTGTCATCTTTGCAGCTCGCCCAGCTTGCATCACTGTAGTGGTGCAGCTCGAATCATTTTTTTTCGTTTTCAGCTCTGTAGGTTAATCCAATATTTTGGGTACCCTGTAGATACTGTAGGATTTGTTTTGTCATTTGCCAATGTGCCATGCCAGGATTGGAAGAGAATTGGGCAAGGCGTAAATAGAGAAGGCTAGATCGGGTCTGGTACAAATTGTAAGGTACATCAGACTACCGATTAAGTTTTGGTAGGGTATACCTGCCATCCTTTGTTCTTCCTCTTTCGTTTTTGGGCAATCTTGCTTCGTGAGCTTGGCTCCAGCTATCATTGGTGTGGCCTTCTGTTTGCAGTATCATGTGGTACTGCTTTAGCACTTTTCTAGCATATTATGACTGACTCAAGTGCATTTTGCCCTTTGTTCGATCTCTTCTGATCTCCAACCCTAGGCATTTTGTTGCTTCTTCAAGATCTGTGATTTCGTAACTTTCTGAAATTTGACTCTTCGTGTCGTTGATCAACATCAAGAAATTTCTTATCATTAGCGAATCATCCACAAAAATGGCTAGTATCACAAAATCTTTTTCTACCCTTTTAATGTAGATATTGCAGTCTGGTTGTGTAGGATTGAAGTCTAGAGACTTCAGAAGACCATCATGCTTTTTATACCAGGCTTGTGATGTCTGTTTTAGACCATAGATGCATCTCTGCAACCGACAGACATATTGTCGATTGTCGGGGTCTTCACAGCCTTTAGGCTGCTTCATGAAGATTTTCTCCACAGGCTGTTTTCACATCAATCTGGTGAATTTCTAGATTGTGTTGTGTGGCGTATGCAAGGAGTAGTCTTATGCTTGTCATCTTGACCATGGATGAATATGTGTCAAAATAATCAACACCATATCTCTGCGTGTAGCCCTTGACAACAAGCCTTGCTTTATAGCGGCCAATGGTGCCATCTGATTTTATCTTTTTCTTGTACACCCACTTGTAGTCGACTATTTTTCTGTTTTCTAAGCAGTGGCTCTAATGTCCATGCCTCGTTTCGCCTCATCGACTCGATCTCTTCTGACATTGCCTGCTTCCAGAATTCTCCCTCTAGACTCTGGATAGCTTCTTGATATGTTGCTGGCTCTTCTGTGAAGCTACAGTATTCAAACTACGTGTCGTCGCTCCACTGAAGATTATTAGAGTAGCGGTCTGGAGGTCTTCTTTGTCTCGTTGACCTTCTAGGCTTGTTTCGTTGCTGTTCGAACATTTTTTGTTCATGGGATTGATCCTCTGCTTCCTGCTACTCTAGAGTCTATGGCTCTACATTCTGATTTGATGTGTGTCCTTGATATCCCTCTTGAATGGGCAGTAGTGTGAAGATCTCATGGCCTCTTTCGTCTTTTAGTCCGGGAAATGTGGACTCATCGAACTTCACATCTCTGCTCGAAACAACCTTCTTCGTGGTTGGGTTGTAGAGCCTATACACTTGTGTTCCGTTCAAGTAACTGACCATGATTGTTTGCTCTGATTTGTCATCGAGCTTGTTTCTTTTTTCTTTTGGAATGTGCTTGTATGCTGCACATCCACACACTCGTACATATGATAGACCATGTTTTCTGTCTGTCCACATTTCGTATGGTGTTTTGTTTTCCAGCGCTGTCGGTGTCGATCTGTTCTGCAGGTGTACAGCTGCAGCTATTGCCTCAGCCCAGAATTGACCTGGCAATTGAGCATGTGCCATCATGCATCTGGCTCCTTTGACTAGCGTTCTGTTTCTTCTTTCTGCTACACCATTGTATTCTGGTGTGTATGCAAGAGTGGACTGATCTTCTATCCCTTGTTCTTCACAAATTCTTGAGAATCCTTTATTTTTGTATTCACCTCCATTGTCAGATATGAGGATTTGTATCTTTTGCGAGGTGTGTCGCTATGAAAATGCCACGAGCTTCTTGAAGGAATCAAACACTTCAGTTTTTTTCTTTAGGTAGTAGATCATGGTCATCCGGCTGTAATCATCTATGAACGTTAGAAAATACCTCGAACTTGAAAGCGAATCCATCTTCGTCGGTCCACAGACATCAGAGTGGACAAGCTCAAGAACTTCTTTGGCTCTTCTTCCCTCATGCATGAATGGATTCCGATGTTGCTTGCCTTTCTGAAAGGCTTCGCATAACTCAATTTCGGACCTTGAAATTTTGAGACCTATGACTATGTCTTTCTTGTACATGTCATACAGGCTCCGCATGTTCAGATGATACATTCTCCTATGCCAGAGCTGATTTTCATTTTTTGATGCATTTAATATGCTATCAGAGTTGCTGACTATTCTGGCCTGGTAGAGGTTTCCTTTTCTGCATCCGACCGTCAGCAACTTGTTTGTCGTTTTCTCGATCATGTGGCATGTGTTGCCGTCGAACAAAACTCGAATGCCAAGATCTGCCATCTTGGAGACAGATAGCAGATCTTTTCTGAGTGAGGGCACATAGAGTGCTCTTGGAAGCTCTGCTTGGCCTGACAGTGTTTGTAGCTATAGAGTGTCGATGCCTTTGATATCGTGTCTACTCCCATCACCTAGAATCACTGCTCTGTTATTTTTGAGCTCTTTGAAGTCGATCAAGATCTTCTTGTTGCAGGTGATGTGTGATGTAGCTCCTGAATCAATGACTACATCGTAATCATGTTCAGTGTAGCTCGTTGAGGCTTCATCGAGTATCGTGAAAGCTTCGTCACCTCTGTCAGCATCCTTAATCCATTCAGCTCTCCTCGGGTCTCCCTCTGGAGGCTGCACCATCAAGACTGATTGCTACATTGTCTGGATTGTTGTAGCCATATTGAGTTGTTTGGAAGAATCACTGTTGGGATATCAGTAGTGATAACCTGTGGGCTCTGATACCATGTCGCGGAAGCGAAAAACTGCATGTGTTCAGTGTCACGAAAGCGAATTTGTATCGTTTTTGTTTTCGTTTTCGTATTCGCAAACGATTTTGTGTCTTTGAATTTTCTCATGCGCGGAAGGTTCACAGGAACCTAGACACGCGACCGCACATCACAAAACACATTTCATTCTAGCAATAAAGACAAACAACACAAGACAAGGAGATGCATGAAAATAGAGCGACTGTATTATCAGTTTAATTTTAGAGCGAGATCGTCAGTGTCTCGCTCGTTGGCGGAATGACACTCTGCTCTTTCGTTGTGTTTTGCTTGTTTGCAGACTTCCATGCACAGTTGTTTAGTTTTTAGTATTTTCTTTTCTGCTCTACTTGCTACGTCTCTCTCTGTCTGTCTCTACAGAAAATTTTGTCTATTCAGATCTCTCTTTTGATCCATAAAGGATAGTTTATGCCTCCACAGTGTGGAGTTTAAAGATGGTAAATGCAGAAATCACAAGACTAGTTAATGCTAATCAACTAATCAGTTACTCTCCGTCGTTGCCACTCGTCTCACTTGGGCGTGAAGTCTATCGTAACCTTTCGTTTTGCATTCCTTTGCGGTTGCGGTCTTGGAGATATGTTTACAATTTACGAATGATTCGTGAATCGTTCGTGCTTCGAGTCAAGGCACGTTGACTTTCACAAATTGTTGTCGTTTGACCTTCGTTTCGTGTTGTGGCAAAGTTGCAAGAGTTCACCTTTCTGACAAACAACATATGACGAATCAGATAGTGTCCTGATCCAACCCAAAGGCCACTACAAGATCCACATACATAATCAATTGGGGACAGGCACTAGCCACCGTGGACTGTTCTGATTCCAATCGTTGTTGTATCGAAACCGTTGTAGAAGCTATGGATATTCTCCCATCTTCTACAAACATTGATACATCCATCATCCCACTTATGATAATTGATCCGATTCCTATAGCGTGGTGCCCAGGAAAACCTAGTGTCTCTACCACCCATGTTTTCGAAAAAGGTATTCTTTCCATAGATGATGTTGAAATGACGGATGAACATGTACTCCTTTATCTAGATGCCCAAAATTATCCGCCAAAAGCAATTTCTCAGGAGATCAAGTAACCAGGGCCGTTGGCTCATGTCCAACTGACATCCAAAGTACCCAACACACAAGCGTATAGGCCCAAACCCAAAGTATACACATGGAATGTGTATAATTGGGTCATCATTGTCAGTACAGACATTCCACGTGGACCAATAATATGACGACACATGTCTCGGCCATATTTTCACACGTGCAAAAATTTCGTACATATAAGTCCTCGAAATTTTTATTTTTTTTGCAAAATTTACAATTTTCGCTCCCAATATCGCTCTCAAGCGCTCTCTCTCACCGTTCAAGCTTCCGCCCTCTCACCATTCAAGCTTTCGCCCTCTCACAGTGCACTCGAGTTTGATACCACTAGTAGTCCAATATTGCTTTCGAGTGCGCATCTCTTTTCTTGAAATAATATGTGAGATCTTGCGTTCGAAACCGATATTCAGTTCTGGTATCGATCTCAAGCGCCCTTTTATCGCAATTTTTTTTTGTTTTCAACCACTTTTTTTTTGTTCAATTTTTTTTATTATTATTCTTCGTCTTCCGAGAATGATGGCCAGGACCAAATCCACTGCCGGTGCCAGAACCATTGTACAACTATCTCATTCCCGTGTTCTCCTTGGTACTAGCCATAGGCGTGGCAGGAAGCAGGTCTGGCTGAGAGAGATCAAAAAACTCTAGAGGTCAACTAAATTGTTGATCCCTAGAGCTCCTTTCGGCCGATCTGTACGGAAGCATTTGATCTCGAGCTCATGTCTTTTACATACCTGCATAAAACTGATACAAAGCTAGTTACAATTAGTACAGAGATTGTATTAGAAAGTTTTGATTGAAACTATTCATAAAAGATCGAGTGTTTACAGTTGCTTACGAGTTTACCATTGAAAATGAATCTGAAGTCTGAGAGTACATCATCTTGTAGGAGCAATAGTTCCCATCGAATTTAGTTTAGACTCCAATCTTCTTCCACCTCAACACATGTCAAAACGGCAGCATTGTATATAATTTCAATATTTTTTTCGCTTTGAATGTACAACCATCTCATTCCCGTGTTCTCCTTGGTACTAGCCATAGGCGTGGCAGGAAGCAGATCTGGCTGAGAGAGATCAAAAAACTCTAGAGATCAACTAAATTGTTGATCCCTAGAGCTCCTGTCGGCCGATCTGTACGGAAGCATTTGATCTCGAGCTCATGTCTTTTACATACATGCATAAAACTAATACAAAGCTAGTTACAATTACTATAGAGATTGTATTAGAAAGTTTTGATTGAAACTATTCATAAAAGATCGAGTGTTTACAGTTGCTTACGAGTTTACCATTGAAAATGAATCTGAAGTCTGAAAGTACATCATCTTGTAGGAGCAATAGTTCCCATCGAATTTAGTTTAGACTCCAATCTTCTTCCACCTCAACACATGTCAAAACGGCAGCATTGTATATAATTTCAATATTTTTTTCGTTTTGAATGTTCACTGGCTTCCAAGTCTTGATCGAGTGGCACCCATTTACCTTTATTTTTTTTCCATCTTTGATAATGAAATCATAAGCTCAACATTGTTTTTCAATTTGATAATGGAAGTACATAGAAGACATTTTAATTCTGCATTCTATTTCTCCATCTGATCTTTTGTCCCAGCCTTCATCCATAAGTTCAGATAATAAACTATTTGTTAACTTTTTGCATACAAACATCGTTGGGATTTTGTGTACATTGACACTTGAAAAGAAATCCACAAATATATTCAAGGAAATAAACCAACATAATCTGACTGTTTTTTATCTCGTGCTCATTTTTTAATGAGTTTTTTACATCATTATATATTTTGCAACGAAATGATTATGAAACTATAGCATCTGGTGCAATCCATTCATCACTTTCAAAAACAGGTAATGGAATCGGTACTATTTGTCCAAAATTTTCTTTTGTATCAGGAATATACATTGATTCATAAAAAAGATCCCACTATCAGCTAGATCTTTTGCAGTTCTACCTCAATATTGGAGTTGTCCAATATCAGTGTGACATCTAACACACCTGCTGAAGATCCACTCGGCTCCCATTCATTTATGTTGGATGGATATAAATCTGCAAGAGAAAAATGATCAGATTGGTAAGTTTACTATTAGATATTTATGAATGACAAAAATCAAAGTATCAAAAATATCAATACTCACAGTTGCATTTTTTGTGATCTTGATGGTTGAATCCTTGCACATTTATCTCTGAATGCATATATACATGTTGGACTAGAATTTCAGAAATAGATTTCTCTTGATAATGTTCTGAAATCCAAAAGTCTGGCCTTCCAATAAGATTGAAATGATAGTTTTGACCTTTTCCTTTTTTTGAAATGCTCCTCTTGATGATGGATGCATCAAAACCCAAGAGTTTTTTGAATATTTTCTTGGCACCCATAATCCATTATCATCTATCTCGTTGAATAGAAGCACAGATTCAATTGAGAAGCATGACTTCCTTGATGGCGCCATTCGTAATTTGCATGCAAAAATCTGAAACAATGAACTATGAATCTAACGTAGACAAAAAGCCATGAATCTGAGAAAATGTGTTGGCAAAAATTTGAAATACTGATCTATTTGGCGCCACAAATTAACTCTAGTTACCCCTGTTAACCATGATTTGACAACGCATATACATTAATGGTACATCGATTTTCTCATCTCAACTATTTGTCATATTCATTTTCAATATTTTTGGGTCTCTTCGGGCAGTGATGAGCTGGAAGGGCATGCCTCATCAACCAATAGCATTTCCACATGCTGTCCGACGAAACAACAATATATTTTAAAAGTTTTTATTTTATTTATATTTGGAAAATTCTATGTTACATAGAACCCCAAAGCTAAGGTTTCAATTGGTCTACATGGCAACGAAAATAAGAAAAAAAAATAAAAAAACATTTTTTTCAAAGGCCCTCTTCGGGCTCTAAGTTTCTCTAATGAATATCGACAACACACTTCAAAATATAAATCTATTGAGAGAGAGTTTTTTCAAAAAGTTGACAAGCAATGAAAGTGGCCATTGGACAATCATAGTTCAAATTAATGCCAACCAGCTAGAAAATTATGGATGAGTTTGGAAACAATTACTAAGTAAGAATACCAATGTAAAATCATACATTATAGGTGGTGCGTTCTACTCAAAGGCATGAGAAATAATTGGTAGACCAATGCTTAATGGGCCCAAGTACAAAGATGGGACTCAAATTATTATGCTAGTGCTCGATGGGCCCAAGTATAAAAATGGGACCTTGAATTATTGAAGTATGATTTATATCTAAAGCCTTGACATTCGATTTAAATCTAAAACCTTGACTAAAGTCAAGTTATTAGGCACATGGTTTTGGATGGTGGCTTACCCTGACCCTAGTGTTGTCTTATATAAGGCCATTTCCAACCACTTTTGTGGATGTTTTGTATCATTTGCCAAGAAGAGAGAGAGAGAGAGAGAGAGAGAGAGAGAGAGAGAGAGAGAGAGAGAGAGAGAGAGAGAGAGAGAGAGAGAGAGAGAGAGAGAGAGAGAGAGAGAGAGAGAGAGAGAGAGAGAGAGAGAGAGAGAGAGAGAGAGAGAGAGAGAATATCATTTTCTCCTCGTCCTACTTTCATTATCTTCAAAGGGCCTTCTATTATGAATGTATGCGATCATGTATAGATGGAAAATGCTTGTTTGGTTTTCAATCATGCTATCACCTCCGCTTCCTAGCATAAACATAATTCTACAAATCTAATTTCAAAACTTAAGATCCATAATTTCCACATCTAAGCATAATAGGTGTTAAATCATCATCACTTCAAGACAAGATCACTAAGATCAATAGGTAGGACTTTCGCTTCAATATACCTTTCTTGCAAAGATCAATCTCATAAGAGAAGATCTAGAGCCAAAGAAGCCTAGATAAGGCAAAAAGCCAAACAAGAACAAAGGAAACCCCATCACCTCACATAAATCAACCAACAATGACAAAACCGTGAGACTTATTCATGATTCCACATGTAGATCTTACACTAAGGCTCGTGACACTCTAACTCGCCAAAATTTGCTTGCCTTTCACACATCTTATATCTTATCCTCTTGGATCAAAACCCATACTACAACATCTGCTCACTAGGTACTAGATCTATCTCCTTAAAGAAGAAAAATTGGAAACATAGGATACAAGGGGGCATAGAAAAGGGACCACAAAGCTTTGTAAATTTGTTTTGAAATAAATATATGATTTGAAAATTTAAACATTTTATAGTCTCCTTTGTAAACATCTTTATTATTGCTTCCAAAAGGCTTTTGTGTTTGCTATCATATATAGACTATTGTTTCTTTTGTAGAAACTCAATTGTGGCAACCTCCAATTGTCGATAGTGGAAATGTTTTTTGTTCTTTTGGGGATTTGGCATATTGTATCACTTGCAAATTTCATATATCTAGCAATCATCTGATTTCTAAAGTTGTAAGTATGTTCAATCATGCATATTACATATCTTTAGCATAATATAGAGCACAAAGGAATGAAATATAGACCCTACCCAATCATGTTAAAAGGGCAATTTCAGCTTAGCACTACAATTTCCATGGTTCTCATTTATAAAGAGGCAAGGAGGAGCTCCAAATATCTCACTAAGCAAGGACCAACAGATTCCTCCAAAACATTTATGTGGCTATTTGTAGACAAATTTTGGACTTAACTCACCTGCTAAGTGACTTAATACCAGTTACATATGAAAAGTAGCTTTGAGAGATCCAAAGAGAGGTCCACTTTCATTTATTAAGGTGCCTCCTACTGTTTTAAATTTATAGAAAAGCGTCGTGGACTCTTAGGGTCGAGCTCCAACCTATTAAGTTGTCAGCATCTTAGGACCTTGAGCTCACCGATTAGACTTGACGTATTCAGTGATCTCTCTCTCTCTCTCTCTCTCTCTCTCTCTCTCTCTCTCTCTCTCTCTCTCTCTCTCTCTCTCTCTCTCTCTCTCTCTCTCTCTCTCTCTCTCTCTCTCTCTCTCTCTCTCTCTCTCTCTCTCTCTCTCTCTCTCTCTCTCTCTCTCTCTCTCTCACGCGCACGCGCACGCGTGCATATTCTCATTTGTGTGGTTGATTGGGATAGAACTTCTAACCTCAAGTAGAAGAAAGGAAGTTCTAACCAGTGCACCATTTATTGCAGGACCATGTAGAGCATATTTGTGCAAAACAAATATAAGTATAATTTAGACAAATATAAGTATTAGTAGTCGAGAATGAAGCCTTACATAAGAGTTATATACACACCTTTCCGAGCATGTGGGTGTGAGCATGACATCGTGTACAATCATCCCTTGCTTAATGTTACGTCTATAATCATTAACCCTTTGGACGCTAATTGTAAAAAATATGTATCTTAAAGAGTGATATTATGTACACTTATATGGGAGGTCAAGTGCACCATTTTTACTTACGTCTTCTACAAAGTACAATTGGAACAAAACAAGTCCATGGTGACCATGTTTCAATTTTTTTTTGGGTTCCTTTCTATTAAGAGTCCATCCTCTATCAATGACGCTTAAGCATGGAGGTTATTAAGTTTGCTACCTCTTTTCTAGTAGCAACCCCCGGGAGTTCCAACCTTTATTTTAAGGGTCCATCTTCCGTCGACGAGGCTTGAATATGAGGCTTAATAATTGAGTTTGCAGTGTTTGTTATGGGTTTCAAGACTGTAACTAAGCTCATAAATAACTTGAAGTAGCTCATTTGTCTACATTCTAGTTTGATTCCATGCATATATGCTACTTTTGAGTAGGTTACTTTTTGTTGTGATCACCCTTTGTAATAGTTTGGTTATTTTTACTCCTAAGGCCTATTATTATCCAATGTATTGTACACTTGTACTAAGGGTATTAGGACTGACTTGGACTCATCATCCACCTTCAAATTAGTAATGTCAAGGGTCCACATCAGTGCTCGTGAAAAATTGACAAATACGAACAGCCCAATTGTTGAAATTCATTTTTTACCGTTCTATTCTAGATTTATAGGTTTTTTATATGCAAAATCAACTAATTTTAGTTATAAATCTTAAGTTTTAAGGTTTTATTTGAACCTTTTACCGATTCTATATTAGGTTTGTGGATTTTTTATAAGGTTAGTTTGAAACATTTTTATGAGCCCTGGTCTACATGTCCTAGCATTCCCTTTCTTGAGGTGACCAAAGTAGGTCCACAACCACATGGCACAACAAACACTTGTCGGAGGTGACCAACTACAACTCCAATGTTGATTTTGGACTGAGGTAATCGTGAGAGCCCATAGTACTAGGCAAAGTCTAGAGTACTAGGCGGGTTTGGAGTTATATCGGTTGGCCAATCAATATACCATGCACAAGAAAAAATGAGGCCCTAGGGTACTAAAAATTGGGTGGACCAACCATGTTGATATTTTTTTGGGCCACCCAACCCTTAAAATGGCCAAATACTATATTTCATTTTTATGTGACTAAAATATCTAAAATATTTTAATGTTTGCTTTATCCATAAGTCAGCCTTTCACGCGGAAGAGATACATTATATAGTGGTTACCGATTTTCCCTGTCAAACCACGGAAACCAGGGAAGCCACCCCCAATTGCCGGTGTCCACGGTCACAGTCGGCGAGAAAGAATGCATCAATAAATCGACTAGCCCTTGTATTAGCAGCCCAACAATGCCAAGTGAGGAGCAAGCTCCTAAGATGTCACTACGCAACGGCTGGGGTTCGAGCTTACGCCTTGCCGGTCGCAATCAACCACTCTACCCAAGCACCGTGTTGGGATGGACTTTCTTCTAGTTTTGACCGTAATGTGACATGTACGCTTCGAGGTACCTTTCAATGTGAAATTGCAAGGACATATCGACATCGACCCACCTGTCCAATCATAAATAATTAAAAAACCCACGGAAATTTAATTTCCTAAACTTGCATTTCAAACCGAAAGGGTAGCCTATTGAGCCTGCCCTTCTGCAAGAGGTTATTAAGCCTTTGACGTGCATGGCAGCTTGCAAATGGCAAGAATGGTGAGGGCCCTGAAGGGCCGCTAATAACAGACCGTCTCCCATATTTTTTCGATACGTCTATCTAATAAGATTATTAATTGGATATTTTCTCCCGATTTTTATGTAATGGAATAATAATAATAATTATTTTTCCGAATAAATTATTATTATTTATTGTGGATCGTGGGAGACAGAGAGAAGAAAGGGCGGGGTAGATTGCAAGTATGAAATGGCGAGAGAGAGAGAGGGAGAGAGAGAGAGAGGGGGGAGAGGGGGGGAGCGAGATATGGCGGAGGAGGAAAAAAGAGAGAAAGCGCTATGAGTATAAAGGGGAAGACTGAGCGGCTTCAAAAAAGCAGCATGAGAAAGAGTAATGTTCCTTCATAGCAGAGAATGGCGGAAGGAATGAGCGAAGCACGATAAAGATTGATCTTCATTTATGGCAGAGAATGGCGGAAGGATTGCGTGAAAGGACGAGCACATGACATAGGAGGAATGCGTATACGGATAGTGGGAGGACTCTGACACTCCGTAAAGGCTTTGGTCGGACAGAAAAAGGCGACTGCTCAAATAATGTGAGGGGAATTGTGTGGATTTGTGCACGTACAGCAGTTCAATGACCAAAAACTTCCGTAGCTTACGTACGGCCAGGGACGGGAATATTTTATACCGAAAGCTACAGCTTCTAAGAAGGGAAAGATTTAGAGTGATTGTTGTGTAAGCTGAGAAAGTGAGACTAGTGGATCGGAAAAAGTAGGAAGGGGCAGATGCAAAGCGTCAGCTGAAGACAGTGTAGGAGAGAGAAGGGTAAGCAAATCTTGAAGGAAGCTGAGCGATGGCGGTCGAGGAAGTGTGAAATTTTGATTAAGCGCTTTTTCCTGCTTGAGTGTATTTCTGGAGGCCAGTATCATAGTAAAAGTTTCGAGATTCTCTGTGGTGACTAGCAGCAGAAGGCATGGACGATGAGTGAAATTCACCGAAAGATTAATTTTTGAAGGACAAATATCAGGATTGACGTCTAATTTGCTCGTGTTTCGACTGGCAGATTTATGCTTGCATGCTACGTGAACTTGGAATTTGTTGAGGCAGAGATGCATCTTGAACTGCTAAAAGAAAATGTTCGCGATATTGGCAGGGGCAACATCAAGAACAGGTAGTCATCAGATATCAGCCGATAGAAGTATGCGTCCTCATCCTCGTCCTCTCAGGGCCATGACATGGCCACGTTTGCTGAGATCAATCCGAACTCTTAGCACGCACTGCGTCTTGTTTTGCTTTTCATGCCTCTTAGTGGCCAAGCTCAGTTTGCTCCTTCATATATCATGGTGGTAAGCTCTCTTCTGCTCGTTCTT
Source organism: Diphasiastrum complanatum (assembly GCA_029204225.1). Taxonomy (NCBI): domain Eukaryota; kingdom Viridiplantae; phylum Streptophyta; class Lycopodiopsida; order Lycopodiales; family Lycopodiaceae; genus Diphasiastrum; species Diphasiastrum complanatum. The sequence continues at coordinate 75,649,302 of CM055096.1, read as the reverse complement.
TTCTACCCCGTCATCATTACTTCTTGTCCGGTAAACTGGTGGTGAATTCGTTATCACGATCCAAGCCTTGAGAAGGGGTTGACTCCATCTTTTAGGCTTTCAGGATCTTCTCTATTCTTTAGAAAATATCCTGTTACTTTTTTACCATGCTTTTAACTGCATTTTATCTAACAAATCACCAGTTTGGTTTTGAAGACAATTAGCTCTAAGTTTCTTCCAAAAAGAGTCTTTTAGAATGAGCAGAAGCAGCTACTTCACCAGGATACTCTGCCAATTGTTCTAATTTTGAGCTACTGCAATCTCGTTTCATATTTTCCCATGAGACGCTGTGGCTGAACCAACAACTCACAAGTATTTGCACTAGTAGCAGATGGAATTCCATGATAAAAGACTTCTGATGTTGAAAAGATATGTGTTTTCTATAGAGGCTGTTCAAGTACTTATTCATATCTAGCTGAAATGAAGCTCTGTTGAAACCACAATCTAACCTTCCTTAATTTTTGGATTACCATCTTTTACCCAAAACCTATAATTACAAATTTTGAGTGCTTTTATATACGAGAAAGCTATATAATCACCCTACGCTGGGACCATGAAGTTAATGTTCAATCCCTCGGCGAATCGGATGTCGCGATTCGGATTGCTGTCCAAATCGCGGTCCACAATTTGTCAGTTCCATGATTTGTTCATAATCCTTAGAAGATCCAAATAGTATGGGATAGGGAGTAAAGGCTCTAACATCCCTTCCCCCTCAAAAACAAAGACATCATCCGCGATGACAAAACTAGGGTACTATCTAGCTAACCGTGCGCGGTCTCCTAGGCAGCATCTGCAAGAGGTGTTCTATGCCAAGCAACTAAATATAGCAAAGATCAAGCAGTTACAAAGACGTTTCTCCTGCCTATCCGCCTTCAGCTAACACGATAAAACCCAAATACGCTCTCCTTTATAATCATTAGCAAACAAGGTTTTATCCTTAGGTTTGACAAGTAGTTCTAAGGTGAGTTACCTACAACACGTCACCACAACTGTAAACCAAAATATCATCCATAAATGATCTAAGTAACATCGTTTATCAACATCATACATGTTGTTGGGGTGTTCGTCAATCTGAAAGGCATAACAAAAAGTCAAAGTGACCTATACAAGTTTCGAAGGCAGTCTTATGCACAAATCGACTCGTTAACCTTTTAAGCCTCTTCTTATCCCAAGGCCAAAAAACCGCCTGAGGCCAAGGCTCACTACTAACCTTATTACCGTCTTTCAAACACAGAGCTATCTGAACTTTTGCTTTGAGGCTGTGAGTCTACTTCTTTACAATGAAATCATATTTTGGGTGGAAGATCCACTAATGGATAAAAAGTTTGCATTTTAAATTCGTGACTTCGAAGAGGAGCTATATATGGTCCAACCGCAAGGCTTTGTTGTTGAAGGGCATGAAGATAAAGTGTGCAAGCTATGAAAGGCACTTTATGGCCTTAAGCAAGCACCACGAGCGTGGTATGGACACATAAACAACTACTTTCTCTCTCATAAGTTTGTGAGAACCAATTTTGATCCCAATCTATATGTTTATACGAGTGATAATAGCATGCTTTGGCTGTTTTGTATGTCGATAATATCATTATTATTGGAAATTATGAAGATGTCATTCATACCATAAAGGCTAATCTAAGCAAGAAGTTTGAGATGATGGATCTTGATCTTATGCACTATTGCTTAGGAGTAGAAGTGTGGCAGAATGCAGGTGACATTAGACTTTGTCACTGGTAGTGGGTTTATGAAACCCTAAAAAGGTTTCACGTGTCTGATTATAAGCCATCTACTACACCATGTGAAGTTGGTAAGAAATTATCTCGTTTTGATGATAATGGTCTAGTTGACGTTATCTTATTTCGTCAGCTAGTTGGGAGTTTAGTTTATCTTACCACCACACGTCCTGATATCTGCTATGCTATGAGTTTGATTAGCCAATTTATGTCATTACCTACTTTGGATCATTGGAAGACTACAAAAAGGATCTTGAGGTAAGTGATAGGCACACCTAATCTCAACGTGATTTATAGAAGACGACGTGATTTGCCTAGATTACACGGGTACGTTGATGCTGATTGGGTTGGTAATATAGACGATAGAAGATCAACCATAGGGCATGCTTTCAATTTTGGCAATGGCCGTTTTTCGTGGTCTAGTAAAAGGCAGGATGCTGTATACTTTTCAACCATTGAAGCTGACTATAAATTGTTGATCTCAACAACTCGAGAAACAGTTTGGCTACAACAGTTGTTAGGTGAGATTGGTATGAAGCAAACACAATGTACTATCATTTTTAGTGATAGCCAAAGTAAGACGTCCCCAAGACTCCAAATCGACTAAGAGCTCCAAGAGCACAAAGGAAGAGTGCAGTAAACGAAACCGTTCCAACCAACCTAGACTAATGCCGATCTAGCCCCCGAGCAATCCAGGAGATAGGCAAATCATAGGAGATGCGCTTCACAGTCCAACAACATAACGGCCGCAAGACTCTCAACGATCCCCATAGATACGGGTGAGGGTATGTATAGAGCGGAGAGCATCTATCAAATCATGCCAATCTCCTATGTATGTCTATTGCATGTAGGAACCCCTTGTTAGAAATCCATAAATCATAATATGGATGGACAGACTAGGATTCGAACCCATGACCTCCCTCATACCGGATGGGATGCTCTACCACTGAGCTATCCGCCTTGTTTGATAGTTCTCTCTAGAGTGTCGATTGATATTCCAACACCCCCCCCTCAAGCCACACTTGGTTGGGGTCCTAGCTGTCACCTGCCCCACAACTCGGGCCACCTAACCATGGCTTTGACACCATGAACTGCTAGGTCTAACTTGGCTCTGATACCATGTTAGAAATCCATAAATCATAATATGGATGGACAGACTAGGATTCGAACCCAGGACCTCCCTCATACCGGATGGGATGCTCTACCACTGAGCTATCCGCCCTGTTTGATAGTTCTCTCTAGAGTGTGGATTGATATTCCAACACCCCTAACCCATAATAGCTAAGACCCATGCAAAAGCACAATCAATGTACATTCAATCCTATACCTGAATGCAACACATATGCTAATACCGCATGCAGGTGGTCATCTGACCCCATGGTCCTAATCCGCTATTATCCAGGTTAGGTCCGGCCCCAATGTCTAAGGCACCCCCTAACGGTCCAAACCCCGTTAGGGCCATGACACAAAGCGGGATACAATTGGCAAAAAATTTAGTGTTTCATGCGAGGATGAAGCATATAGAGGTAAAGTATCATTTTATATTTGAAAAGCTGCAATCTAGGGATGTGAATGTGGTTCACTGTAGTACTACACTACAATTGGCTGATGTGCTTACAAAATCTTTGGGCAAGCCCAAGTTTGAAACTTTAAGGACTAAACTTGGCATGGAAGCAATTACATGAAGCTTGAAGGATGAATTTGTGAGGAAAGCCTACCTTGTTTATTGTATTTGTAACGCTTTGATATAGAATATTTCTATGCCTAGATGCTATGCTATCATGGAGGCATGTGCCACGAATATTATTATCGTTTTTTGTAGGAATGCTAATGTTCAAGGGGAGTTAAAACAATAACTGTTTCTTTTATTGTTCTAATTTCTCTCTCTAGGCTCTAGGCTGGTGGGCTATCGTCTACTAGGCCCTATTAGATACTTAGTTTGTATTTGTTGTTCAATCAATACAGTTGGTTGTGGGAGTTTGTTTGAGAGTGACTTCCCTTTATGTGATGAATATGTGTGGTTAACTGCTTGTGTCGGTCCGGAAATAGTGAACTGATTGCCTCCCCTCGCGATCAAGATCGCTTCACCTCGCGATGAAGATCACGATGGAAAACCCACCACCAAGTAGCAATATGACCGCTCAAATGTAAGTTGGCCAAATGAATGTGCTGATGATCAGTCTCAGGAGCATAAGAAAGCAAGTTTCCAACTTGATGTGGCCAAAATGTCCTCCGAATAGGGCGCCAAGTAGGTAGAAGTGCTATCCAATAGTAAGAGAAAGTCCAGCAAGGAATATAGAATGAAGATGTTGCCAAAATGTTCACTGAATAGGGTGCCAAGTAGGAAGACGTATAGTAGGAGAAAATTCAGCAAACATTAGATGGTGAATTGGTTGGCAAACTTCTACCAAGTAAGGCACCAAATAGGAAGTGAAGTTGCACAATAGTAGTGGAAAATCCAGCAAGTTATAGGTGGAGAAAATGTCATCAAAATTTTCTTGAACAGGGTGCCAGCCAAGAAGAAACCTCAATGTCGAAGATAACTTCTTGAAGTAGGGCGCTAGCCAAGAGAGGTCATGAATGCTGTCGGAAAGAGCTTGAAGCAGGGCCCCAGGCAAGCTAATACCAAGCTATGAACTAAATCACATTTTTTAGTATCATTGAAGCATAAGTTGGCAAAACATGAAGCAATCTAGCAATTTCCATATTGTTTGTTTGCTTTAGATGTGAGATGCAAGATGAGATGTAGGGCATGAGATCTCTCTCCCACAACTAAATTATGGCGGAGAATGAGTTCTAGGTGTGGAGATTCTTGTAAGGGATATTTCATCGAACTATATTGTGGTGAATATCTTTTAATTGGCTATGATATTTTTCTAGACAATTGCACTGTATTGGAGAGTGTGGTGGGGGTCTTATAATGTCTTACTGGCCTTCATGTTGGGAGCTTTACATTAATGAATCATAGTCTACTTCTTATTGAGATTGATGCTGTGCTACCTTTATACAATAGTTTACTGCTGATCTAGGTTTACTCACTACACTAAGGCCCTCGTTCTAGAGTTACATGTGAATAATGCTAATCAGGCCATTCGTTATTTTTGTAGCTGCAAAGTGGTATTTACAATGGAATCTTTTTGCTTGATCAATGAGCTGGTCCCAGAATCAGATAACAGGTTGCTGGCCGTTGAGAGATAAATTATTTGAAAAACATGGTACCCTGATCAAATATGTTGCACTAGATATAGCTGAGATGAATCATGATATAGCCACTACCACTTAATATATATGAAGAGCAAGCTCTTAATAACTTACAGCTCATATGTTGTTTCGATTCGCAGAATTAAACTGCAATGATGTATCAACAAATGAATGTAGTTGCACAACACTTGTAACTTTATTTCCAGTAAAAAACAATCTAGAAGACTTTGAAAGAGTTAGCAGATGAAAAGGCAAATGCAGGGTGTGAGCAGGAGTTGAAGCTCCTCTTGCCTCAATGAGGCCATACTCAAAATGAATTTAGACCAACAAATGTTTGACTATTACTGGCCATAAATTCATTACATGAGCTAGTCATGCACATGGTGTTCGCATCTTTTGTTTGCTGATTTAGCCTTAGATTATTATCTTGAACCAAAAGTTTGCATTTCTAGACCACAACCATGAACACATTCGCTTGAATTTTTGATCAAAACCTTCAGAACAGCTGAGGATTGCAGATAATTTTCATTTGCAACATTTGAAGTATGTAAATTTAACCGAGCTTCATCATCCAAGTCACTAAATTATGAAGTGTGTGCAGGTGGGTATTTTTGCCACTTTGGATGTTCCATGCCATGGTTTCAAGGGGTCGGTTCTCATTGCCAGCTCCATTACCTCCTCATGGTCGCACTGTAAGGCTTTTGTTGCCTTGAATTATATTGATGCCTATCGATTTCAGGCTTGCTTTCATGTCTATCCAAGCTGCATTTTGGACCCCTTCTTTTTCATGTTTTTTTTCACTTAAGTGTATGAAAAGCATTTTTCAGTTTTGGTTACAACAAAAGATATTGATGTTATCAAATGCCATATAATTGTCATAATAAAGTTTCAGGCTCTTTCTAACATTTGTGGATATTGTAGTGGGCGCCTTGTCATACAGTTGTTGCTGTTCCCTTGCTCATTGCATTTGAGCTGCTGCTATGTACTTATCTCGACAGCAGGGCAGGTGCCAAGCTTTATTACCTATGTTCTGTTTATAATAGAATGTTGATGGTTAATTTACAGCTAGTGTTTTCACAAACTGAGGTTCGCTGGTGAATGAACCACAATTTGTTGGTAAACGAACCATGAATCGTCAATGAATTGATTGGGTCTGATTCGAATCGGAAAGAAACGGACCCAGAAAAAAAAACCGGTTCTTTGATTTTGAATGATTCTTTGTCTTGGCTTTAGGAATCATTTCGATGGAGATTTTCTTCATTGAAAGTTTTATTTCAGACTTCACCACTTTGTGCAACCGTTGTGTTGTTTTAAACATCAACTTCAAATTTTCTTACTGTTTTTTTGACTTTTATGTTTAAACTCTTTGGTAGTGTCTAATAGGAATATAGTATTTGTAAGTACCAATATTGAATCAAGCCCGTTAAAATTTGTATTGTGATGAACTGTTCTGTTCTTTCGTTCAACTTTCAGGCTGTTTGCCATCATGATTTACCCCTATGATTATCTGAAGATGGAGGATAAACCCTTCTGCTCTTGTCGGAAAACGTTTCTTCTTTTATCTTGAATTGTGTCACACTTGTGAGAGCCATAGGCAATACTTGAATGGTTGCTCAAAGGAGAAGTGTAAGGCCATTAAAAGTTGATTGGGAAAATGTTATTTTTATGCTTCTTGGTGATGCATAAAGTTTTTGGGCCCCAAGGCCCCAAAAGAAGTCGACTTCCAAAATTAAGATTAAATTTTTGTATTCTTTCAAATGAAAAAAAGATTCAATCATTTTTTATGTTCCATACGTACGAATGGAACATTTTAAACGAAAAGGTCTGGAACAGGTATCTATGGTCTGAGTATTGCAGCACTGAAATAGAAGATTAGATATTCAGAACATAGTCAGTGTTTCAAATGTAAAGACATAAAATTTGAAAGAGTTGTAGAAGATTTTAGTTGGTTCAAGGTTGATATGCTGTTTATTAGGACCAGCCCACTCAGGAACCTTAATAGAATGAACTGTGAGATATTACATGAACCAATAGAATTCTTGCTAAGTCTGATTTCGACAAAAAAGAAAGCTGATTTCCACAGCCACTTATGGATTATATGTTTAAAAGATTTGCATACTTCTATTTAGAAATAATCTATGATCTTTCTGTTAACTTGCAAGTGTTCAGTGTTACTGGATGGTAATGATATTGGAAATGTTAATATTGTGCGCAAGGTCTGAAATGTGAACTTAGTGATTTAGCTAGATTGTGATCAATTTATGAAATCTCAGCTTGTGAATGCTTGCCATGATGACGAGCTCTTAATAGACATTCTAGAATAGGAGCTAGGTGGACTAGTTAGGTATTTGTTTTGACTATTCTTGTTTGGAGTTCTGGAGGGCTCTTTGTAGGAGACTCTTGTATGCTAATCCCTTCATAGGATTTCCTGTTTCAATATTATCATTCGCAGTCAGCTTATTTTTCATTTTATTAAGATTTTTGTATGAGATTCATATCCATTCTACAGTTCAATGTCTATATTGATGTTCTCTGAGTGCGATTTGGATGTATTTATGATTCTTGCCATGCAGTTTATGGGAACACAGCTGTAAGTTTGAAAGTGGTGTTTCTCCCTTTGCTGGCATTTGAGGCTGTAATCTTGATTGACAACTTCAGGTCAGTTAATGGCTTCCATCATTTTGTATATGCTTCGTTTTAGAACTACTGGACAAAAATGGGTGTCATGAATATGATTTCCAAGAATGATGTCATTTTAGGCTGGTTGACAGTGGAAAGAGTCATCAAGTTTTGAAGGATCAGAACATACAATATTAGGTGTAGGTCTTTTCATATAATAGTGTTTTCTCAACCTTCGCTATGAACACATTTCAATGTAAGGTACAATGCCATTTCTTCTGGAAGCATTTAGTTTATTGTAAATTTTCTCCCGTAAGGATAGTTGCCATATTGCTCTATGATCAATTGCATTGCTTAGCAGCCTTTTGTGCTTATTGATATGCTTTTGAATGGATCCAAGAAGGTATACTAAGATACGGTTAATACTAAGTGATATTGCAGTGAAATGTACAAGCACCAAGCTGTGCTTTTGTTATTTAAGAAAACTCTCATCAAGCATGGCATATAGGTTGAATTATTGTTCCTTTGTTGGGTACTGCAGGATGTGCAGAGCTTTGATGCCAAGTGATGAGGAGATCATGACCGAGGAAGCCATCTGGGAAACGCTCCCGGTACCTTCATTTTTTAAGCATAGTTTGGCATTTGAAGGATAGTTGAAAGGAATGAAGCCTTATGAACATTGCTTGTCATAGTTGTTTCTGGATCTTGGTCTAATCAAAACGTTCGTTACCATGCAAGGTCCTGACACTCCTCTGAGTACTAGTGCAAATGGGATTTTCTGTGTGTCTGTGAATCGTTTAAATGCTTTGTTCACAGTTAGAGTTTTGCTGAAAGCAGCTGAGGATCTGCTCCAAAAAAGCTTGCCATCTCTACCTTGCAGTCGGCATAAAAGAAATTATCAGCTCGATTCTGTTATCTACCAGCCAAAAGGTCCTGCGAGAGCTAGCTCTGATTAGCAGGACACCCTTTGAAGATCATTTTTAGTCAAGCTTATAATTCCTTAGATACAAGGCCGCCTTTATCAGCATTTGTTCATTTATATTGAAGACGTGGTGAAAAAAGTTGATCTTATGAAAATAATGTGTTGAGTTAAGCAGTCTGTTCACTTTGTAAGCTTTACTGTAGCAATCAGTTTTGGCCAGTTTTCTTGAAAAATAAATTTCAAATTGCCTCAGAGAATGGTTAAACATGGTGACATTAACAAGGTATCATTTCAAAAGGCTGGATGAGTTAAAAAAGACTTTCTAGTTTTTTTTGATCAAAATGCAGAACTACAAGCTGAGGTTTCTTGCAGCTAAGTATAAATACGTGTGAATTCCTTACACAAGGTTCAAAACAGCAGTTTCACCTGTAGTGTTTTTGAAATGAAAAGTTTAGCTTTGAGCTTTGCCAGCTGAAGAGGATATAGGTGATTTGGTTAAGACATGCTAGTATGTCAAATTTATTCTGTTTTCCTTGAAAACAGAGAGAGGCTTGATTTTGTCATGCAGTGTTAGTCCTACAGCTGCTGGGGATAACCTATGTTGTCTGTAAACAAAAAATGAGGTGTCGTGCTACTTGATATGCCCAGTCTATATGCTTGTGACGTCTATGTCCATATTAATGTTTCTGTGCTTGCAAGAGAAGTTCTCATGAATGTGGGATCAGAAGACGTTGTAGCACCATTAACATGGGTACTAGTGGAACCCAGCAGAGCCTTAATCAACTGTCCTCAAAGCCATTGATCATTGCAGTTTTCTCCTTTTTCTTCATTGGCATCTCAAGTTTGTCGGAGCAGAAACCAAACATGGCTCGTACTTGAACCATGCTGCATATATTTCCTCTTATTTTGTGCCTGCCAGTTGCCACAGATAATGAACGTGTTTGGGGTGTTTGTCCAATGTCATTATTGCTTTCAATCGATGTACTTGGTGTTTGATATGGATTGAAATACTTGTAGGAGAACCTCTATTTAGACCTCCAATGAGTGTCAACAAGTGTATCACTGAGTCTTTGAAATTATGTATTGTCTTGTTAAATTCACACAATAAGGTTAGCTCACAGCCATACACTCTACCTCCCTTTATCATGCAATCAAATTAAAAAAATCAAGTACGATGATCAAATGAATTTTGATTTACAAGAGGAATACGTTCCCAGTTCAAACATTGAATTCTGACTGTACTGCACTGACTGCAGCTTCTCTCAACTACAAGGAAAATAATGTGACTTTTTGAAATGTTGTACTAAAGCCCAACCCTTTTTACAGAATTAAAGAATGTAGTTGGAAGTAACCATAGTTGCCAGCAAAAGTCCACCTTTAAAAGTTTGAGTTTGCAAACACGCTTGCAAAATTGTGATACAGTTGGAAAGCTTGGACTAGGTAAAGATGGAAAATTTTAGGGTAGTCTTAGGAGAAAATAGCTTCATAATATGCATTAGACCTTAGAAAAGTCACAATATTCAAATTTTCGTAGATGCTACAATCCTAACATACAAAACTTTCTGCCATAAACAATGAAGTTTGCAACGACATTCTTTTCCCTTGATGTAGCTCATGTTGGTATTCTAAACTTTTGTCTAGGGCCCAGGTCACAGTAATTTGAAGATTTTGGAGGTATATGGTTCCATGAAGACACTACACTTTTTCAAAGGTTCCAAGAACCATGATTGCAGCGTATATGTTCACAGGGTTTTTTTGCTTGCCCTACATCCAGCACTTTTTTGGTCACAACAAAGAACTTGAGCCTAAAAGCAAACTCTCATTCTCTTTTTTTTCTCATAGTCTGGACTCTTCCTAGTAGCAATACTTCCCTTGCCTGATAATGTCATGTAAAATGGCAATCCCCATGAACTACTCGACACATGCGTTTCAGTGCTAGTGAACCATTTATGCGCCTTAAGAGGAGTTACTGCTTTTTATGTGTTTAATTGTCATGAAGATCGTTATTGCTTCTCTTGATGAACCCACTTAATGCAACTTGTCTGCAAAATTGTGAGAAGTTTCTTTGTGAATGAATGGTTTACCATTAGTTCCTGTTCATACGTGAGAAATTATTATATGTGGGAGAGCTATAAACATAAGGATGGTGCTGAGTTCAATAATGAGGCTGAAACCTGTGGCTTTGACTACCGTAGAGAGAGCTCTTTGCCAGAAGTAAAGCAAAAATAATAAACTATCTATCTATAAGATGGGTACAAACGAAATAGTAATACAACTCCAAATGGCTACTACACTTTTGTGTTGCCACTGTAAGTCTGCAAATGAACTAGCTGGCTAGTGGCTTACTCTGAACTGTCTATAGTGAGAGGTAACAGGTTTTGTGTTGTGAATCCTCAGTGTATGACATTATGTTCAAAGGTTAGCTACACCATACTTTGTGCTAGCCATTAACTTCACTTTGCTCATTGTTTAGTAAGTGAGATGCTGTGTGACCTTCGATTGGTTGTAGTTATTTAAATTTCAATTGCTGATATACTTGTTATATTTGATGTGAAAATTTTGAAGGATAATTGGACCATCAAAATCTTTAAAATTCTTGCAAGAAAAATGTTTCAGAGATTATCGCTGAAACTTTCCTGTCTGGATTTTTGGTTTTTCAACTTTGACATCACATGATTCTCTGACATAAAATTATCACTTTTCTGATGTGTGGAATGCAGCATTTTTGGGTGGCAGTTTCGATGGTTTTCTTCATGGCAGCTACCATGTTCACACTTTTGAAGCTCTGCGGTAATTCTGATGTTTTCTTTCATGGCTGATATGACTGTCATTCTTGTTGCATAGTGCTTTTGTACATGGTCTCAAGGCATGGGTGGTGCATTTGAAGCCTGAAATTCCCATGGCTTAATCAATCGATGCCAGGTTATATGGTCCAAAGTGAATGTACAGTTTCCGCAGCTAAGTTGTTAGATCTTTTTCGTTTGGTATTGAAGCTTACATATCAGTTACAACGCAAGTGAATCTCTCTTGTTTTATAGGCTATATGATATAGACCAATTTTTCTTGATATGACAAATGTTGAGATGGCAGATGAAAGGTAAAGATGTTATGGTTTCAAAAGGATCAGTACCCGCAGATGCTTATAATCTTAATTCTACATTTAAGGTGGCCCATTATTCTTTTAGGCTCCTTTGTGTACCTTAGACATAAGAGAACTAAATGTTTCAATTATCCTTGTGTCCTTTTCTGACCTTTTGTAAAAGCCCTAAGAGGTATGTTTATGTCACCATCTACTCTTTCACATATTTGCTTTGGCCTCCAAGTAGCAAAGTACCTTAGCTTCAAATGAGTAAGCAGAAAGTAGTTTTTCTAGGAATTTTCTCCCCTTATTTGTAGAGGAGCACCTAGAGCATGAAGTTTTATTTACTTGTTAGGAATTTTAGGGTAATGGTGATTGGTTCCCTCACAAATCAAAGATATTGGTTCTTGGTTCTGAGGACCGATAATCTTTTGGTGAAAGTGTTGGCCATGTGGCGGGTCCTACCACAATGCATGCTGAGAGCATTGGCATCCTATACGTATTAGCCCAACCTAGTGAGCACAATTAGCAAGGCATTACGAGTTGTAGTATAGAAATAAGCGACTTGGGCATTAGAATCAAATAAATGAAATAGAGGCCTAAAGTCAAGTTTAGCTAAAAAGCTAAGTTAGCAAGTTGGAGGAATCACATGAATCACGTGAAGGCTTTTGATACTCCGAACTAGAATCACATGAATCATGTGAGAACTCACTTTGCTAATTTAGAACCACTAGGTTATTAGTGAAGGGCTTGGGTTAGAATCCTTGCTATTTGAAGTATCCAATCAAAATGAAGGGGTAGGGCCTTCCCCAAGAATAAAAAGCCACCTTTTGTACTGATTTTCCATGTCCAATAGAGAGGAGGAGATTCTGTCAAAGATTAGTGTCAACATCCTTATGTCCGTGTCTATCAAGACCTACTCCAAGATCTTCATTAGGATGCCATATCCCAGAGACACAAAGGGAACAAATGGTGGATCAATCCAACCCAATCAAATCTAGATCGAACGGATCTAACCCCCTAGCTATGGAACTCTAGCCATGTCTCAATAGTGGAAGGAGTTAGACTGCACTCCAGCAACATGTAGCTATCGTCCACTAATCCAAGCTCTCTCCAAACGGAGGCCTATGAGTATACTTATAACCTCCAAGGCCTCCTTAGACTAGGAATAAACTGAGACACTGCATTGGGACACATCAGTAGCTTAACGGGGCCACATCAACCACTTACCAATGAGTCACTGTTAGTTCCATATAAATTCCCCATCATGGGCTTTGGCCTCCAACTTGCCACGAGGGACCCAACCCCTCATAATGATAATTAACGCAAAAATGAAGTTAGAAACCAGGGTTTGCCATAGCTTTTTCAAAACTGATCCAAATGTCGTGCCAAATGGATTAGATGAAATCCAAGACAATGCTCTATAAACTTGTGCGAAATAAAATAAAAAACACGCAAATCAGATCTGAAAATTTTGAACAAAGTTGAACAAGATTGTGTAACCACCTATTTTGACAGCTTTGGGAAAATTGTAGTAAGTTTTGCATCTCGTGTAGGAAATAGAAGCCTAAGGATCCAGGATCTTAACTATTCAATCACACAAAGCATTCTCAAAAGAAGAGAGAGATGGCTAGAAACCCTCTTGTAGAAACTCGTGGACAGCCAAGGAGAATAGTCAGTATTGCTTACAAAAGTGTCTCATACAAATGGGATGCACACATATATATAGTGCAAGATGACTATCTAACTTCATGACTATTGGCTTTCCAACTACTTGTCTATTGGCTGTCCAACTACTTGACTATTGACTATCCAACTTTCTATAAGTTACATAGAAAGAGTAAGGTACCTCCAATATGTCAAGTTGGGGTACTTAATGTCACAATTAGGCCTAGTGGACCCATGAGTCCCTACCAAGTTAATTTCATACTAACTTAGCTAACTCTAAGTTTAGTAGGCCTAATATAATAAATGACCATGGTTACACAACTCTCGACCTTTTGGGTCAAAGTAACCTATGGTAATGTAAGCAATTCCAATACATTCCAACACCCTCCTTAAATGGAAATGCATAACATAACATGAAGTAACTTCTCGAAAGAGAAAAATGCAACTTGCTGTCCGAACTTCATGTCGCCAAATAAACTTCGCACCGAAGTAGTCCAAATCTCATCCCCAATCATCTCTAACATATTAAAGGAAAAGAATGCGTAATAATGAAGCATCAAGTCGAAGGGTGAGGATTTGCATGCTCCATCCAAAGTAGGGAACCAACATAAATTTGGCAATAAGTCGAAACATGGACTTGTAATCCATCATAGGCTCCCACATTATTCGAAAATACTTCTTACCATAAGGACAATAAAAAAGAGTACCAAGCTCTTTTGACATCACATCCTCCCGAACCTTACCATCAATGACTTGCTCACATAGAATAGGCAATGTACCAACATCATGATGAAGAGTAAGTGTAGAACCAAAAAAATCAGCAAGAGGTACTGATTTTAAAGAGGCATGTGCCTTCCTTTCATAGTAAGACATTTCTTTGCTGTCCTGCAAAGTCTCCAATAGCCGACAAGGAACTGTTATGGGCTGTTCAACACTTTGCTGCCCAAAGTGTGGACAACATGGACCATGTTGTCCATAATCTTCTGCAGGCTGTTCCTGATGCATAATGGACTGCTCATGATGTAAAATGGGTTGTAAATGACCAAAAGAAGATGACTGAACCTGCTGTCCAACATCTTCATCATAAAAATTTAGCAAACTATCAAGAGATGCATCAACGATGGTGTCATCAAAGCTGTCCCTCGAAGAGGTATGGGATGACATAGAAGATTCTTCAAGTAATGAGAAATTCTCTCCAAACAAATGCTCACTCTTAACACTTTGAACAAAAGTACTAATTGAGACATGTTGACTCCCTCCTCGATAAGGTTCCAAAGAGTGCTTGAATTTTTCAGCCTTTGCTAAAACATCAAATTGAAAAGGTTTCGCATGAAACTTTTCACTAATGCATCCATCATATGCATCTACTTGCGGTGACTTGAAAAAAGAAGATTGTTTCAATATCTGCTCAATGTATCGTTGTTGAGAGATGAAGATTCCAGCCCCATGCGGAAGATCAACAAGAACCCAAGTGTGGTTTTTCATGAGTGAGTTATACTCCTCTTGAATCGCATCCTCCCAACATTTTACTCCGCTGGCCTGCTCATAAAAAACAGGTTCTACTGCACCATCCTCAATAGAAGTTCGAGCAAAATCAAAAAAATCAGCAAATCCTACTGATTTAGTAGAGACACGAGTCTTCCCTTCATAGAAATGATCCACTTTGTTGTCCTGCAAAGTCTGCAACAACCATTTAGGGACTGGTTTGGGCTGTCCAACAGCCTTACCTTTGTCAACACTTTGCTGTCCAAAGTGTTCCGAACTTGGACCTTGCTGTCCAATGTTTTCCGAACTTGGACCTTGCTGTCCAATGTCTTCAACAGGCTACTCTTCACCATAAATAGGTTCTTCTTGATGAACTATGGGCTGCAAAATTGAAGGGGTAGTGGGCTGTCCACTAGAAGTAGATGGCAGTCCCTTCTCTTCATGATTAGATGGCAAAACCAAATCTGGAAATATTTCAACATATGTATCATGTGGGAAGTCCCCTTTCATGACATGAGTGGGTGCAACATCATAGGAGGTCTTCTCATCAAAATGAACATCACGACTTACTATGATTTTATTAGTATCCATATTGAACAACCTATAGCCCTTGCTTTCACTACTATAGCCAACAAATATGCATTTAACTCCTTTATCATCAAGCTTGGTTCTTAGCTTATCGGGAATGAAAGCATAAGCCGTGCAACCAAAGATGCGTAAGTGAGAAACAGCAGGCTTCTTACCATACCAAACTTCATAAGGAGTTAATACCTTCAAGGCTTTAGTAGGACACCGATTACTAATGTAAGTCGCCGTTATAACCGCTTCAGCCCAAAACTTGTGAGGTAGGCCCTTTGCCTTGAGCATGCATCGAGCCATCTCCATAATAGTGGGATTTTTTCTTTCGGCAACACCATTTTGTTGAGGTGTGTAAGGGGTTGTCATTTGATGATGGATCTTTATATAATTCCCTCCTCGGTCGGTACGTAAGATCTTCAAAGAGTGCCCAAACTGGTTTTCTATCATTGCTAGAAAAGCGTTGAAAAACTTCAGATTTTGCCTTCATAGGATAAATCCATGTAAATCTTGAAAGGTCATCAATAAAAGTAACAAGGTACTTACACCTTCCAAGGGATTCGGTCCTCATTGGACCACATACATCACTATGAACCAAATCAAATTTGCCATCAACTCTAATAGTTCCATCAATTGGAAAAGCTTGCCTTTGAAATTTTCCAAGTATGTATCCTTCGCATACATGTCCTTCGGGATGCTGAATATTAGGAATGTCTTCAACCATATTGAATCTCTTCAACATCTTCAAGCTAGCAAAGTTGAGATCTCCAAACCTAGCATGCCATAATTCAGCCAACTCCAAAGAATGTGAACTTGATGCAACAAGACAAAAAGATGATGAAGCTCTTCGCTCATAGGTATCCATAAGGAACAATCCGCCACGTAATGTTCCCGACACAATGATCATAAGAGATCTCTTTGGGTCTTTGATAAGACATTTGTCTTCTTTGAATTCCATAACCAATCCTTGGTTCATAATTGTAGAGACCGAAATGAGGGTTTTTTTTTATTTTTGGAACATAAAGTACATTATGAATGTACTTCTCCTTACCATTGGGTAAGATAATGGGGATCACTCCAATACCTTTGATAGGATAAGAGGTGTTATCAACACCTTGAACTTTGCTTCCATCATGCACTTTCACAAGCTTTGTGAAGACCTCTTTGTGATAAGTCAATGTGATGCCCAAACTTCTTGCAATAGTGGCACTTACCCTTCTTCTTGGAGCCTTGATCTTGAGCTTCCTTAGATTTTTGATCATCTTTGGAAGTGTTGAAAGAAGGCTTCCCTTTCCACTTGCCTTTGCCTTTGCCTTTTGCAAAGAAAGCTTGATCTTCTTGTTCACCAAAGTTGATCCTTGTTTGCTCTTCTTGAAGAAGTAAGCCAACAAGTTCGTCGAAGGAGATTTGCTGTCCCCTAAGAGAAATGCTCAATGATGACACAAATGGAAGGTAAGAATTACAAAAGAGAGTTGAGAGTAATAGATACAAATTGTGAGTTCTCAATTACCTCCTCAATACTAGAAGCTCCTCTCGAAGATCCTCTTCGTCAAGTGGTTTGTAAGCAAATCACCTTCTTGCATCTTCAAGATAGAAAGTTGATTTCGAAGATATACCACCTTTGCCACATTCTTTACTTGAAACATCTTGGCAAGAGTCTCTCGGAAATTTCAGCAAGAAATGTGTCCAAAACACATGTATCTTCATTTAAGAAGTAAATCTGAAATTTTCAGCATGTAATTGAGTCAAGATCACATGCAATTGGTTTGAGCATGGGCGCCCTACTGCTAGCTCTCAAATAGGTGAAGGTGCCCTGCAATTTCCTGCAAAAAAGCTATAAGAAGATGAACAGATTCTTCTCCTGCAAAAATCAGCAACTTGATGATTTTTTGCAACCAAAAGGGGAAGAAGATAGCTTCCTATTGGGCGGCCTCCTGCAAGCAATATGATCACCTAAAGGCTCTGATACCATGTAGGAAATAGAAGCCTAAGGTTCCAGGATCTTAACTATTCAATCACACAAAGCATTATCAAAAGAAAGAGAGAGATGGCTAGAAACCCTCTTGTAGAAACTCGTGGACAGCCAAGGAGAATAGTCAGTATTGCTTACAAAAGTGTCTCATACAAATGGGATGCACACATATATATAGTCCAAGATGACTATCTAACTTCATGACTATTGGCTGTCCAACTACTTGACTATTGACTATCCAACTTTCTATAAGTTACATAGAAAGAATAAGGTACTTCCAATATGTCAAGTTGGGGTACTTAATGTCACAATTAGGCCTAGTGGACCCATGAGTCCCTACCAAGTTAATTTCATACTAACTTAGCTAGCTCTAAGTTTAGTAGGCCTAATATAATAAATGACCATGGTTACACAACTCTCGACCTTTTGGGTCAAAGTAACTTATGGTAATGTAAGCAATTCCATTTACATTTCAACATCTCTCTCACCCAAATGACTTGCAAACTGGTGAAAATTAAAGCTAGAATAAAGCTTTAGATGACCACATAATCAAATCAAAACTATAAACGAGTTGATACATCAAAAATTGTTCCAAATAGATGTGA
The DNA here is from genome assembly GCA_029204225.1 of Diphasiastrum complanatum. Taxonomy (NCBI): domain Eukaryota; kingdom Viridiplantae; phylum Streptophyta; class Lycopodiopsida; order Lycopodiales; family Lycopodiaceae; genus Diphasiastrum; species Diphasiastrum complanatum. The sequence continues at coordinate 75,631,406 of CM055096.1, read as the reverse complement.
AAATTTCAAAGTTAAAAACTAGCAAAAAGAAACCTACAAAAATGATAAACTCTCTATGTCTACTGAAATTGATGTAGATTCATAGTGAATAATAGAGCTTGTGCTCTAATACCAGAAATATCATGTGCCAACCAGAAGAAAAAATCATTAACCATGAAACTAAAGCTACTAACACAAAAAGCACAAGGCATTCATGTTGATATAGTCACAAGATCAAGATAGACAATAGTCTCCATAGAATCAGACTAGAAGTGAATTGATTTTTACAAAGCCTAACCTCATGGAGGGCAATGGATTCATGTGGATTGGGCATAGCAAGGAGATCCCTATGGCGCTCATTTACAAGAGGAAGAGGAGGTAGAACTCCAAGCTCACTCATGTGCGAATGAGCCAAAGGATCCCTAAAATGGTGTCCATTGTCTACTTATAGACAAAACCCATTCCTTAACTTCTCAATTATCTTGAAGTCCAATTAGCCCTTGTTAAGTTCACTTTGGGCCCTTTTGGGCATCTTATCCTTATTGTTGCTGTCTAAAGAGGGAACCACCTTCATTCTCAAGGCTAAACTTAACATATCAAAGTCTTTTCTTCACATACACGTACAGACAACTCTCTTGGTCATACACTTTTACCTTAACAAGGTTGAACCACACAAACAAGAAGCCAGTTTTGCCTTTGACTTACTCCAAAGCAGCCTCAGATTCTTATGTCTCACACTAGCCACTATAAGAAAACCAATCCAAGAAATTTAATTGACCTTGTGTGCAGTGCTTCTGTGGTTGTAAAACTTCTGCTGCTGTTGTGATGAATCCTTATGTATTTGACAACTTCACGGCTTGCTTTTTGCTGGTTCTGTCCGAGTCACAGATCTGAGTACAATTTGTTGCTGGTGAATTCACCTAGTTACAAGCATGCTCTAGTATGGCGACCAGTTGAGTTCATTGATTCTATCGGCCTGCAACACGAGAGCACAACTTGATTTTTCTTAATTTCAATTTGCTAGTTTCCCTTGTTTTAACGACCTGTACTCCCTGATTTTTTCTGGCCTGCTCTGTTTCCTGATTGTAATGGTGGAATAGATGTTAGAAGTCCAGCTTGCTTAGATATTGTGGTACTTCTACACAGCACAAAGTATATAAAACTTCATTGATTTAAAATCATGCAACTATGTCTGTTTAAGTACAAGCTCCTCATGATGTGCTAAACTCTCTCACAGACTCACTTAAGTCAAGAGCATCTTATTTGTGGGAGAGATGGGGGTATAGTCTTACCACATGATTGGATACCATTTTGGAAATCACAACTTACAACAGTTTGAAAATGAAGGTCCATATTATGATGATTTACGAGAAGCTTCTGCTTATGTAGCACTTATAAATGCAGTGTCGGTATGTTTAGCTTGTTCTTATTTTTATCACTTTTTATGTGCACAGGAGATGTCGACGCTCTTGGATGGTGGGACCTTTTCATAAATTTTGGGTAAGTAGGACCACATTTGTTGTCTTGCACCTTGCAAGTTGCAACTTCATATATTGCTGGATATATTTGGCTTTAGTTACCAATGTTTTTTACTCGTAGCTGCAGTGTTGTCCATTGTTTGAATGTGCAATGCCCAAAGATTAATGCGACCTATCGCAACTATTTATGCAGTTTTAAATATGTTCTTGTTTTGTTTCGTAGGTGATTTTACTGCCAATTAGTTTGAGTGTCTTTTGGTTTTTCCACGAAAATGTAGAAGCCTTTCAATGCTAATCCGAGGCAATTCTAGCTAAGGTACAAGGTTCAGCTACTAAGGATTGTCTATGAAATTGCTAGTCCATTTAGTTAAATCTTGCATCTTCAGAGTTGGGATTCTGCAAGGTCACTTATCTGTCCCAAGTAGTAGCTTTTTGCAGGGTCGCAACGGAATGTAAAAAATTGCATTATCTACATTAGGCCTACATAACCTCTGAGATGGGAGTTAATCTTGAAATGGCATCTTCATCAGCCAACTAACAATATTGCTTTTCCATCGTCTCTTTATTTACTACAAACCTCAAAAGAAGATGTTGCGAACCAAGAGTAAATTTGCAATTTAAAATTGACTAATATATGCCAAGCCAAATAGTATTACTACCAACCAAGAGAGTGATTGACATCCTTGAAGAGAGTAGTTTGCAAAGGAAAGAGCAAAGGGTTCTTTCAAGTGAGACTTGTAATTGAATGGGCTGTAAGAGTAGGTAATACATTGAGTTGCATTATTGTTCTAGATGAAGAAAAAAACACTCGATGGTGAGAAAAGTTTGTAAAGGTAGAAAAGCAATAGTGATACCAAGTAACATGGAAAGAAAACATGAAGAATTGGTTAGATAACCAGATGGCGATGCACACTATAAACTGGAATTGATTGACTATCTTCCTTGAAAATGAATGCAAAAATGTAGACCTTATATTAGCAGTCATGAATATAAGTGATCTATAGTTTAAGCAAAACTTGACCGTGACAGTAGTTATAAGCAATTGTTCATGTGAACATTGACAATCCTCAAACTTGATACTAGTTATTATTGAGCATACATTCTACTCCATCATTCATTTGCGCTAAATGAAAGGGATGAACACTGAATTTAAATTTTCATTACACTGAGCCCAAAGCTCCATGAAACTATGCTCGAAGTTTGCGTATTTGAAGTCCTTTAAATTTTAATCTGTAATATCCATTAGAATGGTCTCCTGTAACACATTTAATATGCCAAACATGTATCAATTTCAAAGTTGCAAGCCCTTATCGCAATAGTCGTATACTTCTTCAATATCATACAACCTATAGATTCAGTGACAACTATCTGATTATTCTAAGTGTTATTGTAGTTATGATTTTAATGAATCATATCATAGGTGCCAATGTTCCTTGTGCTACAAACTCCTAATTGCTTAGGGAGTATTTGGATGCTTTTTGACTTAAAACACCATCCTTTTTACAAGAAAATGTACATGATGAAGAGTGTCATGTTGTTGGCAGCATTGCAGAATGTTTCACATTTTTGGTTTGCACAAAGTGGTCAAATCCTTCAATTCATAGAGCATATCACCAACCACGAGCAAGTACTTATTCTTCTTTAAGTGGTTCTCTACAAAGGATGGAATCAGCTTGTAGTACATCATCTGGTACAGAGGGAGATGAAGTTGAAGAAAGTCTTTGTGGAAGAGAAGAATTTGGAGGACATGTTATGAAAGTTCTATTGCTAATATTTCAAGTCTTACTATGTATGCGCTTGGAGGTGAGTTGAAGGTTCGTGAAGACAGAATGTAGCCTCAAATTTTACCTTCTCTTGGTTGCATTAATTTTAAACTACTTTTCTATAGCTTGACTTCTCTATTATAGTTTCACTAAATCGCGATTCGACGTTGATCGAATCACGATTCCGATCGGCCGACTCAAATCTTCGAATCGGAATTCCCTGGAAATTTTTTTTTCTCATGGGACCCGATTACAAAGGGGTCTCGTTCTTCTCTCTTATTTTGTTGTTCTTCATTGTAAGAGCATAAGGGAGTGTGTGTGTGAAAGAGAGTGAAATTACGAAGTACGTAAAATTTAAATGGGAATCTAGATTGTTGAATGTTGAATGTTTTGAGTTCATACCTTTATAATTTCATTGTTATTTGTTTCATGATTCATTTATGATTTGACATCACTTTCAAGTTTACTGTTTAAAGTACAAACCCTAAAAGTATACATAATACAAGTGTCACGTAACACGTATCGGGTAAAGTTTAAACAATTAATTGTTAAAATATGGAATTTTAAATCTATCTGTTATCATCAATGCATTATGCAACTATGTTTTTGGCTTTTCTAAGTTCTAGACAAATCTACAAAAAAATTTGAGTTTTGAAACCCTAAAACTGATTCGCCGATTCGAAAACCCTAGGACCGATTTGAAAAGGTCACATAGGCTGATTCGGCCGATTCCGATTCGACCGATTCCAATAGGAAGGAAACTCTATTATCTATATACAATTTTGCAATCAGACAAAAGATTTTAACAATCTTGGAATGACATTTTATTTTTCTTTGAGGTTCCATTTGGTGATGTGTTAGCATTTTACCAAATATGTCTGCCTAGTCACACCGCACTATCATTCCAGATGCTACTTGCATTGGGAAAACTTGGACCATCACAACTATTCTGAGTAGTGACCAAATCCTTTTTAAAGAGGTTTGAAATCTTTTTAAAAATATGGAATTTTTTCTTATCTTGCATGCCCATGTGGGCTTGAGGGAATCAGACTCTAGACCTCAAGGTAAAGAAAGCAACATTCAACTCGCTTATTTGAAATTTTCTATTGAGATCCTCCAAGCTAGATCTATCCTAGACAGTTGCCGTTTGTCACCTACTAATGGAGACACTCTAATGACATTGCAATACTTTTAGAACCAAGGGTTTTATAATTCTTCCTACAACATGTTTCATGATATCATCATAGTTCTCTTATTGTAGAGCTGCTAGAAATATATCTTATAAAAGGCGATGTTATGTGCCAAGCGAGTGAATTTCTAGTGGAAACTTCTATTCTTGTTGGGAAATTAATTATCTTCGTGCATGTTGCTACGTGGAATTGCTAGTGGCATGTGTCCTTTTATTTTGCACTTTTGGGACAAAATCAAATCAAGTCCTAAGATTGGTCTATTGTTGAAAACTTTAGGTTGCCAAAACCGAGATAATCTTTATAAAGTTTGCATATGACATCTTATCTTTCTTAACTTCTAGATCATCCACACGTGCTTTAGAGAGGTAATTGTGTTGCCGCGTGTTCAAATGCTCTTGGAAGCTATAAATCTGGAAAATCAAGTAATTAATAAGAGATTTTATAAAAGATGTAGCTTAGTTTCTTTGAGACATGGAATTGAATGATGAATTGTATGACAAAATATTGTTTGGACTGTTCTTTTGTCAAACACTTATGATGTGTTTGGTGTAGTCATGATCCTACTTGAGATAACTTCATGCATAACATCGTTCTTATGTTGTTTTTGACTTGAGTGATGAGTACTTTGTGAAATGCCAACGGTACATGCTGAGGGTTTGTCATAAATGCAACCACATATATTGATATTGATGAAGCATAAAGAGACGATAGATGAAGCAAATGATAGTTCTTTTGACCAAAGGCATCATATAATATCAATGACTGAAGCCCTACAAGCAGTAGCAATGAATTCTCCCATCAAGCATTACCAGATCAATAAGCTAAAAATTGAGTGTTCCTAATACCTATTGTTATTCCCCTATACCCTTATTGTAGGAAAAACACTAGGAATTTTCCTTCAGAGAATACGATAAAAGTTTGAATAAATCAAACGAATATCGGCGTCTTCAATTGTGTTTGAATCTGGTCTATATACTAATAGAGCAGGTTCTATTATGATTGAATAAAGCGTGCGTATTTAAACATGTGTATGAGTGTGATAGATAATTTCAGATAATCAGAACAGATAAGTATGAAACACCAATGAAGTGGAAATTAATCTATTTATAACTTTGAGTAATCAATCTTTTTCTCTTCTTCTGTTAGTCTACCTACTTACATTGAGTAAGTGTACATGTATTTATATTGTCACAGGATAGGTCTCTTGGCCTTCTTCGTCTTGTAAACAGTTAATCTAACCGTTAAAACGGTTGATATACAATGATGTTTCGTTTTCATATTCGATAGTTTATCTTTCGATTCGTTTATCTTTCGAATAAGAATAAAGGTTGAATAAGTAAGTGTCGAATGTATAAAGATCGAATTATCATTGGTTGATTCGGATGAATAAATGTCGATTCTTTCGAATTCGATTTCTCAACCTTTGTCGATTAAACTGTACACTTTGTTAGTAGAATTGAGACTTGTCTGTCGAGGTGTTCTACAGCTCCCTCTCAAAGTGGGCAGTTGGATTAAACCCAATCTTCTTCGCTGCTTCTCAAACAAAGCTTTACTCAATGGCTTTGTAAAGATATCATCTGTCATTTCCTCAGTAGGTATGAAGACTGTCTTCAGTATCTTCTTTTCGACTAAGTCTCGAATGACATGATACTTGATAGCTATGTCGTTCGTTCTCGAATGAAATACAGGATCTTTGCTGAAGTGTTATCTAGGTTCAGAAATATTTTCATCTAATCCTTCCAACATTTGTTTGATCCATGTTAGCTCGTTTGCCATCTTAGCTGTTGCTACATATTCGGCCTCGCACGAAGATTGAGCTACTACTGTCTGCTTCTTGCTTATCCAAAGTATAGCTGCGCCTGATGCTAAAGTACAATCTTTTGAAATACTTTTGCTATCATCCTTCATGGATGCCCAACTTGCGTCACTGTAAGATTCGATTCGAAATCCAGCTTCCTTTGAATAACACAATCCATAGTCTTTTGATTCTTGGAGATATTGTACCACTCTTTTTGCTAACTTTCAATGCAACGATCCTGGGTTCTGATTGAATTGGCTAAGTCTGTATACTGCAAATGCTATGGTGTTGTCTGCAAGATACAACAATGATCCAATAAGCCTTCGATAGGGTGTAGTTGCCATTTTCTTCTCTTCTTCGAGAGTCTGCGGGCAATCTGCCTTGCTCAGTATCGTTCCAGGTATCATGGGAGTATGCACACCTTTGCATTCGATCATGTTGAAATCTTCGATGGTTTTTTGAATATACTTGTGTTGGTGAAGATACAACTTGCCACCTTCAAAGTCTCTTTCGATCTGTAAGCCTAGATGGCTTTCTGCTTCTTAGAGGTCAGTGATCTCAAATATTCCAGGAATGTCTCTTTTGACATCTGAAATTAACTTATCTTTCATCTACATAAACAGCTAGAATGATAATTTCATTTTTGACATGTTTGATATAGACATTCGACTCAGCGAACAAAGGTTCAAAGCCTAAAGAACGTAGTGCTTTGTCCTTCTTTTTATACCATTGTCTGGCTGGTTGTTTCAGACCATAGATGCTCTTATTCATGTGACATCCGAATTCTGGATATTCTTTACTTATAAAACCAAGTGGGCGATCCATAAATAGATCTTCTTTTAACTCTCCATGCAAGAAAGTAGTTTTCTCATCCACAATATGGATTTTGAGATCACGAGCTACTGTATAAGCGAATAACAAGCGAATTGATGTGTGTTTGACTACAGGTGAGAAAGTATCAGTGTAGTCGATACCATATTTCTGTGAAAATCTTTTCGCTACCAGCCTTGCTTTGTATCTGATGATATTTTCATCAGGACCTGTTTTGATCTTGTAGATCCACTTGCATTTAACTGGTTTCCTTCCATCAGGTACAGGTGCAAGTGTCCATACATTGTTCTTATGCATTGATGACATTTCGTCCTCCATTGCTAGAATCCAATGATCTTTATCTGGCCCATCAATAGCTTCTTCGAATGTTTGAGTTTATTCTTCCAGTTTCGGGTATGTAGACTCGATAATATGAAGAATGTAACTCGAATCCTACCAGAAAACCTTGTTCTGTCTTTTCATCGAGTTTCTTTCTCAATTTGTCTGGTATGTGCATATAAACTGCACATCCGAATGTTCGAACATGATCCAAATTTGGCTTCGACTTCCACTATAATTCATGAGGAGTTTTGTCTGGTATTCTGGATTTTAGAATTCGATTATGCAGATAGTTCGACGTAGCCACTGCTTCCGCCCACAACTGCTTCAGTGCTTTCGCACGAGCCATCATACACCTGGCAGCTTTCATTAGTGTACGCTTTCTTCGTTCCGCAATTCCATTGTGCTAAGGTGTGTATGATGCAGTCTTCGTATGCATAATACCTTGATCAGTATAGAAGGTTTTGAATTCGTTGGAAATGTACTCACCCCCACGATCTGTGCGAATTTGCTTCAACTTGTTGCCTGTCTGCTTCTCAGCCCAATTGGTATACTCAACGAATTTCTCGAAAGCTTCTGATTTTGTACGAATAAAGTATACTACAGCGAACTTGCTGCAGTCATCGATAAACATGATGAAATATTTTGCATCACCTAAAGACATTACTCCAAATGGTCCACAAATATCCGAATGCACAATTTCCAGTAACTCGGCTGCTTTAAAAACATCTTTACTGAAAGGTGTACGAGTCATTTTGCCTTTAACACAAGATTCGCAGGTAGTTCGAATATCACGACTCCTCCAATTCTTTGACTCTTGTTGGCTTGGTACAAGGCTTCCATGTTCATTTGACATAACCTCTTGTGCCACAGAATATCAGTTGATTCTCGAGCTTGATTTGCTTGCTCGACTCGAGTTCGAATGCTCAACTGATACAAATTTCCATTTCTGTTACCTTTAGTAACTAGGTTATCAGAATCTTCATCGAACAACTTACAAGAGTCCTTTGTGAAGGTTATTGACATCCCTGTGTCGACTATCTTTGCTACTGATAGAAGATCTTTATCGAGAGTAGGAACTGCCACTTAAGGAAGAGCCTATATGGCTTGAAGCAAGCACCTAGAGCTTGGTACTCTAGGTTGCATGATTTTCTCTACTCTCTTGGCTTTGTGATTAGCTCTTATGACCCTTCTTTGTACATCAATTGTAATGATGGAAAGATCATCATTTTAGTACTTTATGTTGATGATATCATATTGACAGGAAATGATGGTGAAGGCATAAGAAATGTTAAAGTTTCCTTGTCTAGTGAATTCAAGATGGTAGGTCTAGGACTTCTTAAGTTCATACTTGGAATAGAAGTTACTAGAGGTAGTGATTTTACTTTTAAAAGTCAATCAAAGTATGCTACTTGAGGTGGCTCCCGAACAAAGTACTATATCTCGAATTTTTGAATTCGATGGACAACATGATCAACAGAACTATATGCTACTGAGTATTTTGTCGTCCTCTCTTCTGCTGCTCTGGAGCATTATGCTTTGTCTTTGACAAAATTTGAATTTGAAGTTTCACTTTGATTTTGCTCTTTATTCTTGGGATTTTGATAACAGTCTACTGTTGCATGACCTCGTTTATGACAATGAATACAATCAATCTTTGGATTCAACCAACACTTGTCTTCTGTATAACCTGATCTCTTGCATCTGTTGCTTAGACTGAATGCTGCTGATTGAAGACATCTTCAAATCTTCTGAATTTCTTTAGCACTCGAACACACTCTTATCGAGTAACCTGGATGGTTGCTCAGATACGGCTGTTGTAGGTAGCTTTGATACCACTGTAGGAAAAACACTAGGAATTTTCCTTCAGAGAACGCGATAAAAGTTCAAATAAATCAAACGAATATTAGCGTCTTCAATCGTGTTTGAATCTGGTCTATATACTAATAGAGCAGGTTCTATTATGATTGAATAAATCGTGTGGATTTAAACATGTGTATGAGTGTGATAAATAATTTTAGATAATCATAACAGATAAGTACGAAACACCAATGAAGTGGAAATTAATCTATTGATAACTTTGACCGATCGATTTTTTTCTCTTCTTCTGTTTGTCTACCTACTTACAATGAGTAAGTGTACATGTATTTATATTGTCATAGGATAGGTTTCTTGGCCTTCCTCCTCCTGTTAACAGTTAATCTAACCGTTAAAACGGTTGATATACGATAATGATGTTTCGTTTCCATATTCGGCAGTGTATCTTTCGATTCGTTTATATTTCGAATAATAATAAAGGTCGAATAAGTAAGTGTCGAATGTATAAAGATCGATTTATCATTGGCTGATTCGAATGAATAAATGTCGATTCTTTCACATCACGTACTTCATGCATTGATTATCATATGAGTATCATATTTAAATTGAGGTCCGTGCATTGCTAGTTCATTTATATTAAGTCGTGCCAGCCTACTAGCTGCTTCCCATGGACTAGAAACTCAAAAGACATCCAAGTAATCGATGAGTCATTACAATGCTGTAACAAAAGGCACATGGGTCCATTATTTCCTTGAGCATTGTTTATACATATGGCCCATGTTCTCAAGGTAGAGGAGCTAGTGTTATATGTGTGCCTACATGCTATGAGAACATCCAGCTTTTGTGGAGAGAATCATCTAAGTTATTTGTACTTTGTGTTGAACTTTGCAATTACTAAATAACATTTGTGCTTCATGTTTGCTTGCTCCATCCTTCGTGTGAGTTCTCCTATTGTACATTTGGGTGCTTGTAAGATCTAGTCATCTCCCTTCAAAATTCCTACACAATTTCCTATTGCAGAATGCATCTCGTAGTTTCTTGTTTTGGGTCTAAGCTTTTTCATGGGAGAAACTTAATTGACTAGAAACTTAATTGACTAGGCTTCCTTTGTAAGGGGAACATAAGCCACTTGGTTCTTATTTATTTTAGCCCTGAGGATGCGGCGGATGGGTGAGCTGTGGGTGTGTCTGACTGTGCTGCGTCAGGTGCTGGAGGTGTGTCCCCCTCTCTGCCAAGATCTGTCGAAGCATGTGGTGCATCTGCTGCTGATGACGACGAGGGCGGAGTGGCCTCGCTTGGACCATGAATTGGACCTAAACCATGCCCTACCCATGCTACACTTGCACCTATACTTGTACTAGGCCCTGTCTGTGAGCCTGCAAATGCCCCTGCTACCTGTCCCTGTCCAAAACTTTGTATTGGTCTCACTGGCTGTGTGGATGTACCGATAGGCCCGTACATGTCCATCAGCCTCTGTGCCTCCTCATCTGGAATCCTGGAGCAAGCAAATATGCCCAATGTCCACCCATCTGGCCCTCTGAGCCGCAGCAAGTGAGCCTTGATCCTGGTGAGCGATCCTGTGAAAGACCCCACCACAAGCATCGCCATTTGAGAACACCTGTGCCATGGTGTGTAGCTACATCCCCCTCTATAAGCTCAACCTCGGCCCAAAGACCTCGGCCGACAGCATGCGTCGTGTCAATATGAAATCAAACCTGCAAAAGGAACAAACATGCAAATGATCAATACAAGAAAACATATTGCACTGAATTGCTCACAACAGTTGTGACAAGCATCACCCTAAAAGCCCTAATTAATCAAGTTCAGAACATTGCATGGCCTTTTACTTATCAAAGCATACATCTTAGTCATTCTATTAACCATGGAGAAACATAGCAATCGGCCCAAGCCACACCAATCAGATTCCCACAAATCATAGCAGAGCGAGGGCAAAAACAGATGGGATTGGATGATTCCACTACAAGCGATAATGGGCGAATGTTGTTAGCGTAGGAGTCTCTACTTGCATGAAGAAACGCAGTGGGACCCTAAACCACACCCCAATCGGATGCTTACACGTGCCATAGTGGCCACTGTAGCCCTTAAATCCTCCTCCACAGCCCACACGATTCTGGCCACGAGGAGGGCTAGAAATTTTTTATATTCTGTTTTTCTGTTTTCCACATTTCTGGGAATTTTTTTTTCCTGAGAACCGCGATTCTGGGCAACTACACGTTAGTTTAGGCAAAATCAAAATTTTTTCAGGTTTGTCTGTTATCGAATGACTGCCAAGCTGCATCTTGGAAGATTTAGTTTTTTTTGCTATTTTCTCATTTTTGCCAGTATTGAAAAAATTATAAGGCAGCATGACTTGAGAGTATCTAGTTTCCAGAAGTTACTACACATGTTTCTCATACTTGTTATACCTTACGATAACCTGCATATTTGCTGCATAATTGAAGCTTGCTATAAAGTTGGCACTCACCTTTCAACTCAAAAGCATGAATTTCACTAGTTGTGGGAGGGGATCAGTAGCATCCTCATTTATACAGTCTATCACATTCAGCCCCTAATTTGCTGCCCCATCCCTATGCTGGTGACTCGCTGTGGATCACACCTCCTTCACAATCGTTCGCAATGATATCTCTCTTGCCTCTCCTTTGCTGAAATTTTTTGTCAGTAGAGGTTTTTGGATGTGTCGAAGCTACTAAGAATATCAGTAGAATGTTTTAGTGGCACCATCGTAAATCAACGTAAGGGTTGGTCAAACCTAAAAAGTCACCTAAAAGGGTCAGCAATGTTTCAAATGTTTGATTGTAACATGGAGAAGTGAGATATGCAGTTACTGCACATTTTTTGTGACTCTAGTTTGTTTGAAGACATTGCTTTTGATTTTGTGATGAAATTCAATATGCAACACGTGTGCCTCATATATTTGCCTGTCCTAATTAAGTCATATTTCGGTAATTTCCATTTTCAGATCGATTAACTTTTTTATGGCCCCATGTTGCACCGTATCAGCTTCAATACGAGTTTATTTAATGCAGATTGTTGATTGACACATTATCGTTTCTGCACCATTATAGAGCAAGTGACTCTGTTGACAAAGTGTGTTTCACTTAATCATTTTCACTCCATTTCTTTCTGTTCAGGGAACTCCGCCAAGGGCAAGACACATTCCAGTGGTCTTGATATTTTCACCACTTCTACTCATTCAGGGAGTGGCCATTCTCTTTGCATTTTGGCGTGTCCTGGAAAAATTCTGCCTATGGATGCACATAGGAGATGGATCGGGAAGTCCTTCATCTTTGTTTTCCAGGGCTCAAGACTGTTGTGGTTTTCTCCATCATGGTTCCAGGCAAGTTGGCCTTTACAAATACACATAGATGATCTTGGATCGTGTGTAAGTTATTTGCTTTTATCTTCTGGAATTCTGCTCATAATCATTAATTTCAAGCATGTGTATTTCAGAAAAAAGCCTATTTGCTATCTAGTATTGAGGGTAAGTAAGAACGATAGTAATAGATGGTCTTTTCTGGTATTTCTCTTCAGACTTCTTGGATGGTGGTCAATCGATGAAAAAAGTGGAGAAGAGCAAGTTTGCCTTCTGATTGATGGCTCATCTGGGTAATATTCAAATGACTTAACTTGGCTGCTATGCTGCATTTATATAACTCAAGCAGATGACTTAATTGCAAGAAAATGTTAGCTAGATTGTGGGTGTCTTTAAATCTGTGGCTAGATGCACTGGAGGTATCTGGCAGGAAATTTTTGGCAAGCAGGGCTCTTGAGAGTAGGACAAGACTTGTGGTGTTGTCACCATAGGAGTTCACTGCAAAAGCTTCTGTGCTCTGATGGTTTTGAGTCTTTGACGTGAACTTCCCTTATTTCAGTTGACCTTACGACAGGAATTGCTTTAGTTGTTGTTCTTCAATAGCTGGCAGAGAAAGGATTATTTGATGCTTTCTGATTGCTAAGGTTTGTTGAATAGCCATAAAACCATTCGAAGTAGGAGGTTGGCGTAGGAAGTTAGATACAATAAACCTTTCTATTGTACTCGAGACTTAATACTTCATGGTTCTCCACCTTACATGACGGTATTGCATACCATTTTCACTAGTTATATTCCCTTCCAGTTTCAGCAGTCTTACTCATTGTTCCTGAACTTTACAAGGGATATTATTGACTGAAATTTCTAGAATAGGTTGATGTAAATTCTGCATTAGAAAGCTGTAAATTTAACAGCTTTTTGATTTTGAAGTGTTTCATCAGTCAAATCAAGCAAAGCATCTCGTGCTCCTCCTGTCTCAGTTTAGCAGATGACAAGGACTTAGTATTTTGAATAGCGATGAACCTTTCTTCTTTTCTAGGATCACACATTCATGAAAGGTTCAAATCATTTAAACTTCTCTATTTCTTTACACAGACTTGTTTCCTCTGGGAAGTTAGTGGACGAGTTCAATCAGGAGAGCATTGCTTTTCAATTGATAACCAATCTATGCTTTAGGAAAACTTTTCTTCTCTGGTGACTTAAATGGAAATAATTTTCTTCTTATGCATGTGGTGTTTGGAAACGATATAAAGAATATTTTTTGTTTTTTTGACAGGTACAGCACATTCACAGGGCCTCCACCTGAAGTTGTTAAAAAAATGGCAAAAAAGGATCTTACCGAAGAGGTAAGCATAACATTTAACAGGTCACATAAGGAGTCATTTGATATTTAGGTAGGTTTTTTTAATGTCAGAAAAACGGTTGAATAACTCGGCTTATTAATTATGACGTAGATTTGGAGATTACAAGCAGCTTTGGGAGAACAGACAGAAATTGCCAAGGATCAACAACAAAAGTTTGATAGACTACAAAATGTAAGTCCTTGTACTAAAATCCCAATTTAAATGAAAACCTTTTTTTGTTTATGATTATGTTGAATGATTCCTCAAACATTAAAAGTCAAGTAGGACCTGTAATCTTGACTTTGCTAAAAACCCATAGGTCTTTTTATGCAGAGATTACTTGTGAAGTAAAGCTTTTCATGAAGTTTATGAGTGCTTTGTAATGTCCACTTGAAATTAAGTTAGAAATTTCAAATTTGGCAGTGTGCTGAATTTTTTATTGGGCGGATGATGTTTCTGACAAATTTTTGTAGTGTTGACATGTCAAAGTCTTATGTTAGCCTAATTTTCCAATGACTATTGTCAAGTGCAAAAGAAGGTGCACTAAATACAATATCAGGTTGCAATCTTAAAATCCAAGCTTTCTGTATAACTTTGAAACATAAAAGGCATACCCACAACCCTTTACGCTTGCTATCAGCCTTCCTGAATGTGTAATGGTAACGGATGGTTGTGTGTGAAGCAGTGATTTTCTAACAAAAAGTGAATTCGTCAGTCAGGATCATGTGTCAAATAGAACCATCTCTATCACAAATTCTGCCTCCCACAATTATTGAAGAAGTGTTTTTGGAGATTGATAGCCCTCTTGCAACAACTTTGACAGTCAGTGAAGAGGCCGTGTGCACATTCGTTACAACGGACAATTGTGGAAGTCCCTTCAAGCTGGTTTTGGCTTGAGCTCCTAAGTTTGCCTTCATTCTTTCCTTTTCACTTGAACATTATTTTTGATAATGGAGTGACCTTTCAAATGTTTACTATACATGCAAATCTTCCTTCTTAATGTCCCTTTGATAAATGGAGTAACATCTCCTGTGTCCAACTATGGTGGGACACCTTCGGTCGTAATGTGTCCTCTATCGAAGGATGCCTTTCATCTTAGAGTCCACTAGTGGACAAGACCTATTTATGAACTGGCACCTCCATCCGAAATAATCCTCTTAGAGATCTCCTTACGATCTCAATCATTCATATACACGAGCACTTGTGTCAGAAAGAAACAAAGCAATCATGCATTGCTCATGTTGATTGTTAGATCTTACTAAATCATTCATCATGGAACACTTATGTCATATAGTGGATGCCTATGGAAGTATCAATATGTCAATGAAGACTATAAGTATGTTTCAATAGGATGATGGATCATTTTTATTAGGTTACAACTCCCAAGACTACTTCTATGTGACACTATGCTGCAACCAAGCTAGTTGAGTTTTAAGGACAAGAAGTCATGTTTCAAGTGCAACATCCCAAATCATCAGGGTAAGGAGTGTACAGAACTCCTAGTGTTACTGTTGTTATTCACAAAATGGATGCTCATGATGATACTTTTAGGTGTACCTGTATATTCTTAATGATGCACCTGGGGTGACTTCTTCTCCATTGCTTGTCTAGCATGCCATTCTTCTCGCCCATATGCACCAGGTCACACAGATTGACTCATCCTCCATGAGTGATGCTACTTCCTCCGACATCTTTTGCAATATAGCTCTTTGCATTTTGGTTATGGATGATCTAAGTCCATTACCATCAATTCTGTATTTGTGAGGCATGCTTTGAAAATGACAGATATTTTTTTGTGTTCTTGTTTTTTGACTTTAGAAAGCTTTATTGTCTTGTTGTCAATCTATTTTAGTAAAGATTGGTCATGATTTGTACAATCATGTGAATTAACAATCTGGTTCCACCTTGCAGGATAAGGTCCTTTGTAGAGTTTGTTTTGAAAGAGAGATTGCGGTCGTTCTTCTTCCTTGCCGACATCGGATATTGTGCAGGTACATTTAGCATATTATCCTCAAGTGCAATACTTACTCAAAAAAGATAAAGAAAAGTCCATTGGAGAGAGAGAGAGAGAGAGAGAGAGAGAGAGAGAGAGAGAGAGAGAGAGAGAGAGAGAGAGAGAGAGAAAGCTTTATTAACGTCTTTTGGGCACCCGTGGGTGCATAAGACCAAAAAGAAAATATGTACAAGCAACAGTGGGAGCATCATCCATAGGAGGACGTGGCCGTAAAATGCCATAAACTAGCTGCGAATGAAAGTAGAACAAAGCAGAAGTCAGATAAGCCCACAACTCGGGCTAGGTATAACAGAAGAACTACAGAAAAAGTACCAATGCCCACAACCCAAGCCAGGTGGAGAATAAGTAATATCAGCGAAAGTAATTGAAGTGTTCTTTGAGTGGAGCGTACAGTGGGCCCCGATGGAGGCGAGCGCCGACTACATTTGGGCTTTTTCTGCGGTGGCACAACGATAGGAATCTCATCATCGGAATCATCAGCATGTGCTCGAGTCCGAAAGAAGCTAGTGAGAAGCAGCTGCTGGGAGTCTAACCCCAAGTGATCTGGTTCAGGCAGATGAGACTGACGGAGAGTAAGCATCTCACGAACAAGAAGTCCCAAGCAACGAGCATTAGGATAGGAGACAAAACTGCGAAGTGTATGCGGGCCATCGCGAAAGAGACAATAATACCTCCCCCGTATCTCATAATACAACATCTGAGGAGGAAATGGGCTTCATCTTCCACCTCTTGCAACGAGCACAAGCGACATAGACGACGCTCCCGGGGGATATCCCATGCATGACCTGCCTCAATAGCAAGCTGATGAGAGGAAATACGCAACTGCCCAAGATGATAGCGCAGGCCTTGTGATAGGGGTTGTGAGAGATAGAGCGACAACAATGGCAAACCAGAAGGATCGAGAGAGAGGAAGTGTGTTTGGTAATAGCTCAGTTGAATGTGGGAAGGTGGGAGGGAGCTCCAAGTCTGCTGCATATATCGACGGAATAAATAGCCTCGGATATATGAATGCGTACCATGAGGAAGATCCATGATAGAGATGCCCAAATGTCGTAAGAGATCAGACGCCTGTTGGTACCAGGATAGCTTGGCATGGGAATCAGCTAGGACACGTGAAGAAGTAGCGCAACAACTATGTATCTATCCGGGTGAGATGCACGAATCTCCTGAATCCGCTGAAGAAAAAGAGTAAGGCAGAAAAAGCCCTCAAGGATGATTGGAGGAGTAGCAAACTCAGCACATAGGATATCATGAGGGGTGGTAGTCTTGGCATGTATCATGCGACCCAACATAATGGCTTGAATGCGGGAAATGCCTGCCCAGTCCCGGAGAGAAAGTCCTGGCAACCAAATCTCGGAGGCATACATCACTGTTGGAACCACTCGTGTGTGAAACAACTGGCATGTAGTTACGGGATCAAAAATATGATTCATTGTACAACCACGCTCGAACTGGACCAATGTTGAAAGACCAGAGGAAATGTGCGCAAATGCAGCCTGGCGGAAACCAAGAAGGGGCGCAGTAAACAGGACTCCCAAGTAAGTATAAGAGGCAACAATATCAACTTCCTGGCCGTCAGAAGAATTGATAATTGTGAAGGCTTTGTCGATTGGTGTTGAAAATCATGATCTCCGTCTTTTTTAAGTTAACAAAGAGACCCCTAGCAACACAAAACCGATGTAAGACTTGTAAGTGACACTGCAACCCTTCTGGTGAGGGAGAAAGCAGGACAATGTCATCAGCATAAAGCAGAATGGGGATGAGCAAATGAGCGAGCGGGCAAGCATCTCCACCTTCTTCACGAATGAGGCGCTCAAGATCATCAATATAAAGTGCAAACAACGGAGGGAATAGTGGACAGCCTTGCTTGACGCCAGCAGTGCTACGGATGGGAGAAGACAAATCAATACCCAGCCGAATACGTGCTAGAACTCTCTCATACAGAGCAACCACTGTCGCGAGAATAGAGTCGGAAAAGCCAAGCTGACGTAGTCTGCTGATCAAAAGATGACGTGGAACATTATTAAAGGCCTTAGAGAGATTAACGAAACAACCAAATACCTTCTTGCCCAGTGAAAGAGAACAACTCTGTTTCAACCCGATGGTGCTCCATATATGCTCTGAGAGGCCATTGTCACCCCGAAAACATCCAAGAAGTCGCTCATAAAGTGCCATCACGGCTAGAACTGTGTCAGTGGAGAAGCCAAGATCACATAGTCGCTGGATGAGAAGAAAGCATGAAGAGTGAAGACATGATCTGTGGTAGAGTGGTGAGCACGAAAGTCAACTTGGCCCAATGCATGTAGTCTCCTGGTCTCAGCCTCAGAGCTGATCGCTGACTGAAGTATACTACCATAAAGCTTCGCTATGATATGGCCAATCATGATAGTACGGTAGTTACCAGGATTCATGGGGTCACCATTTTTGTGGATGGGATGTATGATATTAGTACACCAGGAGTGGGGGAAGCCCGAGACGACATCACGATTAAGCAGAGTGGCTAGAAGGGGTGAGAGTAGGTCTGCAGCATGGATCAGAAGTTCTGATTCAAGATCTTCTATCTCTCTAGTGCGGTGGGTCTTCATTCTCTTTATGGCCTCAATAACCATATCAGAGGTGAAGAAGGTGAATTCACATGGGTGGGGGGAGACAGAAGTGGGTGAGTTAGTAGGTATGGTGTATAGTGAGGTGGCGTATGTGGACTAGACGTGTAGGTCATCAAGAAGAGGGGGTGGAGCACGAGGGATAAATGCACGCCAAAAGGCACCTGTAGAGGGACTAGATAGGGAAGCAACAAGGCTTCTCCCCTTTTGGTCTTCATAGGTGCACTTTTTGTGGCGGAGGGTACGATGGAGAGATTGATGAAGTTCGAACAATGGGTAGAATAAGTGGATCATGTGTGCGTGCGTGTGTAACACGGGAGGTGTAGTGAATGACACTCGTCATCAAACCACGGAGGTTGAGCAGGGCAAGCTGGCGTGCTTGCGTGTCAGTGGGGTGTGGATGGAAAGGAAACTGAGGCAGCTGTGTGAAGTGAGGTGGTAAGGAAACGGGAGAGAGAGAGAGAGAGAGAGAGAGAGAGAGAGAGAGAGAGAGAGAGAGAGAGAGAGAGAGAGAGAGAGAATAGTAAACCATCAAGCTTCAATAGGAAGAATTTAATGAATCCAGAAATTGCTAGAAGACATTGCATGAATCATGTGCTCATCTCCTATCTCTTCAGAAAAAAAAACCTTGAGTTTCTTTCCACTGTTAGTGTTTTTGAACGAATGAGCCTCATCTGACATAACTTGCGTGAATTTTTTGTTTCTCAGTATCTGCTCGGAGAGATGTAAACACTGCCCCATCTGCAGAGGTCTGATTCAGGAGCGGATGCCGGTATTTGATGTGTAAATATGTACTGAATCATGAGTTGGTTTCGACAATCTCTTTGCCCATATGAAAATGGGGATATGCTGTGGCAAGTAACAGCTGATAACCTGTGTACAGTTTGTTGGGAAGCTACCACAGTTCGATAGCCGAATTGGCATTTAATTATCTCTCTTCTTTGAAGATGAGTACTAGAGTAATTGTACCTCCGGTAGGCAATTGAGATTTTTCATTTTAGTGGTGTTAACATTTGCTATATTTTTTTCTTCAATATTATGATCCTCACTGTGGGGACAAAGGCCGACTGTGCTGCATCTGATGCTAATTGAGATAGAAGTTGAGAGCTCTTGTTCAAAATATGGAAGGGCGATACATTTGAAGATTATAGTTTCAACTGTGAGATCTTATAATGTTATGTAAGTTGTCACCACTTAAAGGTTTAATCTTTATCTGAATCGGAAAGTTTAGCTAATGGCATCTTTGCTTAACATCAAGAGCAACTACTTACAATTCAATATACGACTGGAGAGGCTTTGACTCTTAGTTTTAGGGCTGACTGACTCTTCTTAGTATAGGACGGATGGCGAAAGTGGTAAAAAGTTTTATAAGATATGGGCTGAACTCCAGAAACTTCTGCTCATTTGTGCTACTGTAAAGCTGCTGCTTCATCCAAAGCTTGAAGCAGCATGGAGTTTGAGGTTTTCATGGTACCAACATAGAATACTGGAACAAGGGGATTTAAGTCGTTGCATCCAAACCAGCATACAGTACAGCACAATAAACTGGCAATTAGCCACTATGTAGTGCTCATAAAGAATCATAAAGCTTCTTCTGCGTAAGGTCTACCAGGATGCAGTTACTGTCATAGACTTTTGTCATTTACTCATGAAGGAAGCTTAACAGCTCATGGTAGAAGATGCTCCTAGGTAGGTAGAATAGATTATTTAGGAGTTATAAGTTTACAGAGATCTAGTTGCATTGTTAACACGCAACTGCTAGAAATGCACACGATTAGGTTTTAAACTGAGACCTCAGTCTGCTGTAAATATCCAGCTATAATGTCATAACCTCCAAGCTAAGCAGACTTTTGTGCAGGAACACAGTATGTGAATGAATTTACTACTTGTCCATGATATCTTTTCAAAATATGGTTAGCCCAAAAGATACACAAAATCATTTCATTCTCTAGTACTAAGAGGAAGCTTAGCCCTCATTTGGGCATTATTTCCCTCAAATTCTCCACCAATTTAAAATACTTGGTCTTTGTTCAATTTGATGAAATCACAGCACTTGAGTAAGTAGTAAAACTTTTCAAGGATCAGAATTTCAATAAAAACATTACTAAATTTATTAACGTGGGTACAACTATGACAACTGGTGGAATTAGACTCCAAATGAGATGGTATGTTATCATGCTTTGTTCAATTTGTGAATCATATACACAATTGCAGCCATTTGCAAATGCAATATGAGTCATTTTGATGCACAAATTTTCTGTGCTGCCATTAAAGTCAACCATATGACTTGCTCTACAATGAAATTTGCTTGCTTACTAGCAGGTTATGTAGGTCAATGTGTTATCACCCTGAAAACTGAAGGTTATACTCTATGGGAAGGTGATATTGAGCAAGGAATCATTTCCACATGCTAATTACAAAAATGTTTGATTAGATCTAGTTTGTGAATGCTCGAAGAAGACAGGTCCATTGAAATGGTGCTGCATGTCTAAGTTTTGTAGTGCTCTTGAATGTGGCATGTAAGAATGCCGACATCTGAAGTAAATTCGACCCGAGTCCAGTCTGAATTCTGAAGTGCCCATGTGAATTATATGTGAAATTTTAGCTTTCTATCATCAGGTGTCGAAAATCTTGACCAATTGAAGTTGTGTGAGCTTGTAATCCAACTTGCTGGTTGACAACAATAATTGCCATGTTAAAATCAAAGTTGCATTCCCTTAGTAAACTTGGATTTTTGGAATGCCAATCAGTTGCCTACTTCCTCATTTCATAGCTATTTAGCTTTGGAGTACGCACAAAGTTCATATGTAAGTGCACTGATTTGCAGGTGATTGTTTAAGTATACCCCCTTGGTACAATATTCTAGTTATTTGCACATGAATAAGACATGATCTCAATTAAGAATCTTCTAGGCCTAATAGCTTTACGTTGGTTCCTTGGCACATTGTTGCTAGTAGTTTTTTTTCATTATTTTAAGTGTTCAACTTCACTTATGTAGCTCCTTTGTTTGCTAATGTTAGGAGAAAAATTTCCTTACATTTTGTAATATAGATAACAAGCGTGTTCAATTTCAATGCTCAAAATTTATTGGAGTTGTTTGTTGTCCTGGAGCCATCTAAATCAATTTTTGGTTTTCGATTCAACCATGGTCGTAGCAAGGTAGCTATCAATGTTCATTTGGTAAATCACAGTTTAATTCATTAACTTTAGCTAGCCAATAGTGCCAAAATGTATAGTGTTTCAAAATCTTGCTTACACAAATTTTTAACAAGATAGCTTGTAGCTTGTGAATCTCTACACATGATACACATTGGCATCATCAAGGAGCCTGAGCTTTTTAATTGACTTTGTGATTCTTTTTTATGGGAAAGATGAAAATGGATCATGGATGCCAAGAAGGTATACAAAAACCTCTTGGAATTTGACTCATCCATCATCAAAAGGAACATCTTGTAAAAGCAAATAGATAATTCTCTTTTTGATATGATTGAAAAGACAATGTTATGTATTTTAGAGCTTTATCAACATGAAAATCTATGTTTGAGATATTAGTTCATGTATATGTATGCATCTAAAGATAAATGTGCAAGGACTAAACACCCATAATTACGAAATTGCAATTGAGTAATAATATGTAGTTGTCTTGTATTTCTTCCATTTTGAATCATTCTTTTATAAAACACTAATCATGTTTATTTCTTACAAATTTTTATTTATTCAATATAAATGAATGAGAGCCAACGAGATCTCTTGCAAGTGTGGTGGATGTGATGCACTCTAATATTAGAAAATTGCATGTTTATTTCTTACAAATTTCTATTTATTCAAAATAAATGAATGAGAGCCAACGAGATCTCTTGCAAGTGTACTAGATGTGTGATACACTCTAGTATTAGACAATTGCAATATTAAGGAAGAATTGCAAAACAGATAATGGATTTTGACTTTTTTTTAAGAATTCGTGTACATTTCATATTTGCAAGGGAGTTTTGGACAAATCCAATCCATTCCACTACTTCGTCTCACGAGTGATTAATGGATTACTTTTGATATTATAGTGTTATTTTGTTGTAAGTTGTTTTTCCGTGCCTATAATTGTACAACATAGATTCTCTTTATTTTATTCTATTGAATAAGAGTATCAAAATGATACTCTATTTTGCATTATTTTCATTATGTAGATACATCATAACCAATGGTTCGGAATTTGTAATGTGAGTGGAAAAAAACATAATGACATTGAAGAAGTTTGGACCTAAGGAAGCGGGTGGCGGACGCGGACGCGCGTCCGGACGCGCATAATAATTATTTTTATTATGTAGATACATCATAACCAATGGTTCGGAATTTGTAATGTGAGTGGAAAAAAACATAATGACATTGTAGAAGTTTGGACCTAAGGAAGCGGGTGGCGGATGCGAACGCGCGTCCGCGTCCGTTTTTTGCAAAAAAATTTTTTCAAAAAAATAAATAAAAAATACAGGCACCTGCCTACACTGTCCCCCATCCCAAAAGCAAAATAAAAGCAATTTATGGCCCCTGTTTTTCCCCCAGAATTAATTATCAGAGGGTGTCTGACACCCACCTGCCCCCTCCTGTTAAAAAATAGGAAAACGATACCAAAAAAATTTGCAAAAAAATTTGCAACAGACCTAACTACTGGGCCATGCCTCTCATAACTGAGATATTACTAAACAACCATGGCTAATGAGCAGTGACAAGCTAGAGACTACTGTGACAAGCTATAGACTACTGTGACTCCGTTGATGAGATCGGTTTCTTCCCGGATGAACTTCAACAGCTTACTAATTAGTTATGGCACTACTTCAACACGCTACAATACGATGTCGAAATTTTGCGTACCAGCACGGGCGCTTTGAAACATCTCCCAGTTTTCAGGTCCCAACCGGACAAAAGTGTCCCCGAAGCCCCGTTTAACGTTGAACTTCGGACGAATGTTGTGGGTTGACTGTCGGTCGTTTCTTCGTCATGTTTGTTCCCACAGGTTCATATCGAGGTTGTCCACTGGCCAAAACAGACGGCACCCGAATCGGATCCCATTTGGAGAAACGGGACCGTCGGACGGAGAGTTGCAAAACTAGTCCATTTCGCTTGACCTAATTGCGCTTCTCTCCAGTGGAAGGGTAATTTTGACCGAACGATACCCGAATCGAGCCAGACTCGATCCCTTGGGTTCATATCGAGATCACGAACCTGTGGACTATGTTCCCGGACCATTGATGCATTCTACACAGTACTCTGTCTTATATGCTGTGATCGGCTTCCCCCCGGATGAACTTCAACAGCCTACTGATTACTTATGCAAAACTGTTTCATTCACTGTAGGCCGTCCGTCCGTTCCTCGTCCTGTCTGCTCCTACAGGTTTCTAGCGAGGTCATCGGTTGGCCAAAACGGACGACACCGGAAACGAAGCCAGTTTGGAGAAACTTGGCCGTCGGACAGAGACCAGTAGAAATAGAGTCCGCGACATCTGTGGACGGCTCGCCGGGCTCAACAGCTGGCTCAGAATATGTCTCGATAATGCGAGCCCTCTCCGCAGCGGGAATGACCATACAAATGCCGATCCCGTAGCGTCCCCCCGTGGGTCGGACTCGCAACCCCCCCCCAGATGTGCTCGAACCCGAGAGACGTTCCCTGTGAACTGCTTTCGACAAAAAGGGCAACGCCACTTTTTGTCGGGCATCACCTCCACCTCATCCCAAATGGGACGAGCAGCCATCTCTCTCTCTCTCTCTCTCTCTCTCTCTCTCTCTCTCTCTCTCTCTCTCTCTCTCACACGCACACACACATAGAAGCACGAAAATCCAAGCTCTCTCTCCCACCCTAAACCCTAAACCCGAAACCCAAGTACCCTTAAACCTAAATCCTAAACACACACACACACACTGTGCACACACACAAATCCTCTCTGTCTCCGTTCCTCACACTCTCTGTCTTTTCCTCTCTCTCTCTCTCTCACACACATAGATCACCACACACACACAACTGTATGCACACAAATCAACAATAGAAAAGTCACACACACACACAATTTTCACACACACACACACACACAAACACCATCTCTCTCTCTCTCTCTCTCTCTCTCTCTCTCTCTCTCTCTCTCTCTCTCTCTCTCTCTCTCTCTCTCTCTCTCTCTCTCTCTCTCTCTCTCTCTCTCTCTCTCTCTCGCCCTCTCTCTGTCTCGGGTTCTGCGGACTGTTCGCAGGCCCGCGTGGTTTTGATTTTTTTGCTTTTTTTTTGTAAAAAAAAAAATGCGTCCGGGCCCCGGACGCGTCCATGTCCGGACGCTGGACGCGTCCAGCCTTAAAAAAAAAATATTAAAAAAAAAAAGGACGCGTCCGGGGGTCGGACTATGACAAGATAAAAGATTAAGTGACCAAAAAGTACGCTAACTAAAAAAAAAAAAATGGGAAAATTTGTAGTAGTGGCTATTGTAGCAAGTTGGTGTTAATGACAACAAAGTTTCTGAATGAAAATATGTTGAAGAATAAAACACCCTATATTGGGTTGGCCTTCAATTACAAGAAACAACAATTTTGAGGGAACAACAAACTAGAAGGACTATATATCAAGAAAAGGAGACAAAATAAGGAAACAAATGGAGAGCCCGATAGAGCCTGAAATAAAAGAATAAGCAATATCTTAATGCCAAGATTGCTAGCTTCATCATAAAAAAAGAAAAGCATTATTGAGAGAATCTAGATCATTTACAATACGAGTTGGAGTGGCCTAGTTTGATAGTTTTTTGTTGACTTCCACAATAGAGCATCAAGAGGCCAATGATGATGAGGACAATGAGGGAATGTTCCACACCATATCAATGAAGACAACAAGTCACTGAGCTGGAGCTCACAAAATATTATTGGGGGAATCATGCTAGGCCAACTTGCATTTAAAGCCACCAAGGCATATGACCATTTTTCCAGATGTACAATTTCAATTTTGAGCAAGGAATATTTTGGAATTGTAAGTTGATTATTGGGGAATGGAGAGAGAGAGAGAGAGAGAGAGAGAGAGAGAGAGAGAGAGAGAGAGAGAGAGAGAGAGAGAGAGAGAGAGAGACATCAGACTGTAGTCTATTGAAGTTGCCATAGAGATCTGCCAGATTTTAAAAAACAATTTCAACAACACATACTGTGGTGGCTTATGCATTCTCCAAGCATAAATTAGGAGTAAGCACATGATGCTGACAAGCGTTTCTAATTGCAAAACTCAATAAAATCTACGAGGTAAGCCCAACCATGCAAGCCACTTTGAGAAGGTGAAGCTATTAAAATATAAATTAAGGTTCAATTTTCCGATGCTTGAGAGAAATTCTTGTAATCATTTGTAAGGTCAAAAGTAGGAGAATTTAGGCCTCCCACATCCTAAGAGGGTGCTTCCATAGATGTTCTTGTTTAATTATGTCCATGGAAATGGACAACCACAGATAAGAATCTAAATCGCTACAAAATCTTTTGTTTCTGCAGATTTTGCTCCCCAGGGTTGCAGAAACTAAGAACAACCCAAATAGCAAAAAGTATAAGCTGCATACCTATTTACAGTACTAGAAAAAGGAAGTTGTATGGAAGCTGGTGCTTCAAACTAAATCTACTCAATCCTCTAAGAATCTGCATCACTATCACTCTTTCAAAAAAAGGTTAGTGTTAATAATAATTGCTCCAAATATCTGACGAATGAATACCTACTTATTTCTTTTCCTATTTCCACAAAAAAGTTACTGGGCCTGCTTCAGACACCTGAATATTTTTGTTCTATTGACTCAAGCTCCACAGCATCCATAATCTTGATAAAATTTTCAACGATCTTCTTTCCTGCTTGCGTAATAATACTCTCAGGATGGAACTGCACTGCCTGCAGTTGATAGAATGAACTAAGTGACAAACTAACCACTTGATACTAAATGATTTCTAGTGAATCTGATAAGTATTTTTTCTACTCCTTTTAGAGTAAATTCAAAACAGACACTAGTTAAAGGAGAGGGATTAAATTCAATACCTGTATATGTCTGTGTTGAATATGTCGAACACCCATAACAAGGCCATCGTCTGTCCATGCTGTCACCTCTAACTCCTTTGAGGGAAAGGATTCCCTCTCAATGACCAAGCTATGATACCGACATGCTGTAAAAGGACTGCATTACCAGTTTTTGAGCAATGATGTTAGTTTGTTAGGTAGCTTTGTAATACATGCTGGTAAATCATAGAACACAACTTGATCAAGTATATCCTGTCTTATGGAATTATTTTTGTTTTTCACCTCGATAGCTAGTTTTCTAACATGATAAAAGTAATTTGCATTTTCTTTTTTTAACTGGTGTATAGGACAATTGAGCTTCATCGGCGTTCTCTCTCTCTCTCTCTCTCTCTCTCTCTCTCTTCCAGAATCAATAAGGGGACCAACTTCGGAAGACCAGAGAAAAGACCAGGCTCCCCACTTTCATCATAATACACAGGAGATGTCTTGCCATGCATAGCACCATTTGGAGCTCGAACAATTCGACCTGGAAAGTGAAATGAGAACAACAATTTCAGAGGCATTCTGATTATATGTGTCATCTTCAACAGTCATTCTCAAATCTGGAGTGCCACTAAACCAGGAAAAAGTACTGTACTCCTCTGCCCAAGAACCCTGAGAGACTGTAATTGTACACCAATTCAGATAGCTTATAATGGCTCAATTGCTTAGCTTGAAACAATACCTAGGCATCTACATGAGGGACTTGCACAATGTCCACCAAACAAGGGACATCAAAGGAAGATTATGACAATCAAAGACTGTTAATCAGAACTCACTAGTAGTACTTAGTTAACATTGCGCAAAGCATCAAAAAGTCTATAACAGCAATGAGGATGCATCCCCAAACTGCAATTAGCTTATGCATCTCATTATTCCACTGTAGAATACGAAGTTCACATTGATGGGAGTGCTCTGCATCTTTAACGCTCTAATGATGTGTCTCATGGCAATGCTATCTCTAATTTACTTGCATGTTTCTATTTGGAAGTCTTGTTAAGTTACAACAATTGTAGTAGCACCAGTGGAGTTTGTTTTTCCTCAAAAATATGGGGTTGATGTCTATGGGCTGCTGGCTGTCAATGATCTGTGAGCTATGGACTATTAGCTAATAAATTGAAATTTGGGTAACTTGGCTCAACGATCTATGGACCTTAGTTGCCCGTTCTGGAACGGAACGCATTCTGGAACGCGTTCTGTTCCGGAACGATGCCCAAAAAAATAAAATAAAAAAATAAGTTTTTTTAACAAAGGATTTAATTAAGATAAATAATCAAAATAATTGAATGTATATCAATATCGTTCCAACCAGGAACGTTCTGACCCATTTTTGGTCGGAATGGGCTTCTAAGCTATGGACTATAAGTGCCAAAATTGTGTAATTCAATAAAGTTCTCTTAGACAAGGAACACCAACAGTAGAAAGCATGTCTAATTTTCCCATGAATTGTCAATTGTAAGCAAACTAGCTGAAAACTGAGTTGTTAGAGAATTATCACCCTTGGTAACTGCACAGACTCAGAATTCTGATGTAACCTTTATAAACCCTAAACACAAATATGAGCAAGGAGATATGCACATGAAAAAAAGATAACAAATCATAATGCACATCACAATCATCTCATCTCAATCCATACAGACTTATGATCTAATGATTGAACAGCAATAAAAACAAACTTTTGGATCTTTTTTATACAAAATAAACATCTGAAAACAGCACAACAAGATCCTCCAAAAAGTGTTATGCTTGTGAAGGCCTCCCATTCCTTTCCTTAAGGTCTAGAGTTTGACTATACTCAGCTGCACAATGAAGACACACACGAGAAAAATAGGAGTGCAACATATAACTAATCTCGTGCAGGAAACATGAAGCAAATTTGACAATATAGAAAATATTCACACTTCATCATAATAGGCATGTCAAAAAGCACAGTAAAAATGACTGTGAGCTCCAATTGCTAACTTGCTCTTTGACTACATCAGATTAGAGGTTAGAGAAACAAAACGATTAAGAAGCTAAACCTGTTGCTTTTTTAAAATAAAAAGGGGATAAGTTTTAGAAACGCAATGCTCGAAACCCATAGAAAAGCAAGCTAAAAACACACCACCATATGCTTCGCCAATGCACTGGAGGCCCATGCATACTCCAAACAAAGGGATTTTAGGTCCCAGCTTTATCACTACTTCCAATGAGATTCCTGAACTTTTTGGTACCCCTGGAAAACAAAATCGGCACTAAGGCACCAATTTAGACACTGGTACTCACCTGATGCTCTAGACTCCTCACCAAAAGAAAAAAATTATGTTCTATCTGTTTCTCGTGTGCTCTGTCCAATTTCAAAGAAAATTGACTTCAAAAGGTTCATACCAGGACCAGGAGATATCAAAATTCCTCGTGGATTTATCCTGTGATAACCAGAAAATTCAATCTTTCCAAACCATCATCATTTCCTTCCACTTTCATAATTTACAACAATACAGCCACTTGCTAAAACAAAGTGCACGTTTTCAAACATCATGAAATATATATATGATTAGATACCATACTGCAATCTCCACTTACTCTTCAAGTTCTTCAACAGAGATTTCATCATTTCGATACACATCAAATTTGCACCCCAAGTCACCCAAGTACTGCATCAAACACATTTCTAGGTTACTTATGAAGTAGTGCAAATCATAAAAAATTGGCCGTTGTAAAAAAGAAAATAATATATCTGGCTGATTCCGGTCCTTCATAGAATAGAGAGGAAAGTACACCAACAGTGCAAAGGAGGCAATGCTACTTGGGAAAAATACCTTGTAATAAGCAAATCAGATGGTTATACAAGAACTTGGGTCCAACTACAATGATCTGCCATGTAGAGCATAGAGAAAAGTGTAAAAAAGTGTCTTAAATGAATTCACCAGTCTTCAAAAAAATTTAAAATGAAAAAAAAAGTTTCTTCTTTCTTGGACAGAACTGTCTGAAATATCATGAGGATATCCTCGATTTCATGGAGATGCCTGATAATCATGGCCTTTGTGATATGATCGAACCTAAATAAAACAAATCCTTGAATGAATTAGGATAGGGGTTAGAAAGTGCACTTTTGGTTTGATATGCTGTCAAAACTGGAATATTCAACTCTATTGCAAGTGCTAAAGTTGATACTTTCTGTTTCAAGCTTAGATCAGAGCTTAAACCCAGCACAGAATCGATAGAGCAAGAAAAAAGCTGCACACTCTAGTGAGACAATGTGTCATCTAAGGAAAACCATTCCTCCAGCACCTAAACTCAAAAACTAACCAGTTATATCCTTCACAATTGTTCTGGGAACACCTAATACTATAAGCATAAAAGATGAGGCACAAGACTCAATACTTCAGTGATTATGGATTTGAAACAAATCAATGAAAAAATATTGAGATAGAAAAGAGAAAGAACTTCCCAGTCATTAGTCGCTTCCATCGACTTCACCAACAGGTCTATATCCAAGAGACAACTGTAGGTTTCTATCAACTAAAATCTTAAGACTTCTACAGGACAACAGATAGCAGCTACCTTCTTTTGAACTATCTCATATAATTTCATATCGCACCTGGAAAAAGAAGTTGAAGATCTCTACCAGCAAAGTGCTGGAAAAATTCGTAAGGGAAGAGAAGCTTGCACTAGTCTGTATCCCTGAAAGCAGGGCAGGATTTTACACATACTGGAATGGAAGATGAGGGATATTGTCAACACAGAACGCCTGAAACCAAATGGCACACAATACCCAAATGATATGGGAGAATATGTGAAGACCACAGAAAACTTTACAACTGATAAGATCAAGTTTCTTGCCGTTTGCTTCATGCTAATTCTGTATGAGATGAAAGTCCAACTGATCATATTGAGATGTCATATAGGAAACTTTAGACAGTGTTTCTGCCCCAACATAAAATCTACCTTAAGCCTGGATCAAAGCAATGCAAAAAAAAAAAAAATCAATGTAGTCTGCGTACTACATTCTGAGAGTTGAAATTTTTTATTAAGGGTATCAATATATGGAATTGGCGCACACCTGGCAAAGGTTATAAGTGAAGCTGTCATAATTATCAATAACGACAACTGAATTTTTTGTTTTGTCCTGTTTAAAGAAGTCTTCTCGCTCCACAGCCACTACTCCCTGTGACTTTTGACGAAAGCGTTCTTGCATCCTAAACTGCAATGGACCTTCCTTCGTCTGAAAATCTGCAGTAAATCGTCAACACATGATGCTGTAGAAAACCATAGAAAAGCTATTGTTGCCACACAAGATGAAAGTGCCACTCAAGTTTCGGTGGTGCTGTATAATTGCGCGGCAGAAAATTAATTTTAGTATAAAGAACAACAAACATGAAAGCATTTGCTGCTGAGGAATGTTGTCTGTCAAGTTTCATGTTTTCGATAAACGTGATTCCCGTTTATTAACAGGTCTTGCGAACCCTATCCTTTGGTAACAAAATGAATGGCAGGATATGTTCATTATCGAAAAGGACATTAAAGCGTCCAGGTTTGATCCTCTCTGACATCAAGTGCAGATCATATCTCAACTCTATCATATACAAAATAGCTCACGAAGATATACAAGGGGCCGGCACAGAAGACTCAAGCACCCCCGTGAATAACACCGAGACACCGAGACTTAATCTTTCCTGCCAGGAGGAATTGAGTAGCGAAACCCATCTTACAGAAAGCAATTTTTATGGACTTTGTCCATTTTTTTAACTCACTATTGAGCACAAACCATGTCATCCACATAACATGTTAAAGACGTCGA
This sequence comes from Diphasiastrum complanatum, assembly GCA_029204225.1. NCBI lineage: Eukaryota > Viridiplantae > Streptophyta > Lycopodiopsida > Lycopodiales > Lycopodiaceae > Diphasiastrum > Diphasiastrum complanatum. Next base: position 75,600,119 of record CM055096.1, on the reverse strand, counting down.
AACATGATTTTACAGCGAAAATTGAAACAAGCTTTAAGAAATGGGAAAAAAATGTTCCAAAAGAATGAAATGGAGTACTTCAGAAGAAGAAAAACAAACGCATTGAGAAATTTCATACTTAGAAGCGTATAAAATAATGAGTCACCAGCCTCGTGCGCATCATCACTACTGCATATGTGCTTGACATCTCTGTTCTTACACCATCAACACCAAACACCTCCGTTTTGATGCCAAAGATCACCCAGTACACACCGGTATTGTAATAAAACGACGTCATTTTAAGAAAATCGCACTTACGTAGATTACAGGTGAGACTCACATGTCAAAGGTGCATAAGATTCACTGCAAGTGCATCCCATCTGTCCACTGTCGCCGCTCCGGCAATGCAGTTCTACAGCTGTAGTCACCATCATATTCATCCCACGCACTGCCATCTTACGTTGATAATAATGCTCCTGATCAGATCGAGATCTGAACAAACAACTACACCCCTTATCAAAATGATCCCAGCTCGCTTTGTTTTTCTTTTTTTCTTTACTTTGCTTTGTTTTTGAGAATCTTTTTTGGTCCTAAATCTGACATGGAAGTACCAAATCAGTGTCCTGTACGATCATCCAGTACTTGGGTTCTTTTCTGTCAGCCTTCTATTGCATTGATGATCATCGATGATCGATGTAAGAGGCAAACAGGCAAGGAGTAATACTGGAATTTGTGATCCTATTGTGAAGATTTTCTAAAAGCTGAGCTGAAACTCATCATCACTCTTAATATTATGTGAGAGATTGAGCATTAAAAAGAATTTCTTTGCTAAATCTTCTAAAATGCATTGGTTTTTGGTTTTTGAATTTTAGAGTCTTGATCTGCTGAATGTCCAGATGTCAAATCACAAAGCTAAGATGGTACTAATTATGAGAGTTTAAGCATTGAGATGAGTTACTCTCTTTTTTTGAACATTTTAAAATGCATTTTTAATTTTTTTTAATTTTCGACCATTTGGATGCATAAGGCGTAAGACTTAGCTTCTCGTGATATATAAACCACCTTGTCTACAAGTTTGTTCTTCTCAAAAGTGACAATCTCCCTTTGAGGTTTCTTCCAAACTTTTCTCTCTCTCTCTCTCTCTCTCTCTCTCTCTCTCTCTCTCTCTCCATCCATTGATTAGAATGCTCTTGGCTCTGTCCAAGAGCAAAAGAAAACAATAGATAGTGCAAAACTTTCATTTTCTACAATTGTTTTTCATTCATGCATGTCTCCGATCCTAGCTCTCAAGCACCTTACACTCCCTACAATGTTAGTGACATATTCAAGAAATAGCTTTGATTCAGATTGGATTATTACATGTTATTTAACAAATATAACTTCATAGTATGCAAACTTAAAACAGTACAATGAGCATAAGCATCTTGAATACAAATATAAATAATAATACTAAATCCTTCATTATGCTAATGAACTAAACTTGTCTATCATCATGTTACACTCACATCTTGTACCTCTCAATTTAAAGAATGATCGAATTTCAGAAATCGTGACACATTTAATAGTTCATCAAAATAACTCAAATGTCATCTTTGAATATTATATTGTTTGCATCATTGTCTAGATCTTCGGGATTTGGCATTTTGCGAGTAAATCATCTGCGAGTTTTGCAAGTTTAGTGTTTTTAAATTACGTCAAATTGATAGCACATGGCATGCTACATTGTTTTTAGGTTTTTAAAATTTATTCTACTTCGCTTTTGGAGGTGAAATCTATTTGTATACTTCATTATCATGTTGTTTATTTCACTTTAATTTTACATTTATCAAGCTAAAACATTTTTGTCTATTGCCAAGGATTGATGTATGATCATACATTAAAAGACATGATGGTATGCGGCCAAGCCTATGATAGTCATAATAAAATCAACGTTGGTAAAGAAAAAACATTTTTATTGTATGTTCTAGATTGAGGCTATATATAACTTAACTATTAAGCTTATGTTGAGATGATGAAATAATAAAATATTTCATTTTTTTTTATATCAAATTTGATTAAAGTAATGTATTCTACATGAAAATTGGAGCATTTTTGCTTTTTGGATCATCTCAATCCGAGCAATATTAAGAAAGTTATCGCCCTTCCAAGTTTTTTAGGCTAATCTTTTTTTTCTTGGAGCTTGAAAGGGGTAGCACGCCCCTTTTAGATTCCAAAGGAAAAATGTTTTCTAGTCTAAAAAACGTTAAACTATCATAACTTTCTTACTATTACTCGGATCAAAATGGTCCAAAAAGCAAAAGTGCTCAATTTTTTATGTAGAATCCATTGGTATAATCAAAATTAGTTTTCATCTAATATAAAATAAGTATATATAAAGCCTATATATTGATAACATACCATGTGCCATGAAATTTTAGAAATTATTTGTAAATAAAACTCGCGCAACTCGCAAAGAATTTACTCGCAGATTGTCAAAACCCTGGATCTTCTTGCTCTCAGTCCTCTAAGATCAATTGTAAATGTATGAAGTATCTTCGTGTTGTAAAGATAGATTGAAATAATCATTGTCCTCAAATGATACTATAAAATTAAATATTGCATTCAAATCAAGAGCTTGTAAATTTTTTTATTTTCTTGCACTAATTTGTAGCACAAACAACTGCATTTGAGTTGGATGGATCTAGACCAAAAAATATCTATACACACATTCGAAAAAATATTATTCACAAAAAGAAAAAAAACATGTCAAAGCATAGGAATTATTGGAAGGACATCGATACTTAACATTGTAGTATGTCAAGTAGATCAAATTTTGTCTTAAAATAGTAAATTTTATGATATATATATATATGGGTGTGTGTGTGTGTGTGTGTGTGTGTGTGTGTGTGTGTGTGTGTGTGTGTGTGTGTGTGTGTTAGCTATAAAAGTATGAACATTTAAAAAAATCATTATAAGACCATATTTTATGGATTTCCAAAATAGAGTATGAAATGTATTACTCACATGCCAACTATAACCATTTGTCAAGTCCCACTCATTTGTGGATATTGCTTAACCATTAGAAGAAGCATCATCATACATCCAATCCAAGTTGCATTGGTCAAGAAGCTTTTCAAGGTAAATGGAATAAGGTTGAGACCTATGACTCTATCACCATTGGTCTCTTTATCAATTTCCTTTTTCTTGTTTTCTATTGAACAATCTAGTCCAATGACTCATTTTTCAAATCACAAAACAACAAACTGCAAATCTTCTCTCTAGCCCGTTCAAAAAGTTTTACATGCTTCTCACCGTCTTGTGCAATTTTATAATTGATTGTTTTGTCATGCAATGGATTAAAATCCCAAAAAAAGAGTAACCATTTAACAATTTTGTATTTTTGCCCAAAACATGTTTTTTCAAGTAAAAATTCTTGAAATTCACCAAAAAAAAACAATACAAGAACATGCATTTTGTCTAAAAAGCAAGTATGCCTAAACAGATTAAACTTTTCAATAAAACCCAAAAAATTGAAATTGTCCAATATGTGAACAAAATAAGTAAATATTTATGGTTTTTTAATAATCTAAATTATCTTTTCAAAAGTAAATGATGTTTTTTTTTTCATACAAAAGAAAACTATAAAACCGAGAAAAGATTTAACTTCTCTAACCATCTTCGGTATCGACCATTCAAGCACTGTCTTGACGTTACTCTCATCAATCTCCAACCCACTCCGGGTGACCTTATGACCGAGGTACAACAACTCATGCTTAAAGAACTCACATTTAGATTCCTTAGCGTAGAGTTTCTCTCATTTGAGAATATCTAAGACAGTCTTCAGATGACTCAAATGCTCCTTAAGTGTTCTACTGTAGATGAGAATATCATCTAAGAATACAACCACAAATTTCCCTAGATATGGACAAAAAAGATCGTTCATCACCTGTTGGAACATAGCTGGTGCGTTCGTCAACCCAAAAGGAAGCACGAGAAATTCATAGTGACTGAATCTCGTCCAAAAACCAGTCTTCTGCACGTCATCTGGATGAATTCTAATCTGATGATATCCGGTTCTAAGATCTATCTTTGTGAAGTATTTAGCTCCACCTAATAGATCTACCAGATCATCCATACGAGGCAAAAGATATTTATTTTTAATAGTTACTTTATTCAACCCTTTGTAGTCCACACACATCCTGAAGCCTCCATCTTTCTTCGCTTTCAGAAGAACAGGAGCATCCCAAGCAACTTACTTGGCTGAATATGACCCATCTTTAGGTAATTTTCAATTTGTTTAGTAATCTCTACCTCTTCTTTCTGAGAGAACCTGTAAGGTTGTCTAGAGATAGGGTGACTACCTGAAATTAGCTCAATCTTATGGTCTACCGATCTGGACGATGGTATTCCATGAGGTAATTCCTCTAGAAATATATCTTTAAATTCAGACAGTAACTTATTCTTCTCAATTTGCTCCTGATCTAAGTCTATCGAGTTAAGAATTTTTGACAATTCACAACTACTTAGATGCATTTCAGACAAATCCAAAATTGGCTTAGCAAATAAAGAATAAGCTTCATACCGTGATAAAAAATTTTCTACATTAGCAAATGAACTCATCCCAGATGGATGTACAAAATTGTCTCCAAACAATGTAACTATTTCTTTACCCTCCTGAAAAGAGAGAACATGCTTCTCAAAATCTATCTCAGGATGTTTATTAAATAACCACTCATATCATAGAATTATGTCAGTACATGCTAAATCTAAAACATGGAAATCAATTAACTCTCTATAATCCTGGATCCAAACTGGGAGCCTTGGAACTTTCACATCCCACGTGTCCAACTCCACTCCTGAAGCTAGATATACTCGATATCTATGGTTACTGGCTTCAGTTTTGAGTCTAGATTTCTGCACAAGACCAGAGTTATGAAATTATGAGTAGATCCACTGTCCACTAAAATACTAACTTCATGTCCATTCACAGTGCCTTTTAAACAAAATAAATCATTTGGCAAGAATGAAGTAGTACTAAAAGAACAATCACACTCACAACTAATTTTGTTAATTTCCAACTTAAGATTCTCTACCTGGCATCTCAATCACTTGAGCTGCGTCTTTCTTTCGTTCTGGGTAGAATTTCATAACGTGTCTAGGCTGACTACAATGAAAACAAACATTGGTCCTTCTAGCCTTTTTCCGGGACAACTTTTTCTTTTGTCTAAATTCAGATGCAGCTTGATCCAATTCGTCAAAATATTTTGTTTTCTTATTTCCACGAACTCTTTTCTTCTCTTTTTTCTAGCTGGGTCCGGATGATCCAGATGGATTAGCTTGTAACTGCTTCCTAGATGCCACAACCATGGAGTCATACGCTTTCGCGACACGAACTACATCATCAAAGGTTTGAAGCATGTTACGCTTACACTCATTCTGATAATCTGCGGGCAGACCTAGGATAAACTACCACAGTGCCAGTTTTGCATCGAATGAGAAGACTTTATTCCCTAAATCCATAAAATCTTGTAGGTACGAGTCCAAACTCCGAGTACCCGTTTTGCAATTCACAAATCTTTGGTAAAAATCCGAGTTGTCCACAACTACAAACGACTTTCTGAACACCTCCATAAATTCGTTCCATGTGGTAGGTTTAGGTTGCAAGTCACGCCACCATGACGAAGCTTTGCCACAAAAGAATAGAATAGCTCTCTATCTTTTTCTCCTCAAGAATTCCATGTAGATTAAAATAACCGGTCCACATGGTTAACCAGTCATCCACAATTTCAGGTTTTTTCTCTTTTTTGTCCCCCAAAAAAGGTTTAGGCTGAAAGCCCAAATTTGGAGCAGATAAAGCTCTCACTTGATTTAATAGCAGTTCCCTCTATTGATCACACAAAGTGTTCCTGTTGTTTATCTCATTAAGTGCTTGGCTTAATGACTGGCAAATTTGCAGATAGGTAGGCATTGGCACCTGACCATCAAGAGTTGCATTTGCATTATCGTCTGCCATATTAATTTCTTGACATGCAAAATTTGCTTAAATTAGTCGAGATCCAATCATCAACTAATAAGTGAAACGTTCAAAACCTTCATAACTTCAGCAAGGTCTTTTACTCCACTTGTGCAAACTTTTGCAAAATCAATATCAGATCAAATTTAAACAACAACAACTTTAATGACCAACACTAAAATTTTTGATCTAGAATTGCCAAAAATAGCTACATGCAAGAATTCTATTAATCAAAACCATTGGTTACGCATGCAACATGCATTTAAGCATGCATACAGGTCTATTCATACATTTCCATCAACAAAAAAGCACTATATTGGTTTACAAGCATGCATGCATCAGAACAATTCCGAAATTTTGCAAATTTTAGTTCAAAAATTGTCAAACTTCAGATGGCAATAACTTTCTCTACAGGACACCAAATTGGTCACTGTAAAGCACAGTACGGAGGGAGAGTGGTCTTAAAGGCACTTGCCATGTCACCTTGCACCTCTAGCTTCACACGTGCGAGCAATAAATGCATGAAAGACAGGTAGGAGGGTGCACTTTTGTGGAAAGGAATCTTCAAAAAACACATCTCAGCCCATAAAGCCTTTGATAAGAGGTTACAAGCACTCTACTAAGGTTCATTAGAGAGGTATAGAAGCTTCTAACAGGTCCAGCAAGCAATCATAAGCTCAGATCATGCAAAAAATGCATTTTGGCCTCCTTCAACAAGCAAAACTTCAATATGTTGGTGTCTAATGCACATCTATCCCAATTGGATGCATGATGGCTTAAATCAGAGGCAATCCAACATATCTTTAAGCTTGTCACAAGAACCAATAGATTCAGATCTTCATGCTCAAAAATCATAAAAAATACACTATTTTTTAGTGTTTTGGGCCCCTTACTGGTGTCTAATGCCTACCAAACTTCATGAAAGCTTAGTGAAAGCTTTATTACATCTCTAAAAACGTTCATACCAAGTCTTGTCTGAGAATTTTGAGATCTAGCCCAAAATTAGTCCAAAAATCATCAGAAAACCTTGTTTTTTGACCAATTTTGACCAAAATTTTGGGGGAAAATCCACAAATTCGTGCAATCAGATCCAAATTCCTGTAAATCCATTGCATTCAAGCAGTAAGATTTCTGATTCTAGTCAAAAATGGTTTCTATAGCCCATTTATGGCCCAAAAACCCCAATTTTTGGTCCAAAATCACTATCTAATCAACCTTTTGACTTTTCAAACAACATGAAATCATTAAATTCTGTAATTAATGACTGCAAACAGTAAGTACAATCTAGAAAACGTACTACACCAGATCCTAAATCCAATTTCTTGCAAAAACCATCAATTCTAGGTGAAAAATTCACTAAATTCATCAAAAATTCTATGATTTCCATCAAAATTCATGGAGCAAATCCACAATTATGATCTTTAGGCTGAAAGTACACCAAGGTTCTGAGAATCCACCTACTTGAAATTGAATTCCAACACCTAAAAAAAGAAGCAAAGAGCTACACCAAAAGAACTGCAAAATCCAAGATCCTCAAGCTCCACCTCCTAGTAGATGTGATCCAAGCTCTGATACCACTGTAAGAACAACCAAGTGAAGATCTACAGGATTCCAATCACATGCAAACCAAAAGATATCTGTAGAGCATGAACCACCCAACCAAATATGGAGAGACTAGACAATACCCTAACCAATCCACCCCCAAGCCACAGTGAAGAACACAAGAGAGGAGAGGAAGAACTGGCTCAAGAATCACAATTCACAATAGGAGGATGGGCGAGTTTCCACTAGACTTATTCTCCTCAAGAGAGAGATAATATTCCCTTTAGGATCCCCATGCAACCTAAATTGAGCTATTGATCTCCTATTCTTGCATTAAAGCAGTCTTCACCATGCATGTGCTCCTATGTCCAATTATAGTTCTGGGCCCTCATATGATTATTAATTATTTAATACGACCACGTTTGGAATGACGTAGCATAACTAATAACCACATACAACTGAAGTGACCGGCTATCCACATTAGGAATAATTCCGATTCCTTTGTACAGGACATGGACATAACATTCTTCCCCCCTTAAACCATTTCTATCTCTAGAAATGAAAACTAGGAAAATTCTTCAGTATGCTTTCGACCCTCTCCCATGAATCATCATCCTTAGTCCGTCCCTTCCACCTGATCAAGCACTCAGAGATAGAACGATTTCTCAATTGTTTATCTCTGGTTTTGAGTACCTTTTCAGGTTCCAAATGAACACTAAGCGATGAGTCCTCCAAATGGGTAAGATCTTCCTCTAAACCAACTACTTCACCTTCATGCAAATTTAATATTAATCGATCCTAATGTGGAGCATTGGAAGCTAGGCAAAAGAGTATTGAGGTACATCTCGGGTTCTAGAGATTTTGGCATTGTTTATTTAAAAGGTCATCACCTAGCTTGTATGGATTTTCAAATTTGTACTTTGTTGAAAATCAAATGGATAGGAAACCCATAAATGCACATGCTACTTTCATAGGTGATGGAGTTATCTCATGGATGTCGAAGAGACAAGCAACAATCTCATTATCGTCTAGAGAGGTCGAGTACAAAGTCCTTACTTCATGCACAAAGGAGATGCTTGGGATAAAAAGGATGGTAATGGATTTCAATTTTCTGGATTTCAAAAGCGTCCAATCATCTTTTGTGATAACCTTTTAGCCCAAAGTTTGGCAAGCAATCCTGTTTTTCATGCAAGGAGCAAACATATTGAAGTGGCTTATCATTTTATGAGAGAACAAGTCATGGCAAAGGAAGTGGAGCTTCAACATGTCTCTTCAAGGGAGTATGTGGCTGATATCTTCACCAACTCATCTTGGAGTACTACCAAAATCTATGCTAAAATTGGCTGAAGAGGGAGTGTAAAAAATTTGACTAGTTTAGTTGAGATGCTTTGGCAATTTTGAGGCCAACATGAAATTTCAACTTAGAGATAGATTTTTGTATGTCAATAAAGGCTTAAATAGTTTTTGTACTATTTTTGGAAAGTATATTTATGGATGAGGTCGTATTTGGCCCATTATAAGTGACTTAGTCACTAAAAACTAGGCTTTTGGTGAAGTACCTAGAAGTTGCTATTTTAGGGCTTGTTTAGGGCAAGTGACCAAATGGAACTATGGGTGTTACAAATAGTTGTACCAGCATAGAGAAACTATCTTGAAGTTCTCTTTCTATGTGGACAACTTTCCTCTTATGTTTCTATGTTCATCTCTTGCATATTTCTCATGATATCTTGATTTATAGTGTATAGAATTTGATTTTTCTTTGTACTTGAATCCACACGTGTGAAATGTTGTATGTTGCTACTTTTGTATGGACATGGATAGTACCATACTGGATCTTAGTTTTTATGATCAGATCTATATGTATTTTGCAATTCTAGCATATGTAGATTGATGATTTCTAGCTTGTGAATGAGTCTAGATGTGCATCCAAATTTAGCCAATATCTTGTTGATCCATTAAGTGTATGTTGTCAAGAAGAGGAGGGTTCATCCACCTTCTCCTAAGTTGTGTGTAGTACAGGGAGTAGGGCTCGATCCTAGAAGCCTTGGAGATGATTTACACAACAAAGAGAGCTAAAATTACTTCTACTTACAAACAAAGTTGCATTACACCAAAAACATTAACTAGCATCTCTCTCTCTCTCTCTCTCTCTCTCTCTCTCTCTCTCTCTCCAAGCTTAACTAAATTAGAAACACTCTAAGATTAGGCATACATGCTAAAAAGGGGCTAAGGTAGCAAAACTTAGAAAGAAATGCATCACACACACAAAGTCACACTAATCTTCAATGTTCTTCAAATAACTTAAACTTGACATTTGAATGTGAAAAGAATAGGATTGGTTACCCTTTATGCTTTGATCCATGGATGAAGATGAGTCAGAAGTCCGATGCAATCGTCCTTCAAATAGTTCGGCCGTCTGAGTTCAAGGAGGACAATATGAGCTTAATTTCCAACATGCAAGGGGTGCACTCTTGGAAAGTTTCAAAGGAAAACTTTTCCAATTGATGGAACTATAAGGGTTCTTGATAAATTTAATTTGGTTCATAGTGATGTTTGTGGTCCAATGAGGACCATTGGAAAGTGCATCTATTTTGTGACTTTTATTGATGACTTTTTTCATTTTACATGGATCTATCCTATGAAGGCTAAATCGGAAGTTTTTCAACATTTCAAAGATTTTTTAGCAATGGTGAAAAATCAGTTTGGGCATTCTTTAAAGACCCTACGCACCAATCAAGGAGAGGAATACATCAAGAGTACGTTCAGTGCATTTCTTCAAGAGAAGGGAATTCTACATCAAATGACAACTCCCTATACGCCTCAACAAAATGGTGTTGCCAAGTGAAAGAATCACACACTTATGGAGATGGCCCGTTGCATGCTCAAAACAAAGGGGCTACCTCACAAGTTTTGGGCTGAAGTGGTTATAACGATGGTATGTCCTGAAGGGGGACAGCCCACATAGTGTGAATGTTGAAGATTTTCCAGATTTGGTACCATCTTCTATTTCTAGAGATAAGAGGCAACAATTAACCAGTTTCGAACTGCCCAACACCTCATCAAGTTTAGAGCCTAAAGTTCATCAAGAACCACCCATTGTTGCTCAAAATCAGCCTGTAGGAACTATTGACCAGTTTTGGAAGATCTTGGACAGCCAAGTGCAGTCTCAGAAGATCTTGGATAGCAAATTGCAAGAAGAGACATGGCCATTGGATTGCCCAAAACAGTCCCACGGGGGTGGCTGTTGTCGACTTTGCAAGACAACAAAGTAAGTTCATTTTATGATGGAAAGACACGTGCCTTTACAAAATCAGTGGACTATGCTGATTTTTCAGATTTTGCTCTTACATCTCATGGAGACATTGCGGAAGAACCTATTTTTTAGTAGGCCAAGGGAGTAAAATGTTGGGAGGAAGCGATGCAAGATGAGTATGACTCACTCTTGAAGAACTAGATTTGGGTTTTTGTTGATATTTCTCATGGGAAGAAGGCAATTGGTTCTAAATAGGTATACAAAATCAAGTATAAGGCAAATGGTGCCATTGAAAGGTACAAGACAAGGCTTGTTGCCAAAGGCTATGCTCAGCAAAAGGGGATTGATTATGAGGAGACTTTTTCTCCTACTGATCAGATGACTACCATGAGGGTAGTAACCTCTTTGGCTGCCCATTTTGGTTGGCCTTTGTGGCAACTTGACATTAAGACAACATTTCTCAATGAGGAAGTGTACCTTCAACAACCTGCTGGTTTTTTGGTTGAAGGCCAAGAAGATAAAGTTTGTCTTTTCAAGAAAGCATTTTATGGACTGAAGCAAGCCCCGAGGATGTCGTATCAAAAGATACATGCCTATTTTTGTGATCGTGGGTTTACTTATAGTCCTAGCGAATCTACTCTTTATGTCAAGCATACTTCAGGTTATACATCATTATTATGTTTTATGTTGATGATATTGTTATTACGAGAAGTAATGAGCAGCAGATTGATGCCGTAATACTTGATCTTGGTATGGTTTTTGAAATCTCAAATTTAGGCCTATTGTATTTTTATCTTGGTCTTGAATTTGTACAAGAAGGGGCTAGAATTTTCATCTCTCAAGAACGCTACATTGGGCAGATTTTGAAGCTGTTCAAGATGGAAGATTGCAAGCCGGTTACTACACCTATATAGACAAGCTTGAAATTAAGTAGTCAAGGTGATGGTGAACCATTTGATACTACTTCATATTGTCAAACTATTGGTTGTCTCATTTACTTATGTAATTTAAGACCGGACATTTCTTATAGTGTCTCACTCATGAGTCAATTCATGCATGCCCCGAGGACATGACTTTGGAAAACATTGAAGAGGATCTTTTGATATCTTCAAGGAACAAGAAGTCATGGATTGGTTTTTCCTGCTTGTGATGATGCATGTTTGGTTGGTTTTAGTGACTCGGATTGGGGTGAAGATCAAGACACTAGACGCTCTACAAGTGGACATTGCTTTTTCTATGGAAATTTTGCAATTTCTTGGTCAAGTAAAAAGTAGCCCACTGTTGATACTTCTAGAGAGGCAGAATATAGAGCGATATTTTCAGCCACAACGGAGTGTTTATGGCTAAGAAGACTACTTGTTGACATGAAGTTTGGTGAGCCCTTAGTCACTGTTATCTTGAGTGATAGTCAAAAAGCTATTGCCATTGCACGAAATCCTATTTTTCATGCGAGGACGAAGCACATCGAGATCCATTATCACTTTTTTTGGGACAGACTTCATCATATGGCGATATTTTACTTGAGTATTGTCCTATAGAGGATAATAATGCAGACCTTTTCACTAAGGCATTGCCTAGAGTCAGATTTGAAGCTTTATGCAAAGCTTTAAATTTAATACCACACGTGCTGGTTTTATTACATAGTGAAGATTTTAGTTTTTGCATTGTCATTTAAGGAGGGTGTTAGAAATAAATGACTATGCTAAAGTTAATCCGTAGGTTACTTTGACCCAAAAAGTCGAGATTTGTGTAACCATGGGTATTTAGTTATTTAGGCCATCTTAAGTTTTTCTTAAGTTCAGTTGGACCCAATTTTGGTCATGTACTAACTCATGGGTCGTTAGAGGTCTAATTTGGTTTAGGGGCCCTATCTTGACTTTTGGGGGTGCCCTACATTCAATAAGTAGGTAGAGTACATATTTGCTTATTGTGTCACATTTTTTTTCAGTTTGGCTAAGCATTGCTCTCCATTGCTTGTGTTACTGTTTTTTCTCTCTCTCTCTCTCTCTCTCTCTCTCTCTCTCTCTCTCTCTCTCTCTCTCTCTCTCTCTCTCTCTCTCTCTCTCTCTCTCTCTCTCTCTCTCTCTCTCTCTCTCTCTCTCTCTCTCTCTCTCTCTCTCTCTCTCCTAGAGGAGGGCGCCCAACCTCTTCTCTCTTGTTGATTGATAACTTAGTCTAGATCTTGGTGACTTGAATCTTGTTTTTCTACAATTGACACAGAGGTTTTGCCACCTGTGCAATGCATCGTCACACAAAACAGCATTTTACCCATTCAACCCTCGGATTATACAACAAAAGAGGAATCAATATTAGACCTCTTTTCTTGCCATCAGGGAGCACTGAATGCGGCATCGTGGTATGGCTCACCAAATAACCAACAACGCATGTCCTTACCTGCACAGCAGGGCCAGCTAACAATCAAGTGGCTCATGTTAATATGGTTGTAGCATAACAAGAACCACCACCCCTACCTGAGCAACACTAGTGGTACGGACCTGAAGAGGCATTCGTCGATCCAACAATCAACGAATATTATGTGACCTATGCTACGCATTCTCAACGTTAGGGAGGTAGGATCTATGGCTGCTATAGATGCGAAGAAGACCATCGAATTGTAGAATGTTTATAAGGGACAATATACCACCTTTTGTCGAGAATGCGGATACGAGCATTGCTACAAGAATTGCCCAATTAAACCTGGAATCTAGTCTCGGTACAACCGATAGCAGTTCTAGGAAGGACAACACAGGAAAAGTGAAACCTCCATGTTCTAGTGCTAACAGTTACGCTATATCTTGGCTTTCCAAAAAGCAAGATACCATCTCTCTTTCATCAACAGAATCCGAGTATAAAGCTATGACAACAACAACAAAGGAGGTTCTTTGGCTTAAAAGGCTTTTGGAGGAGCTTCATGTGATCAAGGGTGAAGACATTCCATGCATATATTGTGACAATCAAGCAGCTTAACAACTTGCAAACAATCCAATCTTCCATGCCCGAACAAAGCACATTGAGATTTCACATCATTTCGTGAGGGAGAAAGTGCAAGCAAAGGAGATCAAGCTTATTCATGTTTCATCATCAGATTGCATTGCTGATATACTCACCAAGGCATTGCCTAAAGATCCATTTGTAAAATTAAGATTGGCTCTTGGAGTTATAGATAGATCTATGCTAGATTTACCAAGCTAGATTTTTGAGGAGTGTGAAAAATGCAAAAATTATGCTTGGTCAAGGCCAAAATCATTTATATAGGATGATTACACATGTGTGGAGCCTATTCCCACATGTGAAATTAGTGTACTTGTCATGTACCATAATCATATAGGTTGTACATATGATTTAATTCAAGTTCTGGTGGCTAAAAAGGCCAAAAACTAGTTTTCTAGACATATGACACATGGCATCAATCTATTGATTGCATGAGCCACATCCTCAGGTTAGGTGTCACATACCATGTGTAGAGGAGAGCTCACACATGTGGAATAAGCTTTGACTTCTAGAAGATTTCCAAGTAGATCTCCATATAGTAGGAAATTGGACCAAAAGTGCTCAAAATAGAAAGCTTGATACAAGTGTCAATTTTGCATGATGATTCACCATATGACAAAGCATCCTCACACGTGTGAGATCTGATGCATGATCAGTACCTCGAGCTCCAAGAAGTGTATATATAGAGGCATATTTGGCCATAATCAATATGAAACATCAATCTTGATTTTGGAAGCAATTTTGTGTCAATGTCTTCATTTGTCTTCATTTGTTTTAAATGTTTTGAGTTTCTATCATAGTGTACTTTGTTTTCAGGTTGGAGTCCTTTTCTCTGACAGGTTTTCACACGTGTGAAACCAACAAGTACATTTACCTTCATTAATGATTGTTCTTGTTAGATTTTCATGCCTATAATTGATCTAGATTGATCTAAATCTTGTGTAGATTGATAGATCAATTGTATCTAACACCCAATCCCTCTTGTGGATCAGATTAGGATCCATTCTTGGTCCTATTTTGCAGGTTTCCACAATTCAACCCAGATGACTCCCAAATCTCGCCTACTAACACCCTCCAATGGACAAGTATTTTTGACAACTCTTCTCCCACTCACGCCTCCATTCTCGACACCACCCTGCAATTTCCTTCTCTCTTGTTCCCTCTTTTGAGCAATCCATTCTCACCCCCGTTTCCACCACCGCCACTCCTCTCACATCACCTGCACAGACTACCAAGGGCGACAAACCACTGTCTGATGAAGCATTTATTCAAACAATGTACATAAGATCCCCTCAACATGCTGATCCTACACAACCCGATGATATGGTCGAGCAAGAAGAGCTCATTGAAGACGATGCAGCTGTGGATGTGCAAATCATTCCACCACCACAACATCTAGCACCCAACAAACCATACCGGCCGTGCCAACAGATATTCACTCAACGTACCAACTTTTGGGCACATTTTTCCAGGACACGATTGTGACCAAAACGATATTGGATGGCTGGATGGTAAAATTGGCACGAAATTGTGAGCGGAACTCACGAAGCTCTAGCAAGACCTGCAGGTAGCTAGCCAACATGAGTAGGCAAAAAAGGAGGAGGTCCAAAGGCTAAAGAAACATGAAGATAGCCTCCAAAACTACATCTCGAGCCTCTCCAAGGCCGTAATGGATGTCTCTTCCCAAGTCCAAGAGCTCCAACAACAAGCGGCAGCACAAGCGGCCCAATTACAAATCTACGAGATAGAGAATACTCGCCTGGGAGGGGAGGTGCAAGCCTTACAAGGAGAGCATATAGCCTGGCTAGCACAACCTGTATTGGTAGATCAGCCCCTCACACAAGCTGAGATGAACCTGTACAGGCAACAAATGCAGGTATACAGTAAAATGCTCAGCAATTACCAAGTGGAATTTGACTGATACCATGCGATTGCAAACCCCAAGCTCAGCCAGGCAAAGAGCACACTCAGAGTGTGCCAAGATCTCATGTGATTTCAATGCCACCAACATATGATACTGCATAGGCTAGCAAGAGCCAAGAACAAGGACAAGAAGGAATAGGGGCACATAGGACCAAGGGCAGGACATAGGCCTAGATACCACCCAAGTAGTAGATTCGAGCCAAGCACAAGCTTCTTCATCTCAAGGCTCGAGATCCATCTCTGCCAGTCACGCATTCTGAAGGCCAAAATTGGTAGAGGATGAAATCAATGCCTACCTGGTCTAGTATCCATATGAAAGTTTATGCGACGGCTGGCAGTTACCAATGACAATCAAGGAGGTCAAGGGCAACGAGTTGGCTTATCTCCTAGAATTGGCCCCTCAACTAAAATGGCGCCAATAACTATTCGAATGAGACCCTGCAACCATCAGGGCATATGTCACAAGTCCAAGATAGCTGCGGGTAAATGCCCACTACGTCCCCTACCCATGGAAATCGAAATGGGCAGAGTGCAGCACTCCTATGGACAAATCACGCTTGCAACAATGAATTGGCTAAGATAGCAATTGGAGTACGGGTGGAAGGCGGACGCATTGCTGTAAAATTGTATAGACCAAATTGACCAAGAAATAAAGGCCATCCAGTCTTCCATTCTTTTTGTATAAAACATATTTTTATTACTCTAACTGATGAATTATGAGTGCAGGTATCATTACCTGAAGACAAGAAATGAAACTATAGAGCAATGCTAACAGTTTGATATGCAGGTTCTAGAAATAGAATCTAATGATGAACCATTTGATGGTATGACTTCTAACCTTTTTCTAAGGGTATGTGTAGGTACTAAGAAGAGTACATGAAGAATGAATCTAAAGAAGCTTCTTAAAGCTTGAAGACGGTACCTGAAGAAGGCTCAATCGAGTCTATAAAGACTAGGAGAAGAAACCAAAGGATTGATCACCCTTTGTGTCACACTCCACTATGATTGGGAATGGGCAACCTCTAGAAAAAAAAAAAGGGCCTAGGAATTGATGGAAATTATGCAAGGTAAGATGGACATATACAAAGTCTTTCCCATAACATGAAAAACACTTGGGTGGATCCCAATGTTGTAAACAAAGAAAAATGCAACTTGAAAGTGGCTAACATAAAATGTTAGGCTACCTACCTTCTATCCTTATCAATATGTAATTTACCTACTTTTCCACATGGCTTGAAAACCAAAGGACACCTAGGAAAATGCGCCCTCCTACTCCTCCCCTTTTGCTCTAACTAAGTGATAAACACTCTCTCATACCTATAGACCTCACCCTCTCACTTTACTTATCCTAGAGTCTCCCTTACACCTCTCACACTCATATTGGACACCTCAGCCACTTCCTAAAGGCTTCACATTCTCTAAAAAGTACAAACTCGCCCCTCTCCCACATTATTCATCTTCCATTCATTTTTGCTTTGCCTCTTGCTTGTGCTTTTGTGTGTGTAGGTGCTTGGAAGAAAGCTTGGAGCTATGGCTTGAAAAGGATCTGTCTAGCTTGGATTGGAACCGCTTTTGGAACCCCTTTCACACACACTCACTTTCTCCTACCTCTTTCCTCTCTCTGTCTCTCTGTCTCTCTCTCTCTCTCTCTCTCTCTCTCTCTCTCTCTCTCTCTCTCTCTCTCTCGTCTAAAACTTTCATCCATAAGACTAATGGCCATGCATGTCACACCATCCATGACTTGATGGCCATGCATGTCACACCATCCATGACTTGACGGCTTTGCATGTCACACCATCCATGACTTGATGGCCATGCATGTCACAGCATCCATGACTTGATGGCTTTGCATGTCACAGCATCCATGACTTGATGGCTTTGCATGTCAGATTTCGGAGTTGCATGTCTGATTTGGGAACTTGCATGTATGAAATTGAAGCTTGCATGTTGGAATTGAAGCTTGCATGTCAGATTGGATTCATGCATGTCATGCCTATTGATGTCAAATGCCTATGCATGCTCTTTTCTTGATCAGTAAGTCCTTGCATGTCATAAGGAACCACTTTTATTGGTATAAGATTCTTTAAGGTCCAAAATCTGTAACTTCTGTTCGATGTAAAGATCTAAGAAATCGTATTCCCCAAAACCACTGTAAATGTAATTGGCCTTGGGCCAATTGATCTTGCATAATTTCAAAAGAAAAATCCTTCGGGGGGGGGGGGGGGGGGGGGGGGGGGGGGGTGTGTCCCCATCTTGACCCCTCAGCAAGTCTCTTGAATAAATGATTTTGTGGTTGAATGTTAAAGTTCTTATTCTATACAACAGTGTTATGTTGATTTGTTGTTTTTTTAAGTCACACTTTCTAAAGTCAGGACTTTAGAATTAGTAGACCCTCACCTCAGGTTCACAGTTTTAGTATCAGAGCCAAGGTCTATTATTATTATTATTATTTTTTGTGAAGTTGATGTGATGGCCTTGTGTATTCATCCTTGAATGAAATGCCAATACACAGGACTTTGTATGTTTACTTTCAAACAGATTTTCCTTCAGCTCAAATTTCTTTTTTCTTACAAGATCTCTTTAATATTAGAGCTAATAGATCATCGAGAATTGGATCTCCAACTTGCTTTCTATTTTAGAGACAATACTTTGTTAATGCGAGCTTCTATTTTCCTTTTTGGAGAATGGCATTTCTCTGAATCTTCAGTCTATTCATACTTTTTGCCTTGAGTTTGAGTATTTCAGGTGAATTCCACACCTTTTCTTCAAATGTCCACTCAAAGATGCCAAAGCTTCAAGTGCAGACAAGGGGAAGCAGGTGGCCGTACAAAGCATTGAAGACAAACAAAACCATGATCTCCTCAAAACATGGGGACAAGTCCATAACAAACTCTGTGTAATTCTCTTTGATGCAGGCTCCTCTCACAATTTCATTTCTTTTAAGCTTGCAAAAGAGATAGGAGTTGGTTCCTTCTCTAAATCTATGCTTAAGGCTAAAGGTGCTTTTGCTGATGGTGATGCAAACATTTATCCTGTAATTGGAAAACTTAAACTTCAAATCTCCGACTACTATGAACCTATAGAATTCATGGTATGTCCTTTACAGGGAGTAGATGTAATCTTAGGCATGCCTTGGCACAAAATGCACAACCCACTGGTGGACTATAATAAGCATTTGATTTCATGGAAGCACAAGGGTAAAGTTGTTAGTGTGCATGCAGGACAGAGTGGCGAAACAATCCCTTTGGTAAGCCATATTCAGGTATCAAAGGTACTAAAGAAAGCATTGTTGTTTGTTCAAAGCATGGATGATGGTGTTGATGGAAATACGCATTCTTTGGATTGTAATAGAAAAGACTTTCTATTAAAATATTCTTCTTGTTTTTCTGATGAACTACCAAAGTCCTTACCCCCTGAAAGACCTGAAGATCATACGATAGACATTATTCCTGGAAGTTCCATACCCAATAGACCTCCCTATAGGGTAAGCGATTCTCAACAAGAAGAAATTTCTAAGCAAATTAATGATTTGTTAGAGAAAGGCCTTATAAAACCTAGTAACTCCCCCTATTGCTCTTCTGTTTATTTGGTACAAAAGAAAGATGGGAGTTTTAGGATGTGTGTGGACTATCGTGCTTTAAACAAGATTACAGTTAAGAACCGTTTTCCTATTCCAAGAATAGATGACATTATGGATAGGATAAATGGATCTTGTATCTTTAGTAGAATTGATTTGACAAGCGGATACCACCAGATCAGAGTAGCACCCGAAGATGTTCATAAAACTGCTTTTAGGACTAACACTGGCCTTTATAAATTTTTAGTGGTACCATTTGGTCTTACTAATGCTCCCGCAAGATTCAATAGAATGATGGAACAAATCTTTTGACCCCATAGACGTTTTGTAGGAACATTTTTTGATGATATCTTAGTCTTCAATGTAAATGAAGAAGAACATAAAAGACATCTAGATATCGTCTTTAGAACCCTACAAGGAAAACTCACTTCTCATAAAAGGCAAGAAAAGCGAATTCTTTCTAGAAAAGATACACTTTCTAGGACACATGATTTCAAAGGAAGGAATCCAAATGGACCCTTCAAAGATTAAAGCCATTCAAGACTGGCCTAAACCAAGAAATATTCATGAAGTTCGGTCTTTCCTAGGCTTATGTTCCCATTATAGAAAGTTTATTTACCATTTTGCTCATATAGCCTCACCACTACATGAACTCACTAAGAAGAGAGTAAAATTTCATTGGTATAAGAAAGAGCAAAATGCCTTTGATAATCTGAAGCATGCACTTACCACTGGACCTGTTCTTATCATTCCCGACCTTCGTAAACCTTTCTTTGTGGAAGTGGATGCAAGTTTAGACTGTATTGGGGCAGTCTTAAACCAAGAAGGTCATGCTGTAGCCTTTGAAAGTAGACGACTTCAAGGGGCAGAAGTACAATATGACATTTATGAAAAAGAACTTTTGGCCATTATTCATGCCCTTAAGTTATGGAAGCACTATCTACTAGGAGATGAAATCTAGTTAAAACAGATCATCAAAGCCTTAAGTACTTTCTCACCCAGCAACTAATTCAAGAAAAACATTTAAAATGGGCTAACTACCTTAGCACTTTCCATTTTCAGCTACTTCATCACCCAGGAAACGACAATAAGGTCGCCGATGCATTATCAAGAATCCCCAAGGTCAACCATATTTCCCTAGCATATCATGAAGATTTCCTTCCTATGAAAAGTATGTATGCTAGTGATTCTGACTTCCAGTATATTTTTGAAATACTTGAAAGAAACCAAAGTCATAAAGACTATGTTTTGAAAGAATGATATTTATTCAAAGAAGATAAGCTATGTATTCCTATAGCATTTAGAACCAAGATCCTTCAAGAAACCCATAGTCCTCCCTATGCAGGACATAGAGGAATCCCTTTAACTCTGGAAGCTCTGAAAAGATGCTTTTATTGGCCTACCATGCATCGAGACACAAGGCATTACATAAATGCATGTCTAGTTTGTCAACACAATAAAGATGAGCGAGGATTAAAAACTCCAGGATTACTTCATCCTTTGCCTATTCCTGAAGCACCCTGGGAACATATTACCATGGACTTTATCTCTAAGTTCCCTAAAACAAAAATGGAAATGAGATGATATGGACTATCATTGATAGATTTAGCAAACAGGCTCATTTTGTTCCCTGTAAGAAAAAGCTTAAAGGACCCAAAGCTGCTCATTTGTTTATTCGCCACATCTTTAGGTTGCATGGACTACCCAAAAGTATAGTGTTGGATCGGGATATGAGATTTACTAGCAACTTTTGGAGAGCCCTTTTTGATAATCTAGGGACAACCCTTAAATTCTCTTCTTCCTTTCACCCCCAAACTGATGGTCAAAGTGAAATTACTAATGGAACCATTATAGATTTGTTGAGAAATTTTGTAAGTGATCAGAAGACTCAATGGGAACACTATCTTCCTATTCTAGAATTTGCCTACAATAACACTGTTCATTCTTCTACTGGTAAAGTGCCTTTTGAAGTAATGTATGGAAAACCAATTGTGCCTCATGTATTAAGGACTAAAGAAAAGATATTTGCCTCAGATGAATTTGTGCAAGATTATCAAGACACCTTTTCAAAGGTTCAGCAATCCATAAAAAATGCACAACAGAAACAACAGAAAAGTGCAAATTTGCGTCGGAGGGCAATCAAATACGAAGAAGGAGAACTAGTTCTCCTAAAATTTGAAAAGAAAAGACTCAGGAAAAAGAAGGGCAACATGAAACTCTACCCAAAATTAGCCCAAAAATATTATGGACCTTTTAAAGTCAAGAAAGTAATCAATGAGGTTACATGTGAGCTTGACTCACCTATTACTTGGAAAATTCATAACAAATTCCATGTAAGCTTGCTAAAGAAATTCAATGGTCCTGAACAAGAAGGATTTATAGATTCCGAACCACCAGAAGTTCAAGGAACCGAAGAAATCCTTCAACCTGAGCAAATCCTGATGCACAAGACAAGAATTGGAAGAAAAGGGATAACTTCTACATTATACCTCCTCAAGGTCAAGAACTATCCCTACTACGGATGCAAGATGGATGGAAGAAAAATTCTTCCAAGAATATCCAGAAATTTTGAATGTTTATTTGAGAAGTGTCTGTTGAGGACAATCTTAAAGCTTGAAGACGGTACCTGAAGAAGGCTCAATCGAGTCTATAAAGAAGGCTCAATCGAGTCTATAAAGACTAGGAGAAGAAACCAAAGGATTGATCACCCTTTGTGTCACACTCCACTATGATTGGGGATGGGCAACCCCTAGAAAAAAAAAAAAGGGCCTAGGAATTGATGGAAATTATGCAAGGTAAGATGGACATATACAAAGTCTTTCCCATAACATGAAAAACACTTGGGTGGATCCCAATGTTGTAAACAAAGAAAAATGCAACTTGAAAGTGGCTAACATAAAATGTTAGGCTACCTACCTTCTATCCTTATCAATATGTAATTTACCTACTTTTCCACATGGCTTGAAAACCAAAGGACACCTAGGAATATGCGCCCTCCTACTCCTCCCCTTTTGCTCTAACTAAGTGATAAACACTCTCTCATACCTATACACCTCACCCTCTCACTTTACTTATCCTAGAGTCTCCCTTACACCTCTCACACTCATATTGGACACCTCAGCCACTTCCTAAAGGCTTCACATTCTCTATAAAAGTACAAACTCGCCCCTCTCCCACATTATTCATCTTCCATTCATTTTTGCTTTGCCTCTTGCTTGTGCTTTTGTATGTGTAGGTGCTTGGAAGAAAGCTTGGAGCTATGGCTTGAAAAGGATCTGTCTAGCTTGGATTGGAACCTCTTTTGGAACCCCTTTCACACACACTCACTTTCTCCTCTCTCTCTCTCTCTCTCTCTCTTGTCTAAAACTTTCATCCATAAGACTGATGGCCATGCATGTCACACCATCCATGACTTGATGGCCATGCATGTCACACCATCCATGACTTGACGGCTTTGCATGTCACACCAACCATGACTTGATGGCCATGCATGTCACAACATCCATGACTTGATGGCTTTGCATGTCACAACATCCATGACTTGATGGCTTTGCATGTCACACCATCCATGACTTGATGACTTTGCATGTCACATCATCCATAACTTTATGGTCATGCATGTCAGATTTCGGAGTTGCATGTCTGATTTGGAAACGTGCATGTATGAAATTGAAGCTTGCATGTTGGAATTGAAGCTTGCATGTCAGATTGGATTCATGCATGTCATGCCTACGATGTCAAATGCCTATGCATGCTCTTTTCTTGATCAGTAAGTCCTTGCATGTCATAAGGAACCACTTTTATTGGTATAAGATTCTTTAAAATCCAAAATCTGTAACTTCTGTTCGATGTAAAGATCTAAGAAATCATATTCCCCAAAACCACTATATATGTAATTGGCCTTGGGCCAATTGATCTTTCATAATTTCAAAAGAAAAATCCTTGGGGGTGGGGGGGGGGTTCCCCATCTTGACCCCTCAGCAAGTCTCTTGAATGAATGATTTTGTGGTTGAATGTTAAAGTTCTTTTTCTATACAACAATGTTATGTTGATTTGTTCTTTTTTTAAGTCACACTTTCTAAAATCAAGACTTTACAATTAGTAGACCCTCACCTCAGGTTCACAATTGCTCACAAAGATGATTCATGCTAGTTAGAGATTTGGGAAGCCCAAAAATAACTTGCCTCTTTTGCATCACCTCCAATGACTTGTAGTTGAGATGCCCCAATCTCTTGTGCCATATCTCTTGCATTGACAATTGCTCCTTTGTCATACATCCAATGGTTAGCAACATCACAAGCATCAATTTTGAACAATTTACCTTGCCTCTTCCCTTTTGCAATCAATTCATCATTCTTCTTGATCAAACAAGCACTACCAACAAACTCCACTTTGAGTCCCTTAGTATTTGACTCACACTAAGAAGGTTCTTAGTGATAGATGGAATGAACAAAACATCCTTCAAATTCACATCTCTATTAGTATAGAGAAAAATAGAAATTGTGCAAATCCCTTTGATTGCACACTCACCATCATTGGCCATGTAGATCAACTTCTTGCCACCTTCAAATGCCATCAATGATGAATAATGCTCCTCATAAAATGTCATATGTGATGTATCTCCACTATCAATCCACCAAGGATCAATATCTCCATGATTATCCAACAATCAAGATGACATAACAAAAGTATCATTTGAATTTTGTTCATCAACACCATCTTCATCAAGAGTTAGATTGGTTTGCTTCTCACCTTGATCTCTCTTCTTCTTGAAGAAATCACTAGCAAAATGTCCTTTGACTCCACAATAGAAACATTTTAGCTTGGATCTATCTCTTTTCTTGCCAAAAAAAGTAGAAGGCTCACTTGATCTTTTTCTTTTGGCCATTTACTTTTGCCTTTGCTCTTAAACTTGCCTTTTGAGAACATAGCTTCCTCCTCTCCAACTTGAGATGAAAAAGATGATCATTCTCTTGCTTGGAATTTAAAATCTTGAGCCACACCAAGACCTCTTGCAAGTCCTCCATACTTGACAATGTCTTCTGAATAGCAAAAATTTGGACCAAAATAACATGATCATCCAACAAGTCATTAAGAACAACTTGAAAAAGCTCCACGTCCTTAATGCTCTCACTAATACATGCTAGTTCATCACTCAAAGCTTTAACTCTCAAACAAAAGCATGAGCACTTTTATCCTTCTTTTTAAGACTTTGAAATTTTTTCCTTCTTAGGTTAGAACCCTAGATGTAGACTTGGATTCAGAAACCTTTTTCAAGGTTTCCCAAGCTTCACTAGATGTTGTGCACTTACCAACTTCATTGAGAAGTTCATTAGTCACATTCATCGTTGATGAGTGTGTAGAGCGTTCTTTGACCTCTTTTCATACCTCAATTGCTCTTGATGTGCCAAAGGTCCCTCCTCCATACCTACGACAACCATCAACTCATTCATCTCTAGCAAAGACTCCATCCTCACCTTCCAAGTAGAATAGTTGATTGAGGTAAAAGCCTATCATTGCCTTCTGACATGAAGCCACTTGAGGTTTCCATGTTGCATTGATTTGATTTTCTCTTGCAACCTATTTGAATGCACTTAGAATCTCTTGAAAATAAAAAAATGAATTAAAAAAGAAATCACAAAGATTTGGAAACAATCCAGCCTCTCCTTATCTCTCTTCTAGCAAATTCTAGCACATAGAATGATGATTTCTTGATCACACTTGGTCAAACCTCCATATAATGAAAATTTTGCTAACCTAAGACTGAATCCCACTCTTGAAAAATTTAGAAACTTAAAAGCAAGAGATTCTATCAAATTTAAGGTTACTCCAAAAATGCAAAATAATGAATCAGGCAAAAGCTAGAATATTAATATATCATCTAATAGAATGTAACATCCAGAACCATGAACAATTTTTGTCTCCACATTCCATTAAGTGGTTTAAAAAATAGGCCTACTCCAAGTGGTTTGACCTAAAATGATGGTAGGATCACAACGATCCAATAACTATACTTGAAAATGCAAGATTTGAGCTAGAAACACCCTGAAATCCACATAGGATTAATGGCGCCCTCAAATCAACCACTAGATTTGGAAAATACTCCAACTTTCCCGTAACCTACTCTAATACCATGTGAGAAAATCAGATCCAAAACACACTTGATGGATCTCAAATCTTTAGCCAATTTTGGTTTCTTCACACATGTGGATGCAAGATTAATAATAAAACTCACATTCTACACACTAGAAATCAAGATATCTTGAGAAATACACATGAGATGGACATAGAATCAAAAGAGATGAATTCTCCACATAAAATTGTTTTGGAATATAGCTCCTCTTCGACGTAGCCGTTGAGAAATGTTGTCTTGACATCCATTTGATGCATTTCGAGGTCTTCCATGGCTACTAACGCAATTAGAGTCTTGATTGACTGCATTTTGACAACATGACTGAAAATATCTCGGTAATCCACTCCTTGTACTTGAGTGAATCCTTTAGCTGTCAGCCATGCTTTCCATTTTGCAATGAAACTCTTTAAAACTATGCATGAGACTTTTATTTCACACAACTCCCAAGTAAAAGAATATATTACCTTACTCACATATGCATAAGATGTAACTCATCTCAACTTTTTGAGGAATTTTTTTACTAGTGGTTCTTATAGTTAAGACATACTTGTAATTTATTTCCATTTGGTACAAAAAAAATTGGACGAGGAAACCATCAAATTTTATTTGTTTTCAATTTTATACCCATAGTCTCTAAAGGATATTTTTTGTTTTTCTCCCAAAATAATTAGCCAAAGATTAAGAATTTTCTACAAAATACAAAGGGAACTTAGAGCAAACAAAGTTTCTCTACCTCTGTCATTAAGAAATAAATCTATACAAAAAAACCTTTTGAACTTAACGTGAAATCTTGCAATAGAGATTTCCCAAATCATTTAGAGAGGCAAACAACAAATTCCAAGGAGGAATTTTTTGGACAAGTGCTCCAATTTGTCACAAGCGTCCACCTTCCACATTGCACACTACCCTTGGATGAATGTGGCGTGACACAATTTCCTATTTGTGCTCCTTGTCGCTTCTAAGTTTTGGCCACTTTTGGCAAGATGCCACTTACCAATTAATTTTGTCTAACTTGTAACCTCCACATGATTCTTTGACACTGAAGGGCCTCTTTTATTTTCAACATTCATATGACATGTATGTTTGAAGATAGCCAAGTATTAACATAAAAATATAAGAAGATTTCAGCCTTTCTAAACATAAAGTTTCTTTAATGTAAGAGCAAATTTTTAAAGATTTGCACCTTGTATGAAGAAGTAAAATTTAAAGAATAAATCTCAAATGACACTTTGGTGAATATTTTGCCTTTCTTTTGAAAGGCCAATAGGCCTTTTACATCCCTTGTACCCTGCTGGTAGCCGACCCTATATAAGTGTTCGTAAGCATTGAAGTATTTGCTCAGCTTGCACGTTGCATTGATACTTGCGCATGGCGATGGCGACTATCCAAAGCCTTTGCTTGCTTTCTTTTCTCCTCCAAATTCATGTTTTTGCAAGAAGGGTAGCTACCGACGACACAAAAAAGGTATGCGATGCCATAGCTTAGTTGCTCAAGAATTGAGCTAGCTCATCGGCCACCAACATCACCACTAAAAAAAAAAATATCATCTAAGATGATGCATGTTTGGTAGTGTACGAGTTTTGTATGAACCATGGAAAAGGCTCCCATGTGTTGTCAAGAGTTTGATGAAAATTTTTTTTATGGTAATTTTTTGTACATGTATCATAGTTGAATTACACATTTTTGAGTTGCTATCGGATTCCAGCACTCTAGTAAGAACTCTGATATTTGTCTGATGACTTAGTAAGTGTTTTTCTACAGGTGTATATCGTATACAAAGGTCATAGCAACAACATAGAGGCCACAAGAATTGTGTCTGAAAACCATGAAATGTTGGTTACAGCAACAAGAAGGTATAGTGATCAACTTGCTTGTTCTTTGACCTCACCTATATTTTCGTGCATCCTCACAACAGATTTGGGTTTCTCTTATTACCAAAATTTGCTTGCCATCCTCTAATTTGCTACATGCTACACTTTGGATTCTACAAGAATCACTAAATAGATCACTACATTTTCAGTGAGGTGGCAGCCAAAGAAGCTGAGACGTACCATTATAAGCATGCTTTTAGTGGTTTTGCTGCTGTACTCTCCAGTCAAGAGGCAGCCACCATATCCAGTACTAAATCTCTCTCTCTCTCTCTCTCTCTCTCTCTAGAATCACAATTGCTCTAGTGGCTATTCAATCAAGTGTTTGAAATATTGTTCTTGCTATGAGAGAACAGCAATGACAGGAGTCGTGTCAGTTTTTGAGAGCAAATTTCTAACCTTGCAAACAACTAGAAGCTGGGACTTTTTGGGAATTGACAAAGGAAAACCTATCAATAGTGGAACAAATAGCCAGTCACATTTGGATGATCTATTAATCAAGGCAAATTTTGGCCAGGATGTGATCATTGGCCTTGTAGATTCAGGTGAGTAATAGATTCGAGTCATGGATTCATTCTCTCATTGATATTTTTCTATTTCTTTTTTGCAATTTTCAATTTGCATGGTGTTCTAATTGATCATGATGAAAGGTATTTGGCCTGAATCACCAAGTTTCCATGATGGCTCTCTACCTCCAATTCCAACACGATGGAAGGGCACATGTGAAGTAGGAGACCAATTCCATGCTTCTCAATGTAACAGGTGATTCGTATGATCAACAACAATATCCATTTATTGTTTGCTAGTGCCATATTGGAAAAATTCCTTGTGCACTCATCCACATGTACTACTTCACACTACACACTTAGCTAGTTATCCTTGTTGCTCCATGCTATTGCCACTTTCTCAAACAGATATATAATTCTCTTGATGCTTCTTCTCATGCAACATGGAGTATAACAATTCTGATTAACTCT
The DNA here is from genome assembly GCA_029204225.1 of Diphasiastrum complanatum. Classification (NCBI taxonomy): domain Eukaryota; kingdom Viridiplantae; phylum Streptophyta; class Lycopodiopsida; order Lycopodiales; family Lycopodiaceae; genus Diphasiastrum; species Diphasiastrum complanatum. The sequence continues at coordinate 75,571,884 of CM055096.1, read as the reverse complement.
CTAACATAGGAAGCTGATAGGAGCTCGATACTACACGAAAGGATATGAGCAGCAATTTGGTCCCATAAATGCCACAGCTCTAGGAGATTACTTATCTACTAGAGATGTAGAGGGGCATGGCTCACACACATCCTCCACGGCAGCAGGCAATTTTGTGACAAATGCCAGCACTTATGGGTTTGGCGATGGCATAGCCAGAGGTGGAGCACCCTTTGCAAAGATTGCCATGTATAAGACGTGTTGGCGTCTTCTTCCCAACCCTGAAACAAATAGCACTTGCACTGAGGCGGACCTTCTTGCAGCTATGGATGATGCCATAAATGACGGTGTGAACATATTTTCCATTTCCCTTGGGGTCTCAGGCCCCCAGCCACGTTTTGTAGAAGATGGTTTAGCCATTGGTGCATTCCATGCCATTGCCCAAGGCATCCCTGTGATCTCCGCAGCAGGAAACGATGGTCCTACACCAGCCACACTGAGCAGTGTTGCACCTTGGATGCTTGCTGTGGCAGCCAGCACCATTGACCGCAGCTTTCCTTCCCCAGTCATCCTTGGAAATGGCACAATTCTCAAGGTTATCTCATGATCATAACTAACGACAGTGTTTATTATTATGCCACTCAAGTTGCATATTGCTGAATATGACTACATCTAGACATGTATTAAATCCATTGATTTTATGCAGGGACAGAGCCTTTCGCCGTATAAGCTTGCAGATAAATTCTTTCCACTAATTTTTGGAGGAGATGCTGCCATTGACAATAATACAGATTCAAGGTAATTTTCCTATTTTTTACACAGACCTATTGAGTCTTGTATATTGTTTTAAAATGTCTTTTTAGTTGTCCAGATAATCGTTCTTGCATCAGTTTTTTTGTCTGGATAGATTCTTTTAATATTTCTTGTAGTTTTGTTGTATGTTTGAGAAATGTGGTCTGAATCCATTGGGTTGTATGTTGGTTGGTTGGTATTGTATAGCGCATGTGTAGCGAACACCTTGGACCCGAAGAAAGTACAAGGAAAAATAGTGCTCTGTATGAGAGGGAGTAGCTCCCGAGCAGACAAGGCCCAAGAAGTGCTAAAGGCAGGAGGGATTGCATGTATTCTAGGAAATTTACCTACAGAGGGGGCAGACATAGTCTTGGATGTCTACGTTTTAGCTGGAGCAGCTATCAACGCAGATGATACAATTATAGCTCAAGAGTACATAAGCCTAAATGGGTGAGGAATTAATTTTACAGATATTATGCCACAATGATGTCTTACCATTTTGTCTAGATTCCTCTCTCGATTTTACAACTTGTTCTATTTTCTTGACTCATTTGGGAATAGAAATGCTCAAGCAAAGATCGTGCCTGCGACTACTCTAGTGCAGACCAAGCCAGCACCAGTTATAGCTGGATTTTCTTCTAGAGGTCCAAATTCTCTCAATCCAGAAATCCTGAAGGTAAAAAAGGCATACCAAAGTGTAGTATCAATTTTTATGAGAGAAAACTAGGAATTAAAACACAGGCATCGTACTGCTTAGTTAAAAGTGGTCGCTTCCAACCTTTGAATTTGTATTTACACAATACAATTACATAATTGAACTACTTAAATTGTGGCTCTAGCTGAAAATTGATTACGATTTGCAGCCAGATATTACAGCACCTGGTGTAAACATTTTAGCAGCGTGGACCGGGGGAAACTCACCAACAGGCTTGCCCTCTGATCATCGACGAGTAGCTTTCAACATTATATCAGGCACATCAATGGCAAGCCCGCATGTAGCTGGTGTAGCAGCACTTCTTAAAAACATTTATCCTACGTGGAGTCCTGCTGCCATCAAGTCAGCCATCATGACAACTGGTGAGCACTTGACAGTACCCACCATCCATAGGAGATGGATACTTATTACTAATGGCATCATTGACTATTCTATAAAGCGATCAAGTGAATTGTTTCATGGAATTGAACTTTCTATCTTAAGCAAAAAAAAAAGATACGAACACGATTTCTGGTATTAAGTAGTTTGCTTGATTGCACTATCCTTGTTTGCAGCTTCAGTAGTCAACAACTTGAATCAGTCCATCACTACTACATTAGGGAATAAAGCAAATCCATTTGATTTTGGATCTGGGCACATCAATCCCATTGCTGCAGCAGATCCAGGACTTGTTTATGAGACCAGCCCCAAAGACTATGCCCTCTTCCTCTGCGGAGCTGGATACAGCAATTCAGAAATCCAACTTATAACTGGTCTTAATTTCACATGTGGCAAAAAAGTCCCCTCAATCAGCAACCTCAACTATCCCTCAGTTAGCATAAACATGAATCAAAATAAACCTTGGACTGTGACAAGGAAGGTGACAAATGTAGCATCAAAGGCGAGCACCTACAATGTGACCGTGCAAGCACCAGATGGAATTTTGGTGGAAATAGTCCCAACGACCTTATATTTTGCTGCTCAAGGTGAGAGCAAAAGTTTCACCTTAAAATTCAACTTCACCGTGTCTAAACCTACAAAGAGCGGATATTTGTTTGGATTTTACAATTGGTTTGATGGAATCCATGTTGTGCAAAGCCCTATAGTTGTTAGTACAATTTAGGGAAATCTTGTTAATGATTTATGTTGTGATGCTGCGACATATGAGAAATTATTCAAGGGATGTAACCAGGTACTTGCTCAATTGCTCACTTCCTCAATTGGTTTTGCAATTACAATTTGCATATGTGACAAATGGTTGCACTTTCTTCAATATTGAGTGTGACTTGTTAGATGGTATTTGTTTCATGAAAAAGATCATTTGCTACTATTGCCGACCTTGAGATACATCAATCAGATGTGCAAACAATATTCCTTAATGTAGTCACTGTAAAGAAGATATTTACATGATTCAACTAGAGGGTTATGTACCCAATGGCAAAGAAGATTATGTATGCAAACTCCATAGGACATTATATGGTTTGAAATATTCTTCAAGAGCATGATTTCACAAAATTAACTCTTTTCTTATTTGACAAAGATTTACACCAAGCTCTGCAAATTTTAATGTCTATTACAAAGCCATTTAAGATTTTCGCAAACTACTAAGGAGGCAGACTGGTTGACAAATTTATTGTCTGATATTGGCCTGAGGCATGCTCCTATGATTATTTGTGTGAAAACAAAGTGCTATTGCATTATCGATCAACCCTAGATTTCATTATAGGAGTAAGCACATTAAAATTAAGTATCACTACATCAGGACCAGAATTCTCAATAAAGAGGTATGCTTAAAACTTTGTAGGACACAATTCATGTAAGCTAATGTGATTACAAAAGGATTAGATCAAGAGGCACCCAAGAACTTTTGTACAATCTTGAATTTGGTGGTATAGATCAAGAAAAAATACAAAGAAAGAGAAAAAGAGAGACATGTACTGATATATGTTATTGAACATTGTTGCTGTTATAACCAATTGTCATGTACACTCTCCAATGTTCTAATGTTATCTATTCCAAGAAATACCGATCTATGTCATGTAGTATTGGTTGTGTCTTTCTCTCATGTCTGATCACGTATTACAAATTGATAACTTATGGATTGATTATTAAGATTGAATGTAAATGTTGATATTTATTATTTTTGATAACAGTCTCTGATTAATCCCACTTCTGCACAACTATTACTTTGTGTTTGCCTATGAAATCAAATGTTCAGATCCTCACAATTTCAAAGTTTGGATCAAGTAGAGCTCAACATTTATTTTGGAAGGCTCTAATTTGATAGACATAGTTTTCACACTGAGGAAATGGATAAATATCATTCATCTGTCTCCACTACTAGTTCCCAACAATTTTTGCTTTGGAGAGAATATAGGACTAAAAATAGCAATTTTTATATTGTTGAGCGATCTCACTCACATGAGGTCAATATTAGAGCTAATGGGCCATCTTAAGATTTTGATTTTGAGGTTAGGTCAGATTCGGTTAGGGAGAATCCCCAAAATCTAGATTCGAGTTGCTCTTGTATAGATATCATTGTAAATCATGGTCTAATTTGATATAGAAATAATCGAGACTTTTAACTTTCCAAGACATTGTTTAGATGTAACACCATTGTTCTTTTTTGGATCTTGAGTGTTTATTGCATTGATTAGATTCTATTTGTAGTATTTCAGGTTGGGATAGCTTGATGTACCATTAGACCTGAATTTGATTCAAATCTATGTGCCAATGTGAAGTAATTGCCAAGATAAGTTAGAATTAGGAGCTAGTCTTGTTTCTACTTGCTAAATTCACTCTGATTCAAGTGATATTATTAGGTAAGTCATAAGATAGTCTTGGAAAATTCTCATGTTTAAGCAGTTTATTAATAATAAGACAAAGTTTGCTCCTCAAAAAACCATTTTTATAAAAAGCATCAATAAGCGTATGTACCTCATTGTGAAAGGTAACTTGTTTATTACAACAACACATTGCTGCAATCGCTTGAGATATGATAACATTGTACGAGTTAAAAACGTGTCTATTAGACAATAAATGTATATATTGTAGGAAATGAAATGGTCAATCCCTTCTTTTGTCGAATTTAGAGAGGTGCATAAACCGGTATTCGGATTAAAAGTTGTTGTAATGTTTAGGTTATGTACGATATTATTCTTTTCAATATTGTTGTCAATTTCAAAATAAATCAAAGATAGATCCAAAAAGGATTATCAGTTGATCTTTCTTGAGATTTATCTAAAAATGATCGATAACCAAGTTATTGATAAAAACAAATATCGTCTATGTACCTAAATGAATGTTTAAAGGTGTTAAAATTGGCAAAAGCTAACTTGATCAAATCTAGTAGTACATATCATCATTAGACATGTGTGGAGCCTGTTCCCACGTGTGAAATAAATGCATTTATCATTTAGATGAGTCATATAGGTTGTACATACCATTTCATTTGAGATCTAGTGGCTAAAATTGTCAAAATCTAGTTTTCTAGCTATATGCCACTTGGCATCATTTGATTGGTAGGAAAAGCTATTTCACATGGATAGGAGTGATCTCACACGTGCCAAGGACTGCTCACATGTGTGAAAACATCAGTAGTAGGTGAGATCCAACTTGTAGTAGATATTTGTGCAAGTTTCTATAAATTAGGAAAATTGCCTAAAATCAAGGGAGGTGGCTATAAGTTAGGAAACTTGGTCCATGTGCCATATTGATGATTATTGGTGGATCCTTTGATGAGTAGGCACTCTCACACGTGCCAAATCAGCTGATTAAGCATCAGCTCTTGTATATATACGGTGGCTCATTTGGCCATAATTGACATGGAAGCTAAATCTTGGTTTTGGAGCAATTCTAGCATTTTCTCTCTATTTGTCTTGTGTTTTTATGCATTGATTGGGTTCTAAGATTAGTATACTTTATTCTCAGCCTACTGTCCGTAATCTGACAGGTTTCACACGTGTGAAACCAGCAAGTACAAGTTTTGATCAATAATGATTGTTCTTGTTAGATTTATTCATCTAGATTTGATCTAAATGCTATCTAATCTTGTGTAGATTGATAGGTTGATCTAATCTAACATCCAATCACACTTGTGGATCTGATTCAGATCTATTCTTGGTCCATTTTGCTGTACTTTGACATGGTATCAGAGCCAAGTACAAGTGCATTTAAGTCATTGGTCTAAACTATACCCAAATTGGCAGGTTTTTGGAAACAAGCTAATATTGAGGTAACGAGGTTGAATGGATAGCTAGAACCATCATATTTGTACCAAATCTTGCTGTGGGATGAAGGTGTACTTTCCACACGTGTGGTTCCATACCAGACCTGTTTTGGACTGTAAAATTCAGTTTGGTGCATTTTGAGCTTCATAAACCCAATTTTGAGTCAATTTAGTGCATTTTTCAAGCTTTCACTTGCATTGTTTCTATTCCATTGATTTGTTCTTGGTTTAGATCAATCATATAGATGGATTAAAGCTTGTTTACAGTACATTGAAGTTGATTCTCTGATTTTTGAGTGTACATTGAAGTTGAGAGAGAAAGAGTGCTATAAACCAAAGATTAAGGAGTGATTTGCAAGGGGAGAGATTGAAATCCATTATACCTTCATTCTAGATTTGTTCAAGAGTGAAAGGGCTGAGTCTAGAAGCATCTAAATGCTAGAAGACACTCTTGGATCAGTCCTCCAAGTGAAATCTTAGTGAATTTCTAAAGCACAAACACTCATAAAGGCAAAATCTACCAATACAAGGTGATAAGAATTGTTGGCAAGTACTAGGAGAAAAATTTGAGATCCAAGTCACATTGTTCACCCCTACTCAAGTGTGTGAGTGTGTTTTTGGCTTTAATTAAAGTCATAAATGTGAGTGAGGCATATGTGTTGTGGTTGATCCAAAATTTTCAAGAGATCCTTCCTTTGTAGAGGGCAAGAACTAGTAACTCAATTCTTGACTTTGGTGGAAAAATTGTCTTATTCATTGTGATCAAATCTTGCTAAGTGGAATTAGCTCTTTGTAAGCACATATCTTAGTGAGAGAGAAGCATCACATTTCTGAAAATTTGAATTTCATTCCAACTCTAAATAGGTAGAGTCATTGGTACTTGGTGGAGTCCAATAGGGGTGAATGAATTCAATTTTTTGAGCAAAACTTTGACATTATATGTATGAAACTCAAATAAGTTCTATTCAACTTTCTTTGTGAGAGTGTGAGGGTCAATTTGTGATCCCATTGGGAGTCTAGAACATGGAGGAGTCCATATTTGAGTGTTCATGCATGGTTGGGATCTTTGTGAATCTCTAGATGTCTAAATTTTAAGCTTGGTGAAAAATTATTGACATAGATTGTTATCAAACCATTTCATGTCCATTACAAATCTCAAGAGTGATATTATTTGGGTCAAGAGGGATTCCAAAAGGGGTGATTGGATTTGATCTTTGTGTGTTTGAATCAAGTATACATGTCAAGTTTTTGTGATCTAGTGTAGATCCTTTTTTTGTGAAAATTAGTGGTTTCTTTTGTTGTCAAATCAAATCAAATTCAATCCAAATCTCAAGAGTGAGATTATTTGGGTCAAGAGTGAATCCAAAAGAAGTGACCAAGTTTCATTTTCAAGTATTTGAAACAAAACCCATACTTTGTTCAAGAATCTCAAAAGTTGAGAGAACTAATCAAGAGAAAAGGAAAATCTAGGTGTCAAATCTTTTCAAATCCATTCCAACTCTCAAGAGGAAGATTCATTGGTATTTGTTGAGTCCAATAGGGGTGTTTGGATCTGATTTTTGTGATTTGATAGAGTGCTTTTGTCTTAGTGATCAAAGCAAAGATTAGTTTCCAATTGACTAGGTTGAAAGAGATATGATTCAAAATTTGTGGTCTACATCTTGTGTAGATCCTTCTAGATTGTTGAATGTGTTCAAATCTATTTCTTGAGAGTCACAAATTACATTATGAAAAGTCATATCACTAGGTTTTACTTCCTCATCATGGCATCAATAGGTGGCAACCTATTGGAGGCAATTAAGGATCCTAAATGCAACCTTTGTGGCAAGAGAGATTGTTTTGTCTCAAGATGCTACAAAATGAAGACCAATCCATCCAAGGAGAACCAAAGCAAGGGGGCCGAGGTAAAGGATGGAGCTTCAAGTTCAAAGTGCAAAGGCAAGAAGGACAAATCCAAGGAAAGGTGTTTCCTTTGTGGAAATATGCATGAGGCTTGGAGTCTCACAAGGACTTACAAGATTTGTCTTCAAAAGTCCATCATCACACATTTCAAACCTTTTGAAGTTTTGCATTTGAAAGTGAATTTTTTGGTTCAAGATGCAAAGATAAATGTCACTTGGATTTATTTCATGTCCTTGGAAAGCATTTTGCTTAGAACTTTAGAAAAGTTCAAATTTATTGTTATGGTCCAAGAGAAACCAAGAAAGATTAAGGAGGAGCATTCACAAAATGAAAATAGTTTCATTTATGCTCTCATGAAATCTTATGAAGAACTATTTTGCTTTGAAGAGATTTTTGTATCTCAAAGGTGGATTAAGGCAATACTAGCTGAGTGTGATGCCTTAATAGATAGCAAAGCATGTTTTCCTTGTAAACTTACATTGAATATGAAGTCAAGGAAATGAAAATGTCTTCATAATGTATTTTTGTTGGTTTCAATAAGATCATGAATAATGCGTTCATTCATAATGTTGAAGATTGTAAATTTTCAATTTTAAAGGCAAGTTGTAAACTTCTTATGAGAATAAGTGAAGCATCCAAAGTGGACACTTATATCCATAAGCAAGTAGTTAGCCTTATTGAGATGGAAATACTTCTTGATTTCAATATTAGAAAAATCATGCCAAGTTGTGGTGATTATTGGACTCATGTTTCTAGCATAGGTAATGTTGATGATCATATGAAATGCGCATTATATGATCATGTTTGTTGTGATCATTTTGAGACATGGAGGTCTTGGATTTCCATCAAGGAGGAGCACCAAGAAGTTGATCTTGAGGAGTCATCTCGAGGTTCAAGTGTGTTAAGGATTGAGGAGGAGAGTCCTTCTCAAGTTATGATTCCAAGAAGAATATCAAGAGACATGGTTGAGCTCATATGGCTCACATTTCAAGGGCAAGAGGAGCACATTTCAAGTAGTATACATCTCATGCTTGCTTCTCTTATGTCATTTGGTGAATCAATTTGCTTTAGTGAGACTTTTGCATCTCAAAGTTGGGGTAAAGCAATACTAGTTGAGTATGGTGTCTCTCTTAAGAACATAGTTGATGTTCTTAATGATATGAAATTGATTTTAGATCAATTAGAAAGCAAATGGTTATTTCATCAAATGTATGTTCTTGAGTCTTGCAAGAGCAAGAGTGAGTTGTCCACTCATAGTATGAAAAATTGTCTTTTTTCATGTATTGAGGCAAATTGTAAACTCTTTATGAGAGAAAGTGAATCATCCTCTAAGGAAACTTATCTCCATAATGAAGTATCTAGCCTCATTAGATCTGAGATTAGCATGGTAACCAAGCATGAAGATATGATACAAACTCTTTGTTATTATAGCATGCATAGTCTTACCAATGTTGATGAGCCTAATCCTCGAGATCTTGGTAACATGATGTTGGATCTTTGTGATCCTCATGAGTCAAGAAGGAATCTTTATTTTCTCATGGAGTTGCAGCTATTTTCAAGGAGGAGGAGCTTTTGGATCAACCATATGCTTCAAGGATGGAACAAATCAATGAAAGAGGTCCTAGGATGGTGCAAAGCTCTCAAGTTCATCAAAAAAGTCAACATCAAAGAGGCATTATCATGGATATGGTGATTTCGGATCAACATCAAGCTCATTGGCTGATCTTCATACCTTTGAACTAGCAAGGATCCATATTTGAAGACCAATTCAGCCCATGGAGTCAATCTCAATATCATCAAGCTAGTTTTGAGGAGGAGTGTTAAAATTGGCAAAAGCTAACTTGATCAAATCTTGTAAATACCATTATGAGTAGTAAATATCATCATTAGACATGTGTGGAGCCTGTTCCCACGTGTGAAATAAATGCATTTATCATTTAGATGAGTCATATAGGTTCTACATACCATTTCATTTGAGATCTAGTGGCTAAAATGGCCAAAATCTAGTTTTCTAGCTATATGCCACTTGGCATCATTTTATTGGTAGGAAAAGCTATTTCACATGGATAGGAGTGATATCACACGTGCCAAGGACTGCTTAATTAGATAAGCTATCAGAAAATGGGGTGAAATAAGGGCTATCAAGCCTTTCAATAGCAAGCTTCCTAACAAAGTGAATACAGAGGAAGCATGGATTGTGTTGTGCTTTGTTTATGCCATTAACATACAAGTTTTCAGTGAGCCAAAGGTGTTCGTTATTGGCCTTTGCTAATTTAACAGGAGAAATATTTTTGATATGGATCCATTTCTTGTTCTTAAGAATGTAAGGGCGTCTTTCTTACAAAATAAAGCATGTGTGTTCACAGTATCATCTCCTAAACCCTAAACCAAAGAGTAATGTCGATTTGTTGAGGAATGATGTGATTTAAGACCTTTTCCAAAGATTGCCATAGATACAGACTTCTAATAATTCCATAAATTATAAAAAGAACATGACCAAATTTATTTGAAATATACTTATCATTACAATACAATTATCAATAAGGAAGGTATTCCAAAGGCATAATAGATCTCTATCAATAGAGCACCATGCATCGCTTAGCTTTTTAGAACAAGACCATTTAAAACTTTGTGACTCTTGAACCCATTTATACTTGAGTTGCTTATTTCTAGAATATTTGGAAAATGAAGTGATCATTTTATTCATAATGGTTTTAAGTCATTCTCATAGCATCTCTCTCTCTCTCTCTCTCTCTCTCTCTCTCTCTCTCTCTCTCTCTCTCTCTCTCTCTCTCTCTCTCTCTCTCTCTCTCTCTCTCTCTCTCTCTCTCTCTCTCTCTCTCTCTCTCTCTCTCTCTCTCTCTCTCTCTCTCTCTCTCTAAAATCACAATTGCTCTAGTGCACAAAATATTTCACGTCGCAGGTTTTTTTTAAAAGCATATCAAGAAAGCATTCAATTACTTGTTGTGGTGGCTATTCAATCAAGTTTTGAAAATATTGTTCTTGCTATGAAAGAACAGCAATGACCTGAGTCATGTCAGTTTTTGAGAAAAAATTTCTGACCTTGCAAACAATTAGAAGCTGCGACTTTTTGGGAATTGACAAAGGAAAACCTATCAATAATGGAACGAATAGCCAGTCACATTTTGATGATCTATTAATCAAGGCAAATTTTGGCTAGGATGTGATCATTGGCCTTCTAGATTCAGGTGAGCATGATGAAAGGTATTTGGCCTGAATCACCAAGTCTCCATGATGGCTCTCTACCTCCAATTCCAACACGATGGAAGGGCACCTGTGAGTAGGAGACCAATTCCATTCTTCTCAATGTAACAGTGATTCGTAAGATCAACAACCATATCCATTTATTGTTTGCCAGTGTCATACTGGAAAAATTCCATTGGCACTCATCCACGTGTACTACTTCACACTACACACTTAGCTTTGATCTCATCAACACTACACAAACTTACTTAGTTATCCTTAATGCTCCATGTTAGAGCCACTTTCTCAAACAGACATATAATTCTCTTGATGGATCATTATCTAGTGATAGCTTCTCATGCAACATCGAGTATAACAATTTTGATTAAAGTAATAGTGGTAGGTTCTCTTGCAATAGTAATAGCTTCTCCTGCCAGAATAATCAGAAAATATTTTTGTTGTTTCTCTCTAACATAGGAAGCTGATAGGAGCTCGATACTACACGAAAGGATTACTTATGTACTAGAGATGTAGATGGGCATGGCTCACACACATCCTCCACGGCACTAGGCAATTTTGTGACAAATGCCAGCAATTATGGGTTTGGCAATGGCATAGCAATGTGGAGCACCCTTTGCAAAGATTGCCATGTATAAGACGTGTTGGCGTCTTCTTCCCAACCCTGAAACAAACAGCACTTGCACTGAGGCGGGCCTTCTTGTAGCTATGGATGATGCCATAATAGTTTTTTTCAATTTTGTTTCATGAGATATATAATAGTTTGTATGTGGAGGCATCATCAAAATGTAAACAATTATCTTGTTCGTGTGAATTTTTTACATACATTGCACAACAAAGAAAAAATGACTACATTTTTTAGCCTTGAAACTTTTTACACTCTTTCTAAAATTGCACTCACATACACAATTCTGAACTTATTAAAGCAACAATCAACAACATTCACAACATACACAATACATATAGTAGCTTTATGTAGGCCATTGAGTAGATATAATATAGTATTACAAAATTTCCTAAAAAACTATACCTACTAACATTTCCTACCATGCTCCTTGGAGCTTTCAACTTTAACATTTTCAAATTGAACAAACTCACAAACATTCAAACATCTTATGCCTCGTTACAAATGACAACTAACATGCACTAAACTAGCAACTAGTTACATAACTCAAAAAAATCAAATAGGGACAAACACTTCTCACATAAATGAAACATTCATGTCACGTATCTAGGTATATAATAGAATAGTTTCTCAAAACTAGAAAAGAGACAATGTATCTTAAACTTTTATACATTATCATATAAAGGTGTTTCTTCATTCCTTGGTCTAGCATTATCAAGATTCTTGTTCATTCTCTTTGGATCTTTTTCATGAAACAAATACCATCTAACAAGTCACATAACCTCAACATTGAAGAAAGTGCAACCATTTATTACATATGCAAATTGTAAATGTGAAATCATATGTTAGTATACATTTCCCAAGAGTAGTGAGCAATTGAGGAAGTGCATGGTACATCCCTTGAATAATTTCTCATAAATCATAAGGAGATTCCCCTAAATTGTACTAACAACTATAGGGCTTTGCACAACATGGATTCCATCAAACCACTTGCAACATCCAAACAAATATCTGCTCTGTGAAGGCATAGACATGGTGAAGTTGAATTTTAAGGTGAAACTTTTGCTCTCCTTGAGCAGCAAAATATAAGGTCGTTGGGACTATTTTCACCAAAATTCCATCTGGTGCTTGCACGGTCACATTGTAGGTGCTCCTTATTGATTCTACATTTGTCATCGTCCTTGTCATAGTCCAAGGTTTATTGTTAATGTTTATGCTAATTGAGGGATAGTTGAGGTTGCTGATTGAGGGGACTTTTTTGCCACATGTGAAATTAAGACTAGTTATAAATTGGATTTCTGAATTGCTATATCCAGCTCTACAGAGAAAAAAGGCATAGTCTTTGGGCTGGGTCTCATAAGCAAGTCATGGATCTGCTGCAGCAATGGGATTGATGTGCCCAGATCCAAAGTCAAATGGATTTGCTTTATTCCCTAATGTAGTAGTTATGGACTGATTCAAGTTGTTGCAAGTGAGCATCATGATCCGCCTTGTTTTCTACTTTATGAATTTTTCATCATGAATGTGACTGTATTTCTCAACTCAATTTTGTGTGTGTTTGCAGTTCTCGCTTGGTGTGTACACATGTAACCATGTGTATAAATTTAGACAAGATTTAATCAAACTCATCCTTACAAAGGCAGTAATATGTGATCCTAAAAATGATAAGGCTGATTTAGAAGCAAGGTCTTATGTTGCTATTATGGATCACAAAGGTGTTGCATTTTATAATGAGACATCTATTGTTAAAGAACAAATCAAGTCGATGGAGCATAGACCGAAGAAAGGGAAAGTCAACACGGCCACAAGAAAAAGTAGTCAGATCTTCATAATGAAGCATAGTTTGTAAAAAAGGCCAATGTTTGAGGTCATTTTTATTGATATAAAATGCTTCAACACAATACATTTATTTTTACCATCTCGTGTGCTTGATTTTGCATATCATGGCTCTTCTACTTCCTTGATCCTCTTACCTAGATCTTTGAATTTTGTAAATTGTTCTTGTCTTTTCTGTATCTGCAAAAGAAAAAATGTTTTATTAAATACTGCATAAAACATAACTTTGTATTGCTAACAGATTATTGCATCAAATAAAATTAAATATTCATAAACTTATCAGTTTCTCATGAACAATGAACCTAAAGTATTGAGGAAGTTCGTATTGTAATAAAACAAGCTCTATTTGGATATAGTGAAGGCTCCAGTCTTCTTCAACTTCAATAGTAGTAATGAGTTCGTCATTGTATGTAATGTCAGTTTGCTTTCCATTATTGTGTCCATCTTGTTCTCTGTCTTGATCGAATGATATCCATGTTGTACCACTCGTTTTCCATCTTTGATAATTAAAATTAAGGCTCAACGTTTGTCTTTCAATTTGATATCGAAAGCAAATGGAGTCTTTTCTTATTCTGCAATCTATTTCTCCATTTGATTTATGGTCCCAACCTTTGTTTATAAGTTCTGACAATGTATCATTTAACAAATCCTTACAAAGAAATAATGTCGATGTTTAATGCACATTTTCAATCGAAAAAAAAAAGTCAATAATACATTCAAAGAAATAAACCAACTTAATTGGACATTTTTGGACTCAGTACTTATTTTCATAGAATTCTTTACATCAGTTAGAGCTTGCATCAGAATGATTATGAAACAATGTTGTCACAAGTAATCCATTCTTCACTATCCAAGCTTGGAAGTGGAAGGGCCTCAAGATTCCCAAATCTTCCATGCATATCTGAAATGTAAAGTGATTCATAAAATTAGATTCCACTATCAACAAGTTCTTTTGAAGATCGGCCTTTGTACTGCAATTTCCCTATATCTGAATGTATGACATCCAATATACCTGCAAGTGACTGTGTGGGCTCCCATTCCTTTATATTTGATGGATATAAATCTGCATGATAAAATAGATATGAGTTTCCAAATAGGTATCCAAAGTTGGTCTGCTAAATAAAAATAAATCTGCATAAAAGAACAGAGTTGAATTTAGTTGCATAAAAATAAAACTGCAATGATACTTACAATTGCATTTTTAATAATCATTTGGATTGACGGACTGAATACTCAACTCAAAAATTTTGTTACATTGCCTTTGCAAACGTTTGAGAACATGGCTTTTTTTGCATTACACTGATATTGTCAAGCATGTTGAAATTCATCTGAAGATTGGATCGATTGTATACAAAATTTTATGAGAAATTTAAGTTCTCTGGTTACTGCCAAGTTTGTCGCAAGAAGTGTAGATTATTTGAATATAATATCAATCTGCAATTATTTTATATTTGATTATTTTGATCCCGAATGAAGTGGAATGCTCAACATCCATGCAAACTTCACCTTCCTCCTCTTCACGAGATCAGAAGATCAAGGATATAGTCAAGTTTTTTGAAGAAACTGACATAAAAGATGTCAATATCATAGAATTTGACCCATATGATAATCGATCTACATTTATAGGAGAGACCGAATGTGCTATGGATGAATCAAATGAAATTCCTTCACGATCATTTTTTGATTTACTTAAATATCACATAGATAATGAAAGTTATCTCTATATACCTAACTTGTGCGCTTTTTTTTTACTATCGTGAAGATGAAGTGTTATGTATTTTAGCCAAAACATTAGGTGAGTTTTTTGACATTCTAGATTTTGAGTATAATGACATTGTTTGTGGAGTAGATGATGAGGTCGATGATGATACACTTGAATGCTCCAGTCAAAAGTAACAGACTTTCCAGAAAAAATGAAAAATGTTTGTAATAAACTGATGAGTCCATTGCTTTCTAGACCCAATTTGAATTTGGGCCTCAAAAAACATACCAACCAAATGAGTTAAGCTCGCAAAAGGGTCACAAAATAGACCACCCCGAATTGATTGAAGAGATGTCGTTGAATGTCTGAGTTCTTTTATTTTTTATGCATGCAACTAGTTTTGCATATTGTTTATATTCATCGTAAGAACTAACATTTTAATTTTCATAGTTTCAGGAGGCCATTCTTATTGACAAATTTGCCATTCGATGAGGTGGCTTTTGAACCTACTCAGACAAATTTAACAAGGACATCGGCTTTGGAAATGATCTCAAAATTTTCAAAAACCATGAGATTTGTGTTGCCCATTCGAAGTTCAGTGCACAAGGCGAAACAATTATCATGGCAGTAAAGGCATTGTCTCATTACTTAGGTGGTCATAAGTTCATTAAACAACATAAAATAATTTTTGTTAAATGCTCTATTGTACTCAAGATTTTGCATCAACAATTTTTTATCTTAACATGACTGTTTCGATTATTGGTCATCACAAGACTCAGTTGATTTTGTTGTCAACACAGAGCCCAAAGACTTGCCTATAGTGTCTTTCACATTTTGATTCCCAACCGATGCAGATCTGTAATTTTTTTTTCTTTTTACCTTGTTACCTATCAAGTCAACATCTTTCAAAAGTTGTGAGTATGTACGAGGTCATTATTCAATTCTATTTTCATTTGATCAATGTCTTTTCTTGTACTCACTATGATTTTTTGTAATAATTCACTATTATTCTGTAGATTTTCATTTTCTTTTAAGAGAACCTCATTCTCTAGCCATTTTATTCGCAAAATATTGTCTTTTTGAGCACAATATGAAGATATTTGTCTAATTACATCCTCTAAACAATCAATTCCTCCCATTGAAAATGCACTATCATATTCTTCTAATCTTTCACAATAACCTAGCAAACCACTCTTTCTATGACAGACAAAATATATCAATTGAGTAGCAAAAGAAAATTTGAGATGTTGCACAAAATATGGACCTTTAGGATATAATGTCCCGTCTACCCAGAGGTCTAGATTTGTTTTTCCGTCAGCCCTATAGCGCAAACAATTATCAATTGATAAGCAAGATGCTTGACACCTCTTTTAATCAAAGGAGCATATTCTTCAGGAAGATCTATATGGAGATGAAATTTTTTCATTGCAAGAAGAAAAAGTAGGATACAATCCAATATCAGTTCAACAAAAAAATAAATGAATGAAACATACTCAGTGCCTTTATAAATTTCACATACCAGTTTATCATTTTACGTAGCACTTGAAGAATAAGATTGATCTTTGATTCAAATGTTGTCATGGTGCTCATTTTTTATTTTTGAGTTTTGAGTTTTCTCAATCCGTGTATTTTGGTTGTCACTCTTCTTTTTTCAAATCTTGCCATCTCTCTTTTCTCTCGAGAGATGTCGGCATTTTATGAAGCATTTAAAGATTGTGACTACTAATTGATGAAAATGTTATAATGACGTCCATCTATTTTTCCTCTAGTTTGTTCAATCTATAATGTAATGTAGTTGGTGCTCTTCTTTTCAATTCTTGCTCCCACTCTCTCTTCTCCCAAGAGTTTATTTCTCCCGAGGCATGATTTTTCCCGAGAGAAACCTTAGTTAACCATGACTGTGACCATGACTGTAACAAGAGCGGTCTTGTATTCGAACTACTGCGGGCAGGCACTTTTTTAATTTTACGAATTCATCCATCCTATGTGGCATTTCTTATACGGCCCTTTTGTACTCAAGAATTCCTGTAATGGGAGATGGTGAAGGTTCTTCCTTGGAAAAGATTGTTGCTAATGATTTCTTTGATCATATGAAAAAAGATGTTGCTAGGTGCATGCATGAAGGAGATGGTTCTTCTACATTTCTTTGTTTTGATTCCAAGAAAGTCATTTTTGCAGCAAGTGGAGTCACATGTCTTCATAAAGAGAGTAGATCAAATGGTTCTATAATGAGACTTGGTGAGGGAGATAGTCACAAGTCAAGAAGAAGAGAAGTATGTGAAGAGTTCAAAGTAGGATGTACTTTGAATGATGTCATTGTGAATGATAGCGAGGAAGAATCATTATCATATGAGTCATTACCTAAAACATTGAGTAGAAGTTCTTGTTTGAAAAAAGAGAGTACTTCAATCATCCTTATGTTGAAGGTACTAATCATTTTTTTCATGGCTTCTAATGTTTTTGAGATTTCTTATGATGCAATCATTAAGAGAGAGTCTTATGAAGAAAAGAGCAATGGAAGATTGGTTCTTGGGAAGATCCAAGACATGGATCTCACATCTCTTCATCAATTCAAAGGATTCTGCATCGTTCACTCATGATCAAGATGGCAAAAGGTTGGTTGGAGAAGACTACATGGAGCAAATCGAGAGGCAATTTCTTCAAGGCAAGGGAGATCTCATTGGTGAGCTTATTGAGGTTTGTTATGGACTCAAGGGGGTCTGGATCTATTAGGTTTGATACTCATCTTCACCTACTCTACTTCATGATGGATGGAAAGTTTGGAATCTATTCTTTGCTTTATGATGGTGGCATTGTTTTCACTAACCTTTGTGGAAATTCGAGATCAAGCATTGATGAGATCTTGTTGGATCTAGATCATATGTTTGAGAGGGAGTATTTCCAAAGGTTCAAGTTTGAAGATGAATATCTTTGATATCTTTGATGATCAAGAGAAAGGTAAGCAAGTGGAAGTGACACACTTTGCTTTACTCACACATTTTGGAGAATCTTCTTGTGTAGATGATGCTGTGAAAGTGTATATTGGTTTTCATGCTGTAAAATCAACTAATGGATCTAGAAAGATATAGGGTTTTTGTTATGGAGGAAAATCAAAGATTCATTAATGGGACATGGACCTGCTATAAAAGGATGTAAACTCATGGAAAAAAATATTCTCTCTCTCTCTCTCTGTCTCTCTCTCTCTCTCTCTCTCTCTCTCTCTCTCTCTCTCTCTCTCTCTCTCTCTCTCTCTCTCTCTCTCTCTCTCTCTCTCTCTCTCTCTCTCTCTCTCTCTCTCTCTCTCTCTCTCTCTCATTTCATGCTTATACATGAGTTCTCTTGGCTTCATCTATCCATTGGTTCACTATCTTGATGATATCTTGTAATCTTATTTGTGGAATGCTCATATTTGTTATTTTTGGATCCATGCGTGGAAAATAAAGAAGGTTACTATTATTGTATGGAAAGCAACTTCAGTATTTGATGTTTGATCAAGTTCTTATTGAGTTTGCATCTCTTTCAATAAGTGAATGTTGTTTTTCTACATTGGCAATGTTGTAGATTGTGTTGTCTTTCTAACGAAAGATCAAGGAATGATTTTGGATCTTAAATGATCTGAGATTCTTCACAAAAAACACATCCACCTATATTCAGGTATGAGCCTTATCTATGTTATTAAGAAGTCTCGTCATGAAAAAAGGGTAAACGTAGAAGCGTTACTATGGTTAGCAAGCAAAAACTCTAAAATAGCAGGCTTTTTATGTCTCTCTCTTTGATTTTAGTGTTATAACCTATCAATACCTCATTCAAACATTGTATATTTATACCCTAAACAATAATTTGCTTAAGCCTATACATACTTTTTGCGGTTTTTTGGGCTCGGATACTCTTGGGATGCATGGATTAAGTTTTATTATTGCCCTTTCAAGTTAACAATCTGAACAAAAGTAGAATTTGAGCTTGAACAACCTATGGATTTGTGATCAGTTCTTGGTTTTTGATTTGTCAATTTATGCAAGTGAAGCTCAATTTAGTAATGCTTAGGATCTGATTCAGTTCGTTTTTAGAGTAGGTAGCTGTAGAATCTACTGAATGATTATTTGGGCTGCACTCTAATCTATGAATGAGCATTCTTGGCTTGCATCTATGTATGAATGTAAGTGCGTTCAAGAGAGACGACCCTGAGTAGTCCTTTGACAGGCAGGACAAAAATATACTACAATGACAATCTGTCCCTTCTGCCTGGTTTGGCATTGTAAGATCAAGAAGACTTCTAATGAATGCTATGAAGCCTGGTAACAGGCAGAATACCAGGCCGTAGAAGCTGTAAGCAAGAAGTAAAAGAACCAAAAACCAACAAATCCTCTGGATCAAGGGATCTGTAAACATTTCTTATCGATAGTAAAGATTCATGTATCCTAGATCTAATGGATAAGATATGTAGCTTCTCCTACAAGCTACAATGTTGTCCGATTTTGGGTATGACATGGAATATTCCATAATATGGCAAGAGGCCCTTGCAATAAGCCCAAACACTACATAAATAACGTAGAGAGTTGGAAATATTAGAAACAGATGACCAGTTGGCATCCTGCATAAAGCCATGAAGCCTGGTAACAAGCAGAATACCAAGCCATAGAAGCTGTAAGCAAGAAGTAAAAGAACAAAAAACCAACAGATCCTCTAGATCAGGATATTTGTAAACATTTGGCACCGTTGCCCATTGAACTCCAACACCTTCTACATCAGAAACCCGCAACCTTGTCCACGCTCCGCCCGTCCCCTCATGATCACATCTCAATAGGAGCCCCCCTTGTGTTGAAATCTCAACCAGAGAGCTCGTGTCCAATCTCAACTGACACATTTTATTGAATCTCAACCGACACACACTCACTCAGATCTCAACCGACGGTCATCCGTTACATCTCAACCGACGGTAATCTATTGAGATCTCAACCGACGATTTCCACTCATATCTCAATTGACGCCATTAGTCAGATCTCAGCCGACGCCCATCAATCATTCTCAACCGACGACCTCATTCCAATCTTGACCGACAGCCATGCGTTAGATCTCAACTGATGCCATCAGTCAGATCTCAACCGATGCCCATCAGTCAGACCTCAACCGACGGCCCTACGTTAAATCTCAACCAACGGCCAGAGTGAAAATTTCAGCCGAAGCCAATCGTTCAGATCTCAACCGATGCACTACCTCAATCTCAACCGACGGCCTGCTTCAACCTACCCAGATCCATGCTCGACCACAGACATTTCCAATGAAGATCAGAACTAAGCTTGCATTGACGATTTATCTGACAATCTATCTATCTATATGCAATGCTGTAAACGAGGCCAACTACACGAGCTGTAAACGAGGCCAACTACACGAGCCTACATCTGCATTGGATAATAACAACCGCATTCACCTGCAGCAACCGCCTTGAGCCGTCACCATCGCCAAAAACCAGCACTGCAGCTATCGTATTCATCGCCATCACACAACCTCCACCCTAGACCCGTGGAGAACGCATTCGCAGACAACCAACCTCCATTCACCCTTGAATCGCACTACGCCGCAATCCACCGTAAACCCACCCCACACAACTCACCTAACTACATCAGCATAACATCGCATTCCACCACACCCCCACTTGTATTATCCCTTAAAACGTAGAGAACCACTCCACCACTGTAGCTCGCATCTACCCGCACCACTTTTCAGCAATCGCACCCGCACTCATCACAACCGCCTTCCACTTCAATCGCAACACTCCGCACTCTCCCCACCTTACGGACCACCTCCACCTCCACCCGCAATCACTTGTCACAACCATCACAACCATCCACATTCCGTTGTGACCGCATTCCATTACATCCAAACCGCATCCATCCGTAACCCGTAACCCCAGTATTCCTCCACAACAGACCTCCAACATCACCCCCTAAAGCTTCACTCTCCCTCAGCCGCAACAAACCACTTTCCACCTTCATCTGCTAGTGAACCATAGCGCCTGCATCTCAACCGCATTTATTCACAGTCGCAACAAGCCACAATCACATAGCCCTATGACTACCCTCAGGCCACCTTTAACCGCAATTACCCACAAAACCCACGGAAACCACAATAGACCATTGAAACCACAATCAATCACTGACATCATAATCAACCACTGAAATGCACTCAACCACTGACACAGCAGTTGACTGCACTACCACCACAACAGCCGCATTCCACTGATCCACCGTAGAAATCGCAATCCATCGCAACACACAACTTACCCATATCCCACCACATTCAATTGTAGGCACCTGCATCCCAACCAACCGTAACTTGTAATCCGATACTTCTCCCAAATAGACCTCTACAATCACCCCCTAACAGCCTCACATTGCCTCAACCGCAATCCACACTCCATCACTCCCCTCAAACTTCAATCTCAACCGAAGCCAGAGCCAATCATCAGATCTCGACCAAAGGGGTCCCACCCCAACCCTCCATCGCAACCCCCTTACACCTCCATCAGTCGTTCACAGCCACAACTAACCGCCATCACGTAGACCACCAATCACCCCAAGCAAACAACAAACCACAACACTCCGCAATTGATTGTTGCAACCGCAATTGACCGTAGAGGTCCCTCATAACCGCCACTGATTGCATAAATTGCACTACACCACCTCCCTCACCTCCGCCATTGATTACACTCCCATAGCAAACCCCCACATTCCCCCGCACTCAACCGCATAGACCGCCTTACCGCCGTTGCAACCGCATTTCCATCGTTTCTATCAAACCTTCCACAACCACCGCATTACATCACCAACACAACATACTATCGCAAATGGACAAACACAACATCTTCGCAACCATCCCCATCCACTGTCGCAACCGTTTCCGTCCCATACAACCACATTCGTCCATCGCAGCCACATCCAACTGCACTCATTTGCCCTATGACTACCCTCTGCCACCTTCACCGCAACACACGGACACTGTAAACACTGCCACTCACCCTGGAACGGACACCGCATTCCACCACAATCCGCCCTGGAATGATCACCTTGCCCTACCACTGCATTACTTAATACCCATCGCATTCCACTTGTCCATCATAGAACCCGCACCCCACCGTAAACCATAAACCGTAATCCGTAGGGATCGCCAAAAAAAAAAATTCCAAAAACACCAAAAAACTCGGAAAATCCAAAACAATAAAAAAAATCAAACCAGTACTCAATGGACCAACAACAAGATCCGGAAGTCCTAGACGATTATCCAAACGAGGTCAGGTCCCCTGTAGTTGAACAAATCAGACGTCATAGATTCTACTGAATGCGGGCCGAACTACAAGACCAATCAACAAACCCATTCAAGGGACAAGAACCTGATAGAGCCGAGTCTTCACGAGCACGAGCCCATTTTTTTGGTGCTGAGCCCTCATGGGTCAGAACCAACACTAATGGACTTTCTGCTACCCACGGAGCTCATCTTGAAAGACGTACACCCAAATTAGATCTACCCAAGTTTGACGGTAGTTTGGACCCTCAAAGATTTTTGCAAATCTGTGAGAATGCATGTGATGTGTATGGCGAAACATCTCCTGATGCTATGGTCCAATTTTTTTCAATGACCATGATCGCTAAAGCACGTGATTGGTTTTTCAACCTTGATCGTGAAGATAAAACAGATTGGACAATTCTAAAAGAGTCATTTGTCAAGCGTTTTAAGCCCTTTCGCTTGATCGAAAGTCCTTTTGTCAAATTGAGTAACATCAAAATGACAAAAGATGAACGTGTACGAGACTATATCAAGCATTTCAAATGCCTCAAAAGTCAAGTACAGGAATAGCCCTCCAAACAGATGTTCATCATCTAGTTCTTAGTCGGCCTTCCAAGATGGATTAGATGCGAGCTTAAATCCAATGATGAATATATGAGCCTCAAATTAGCTATGTCTAATGCCATCAAGGAAGAAGACGAGGGATCAGATGTTGACGAATCCAGAGAAAGACGAGCACCACGTGCTCCTGTCCATGAGTTGAAGCCGATCGCGGACACTCGAGATCAGCTTTGAAAATCCCAGTTGGAGTTGCTTAATAAGCAACATCAACAACAGATGGAGAAACTCACCAATGAGTTTCAAGCTACCCTGAAGTCTATCCAAAGCAGTATGTCTGGTCAGTCAAATCTAGTCATGACGAAGATCCTTAAGAAAAGAGAAACACAAGCATTGGAAAATCAGTCTCCTTCTTCAACCAACCTCTTGCCATACTTTTGCGCCCATTATCATGTCTATCATCCACACCATCTATCGTTGTCACCACCTTTCCTTCCATTTGTTTCTTTATCATCAGTTTACTAATCTTCTGAGAAATTCCCAGTTTTTGATAGTCTTACCGAAGCAGCTGATAGATCATTGCAAGTGTCTTGCGGAGACCAACTACCACCTATATTGGTTGTTCAGCCGAAAAAGACCTACAAAAGTAGGCAAAGCAACTAGAAGAAATAAAGGAAAAGATCCAAGAAGCTGAGGAGGAAAGGACAAAAACTTAAGCAACAAATGAGCCAGATCAATCTTGATCAAAAGAAACTCTTTGGAGCAATGATAGTTGAATCCCCTCCTACGAAGCCCAAAGAGAACCAGAAGTAACGGATCAAAAGAAAGAGCTGTAGAAAAGAAAGATGAAGACAACCGTGAATCTGCAAAATAAAGCAAGCTCCTCACCCAGCAAGTGGTGGTCAAAGCTCGCCATTGCAAGGGTCCAAGACTGCAACTGTAGAACTATCAGTTCCTTCATCCTTTCACCAAGCCTTCATCATGTTTTCTTATCGTTATCAAACCGTCCATCCAAATCTGTTTCTACCACCAATTTTTGATGAGTCCATCCTGTTGAGACTGATAATCAAAGTTTGTGCAACCTGTAGATAAAAGGTTTTCCTTGAGACTAAAACTTCAACTGAGAGAAGAACCACAGAAACACCCAGAAGCAAATGGAGGATATAGACCGCCCAGAAGATAGAATCTGCCAAGAAACCAAAGATGAAACCGTCAATGGCATATACAAGTGACAAAACAAAGAGACACATGGAAAGCACTCAAGCATGCAAGTTGTGAAGCTGCTGAGAGCTCTCCAATTTTGAGAATGTCAACCAACTACAACAATAAGACATTCTGGTTAAACTGCGACAATTCGTGAAAAATAGTTTTTGTGATAAAGATTGGCAACAATAAGCACTTGGTTTTATGTAAGCGAACGAGGATCTGCACTTTTCCAAGTGACGATTGAAGATGCCAATGCAAAGCGGAGCGACATCGTCCAATATGAGTTGTAGTGGGTCCTGCAACACATTAGCGGTGGGATGATGTTGGCTGATTTTGATGAATCCCCAAGATACTTGGACAGAGCAACTCAAGAGCACCTCTCACCTTAGACCGAGGAGGTATCTGAGAAGACAAGACTAATGAAGACTGAGAGCCGAGTATGAGAGCCGAGGAATACTAGTTAGTAATGACAAGTAAGAACTGTGTAAGCCTCATGGTGAATCCCGGAAGATGGAATGACCATGTAGGAACTAGTATTTCTAAGCAAATGTATTATATGCAAGTAGACCCCTCTTAAAGAAAGTAGAGTGAGCCACCTTTTGATGGTGACCTCTAGTGGAGAGCATTATTCCACTTGTAAATTGCGAAATGTGGAAATTCCACTAGGATGCCACCTAAGGAGCTCTCTTGCTTATTTAATGGACTCCCTCTTTGAGTAGAGGAGCATTTTTGTGAAATGTATCAACTCCATGCTGAAATGAGAAGAGCCTTCACGAGTTTGGTGCATCCATTGAGCTCCTTGATCATGCTTGTTTCTTGAGTGATACAGTTATTATCTTGCCCTTCCCTCCTTTTGTGTGTGGTTGTGGACTGTAGAGTGGATTAGATTTGCTACTTTCGTAGAGTGGATTAGTTGCTTTCCTTGTTTGTGGATTAATGTAGGAACCAGCATTTAGGTAAACTAAATAGGCTGGATCTGTGGTGTAATTCTTGCATATCTCTTTACAGTCCAGTTCTTGATGTTCTTGGGATGTCCAAGAATCAAAAGACTGGTTTTCTTGGACTTCTAACATGCTGTAGATCAATTCTTGGTCCTTGTTTTGTCAATTTATGCAAGTGCAGCTCAGTTTAGTAATGCTTAGGATCTGATTCAGTTCATTTTTAGAGTAGGTAGCTGTAGAATCTACTGAATGATCATTTGGACTGCACTCTGATCTATGAATGAGCGTTCTTGGCTTGCATCTATGTATGAATGTAAGTGCGTTCAAGAGAGACGACCCTGAGTAGTCCTCTGACAGGCAGGACAAAAATATACTACAGTGACAATCTGTCCCTTCTACCTGGTTTGGCATTGTAAGATCAAGAAGACTTCTAATGAATGCCATGAAGCCTGGTAACAGGCAGAATACCAAGTCGTAGAAGCTGTAAGCAAGAAGTAAAAGAACCAAAAACCAACAGATCCTCTAGATCAGAGGATCTGTAAACATTTCTTATCGATAGTAAAGATTCATGTACCCTAGATCTAATGGATAAGATATGTAGCCTCTCCTACAAGCCACAATGTTGTCCGATTTTGGGTATGACATGGAATATTCCATAATATGGCAAGAGGCCCTTGCAATAAGCCCAAACACTACATAAATAACGTAGAGGGTCGGAAGTATTAGAAACAGATGACCAGTTGGCATCCTACATGTGTGAGTCCAACATTGGGCCTTAGGCTAATAAGTGTCATGGAGCAAAATTATTAAATAAAGTATTTCAAATTGAGCTTTTGTAACATTCGGGCTAATAAGTTTCATGGAGCATAATTATTAAATTAAGTATTTCAAACTGAAGTTTTGTAAAATTCCTAAGTTAGAAAACACAAATTTTCCTCAAGAAACACAAAGTGATTTTAACGATCAAGATAGTGATCCTGATGGAACCTCAATAGCCAATAAGAGTGAAGGGAGCTCACATATCAAATCTATAAGATAGAGCGATTTCCCTTGTGTTTGCTCTCCTACTACTTAGCCTAATAACTCTCTCTCTCTCTCTCTCTCTCTCTCTCTCTCTCTCTCTCTCTCTCTCTCTCTCTCTCTCTCTCTCTCTCTCTCTCTCTCTCTCTCTCTCTCTCTCTCTCTCTCTCTCTCTCTCTCTCTCTCTCTCTCTCTCTCTCTCTCTCTCTCTCTCTCTCTCTCTCTCTCATATATTCAGAAAACCATGGAGCGATTATTAAGATCCGTAGGTAGGATTTTTTTCATCGTTCACCTCCCTTGAGAAGACCAACCTCTTGAGGAGAAGATCTAGAGCCAAGGATGCCTAGATAAGAACCAATAAACGAAGCCAAGCAAAGACCAAAAAGAGAAAAAGCATCAAAGATGTATGCCACACAAATCTAGGCTATTCCACAAGTAGATCCGAAGCTAAGATTGACAACCTTAACAAGCCTAGATTCCCACTCCTATTTTGTCGCTTAGCCCTCTCCCCATTGGATTGAAGCCCGTTACTACATGACTACTCACCCGGTTGGAGATCCATAAAACCCTTTCTTTGACCTCTTGATCGAATCGATTAGGGAGGCACAAAAAGTGTCCAACATTTGTTTGGCTCCGTTGTCGGGGAGATGGTGCTAAACAGTCCTAGGAGTGAAGTGTTATTTTTCTCTTTTTTGACACATTTATTACTCGTCTATAGGAGTTTTGTTATTTTCTTTACTCGCCAGTTTCCCAGAGGCCACAACAGACCTTGAGGCATCTTCTGTTAGCTCGGCGAGTAAAGTCTATTTTTCGTCATTTTTTGCCATCAGATATTACTACTCTCTCAACCCAATTTTTTTTATTTTTACTCACTATCATTACTCGCCATCAGTACAACATGCTCAAAAAACTTAGACCTAGCTTTCTGATGATCGTCGACATGTAATAAGTTATTTTTCGTCATTATTCGCCAATTCAAATTTCCCGCCATTTTTCAATTTCCCGTCTTTTTCTATTACTCGCCAATTGAGATTTCTCGTATTTTTTTCAGTATCATTACTCATCGTCGGTACAAAGCATAGTACAATACTTGATCACTACCTAGCAAACCGGTGAATAAAGATTTGATTTTTCGCAATTACTCGTCGACAGTCATTTTTTGCCATTACTCGCCCACTATCCATTACTCACCCACAATCTATTACTCACCATTACTCGTCCATTGTCTATTACTTGCCATAACTCCCCCATTGTTCATTACTCGCCCACTATCTATTACTCGTCATTACTCGCCCACTTCTAAAAAAATCAAAAAATTTCAAAACAATTGTCTCATCGGCTAATGACTTGACACACCAATCACCCACTCGATCACATTACCCGCTTGATCATCCACGAGTGAGGCCCCGGACCCCACCAGCCCTGGCACCATAGTTGCCATTGTTTCTTCACATCTGTTAGCATCTGCGCCGCCACAATGTTCAGTTTTTTCCATCTCCATTTCGTATAACCTTCATCTTGTTCATCTGTTATTCCACTCTTTTTTTTTTCATATTGATCAATTTTTTTAATTTTACCCTTTTCTTCCTCTTTTCAAAAAAAAAAAAAAAGGTGGGATAGCACAGTTGTGCAACCCTTGAAGCAATCTCTTACCTCAAGACTACTGCATTCTAGCCATGATTACCGAGTTTGTTAGATTATCTTCAATTCAGATGTTTCTTGATGAGACAGTTCAACGATACACCAGACGACTATGCAATCTGGTGAAAGATAATGATCTACTAAGTCCAGAGACCATAATGAGAAACTACTATATTGGACTACTCGACAAGATCGAGTTTGGTATGAAGAAGTTCACATCCTACACTAAAGAACCAAACATTTTGTTAGAGTTCTTACCTGATCTTTGGTCAAATGTAATATGTAGTGGTGTAGCTAGGATCTGTCAATAGGAGATGACCATGTAGAAGAGAAGTGGAAATGAGAGTAGGAAGAAGAAGAAAGAAGAAGTGGTGATGGTAGCTTTGTCACGTATAAATAACCAATAGTTACCTCATTGAATCACTATGTGAAGCTTCGTGGAAGAAACCACAAGATAGCTTGTGTTGGAAGCCAACGTTACCATCCGTTGGATAAAAACAGGATTAATCTTGACCATTGGAAAACAACCATGTGAAACTTAAACTTATTAAAAGAGACCTGATATGTCAAGATGTATGCCCAATGGTGTTGAAAACACAAACATCTTATAACAGGATGGGGTAATAAAAAATTAGATACTATCCATGTGTGTGTGTGTGTGTGTGTGTGTGTGTGTGTGTGTGTGTGTGTGTGTGTGTGTGAGAGAGAGAGAGAGAGAGAGAGAGAGAGAGAGAGAGAGAGAGAGAGAGAGAGAGAGAGAGAGAGAGAGAGAGAGAGAGAGAACCCACCAACCATCCCATATTTAGAAAGGTTTCTCAGGGGGCCAGTTAACACCCCTAAGAGGGAATGGCCCACCATAACACTATTGATATCCTTAGGTAGAGAATAGGATATTCTTGGAAAAATCTCATTTTCTAGAACATGATTGATAACTAGGCAACGGCTTCTTCTCATGAAACCAGGCATCGATCAGAGTCTTAACTTCCTTGATAAAAGTGTCATGTTTATTGCAACGGTATATGGTTGTAATTACCTGAGAAATGATTACTTTATCTAAGTAATGTACGGGTCTATTAGAAGCCAAGTGAATATATTATAAAAAGTAAAAAGGTAGCCCCTTTTTTCATATTTTGAAAGATCGATAGAACCTGTAACATAATCAAAAGTAGTGATATTTAGAAAGTTTACGCTACATCCTGCTATATTATCATGCTCAATGTCAATAAAATCTAGACTCCAGAGGATAGATCCAAAAAGGGTTATCCACTGACCTAACCTATGATTGATCAAAACAACATTCGAAGTTAGGATTGTTGATAAAACATATGTCATGAATATATATATGTGAATGAATACTTGAACTCAGACATGAAAGTCGTTAGTCCGAGCCTGATAAGTCTTTTTATAAACTGCATTTCATAAAAGGATAAATAGAAATTGTGCCACATGGGTGAACATGAAAAACCCATAGGTATTCCACATATTTGTTGCCAAGTCTTATCACCCAATCTTACAATACAATTATCAATCATGCATTTCTTAGCTTTTTAGACCAAGACCATTTAAAAATTTGGGAATACTGAACCCATTTATACTTGAGTTGATTATTTCTAGAATATTTGAAAGCTGAAGAGATCAATTTATTCATAATGATTTTAAGTCCCTGTTAGAATTTAGCAATTTTCACATGGTTTTTGATAAATATTAGACATCTATGTGGATCCACACGTGTGAGGACCTGTCCACACGTGTGAAATGACACTTTTAATATTCAGATCTATTTTGATTAGCTTTCATTTGAGTCTAATATGACATCTCCTAAATTATAGGAGTTAGGTCCTAGATTGTAGGAATCTAGAAGGTCAACACAAACCACCAATGGATGATGTGGCAAACTTGATAGATCTTATCCAAAGTGGATATGGATAAGTACAATGAGCTGTACGTGTTGTATGTAGCTTAGAGAGAGATTATGGTGAATTTGTACTTGATCCATCATGGATCCATTATTGAGCTCAATGATGAGAAATCTTGGTTTGTGAAGCTATCATTGTGTTTTGACTCTCTTAAGCACTTTCTTTGTGGATGAATGCTTTGTAAATGATAAGTAAACTATTTCTCTGTTATCAGGCCGTACAGTAACTGTACTTCACACGTGTGAAGCCGGGGATCATATTTTTTTGTTGTTCTTGCTTGGAAACACAAAGATTGTCAAGTAGAAGCTAGATTTGGAAGCTAGTCTTGATATAGATCAAGATACAAAGCTACCAGTCACTCTTTGTGATCATTTGTAGATCAATTTCAGTCCATAAACTCTGAAATTTGACAGTCCCTCTGAACCGTCCAGACGTATATTCTCATAGCACTTAGATATATCGACCATTCACAAAGAATAAATATTCATAGTTGATCCCAACAACTCGAGAAGCAGTTTGGCTACAACAGTTGTTAGGGTGAAGCAAACACAATGTACTATCATTTTTAGTGATAGCCAAACTAAGACGTCCCCAAGACTCCAAATCGACTAAGAGCTCCAAGAGCACAAAGGAAGAGTGCAGTAAACGAAACCATTCCAACCAACCTAGACTAATGCCGATCTAGCCCCCGAGCAATCCAGGAGATAGGCAAATCATAGGAGACGCGCTTCACAGTCCAACAACATAACGGCCGCAAGACTCTCAACGATCCCCATAGACACGGGTGAGGGTATGTATAGAGCAGAGAGCATCTATCAAATCATGCCAATCTCCTATGTATGTCTATTGCATGTAGGAACCCCTTGTTAGAAATCCATAGATCATAATATGGATGGACAGACTAGGATTCGAACCCAGGACCTCCCTCATACCGGATGGGATGCTCTACCACTGAGGTATCTACCCTATTTGATAGTTCTCTCTAGAGTGTGGATTGATATTCCAACACCCCCCCTCAAGCCACACTTGGTTGGGGTCCTAGCTGTCACCTGCCCCACAACTCGGGCCACCTAACCATGGCTTTCACACCATGAACTGCTAGGTCTAGCTTGGCTCTGATACCATGTTAGAAATCCATAAATCATAATATGGATGGACAAACTAGGATTCGAACCCAGGACCTCCCTCATACCGGATGGGATGCTCTACCACTGAGCTATCCGCCCTGTTTGATAATTGATAGATGAATCACATAGCCAGAACAAAATAGTTTTCACATTTAGTAAGCTCTTGTATTTATTTGCCTTAAGGTCTACTCCCTTCATTAGGAAAGAACATCGCATACCAAGAGCCCCTATTAGTAGGAACATAGTGAGTCTGAAAAAATAGTGAGCATTTGTTATTCATCTAAATGATTCTTTATGGGCCTTATAGTAAGTAAGATAGTGTTTCACAACTGAGTTCTTCAGGTAACAAATCAATCCATAAAAGCTTTGAGATTGTTAATGTGATTGCAAATAGATATATTTTCAGTCATCTTGAATGAGAAGAATCTCTTTCTAAGAAAGAGCTTTGCTGAAACATCTCGAGTTTCATATCGAGAGGTAAGAATCTCCTAGGCTTCAAGAGAAGTCTTACAGGAAGTTAGGTGCGAGATGAGAGAGTCTCTCATGTTCAGGATGATCATGGCAAGTGCTTTGCCATCTCTGGTCTTCCATTGTGCTAGGAGATCGGGATCCGTTGGTTTGGAAAGAGTTTCGTCCACCAACTCCTAGAGATCCTTCTCTATTAGGATCATTCTGATTTTGAATTTTCACATATAGAAGTTTTGACCATTGAATCTCTCAATGATGCAAGTTTCAGAGGATGACTCCATTAGTTCTACAAACTGAAGTTACAAATGATAAGCTTAATCAAGAAACCTAAGGCTCTGATATCACTATTGAAAATAATTGTGGTGGTTAGCTCGCTTTGATACCACTTTTGAAAATAGTCTTGAAAGAATTCAATCTCAAAATTGAAATCTTTTTTGTCTTCTTTAGTTAAATGTAATAATCCTAGCTATAGTGTTGTGGGCTGCGCAATCATCTGATAAAATAGAATGAACTGATAGTACGGAATTAAAGTCAGAACAACAACCACCTTCAACGTATTTGAGATCTACTATGAGCCAAAATTATGTAACTTTCACATGTAAAACAAATTAACATTTCTAATTTCTGATAACTTAAGGAGTCAATGACTTATCTTCTACTACCTTCTTGAGATGTCATAGACAACCATGGAAGGTGTAGCCATTATTGGAAAACCCTCAACTTGAGGGCAAACTTTTTAATGTGGCACATGACCTATATAAAATGCAAGGTTTGTCTCATAGTTTTTTGGTACGAATAAACATTTCTTCCAAAAGTAGATCAAAGTTAGTTATTCAGATGTGTTACCTTTTAAAATTGCAAACGCCTGCTATGCAAGCTCCAACTGAAACGGCATATCACAATATCATTGTTTTTTCTACAAGCACAAGTAAACATAAGAACTCCAAAGCACATTTTATTTAAGAGCACCTTCACATGTAACTTGTTCAACCCCTAAAGATGACGTCGATAAGGGGTGCACAATCACCATCGCCCTGTACATGCAATCACCATCGCCCTGTTCTTCCCATTAACCCCATCTTTTGAAGAAATCAGCAGCTGGGTTCCACAAATGGGTTGGGGGCAGGATATCTTTAGCAGCATGAAAAAGCAACAGTCACATGAAATCATTCTCCTCCACCAGTGGATCGTTGAAAGGGGAACATAGGCTACGAGCTGTGCATGCGTCATTCCCTGGTGAACAGGCAGCCTGTAAAGAGCCTCTCAGTCAAAACAGGCTCCTGTCCAAGGACCCAAGTCATTAGGCTTCGTGGGTGTAAACTCTAGACATCCCACCAAGCATGATGTTCATGCAATGGCAAACATGTGAAGTATAGAGCCCTAACCAACGGGTAAACAGCAAGCTTATATATGTGCAATATTCCTTCACATCACAATATGAAGCCAATGCACCATCTTTGGCAAAATTCAGCATGTGAGCTCTGTTGACAAGAAATATGATAAAATAAAATTAAAACAAGGGTTCATAGCTCAAACATCCTGAAAAGGTTTTCAATTTTATACTAACAGGTGGCAAGGAAAGTTCAGAAATGTAACTCTTGCACTTTCTTCCAATCCATGTTTGCTATTACATCAATTTCTGAAAACTACTGTTGCTACACGTTTTGATCAGTTCAGTTGCTCTTCTTCTTGTCATTGTCTCAAACTCAACTCCGTTAACAACATTATGCTTTATTTGGTGAAATTCTATTCTCCCCAATAGCAATCTTTCCGAAAAAAAAAAATTAACTGGTTAAAAAGTCTATGAGAACTGGTGGCTGGTTCCAGATTTGATCGACCGTATCAACTTATTGGGTGATTATACAGAACAGTAGGTTACTGATCACTTAAAATTGTGATTTTGCACTGCACAGCTTCAATTCTTGACATTCAACCATGGCCAACAGGCTGGCTGGCCAGTCTCAGCAGCCACATTTGACATCGGAGTCATCTACTGTAAAGCTTTATAGGCAGCTTTCCTACAAAACAACTTTGGACCTGCTGTGTAGAATCAGAACTTTACTGACAACAAGATTTTCACAAAAATATCCTTCAGCATATATATTTCTGCAATGAACGATTCTGTCATCATCTAGATCCATACGATTTCAAAAACTAACAAATCAAGCAGGAACAATGTTATGCTGGATAAAGATGAACAGGTTCTTGTAAACAAGGAACAAAAATAAAAATAAAAATCAGGAACAACAAAATGAAAGACTAGTGTTCAGAGAACATATAAACCAAACTTGCACTAAGTAGAAGATAGAATGACCAAATTATGATAATTTGATTAGTTGTACCTAAGAAAGTTTAACTTCAGCTGGCCTTTTTAAAATGTACATCAGAAAACTGAGTTGGAAAGAAATAAGTTAATTACGCTGGATGGAAACGGACAAATCCTTCTAAAAGAGAGGCACCTAACTCTTAAAAATCATCAGATGAATAACACACTGCGATGTGAAAGAACCATTGCTTCAAATTTAAAATACATGTACAACATAATTGCATTGACCAACTGATCTTATGTCACTTGTACCTTTGACAGCCCAATAAAATATTGACATTTTTAAGATCAGCACAAAGCACTAATGTCCTAGCTTTAACCATCTTCATCATCTTCACAATCATAATCATCCTCATCCTGAGTGTAGTGTCTATTATGATTGAGATGCAAGTGCAAAGCTTCTACATTAAACCCACTTCCTGAGCTCTCAGGCCACTTTGGCACAATATCCTTCTGCACGTTTTCAGTTGGGAAAGCTGTATCTCCATTCTCATCAGGATCCATATTCAAATCAAAATCTCTTACAGGCTGTTTGCCTGCTAAAATTGTAGGCGCCGATGTTTCGACTTCTATCACTTTAACCGGACTTGTCGATAGTTCCTGAACTGACCTATCACTCATATCAGTTTCTGCTTCTTCAGATTTTTCAACATCAGATTTTTCGGCCACATATCCATTTCTTTTAATGGCATCATTTTGGGCCCGTCTTCCTCTTCCTCTTCCCCTTCCACGTCCTCTACATGATGTACTTGATGAAAATTCCTGCATTGAACCACAAAACAATCATCCAATTTTAGCATTGGTAATGTACAGATGATAATATACTAACTGTAGAAGGTACATGGTACGTGCAAGTCACTTGCAGACATCGCAATGCTTAATAAATCATACACAGACTGTAGTTGTACTTTCAGTGGATCGCCTCATATATGCAGATGTGCAGCAGATGAATGATACTCAAAAGTGTGCTTACTTGTTTTGGGCGTTTATTATCCTCATCCTCTGTGTCATTGTCATTTTCATCTGATAGCTTCCTGTGGTAATATTTTCAACTATCAAGATGTAAGACATCACAAAACATTGCAAATAGCCCTCAGTAAATCATGACAACAATAGTGAAATCTAGAACAACTACAGACACAACAACACTATCTTTCACCTTGTCTGCACTTTTCAGTACAAATGTCTCTCTCTCTCTCTCTCTCTCTCTCTCTCTCTCTCTCTCTCTCTCTCTCTCTCTCTCTCTCTCTCTCTCTCTCTCTCTCACACACACACACACACACACCCACACAGGTGACCCAATGAATATGCATGCCAGCAAAAATGTATCTGAGAGTCTTGGAAACAAACCTTCTTCTTGGCCCAGTCCTTTCGTCTGCATGTGCATCACTACCAATATCAGGCACTTTTGAAACAGTTTCACGTAGAAAGTCGAAAACTGCATTTGTCTGAACACATTGCCTCCTGCAACAAAAAGGACACAAGTTTAAAAACAAGAGTCTGAAGGGTCACTCATATGAATGTCCCTATAAAATATTTTAGCTTTATCTAAGTCCACACAGTGTCCCACAAAATAACAGTATCAGATAAGTAGGAAACTGTCAAAACATAATGATTCTTCAAATATCTAACACTACAGATGACACTAGACTTTCTTGCAAGTGAAATCCAAACTTTGGCTTTTCCCCCCTGCCAGTAGATCACATGGTTCAAAATAGTTGGTCCCATTACTATTTCACTTAAGTGATCCAAGTTAGACCCAAAACCATGAAAATACTGTTGTACGGGTCCAAGAGTAGTTTGACGAGGCCCCCCCAACGTGCTTGTACATCACACTGTAAACCCTGATTGGCAGATCCTCCTCTACTGGGTGTACATTACTTAAAAAAACATCGTGTACAATGTTTGTTCTAGTGACAAAAGTCAACAACTGAATAAAAGACGCAAGGGTGCAAGTGTGCTAATTTGAATGATTAAGTATGAGCAAAGACAACAATACTTTCCCATGTAGCGTCATCAATCTGGATCTAATGGCATCTTAACTTCACTCTGCTCATTGGGCCAATAGTAACTCACAATAGATTGACATAAAAAATATTACATGCATGAGGGCCAGCCTGCAGGAAATTGCAAATAATATGTTGTTGGACTAAGCTTCTCAAGAATCGTAGAGGGATCATAATACCACGGAGCTAACTTCTCACTTTAAGCCCCTAGAAAAACTTATGTTGAGCAAAGCAAACTCCAACTTCTGCCCTTCTTGGGACTCAATATATGTACAATGCATATTTACAACTGCTTTTGTGCACCCTTGATCAACCCTTGAACACAAAAAATCAGATGCCACAATAATAGGGACATCGTCTAGAAGTATCAGTATGCTAGTAAATACAAGAAAATATGCATATGCCAAATAAAAAAGAATCACTCCAGTATAAGTAATAAGAGAATTGTTGATAATGCACTCTATTGAAAAAAGAGCTTAGTTGCAATTTTTGACGGAAGCAAAGTTGCATCGAACCGCAGTTCGAACCGTTTAAAGCCGGTTTAAACCGGATTTTTTTTTTAAAGAAAAAAAGCCAAAAGCCAAAAAAAACAATTAGGAATTTTTTTTTTTTTTTGGTTCGAACCGTTTTCCAATTCGAACCTGGTTAAATAATGTGGTTAACTGTACGGCAAATTATCCATTAGCTTCTGAGTGACCACTCTCACCCATAAAGATGTACCTGATTCTGCAACAAACTCAACTTTTGGGAAAGGGTCCAGCTCTGTAAGATGGGACAAACCCATAGTGAAGTCCATAAAAATTTGGCCCATTGTCAAATTTAGGCCAAAATCCTATGGAATGACATATATGAGGACCATGGGTTCACACTTGTTAGGATCCATCTTTAAAACTAGATATACAGAGATTAGTTTGGGCATCTGTAACCACGACTTACTATTCTGCCTCATTCGTAAAGAATTGGTTATTACGATGATTGATTCTATATACGTAGGGTGCGTACTATAACCCTAGCATGGACCATGAAAGTCTATTGATAGGCCTTGGGGAGTGATATCAATGGTTGATTGACTACAGTCTGAGCTTCGATGTATTCAGCTAGCTTAAATCTCTTCAGCTATAGCTAAGGCTTGAATATAGCAACTTACAAATGGAAATCATTGCTCCATCATTTCATGATCCTAGACTGCCTTGTAACTTTGTACCAGACAATTTCCAATACAAAAACGATGGGCTCTACCAATGTGTTCTTCTTTAGTGCGAGTCACTATTGTTGGGTGTGTCTATGTAGATTTTGAAAGAAAAGTCTGTTTTTCATTATTTGACTCAAGTTTTCAGCAAAGACTGACATTTTCATTCCAAAAGCATTCTTAAGCTCCTAGCAACTTGTTACTAAAGAATGTGTCAAATCATTTCAGAATTAGGTACAAGAAGCTACAGCCCCCCAAAAAAAAAGTTATTGTAGATGCATCTATTTTGTACATTTTGGCGCATTTTTAGATCTTTGCATCACAAAGCTCTCTACAACATAGTGATCCTATTCCACTTTATACTTCTGTAATTTAACCCTAAAATAGTGGGCAAAGCAGGATAGATGCATATGCATAGCAGGTCCAAAACCAGAAAAAATTAAAGCTGACAGGAACAGATCAACCTGAGAGGAATCAAGATGCGCCCTGACCTCAAGCTAGATAGGGAAAATGCAGTGACAGCTTGGGAATGTAGAGAAATGGGCAGAAGTGCATTCCAACTGCAAGGAGGACGTTCCTGTGTTGGAGGAGCACACGATTCCCAAGAAAATGGGTATTTACAAGTCAAAAGCGATTCAAAATCCATCTTATAGGGGTTGTAAGTATATCTCTTTCATCCTTCGGTAAAGTTATTGATGTCTACATACACCATAAGTTTCATACAAATAGAGGCTGCACAACATCCTATTTTCTTGAGGTTCGGAATCCATGTTCTTGCTAAAAATATCCAGCTAACAGTTTGTACCATCTCTAGGATACATATGGGTGGGATCCATGTGCTGTATCATTTGTCTATCAAGCATGTTAGAAATACAAACACACTCAGAATAGCTTTGATACCAGTTCTTGAAGATTCTGGGCACGATGGGACTAGTTGTATTACATACAAAGAGGTTATCTAAAGCCCCCTCGAGTCACCACAGACTTCTCCAAAAAATGGTCTAGAAATCTTCCTCTGCAACTAATGTGAAAACTTTGGGCCCTTCTAAAGTTTTCACACCCTACCAGAAGCTCATCTGGATTTAGGTCCCTTGATATTTACCTGTAGGGATCCGACGACATCCAAAATTGAAAGTAGGATTATTGAAATGGTTCTTAACATATATGAGGTACCAAGTAACAATAAAAATTAAGTGAACCCTAATTAGCATATTCCTGATTCATAACAAGAAAGAAATAACAAGAGATTGCTAGACTTCAAAACTAGCTTAACTAATGGTATGACGAATAACAAACGATTGGGTTTTACCAACATATTTAATGTTTTTCTTGTATGCCTCTTTTGTGCAGCCCATTGGAGTCAAGCTCCTGCTTTCGGGCTGATTTCAGGGAGGAAAGGAGGCCTTCACCAACTTGCCACTCCTAGGAGGACCAGGATAACTAATAATCTAAGAAAATGCTTCAAGTAGAATATTTTTTCAATTTTCAAAACAATTGAGTTTAATTCTCAAAAGAACTGAGGCAGTCCAGTGATATGTATATCACAGTACAAAAATGAAATAAAATGTCTATTTATTGTGTGTGCACAAAATCAAGTACATACTATCAAGGCGAAA
Organism: Diphasiastrum complanatum; assembly: GCA_029204225.1. Taxonomy (NCBI): domain Eukaryota; kingdom Viridiplantae; phylum Streptophyta; class Lycopodiopsida; order Lycopodiales; family Lycopodiaceae; genus Diphasiastrum; species Diphasiastrum complanatum. Next base: position 75,533,609 of record CM055096.1, on the reverse strand, counting down.
GTTACTTACAAATGCAAAGCACTCATGGTCTTAGCTCCCTTTTTCTGAGTTATGTTGTAAGTCTGATCACATAGATCTTGCAGAAAAAGCTCAAGTGCCTTTGCTGCAATAAGACTCAACACACAAAATCTATTTAAGCAATCTTTCTAAAGTGATCAATGTCGCCTCAATACAAGAGATTGCACCAGATTATAGCAGTGAAATAAATATCATCATCATTTGACCTGCAGATTTAAAGTAAAGTATTTCTGGTTTACGACAGTTTTTGTATAGCTAATGCCACAATCTCTCTCATTTTTTCTCCGTCAACAGAAAAACCATGCATGGAAATTGACTTCTTACATATCAAGACGGGAGTTGCCAAAGCAATTTTTCCTACTTCCTCATCAGCCTGCATGATTTTTTTTATTCGAGCCTATAAAAACAAAAAAATTCACCAATTTGTCAAGAAGAGAGAACAATACATAAAAGAATACCAAATCAAAGAACCGATGCTACGAAATAAAATATCTAATAATACTCAGCTACGTCAATTATCACTCACTTCCTGTACAAACTTGCACAACCACAACGTGCGCACTGCAGAAGCCAGAAATATTCTACGGCCTAATTTCAAAAAGCTTTAAAAGCTAACAAGCGAATAGACAACTGCAGACACCACAAATACTTTAATGCTAAACTTGTCCTTAAAATATAGCCAACAAAGAAATTTATGACAAACAGTCAAAACCCTCTGACAAAACATAATTCGAGCAATTACAATTTCAACCAAAAAACTGATGGGAACTCATCATAACATAAGGAAAAAAATGATATTTTTCAATAAAAATATAACCTGTCAATCAGCAATGTAAGCAGATCATCTCTACAAGAACAATACACATTCCAATTTCCCTCCGACAAAAAAAATCAAATTCTAGTTCAATTGTCTCTGGAGCTTTGAAGGACTTATCAATCCCAGAAATGAGACAAGACATTGACTTGATAAAATTGGAAGGTTTTGCCAAAATCGGTGGCAAGAGACACCTAAACTTTGAGAAGATAAAAGCCAACAGCCTTCGGAACAACAGTGTACACAAACGGTGGTTCGGCAACATCAACGACGTTACAACTGCGGTTTCCAAAATGTACGCCCAACTCATTTTCAGAAACAAAGGAGAAAAGGAACACCGCGTTTTGCTTAAAGAGAACGAATATCTTTAAAGTGCCAGAATATTCATCAATCCACCACAACTCTTGAACGAAAGACACAATTCACCTTCAAAACAGGAAGCAGCGCTTTGCTCAGACACATAAATTCAAGAAAACAAGACCGCGCATTTCATCTTTCAATAATCAGCAAAATTTACGTATCGACAACACAAATATTCCAAGTTCAAATAGCAAGACACGGAATAAACTCACCGCTGGAAAGCGGGTACTCAGCTTCTTCCGCATCTCCAGAAAAGCAATTTTCCGGCCACTTTCCTCAATCAACGCAAGCCTTTCATGCCTATTCTCTACTTCAAGCAAAAATTATTCCCAATCTTTCTTCTGAATCATAACAGAAACAAAATCCTCTACATTATAGCACTTCTTCTACCTTCATATCAGAAGTCCACAAAACCCTACTCTGTTCGCTTCAACATTCAATTTCCAAGCCTTTCCTAAGCTCAAATCCAGCAAAAAACCATTTAAATGACAGCGGCGATCATGGCCGTAACACCCTTTGTGATCAGAACCCCGGAATCTCTGCTTTCTGCAACGCACAGAGATGAAGATTCAGAAACCCTCGCTGCGATCGCCATCCGGCGCACCCGCCATAGCCACCTTCGCTCCCCTTCACTGGATATCGCCGGTTGAGCCCTAGGTCACCTGCTGATGCTGTTACTCTTCCGTTCTAATATAGCGATGTAACAGCTAATGACCGGATAAGCCTGGACACCTTCCACAAATGACTGGATTAGCTACTTTCAAAAACTTCCATATATGCTTTCGCCCGCGGCCTAATCCACTGGTCATCTACCTAAAAAAGCAGTCTTGTGACCATACCGGTGTGGCCACCAAGTGACCATATTTGGTACCCTTCAAATTTCTTTTTTGCACCCACTAATCTAGATGAGACCCAAATGTTGTAGGTCCATTCCGAACTAATAGACTACGGACAACATTCGGAATTACGGTTATGGTTTTGGGCTCCAAACTAATAGACTATTATGAACAACACTCGGAATTGCGGAATCGATTTCCTCAACAAGGCCAACGACACTGTAGTATGAAAGGGGAGGTAGGGTTACACTCTTGGTTCATATTGGTTTTTGTTGATCAATATGAACCAAGCATGTACCCCCTACCTCTCCTTATATGGCAAGTAGAGAGCATAACCAAGCCTTGACGAGCAAGCAACAATCTCAATTGAAAGTCTTCAAACTTAGTCCATATGTTGGCCTCAATGGGCAAACTGTCAAACTTAGTCACAATCTTAAAGACAACCTTAAAATTTTAGTTCGAAAAGCAATGGCCTAATGGGCAGCCTCAAACTTCATCCAAAAATAGCAATGACCTTGCAAGGAAATAATATATCCTCAAATATGCATATGGAGAGTAGTAAAACCGTGCTTTTATTAATGGAGGATGGAAAAACCCATCAATGTACAAAAAAATGAAAGTATATAGAATGATAATGCCAAACATCAAAGAAAAATTAATCTGAAAAGCTTAATAAAACTTTAAATAATAAATTAATTACTCAAAACCGATTGCTTGATGTAAATCAGTAACTAGAATAGTGTCACTAATAGGTAATGCAGGAAGCTTTAAAGGAGATGCTCCTGCAAATTGAGCTCATCGAAGAGTTGAAAGCACTTGTGAAAGTTGCAATGAAATAGAAATATGTTGACGGTAGAAAGATAAAATGACGGATGGTAACATAACATTTTATCCTTGACGTTTCACAACCAGCTCCGCACATGATGACAAAAAATCGTTGAATTTCTTGTGAAGACATCCATATGTTTCCAAAGCAAAGGGGATCAAATCTTAACTAGGTGCACGATCATTATAATCTCGCTCCTTCTCTTGAGATGCGTGAGATGCAGTAGCCCCTTGCATGGTGGAAAAATGACGAAGAAGGGCCTAACGAGAGGGATCAACAATAACAACATCTCCAAGAGTGCAAATTCCCTCACGTGAGAGAACAGGGTCAACACGTTGATAAAATAATTGCGGAGAAGGCATGGTAAAATGTGTGCTCTCAAACAACATGAAAAACACTATCATGAGCAATAGCAGCAAAAACATCATGAATGGAATCATGTGACCGTATATGATCTCCACTTGAGGGGCACCACATACGATGAGTACCCAAAGAATCCAACACATGCCCACTTAGAGAGACCTATTAAAACTAGATATGGAAGTTCCAATATGGTACGAAGGATAGTGATAAACAAATCATTGTTGAGTAGCAAGAGATGGAAGAATTGGACATGCAACCAACCATCTCTTTCATATTTCTCATGATGTCTTGAATTCTAATGTGTAGAATGTTATTTTGTTGTCTACTTGAATCCACACGTGTGAATGCTGATGTGCTGTTGTTGTTGTACGGCCAGGGATCTTAGTGATATTGATCAGATCTTCATGTATTTCCAAATTCTAGCATGGTAGATGCATGATTTCTAGCTTGTAGATGAATCTAGATGTGCATCCAAATTTAGCCAAAGATCTATTGATCCATTAAGCATGTTTTGGATATGATATTTTTTCACATGGTATTAGAGCAAGTTGCAGACTATAGTTGGTGGTTTTGCCAAATCTAGAGGTGTATTTGAGGGTGCTACAAATTCTACAGTGAATTGGAGTGGTTCTTATCTCAAATCAGGTATTTTCAAGTGTAGAAAGCGGATCTTTGTGATCCTAGCTCTTTTTTAGGCTAGGCCAATTTTTTAGTTTACTTACTGGAATGTAGAGACAAAAATTGCACATGATAGTGGATGTAACATTCTATTAGATATTTCACATGATAGTGGATGTAGCATTCTATTATGATTTGTATCAAGATTCTAGCTTTTGCATATAGATTTTGATTTGTTCAATAATTCGCATTTTGTGAAAAATCAAAATTTGATAGAATCTCTTGGTTCAAAGGTTTTGATCTTTCAAGAGTGTGTTCATTTGAGTTTAAAAGTTCATTCTATATAGGTTGAGCAAGTGTGATCAATGTTCAATCAATTTTATGTGCTTCAAAGGTTTTGATCTTTCAAGAGTGTGTTTCAAGTTCATTTGAGTTTAAAAGTGTCGCAACATACCAACACAGAATTGCTATATTTATGTAGTAATTAGATCGTTCCCCAAGGAGATAGCGCTCAAATGTTGTCAAGTTGATACATTATTGATTTATTTCGAATGAAATGGAGTTGATGGTTATTCAGGTTGTCAACAAACATTTTATAAGCAAATAGTATGGCTTGTATGGTGGTCTTTGTTGATAGTGAATTCCAAACAACAATCTTTTTCTATCAAACTGAACGAAAAGCGTTCTGCAAATGAAATGTTATCAGAGTAGCTCGAATGAATTACACTCTGATTGATTAAGTTGTCAGCAAAGATATGTGTTATGTTCGATGCAAACGCGTACGTACAAACAAAAAGTTAATCTTATTCTTGAACTATGTGTTCTAGACAGAAGTCCTCAACAACTAAAGTCCAGTCACGGTTAAAGAACTCAAATAGCTTGCAAATATGTTAGAAACAATTATCTTCGTTACTAACACGAATATAGATAGCATTTCACAAACATACATACTTCGCTTATTAGCAACTGTGGAAAATTGCACCAAGGGATATTTCACACGAATGTCGAACAAAAAGTATTCGCACAGACGGGTAATTTAGTTTAAAGATAGTTCTTTAATTCAACTTCACAAAAACACAACAAACGACTATAATGAAATATCGTATTGTCTGACCAAAGAATGATTTAAGTAACGTGTACGAGATTTCTAGTAGATTCAAAATCACTCACACTCAACAGTGCGGAGAACAAAGATTAAAGGAAATAACCTTAGACACTCTATTCATTTCTTCAATCTCAAACATACAACAACTCTCCTTATCTCTCGATAATGTGAGAATGAAGCATGTCTGTATATTTTATAGCCTACGGAGCACACCACTTAAAATTCATGGCTGCATTTACAAATTCTAGTTAACGTATAAGTTACAAGTAAATGTAAATTGTACAATTGACGGTTCAATGTGACGATTTGAATACAGTCGCTTCGTATTCCAAGCGTCGGTTCATTCCAGGAGGTCATGTCCTTAACTAGAAGACAGGTCCTCAAGCAAATATATCCAAAAAATGATATATGCCTCTTCAAAATATATAGTTGTCCAGCGCATATTCTCATTTCTAAGTATAAATTGCCATTTTTTAATAAATATACAAATATGTGGTATCCCATATCCCCCTCCTCAAATGTGAAACGTCCTCGTGAACATATATTCTTCGTTTAGAGATTTATTCATTTCTTAGAAAAGAATAGTTTCGTGTCAAGGATCTTTGTTAGGTCATACGTAGTTTCATTTCTTAGAAAAGAATAGTTTCATATCGAGGATCTTTGTTAGGTCATATGTAGAGATATTTTTTCGTTCATTGGGTTGATGTCCTTCACTTGATATTTTGGAATCAATTATTGATTCAAAATATATTTCAACGACATAAAAATAAGCATCATCACATTTAAAACTCAGCGTCACATAGTCTGGAACGCAATATAGAAGAAAAATGCTTCATGTATTAAGCTCTTCATGTAACTGTTGTGCCATCTCCAAATCTCTTTGGCACTCGAGCAACAATACATCTTCTCTTGCTTTGGTATAACTCCTGATAGGTAAGTTGTCGTAAGGCGACAATCTTACAGGAAGTAAAGAGCCATCGAACAATTCTTGTACTAATTGGAATTTTTTATGTCAACTGTTGTATATCAAAGCATAATCATCAATCTTAAGAGTAACAGTTTTGATACGTGTATCATGCTTTTTCTTTCGCTCCTCCTGTATTTTCTCTGTAATCTCCTTCGAATTGTTTCGTGATTCGGTCAGTTCTTCAATGGTAACAACCTTTCATTAATACAGTCGTCTTCAGTTCTTTCTGCTTGTATTCGAAAAGTGGGCACCTCGAATTCAATCGGAAGAATTGGATGCATACCATGTGTAAGGAAATAAGGAGTCTGTTTCGTTGTGAAATTCTTTGTGTTTCTATATGCCCAGAGCACTGAAGGTAGCTTTTGATCCCAGTCTGTAGCATGTGCAACAGTAATCTTGCTCATGATCTTGCATAGTAATCCATTTGCTCTTTCAGTTAATCCATTGGCTTTCGGATTATAAGGGGTGTCTTTCTGTGTTTGATTAGAAAATATGTTGTCAGTAGTTGAATCGTGTCATTAAAAAAACGAGTATTTCAATCATTGACCAATTCAAGAGGACACTCATAACGTGTAATAATAGATTTGAATAAAAAAGCAGCGACAGTTTTCACATCGTTTCGTTTCGTCACTTCCGCTTCAACATTCTTTGTCGCATAATTTGTCGCAACCAAAATATATTGACACTTTGTGTGTCGAGTAACTGGCTTGATGGGTCCGACAAAGTCAATTCCCCATTTTTCAAATGGTGCAAGTGAAATGATTGGCGTCAACGGCCAATTCATGGTTTTGGTTGGTTTACCAGATCTTTGGCATGAATCACAAGATCTAATATAAACAGAAACATTCATGAACATGGTAGGCCACCAATACTTGGCGGTCATAATCTTATTAACAGTATTCTTTAAAGCAAAATGTCCACTAGCATCTTCAGAATGTAAGGCTTGAATAACCTTGGGAATATCTTCGACTTCAAGACACCTTCTTAGCTGATGATCTGCGCCAAGCTTATACAAAACATTGTTAATCATAGTATAAGGTTGTATAAGGTGCAACCTTATATTGAAATATTGTCTTCTTCTCCAAATCATATCCGACAGGATACATCTGATCTTAGATAATAATAATGTCAGAATATGAAGAATTTGTAGAAGATATCTCGAATAAATTTTCATCTGGAAAGTCATCATTCAACGGTTCTTCAGTCTTTCCCATACTAAGTCATGAAAGACAATCAACATTGGTATGATACTTTCCTTGACGAAGCTCAGCTTGATAAGTGAATTCTTGTAACACCAAAACCCAGCGAGCTATTCGTCCAGATAAATCGGGTTATTTAGAAATATACTTTAAAGCATAATGATTAAGCTGGCGGCTAGCATAGTATATTGGATGATCTTTTTTCTATTCGTCCTTCTGGCTTAGACAAATACCAATAGCGAATGCTGACACATCAACATAACAATAAAACAGTTTCGTCTAGTTAGGTGGTCTCAGAATTGGAGCATTAATCAATTTGCACTTAAGTTCTTTGAATGCTTTCTGTTGGGCTGCCGTCCAAATCTAAGCAACTTGCTTCTTAAGTAACTGTATCAAAGGTGCAACAATATAGGCATGATTCTTCGATAATAACCCACATGTCCTAGGAAACCCCTTTAGTTCACGTAGATTCTTTGGTTTAACTTCGACTTTATCTTTGTCGATTTCAATACCTCTGCTGGATATGCTATGGCCCAGTAACAAACCTTCTCTCATACCATTTTTTGGAGTGAAGTGATAAACAAGTGTCTCAAAACCTCTGCAATGTAAGCTTCAGTTTCTGTATATGAGCCTTGATATTACTATAAACACAGAAATCATCAATGAAAATTTTGGGAAATGTTCTTAGAAAAGTAGCGAAAATCAGCATCATAATTCTCTGGAAAGTAGCCGGTGCGGTACGAAGGCCAAAGGGCATTTTATTGTAGGCATAAGTACCCCAATCAGTAGCAAAGGTAGTCTTTGGTCGTCGATCCTCCTTCCTTACTCCAACTTGATTATAACCAGAGAAGCCATCACAGAAACTATAACATTCTTGCCCAGCGACCTGGTCCAAAATGGAATCCATAAAAGGTAATGGATGGTGATCTTTCTTTGTAGCAGCATTTAGCTTTCAAAAATCCTGGCAAATTCGTATCTTTTCAGACTTCTTCTTTGGAACTACAACAATAGGAGCTACCCACTCACTACTTAAGACGGGATAAATAATACCTGCCTTAAGATACTTGTTGAGTTCATCTTTCACCATTAGAGAGTACTTTGGATTAAGACGATATTATCTCTGTTGAACAAGAATTGCGTCTTCTTTAAGATCAATGCAATGCTCACCAAATCCTTTCAAATTATCGAGCAACCATGCAAATACATCTTGGTACTCTTTCAACAGTTCAGTAAATTCTGCTAATTCAGTCTCTCCAAGGGACTTCAAAACATGCACAAATTTTCTAGGTGCAAGTTCAATTAGCTCTAGAGAATTAGGCAGAATTATACCTTCCGTCATGTTGGCCTAGGTATGGCCATGGATTTCACGTATGGCTGACTTCACAGATTTATTCTTGTTGTCAGCGTGGTTTTTATCGCCACATTCTTGTTCAGATTCTTCAAATTCGTCATCTGTATCCTCGTCATCTGCATCAGAATTTTCAGAGTTATGGTTTGCCGCTTCTGATTCACTTACATCTACATTGCAAACCTCAAAGAATTCTTCTTCATCCTCCGATGAATCATTATTCTCATAGCATTCGAAATAATTTACATCGATATCTGATGCTTTAGAGAATATATTAAGATCATAAAAAGAATCTTCTGAAGTGAAACCGGTGTCACTCATAGGAGTTTCACCTTCATATCTATCATGGCTCCATGTAATAATATGTTCTTCTGGTTTACCATGATTACTTTTCTTGTCAGTCTGGAATCTTAGTTCTCTAGACTTCCAGTGTACACTTGCATTAGCCTGATAAAGCCAAGGTCTTCCAATTAAAACAGAGTAAGATGACAAACCAAGTGGTTTTATAACAATAAAATTCATTGTAAAAGGCTTGGCTTGTATATACACTATCACATCCTTTAATTCACCAACAGGCTTTCTTTGCGTTGAATCAGCCAATTTAATATTTCTTTGAGTTGGTTGAATATTCGTCAACCCAAGGCATGAGCAGTGTCTTCAGTTATGATGTTAACACTCGAACCTTAGTCAATCAGCACTTTCTCAATTAAACATCCAGCAATTGTAATGTCGATCTCTAGTGCGCCAAGATCTCCAAGATCAATGGATAATATGCCAAGATCTGGCAAAGAAATTGGTTTCTTCTTCTTAGGAGCAGATAGACTTTTCAGCTGCTTACAATAGTAATTATTGTCAGCCAATAATTGCTCGAAAGTAATGTTAGGACAAAGTGAACCAATATCAGTGACAATATCATAGTCTTTCATCTTCGCTTTCGAGATAGGCTTGTCAATAATAGCATCCGAAAGTTTTGTCCTTGTGTGGATCCTCCTTGGTCCTATCATCAAGAGTAATGTTGACATAGCATGTGCATTCAAAAGTTCTTAGAAAGTTGACACTCGCCCTCCTCTTGAATAGCATCTCAAAAGGTGTCCTTCCATCCAAAATAGCACTCGACCACCTATTACACAAGAAATTGGCACACAACAAAGCTTTATCCCAAAATGGTTTATCAAGATTAGCACTTAACCTCATGGCTTTAGCACTTTCTAATATAATCCTATTCTTCCTTTCAGCCACTCCATTTTGTTGTGGGGTCCTTGGTGTTGTATACTCCCTCTTGATCCCATGCTCATCACAAAAGGTCTTGGACTTGGTAGATATGTACTCACCACCATTGTCACTTCTGAAGCACTTATATAAGTTACATACATCTTAGCTCCACTATTGCTAATTGTAGTAATTCCATGCCATATCCAAATGTACGAGTTGAAAAGGCTTTGTAGATGTAGATATAGTATAAGGTAGTCTATGTGACTTAGACAAAGCACAAGACTCACAAAAATAATTTATGCCACTTAAGGAACTTGGAAGACCTATCACAACATTCTTTCTAGCCATTACCTCCAATGGCTTGAAGTTGAGGTGTCTCATCCTTTTATGCCAAACCTCTTGAGTACGTCTTGCAACACATCCAACTTGGTTAGCAATAACACAAACATCTAGTTTGAAAAACTTCCCTTGCCTTTTACCTTTTCCAATCATAGACATCCTTCCTTTGATCATACAAGCATCCCCATCAAACTCAACCTTGAGGCCTTTACTTAACAATTGACTCACACTAAGAAAATTCTTGGTAATAGATGGAATAAACAAGACATCCTCCAAATGAACATTTCTATTTGTAGAGAGAGAAATAGGAATTGTTCCAATCCCTTTGATTGCACACACATCATCATTGGCCGTGTAGATCACCCTCTTGTCATCTCCATATGCCAACAAATAAGTGAAGTACTCTTTGTGAAAAGTCATGTGTGAACTTGCTCTGCTATCAATCCACCATGGATCAGTATCTCCATCATTAGCAAGCATACATGAAGACATCACATAAGCATCATCATTTGCATCTTGAACATCCAAACCATCCTCATCAAGAGTAAAATTACCTTGCTTGTTTCCTTGATCTCTCCTCTTTTTGTAGCACTCACTTGTAAACTGTCCTTTGATGCCACAATAGAAGCACTTCAGCTTTGATCTATCTTTATTTTTGCCACCTGAAGAAGTCTCCCCTTGATCTTTCCCTTTAGACCACTTGTGAAAGATTCAACTAGTTTTATCACATTTTGCAATATTTTCATATTTGGCATATTGAGGCCGAAACTTGTTTTAGACTTAGAGGTTGACTTTTCAATGTTCATTATTCTAAATTTCATTTGAATAAACACTTTTTGAAAGTGTGGGAAAGTTAGAATGCGAGTTTGAGTAGATTCAATTTGAATAGTTGGGTACATTGAATCTAGACCCAAAATTAGTAGGGTTAGCATTTTGGTGGGAATGCCAAGTGGCCAAATAGGGTTTGAACCTGTTATAAAAGGATGTAACTCGTGGAGAGAGTGATCTTCTCTCTTATCTATCTCATTTCATGCTTATACATGGTTCTATTGGGTTCTACTATCCATTGGTGCACTATCTTGGTGATTGCTTGCAATTCTATGTGTAGAATGATCTATATTTGTTATTTTTGGATCCACACATGTGAAATACAGTAGCTTGCTGGTTTTGTACGGACAGCAACAGTACATAATCATTTCATTCAAGTTTGATCAAGTTCTATTAATGTTTGCATCTCAAATTGTGTGTAGATGCTGATTTTTCTACATTGGTGAGATTGGTAGTGTATTTCTCTTTCTAACCAAAGATCATTCAAGTAGATTGGATCTTAAGGATTTGAAATCTTTCACATGGTATCAGAGCTTGTGTTTCAGGTTATGAAGGAGGAAATCAGATCTATCAATGATTTGGTGAAGATATCAAGTCTAGAGCATGCTAAAGAGGATTCTACACCAAAATCGGATTTTTTGCTTTTGTAGATGGATCTTTTCGGCGCGTGGGTGTATATGCTCGAGATTTTCTTTAGCTCGCGCGCATTGATCTGATATCAGTATGGATCAAGATGAAAAGTATAAGGAATATAAGAATTTTCAAAGGGAATATAAGAATCCTCTTTGCAAAGATTTCGAAGTGTGTGATCGTTCAAAAGGCAAATATCAATAATGTGAAAAGTATGAAGCCTCATAAACTCTTAATGGCAATACTAGACATTGTCTAGTTTGATCTACAGTTCCTTAAATAGACAAATGAGAGATTTCTTGGCAAACCTCTCACAAATGGCACTTTTCACAAAAGCTAGAAAGTACCGTAAAAATCTTCCCACTCAATAGATTTTTAATCTCTCTGACGTTGCCCTGGCCTTTCTGATGCCTCCGGGACTGTGTCTTCGTTCCCCGCTGATGATTCTGAGTTCCAAAACCTTAAAAATACACCAAGGAAGCATTCCTTCCGGTTGTTTTTGTCTCTCCAAGCTTTCACCTCTTATTAAAGACTTTCTCACTTCATTACGGAGCATGTGACAAGTTGTATCCACTGATCAAGCACGTAGGACCATCACAACTCTGATACCATGTCAATAATCAGATAAACAAGCATTCACCATAAGCAATCACCAGAAAGTGGAAGAAGAACACGCACTCTCACTCAACACTCTACTCACATTGAATGTGAAATGTACAAATAAACCATGAACCCTGATAGAGAGAGAAAACCTAGGAATAGACTACTAGACTAGCCTACGGCTAGTTATACCTGGTAACATTGTCAACAATAAAGTACATCGTGAACTGTAACAATGAAATTTATCATTGATTTCTAACAGGCCAGCTAGTTTGACCAGTTTAGGGTGGGTCTAGTGGAGGATACAAACGACTGAGGAAATTTGTGATGTTATTCTTCAATCCTGGAATGTGGTGAGCAGTATAATCAAAATGGTCAAACCATAACGACCATCGAATCAAACATGCGTTGCCAATTGCTTCAACCTTCTTGCTTTGAAGAAAATTGTTGAAGTTCTTTAGATCCTGCGCAGGATGAAATGCTGGTGCATGATAAAAAAATCTAAATGCAGTGATCATATTTTTGGCAGCAAGTAATTCCCGATGAGGAGATGAATATCTACTTTGGGCTGGTGTAAGGAGCTAGATGCAAAATGACAAACAGCTAAGGTAAAATCAGGCTGTTCTTCGCATAAAATACCTCCCCAAGGCAAGGAGACTTGCATCAGTATAGACGATGAGGTGCCCAGTAGTTGGCAGTTGGAGGGGCAGCAATGCAGCACAGTAATGATGAATAAGATTGACATAGTCTTGGTGCGCATAAGTCCATTGATGAGGCCTCTCGTGTTTGGTGAGCAAACTTCGGAGTGGCTGGATCAGCATAGCTAAATTGGGCAAGCTCCAATTTATCCAATTCAAACATCCAAAATATTTCCGAATATCGGTTACAGAATGGAAATCAGTCATTTATGTGATCATTTTCAGAACATGGGGTTGCAGCTTAATTTTGCCATTACAAATCGTAACACCAAAGAAATTGATTTCAGCACGAACAAACTCTGCTTTGGTGTGAGATAAGACAAGACCATGGTGTTCGATACATTCATGAAATTTCTACAGATGAGAGAGATGATGTTCGAAGGTCTTACTGAAAACCAGTAGATCATCTATGTATGCAATAAGAAATGCAGACAAAGGTTTAAAGGATCATATCAATTCTGTGTTGGAATTCGGCAGGTGTAGTCTTCAAACCGAATGGCATGACAACCCTTTGATATAAACCCTGTGAGACTGAAAAGGAAATTTTGTAGCGGTCAGATGGATGCATCTTGAACTACCAAAACCTAGACTTGAGGTCGAATTTAGAAAACACACAGGCACCTTGGATTCGATGAACCAAATCATCCTTTAAGGGCAACGGATATTTGAAGCTTTTCAAATATTTATTGAGTGGCTTATAATTTATCACAAGTCTTTTTTTGCCACATTTTTGCTCGGAGTGTTCATTTACATAGAAGACCCGGCATGCCCAGTTGCTAGTACTAAGCTCAATAATGCCTTGGGCGAGAAGTTGTTGGATTTCAGTATCACAGAGCACACGATCAGAAGGCGACATATAAGAGTAAGTAGCCTTTGTAGGGTTTGTCTGAGGTACTTCAGGAAGCCTGATAAAATATTGCTCCTTGTCCCAGAAGGCAACGGGGTTCTCATGTGCAAAGGTCAAGATTTGTTGGAAAATACCTGAGATCTGTGACTGATACTGAGTGACTTGGTACTCAAACCATTTCAGAAAGCGACCTGAACAGTAGTCCATTTTGACTAATGAAACATTATTACATTGAACAGAGATTGGATAAACCAGGGGAATGGTATACTTTGTAGCAGCATGTGTAATAATCAAACAATCTTGTTTCAGAGTCAGAGGACATAATCATTTCAAAACATCATAACCTATGATGAAATCTACAGAATGGTGTGGTAAGCCTTTGAATTTCACCAATAAACTGAGGGATCCAAACATAGCAGGACCGGTCACACTTTGATGTAAGAGACCAGGTTTGCTGTTGGAATATATCACTTGGACTGGATTGGGTTCAAACTGTATCATGTGCGGTGGAAACAGTTTCAGATTGGCGCAAGAAATGTAACAGTAACCGTGTCTATCATTTTAGTCAACAGAGGCGTTTGATCAGGAGACATCATACAACGGATGTTAATGTGAGGAATATAAGAGACCGAATTTTGCAGCACATTAATGGGCTCGAGGGGTGGCATGTCATCATCAGCTTCAGAGGAGGAAGTAGAACTTTCAATAGTACGAGGAAATGAATCAGCAGGAAGACTTTGAACTTGATGTAATTTGATTTGAGGTTGTTGTACAAATAAAATTCCTCCAAGAAATTCTCCTTTATGAATCATATACAAAGTACGTGACTTATTGAAGAGATGAATGCAAATCGTTTGAGGAACTGTATATGCTTGTAATAGAGGTAAAAATGTATGAGACAACTTACAACTTCAAAGGATGAATGGTCTGTACTTGAAAGTAATATCCTTTGGGTGGTTCAATCTAAATGCCAGTATCTACAGTGTAAGTCTCTTTTAAGGAAATTGGAATCGTTGTACGGGCTTTAATGAGATATAGATCAGCTCGGGTTGTGAATTTCCATAGTGGATTATGGGCAGAAAACAATGCTAATTTGGACATGATGTTAGCAACAGAAGTAAGCAGTTAGTTCTTCATCAGAAGGAGTAGGGAGGACCAGGTTGAGGTGTTGGGAAAGGACTTTGATTTTGGAACACACTGAAAGAGCAACGATGAATAGGGGACTGATCGGGCGAACTCATTTCATATATACTTTTGGCAGGAGTCCGTCCCGCTAAGATGTCAGATATCCGGGGATCGGGGGAAGTCTGATGGGCGAATTGTCTTTGGGAAATTTTGTTCATCATAGGGAAGTAAGGCCGTGGAGGTTTTGGGAGAAAATGTCTTTGGAAATGCTCAAAGGAGTTGGGAGACAGATCATTGAAATCTTCATGAGTGTCATCTTGGGAGTCTTCTTATATAGGAGCTTTTCCTTTTCGGTGATCTAACATATTGAGGGGACAACAGCCGTTAGATGTAACAGCATTGAAGGATATAACTCAGGAGAAGAGTCTGAATCTGAACTCAAGGTGTCAGAACTCCAATCAATGGCTATGGCGTCACAAGTGGCTGAATCATGGAGTTCATATTCCAACTGTTCTTTAAGCTGGATATTATTGAATTGTTTTTTCTTAGTCTTATCCGGACAGTTCTTGGCCCAGTGGCCAGATGTACCACGTAATTGTCGTTTGGGCTCATAGTGGACAGGTGGCATATTCTTATTGGATCAAATAGGAGAAGTTTAAACCCATATTCGTTTGGGCCTATCAATTGAAAGGCCCAAACTTCAATTACGACAGGTAGCAGGCTTGAGTAGGCCTGCTACCATGTAGCATGCAGCCTTCAATGCACCTCGTCGCAGGGCGGCTCGGGCATGCTACAACCGGTAGCGGGCCTGCTCACGCCTACTACCTAGTCCATATAAAACATGGTTTGGGATTGATAGTTGGGTGAGGTATACAAGGTGAGGACGGATAGGACGACTAGCAGGCAGAGAAGGGCAAGGATGTCGAAAGATTCTAGATGTCTTGATAGGACAGGAGCATTTACGAAAGGAATGCAAGCAACCGAAGTCTCGGGTTGGGAAATTCGATTTACAGAATGAGGCTGAGGGTTTGCTACGGGAAATGGTCTTGCTAGCAAATCGGAGGGTACATAGATTGTGAAATGGTTTGTTGTATGAGACTAAGAGATATAGTGTCAATGTCGATTCTTTTGTCGGCAAGCTTTTGAAGGACCAAGGTAGACAAGACGGCGGCAACTTGTGAATGAAGGATAACTTAATAGCGCTATCGTGGTGTCCTTGAAAAAGATAAATGAGCTGCTTACAATATACTGTACAAACTCATATATTCGATTTATATCACAAAGTTGGGTTCTATTAAATGTCTCTTTTGCTTCTGTGGCTTCGTCGGTTTTACTACCAACAAATTCTGCGTACAAGGCTTCGATGAAGCAAGTGGGAGGAGTGGTCGCTTGGAAAATTTTAGTAGTCTTAAGGGCAGGATCTAGGTGTTCCCACCAATACTAAGATTACATGTAAAGCCTTTGGAAGCAATTGTGATTGCTTGGCTAGGTGTAAAATTCTTGAAGTCCATGGTGTATTGTAGTCATGCAAATAGATACTGTAACATTTGAATGATTTTAGTAGTGTTAGCAACATCTATATTGTATACCAGGAGTTCACCGACTTTTGAGACTGTTGAAGGGGTCGTGGAAGCTTTAGTAAAATCATCAGGTCGAGAGCGTTTGCTAGCATGAGATGGTTCAGGTGGGGGAGTGGCAACCGTATTGATTGCGAAATAATCATTTGGAGCTTGATGGTATGGTGTGGAAAATGTAAAGATGGGGTCTGTGTGCATAGGTTCCATGAGTGATTCAGGAGTTAGAATGGCAATAAGATAGGCAATCTAATCTGAGATGTCATACAATGCTCGAGACTGAAAGTTCAACACTCTTTGCTCATGGGTAAAAGAGTTGTTGCAAGGAATATTGTAAGGCTGGCATTCAAATCGAGTGGTGTTATCTAGAAGGGAACAGAGTTGAGGCCAGGAGCCATGATCAGGACCTTCCAGTATAGACAAAGGGTAAGTTGAGGACGATGATGCTTCAAGGGAAGACAAGAGTTGAGAACACAAACAGCAGATGTGTGGAGCATTAAAAGCGACTTCATGTTGACAAACTGGTGTACGAATACGTTGTGATGTTGTTTTCTGCATGCGAGGAACTGGAACTGGGAAATCAGATATTGGCCAGGCAGAGTGGTAGGTTGGAACTAGCAAGGAGATGGTGGTTGGATGTCATTAGCAAGTGTTGGTTGTATATCTATATGCCAATTTTCAGGGAGCTTAATGTCTGCCCATGAGATCTGTTCACAAGTAAGGACCTGGTTTTCCTTATCAAAACTGATCATAATATCTTGTCCTTTTAGATTCTTACCTTTTGAGAGACCTTCATACACGGTTGGCATACAATCGTTAGTCCAATCTTCCCTACCACGCATTCAACCATATCGTAGGTCTTGCCCTAATATCACCGTATCAGGGCATCCGCAATATTGATCAGTATAAGACAAGTAATCCTATAGCTACATAACATTAACATAGCTTTACATTAATGAAGCCCTAGTCAATTCCAAGAAGTGGAAAAGGTGTAGTTTGGTCATAGAGGTAAGTAATAGGGCATATCCATGCCATTCTGCACCTATCAATACTAGTGAAGTTTTTTGGTACCTAATGGACCCTATGTACAAAGTGAAGTTTTTTGGTACCTGATGGACCCTATGTACGAACCCTTGGGCAAATCTATGTCATTCAAGCTGCCCAAGGTAAATCCATGCCATTCAGGTTAACCAAACACTACACCGATTCATGATATTAAGATGTCAAACAACTGTAACTTAATAAACCGCTATAGTCCATTATTGTGTTTTGATGCAGCAAGTAAAGTGTGTAAGTTCTCGTAGGTATCAGGGTACCTCCGTACCATCCAAACTCTCATGGAATCGTGAGAAAATCTGCAGTGTCGTAGATTTTGACTTGTTCACCTATGTAAAGACCTTTGTTTTTATGCAAAATTGCATCTTCGGTTGACGAAAAGATAAGAGAGTGGTAGGAAAGTAAAACTTGTGGCTATTTAGATGAAAGAAGATTAACTCCAACATTGTTGGCCAAGGAATGATATTTGATAGCATGGGGAGCTAGGTGATGAAGCACATGAGCTTGTGAGAGAATTAAAACACTACATGGAAAATGTGAATGAGATATTGTTCACATTGGTCCTAGACATGAGTCACCTTGGGCACCAACAAAATCTTATCAACAAACATGCCATTGGTCATCTCACACTCCTTCAAACTCATGTGTTGACTTTGTCAAGGAAGTGATCCAAACAAAAGATGTCCTAATATTTTATGTGGACCCATCACACTCAATTCTTGTCCAATTTTTGCATTGTCTTGCCTTATCACCTCAGTAGAGTCTCTCTCTCTCTCTCTCTCTCTCTCTCTCTCTCTCTCTCTCTCTCTCTCTCTCTCTCTCTCTCTCTCTCTCTCTCTCTCTCTCTCTCTCTCTCTCTCTCTCTCTCTCTCTCTCTCTCTCATGGATGCCACTCTAATTTACATTTTCTACTTGATATTATAAGCTTTGCAAGGTATATGACCCTTAAAAAGTTTTTTGGTGGAAAAAATTTAAACCTCCACCTACATTGATTGCATTTTCAAAGGTCAAGATCACTTGCCTCATCCTACGGCTACAAGTGGCTCCTTTCTCTATAGTTGATTGCACCTATATTAATGGTGGGGTGCTTCATCTTCTCCTCCCACGCTTTCTTGCACTCTCCTCCCACGCTTTATTGCACTCTTCTCATTCTCCTCTTGGCAAGACAATTCTGGAGCTCTCATCGCCCTCCCTCTATGCCATCGCTGGCCAAACATTTCTTATATGAATGAATACTGCTAGTCGCTGGCCAGAAGCATATGTGGTGTATAGTATACATTGCCCATCACTGCTCAGTAGGGTATATATAATCTGCCCACTCACGATCTTACAAACTATCGCTGGCCAGAGGAGAGAATACTCTATATGTATGCTTGCATATAACATACATGAGGCACCCACTCTTCAAGCGTGCTCACTACTATTCTGTATGTCTGAATTGCGACTCAACATTGTCTTTCCAGCATACTATCTTACGTATCGTAGGGTAGCTCTTTACATAAATCGTTATGGAGAAGCACATCGCGATTGACCAGCGATTCATTATCATTCTACAATCCAACGATGAGCTTTTTTGATGTTTTTCTAATGTATGATCTTTATTATCACAATGAGCACTTGAGATACATATATGTTGTAACTATACTTGCTATCAAATCTGGCTTTCAACATTATAGCAGCACTGTAGCACGAGTTTTAGCATCGTATCATCGGTTTCCAGCATACTGCCAAAAAAAGGTATGATCACTACTACCTGAACTTTACCATGCAAGAATTCAAACAAACGTAAATTAGATCTCTATTGACTATTCCTTCAGCCCATGACTCTAACTCAGAGAAGGGTATGATAGATAAAACTACTATTCTCAATTGAAATGAACAAGTTAGATTGTATTGCACATAATTTTTTATACACAAAAGTGCCACGAATTATTTCACATCTCAATTGCCTTATTTTTTGAATGACCTGATTATCATTCGAGCTAATAAAGATCACATCCTTTTGATTGGTACAAATTTCATTGACTATGATTTCTACATCCTTGAAGGATAAACAATCGATATAGATATAAGAGAATAAAAAGTGAAAAATGAATTTGTTTTTCAACTTTCATTAAGAGCATGTTGTATAATAGATGACAAGGGACACTGACACTTTGTCTTGAGCAAGATTTGCATGCATCTACTATCATCTATGTACCTTTAACTAATCTAGTGAAAAAATCTTCTTTATGAGTACTACGTTCCTCAAATTGCAATTACTCAAACATGGATAATTGTATGAACTATTAATTAAGTATACTATATTTCCATGTTCATTTGGCCTACAATCAATATATCTATACACCACATTACATGTCATCCTGTTGTTCCTTTATGGAGCATACACCTAGATGCAATTCATATATATATCTACATCTTCTAATAATGCTTGCGCAGAGCATGTAAGTCACTCCAATTGTATCATTCTCCCTTGAACGCCATGAGCATGACATAACTATTTGGAGGAATGTCTACAAGAGTGTGAATGTACAAGCTAAGGTTCACATCTAGATGTGAAAAATGTGAAAAGAGAGGCAAAATCTAGCTTGAAAGAGTTTGAGATATTTTGGTGAGGTGTCCAAATGTTGTAAATGGAAAGTAAATCCTAAATCCCCTTTCTTAATGAGTGGGAATCAATTTGTACTCAATTTATTATAGGTGGAAGAGGTGGATCTCAAGTACCTAAACTAGGTGGTCTTCTAGGAAGGTTAAAAATCTTGTCACATGGATTGACCACAAGTCAACAAGCCATAGGTCATGCTAGGATAAAGGATGTTGGATTAGAATTTCAATAAGAAAGGAAGCCATAATCTTGTGAATCCAAGTTCTCCTATGTGCATACTACAGTTTGTGAAGAGAGATTGATAGAGCTTGAAGCATTATGATTTTTCTACAATTCTTGCTATCTCGAGTTGGTGTGGTGATACTACTCTTGATGATTGATGTAATGATAAATTAAAGAGCTTGATTACTCTCATCTATAGTAGAATACTTGGGATTGATGTTTATGATCCTTTTATGAGTGGTTCTTTGAATCATGCTCTTGTCAAGATAGATCAAGATTGGGGGAAAAGTTAACCATCCCTCCACTTGAGCCCAATCGTTGCTTCATTATCGTTTGAAAGCCAAAAAGCCATACCTCCTCTTTTGCAATTGAAACTACAAGTTATGAAAACACATTTGGCCCTCCCTACAACAAAAAGACAAGCTTCCTACTCTCTCATTTGATTTTATTCTTTTTTGGTGATGGATCTAATCACTTGGACAACTTACATCTTATTTGGAATACTTGCAAGATTGCTACTCTCTAGCAAATTTGATTGGCATTAACTATCTCAAGTTTGGCGAAACTCACTTTATGGGCAAATTGTTTGGAGACCAAGCCATCCATGTTTGGCGACGGAAGATACTCTATCACAATGCAATCAATCATGTTTCAATTATGTTGTAATAATTGTAATAAAACATCAAGGATGAGAGCTTTTGCTTACCATGTTTCAAATATTTCACTCCAATGTTTTCTAGTAGAGAACTTTGTTGGTTGCAATAGGGCCGTTTTGGACTCTCTTTTTTTTCCAATGGCTTTTTTGCACTTAATGTGACTTAGTATATTTTATGTGGCACTTAACCCATGGTTCCAAGATCCGTTTTCAGACAAGTTAGTAGCTATATTCAATATGATGAAATGAAAATTGAACCATAGCTTTGAAGTATTGCATTTAATGAGGCCAAAATGAAGTTAGAATAGTAAATATATATCTAAAATCTATCCCACCCCCCAAAAAAAAAATTAATATTGAAATTAAATCTAAATTGTGGAAAACTTTTTTTTATTTTATTATATTAAGCAATTATCTTAAAGGGCAACAATTGTTCTCAGAAATTTACACATATCACTTGCAAAAATTTCAAAATGGTCTCACTTGGATTCAATATGAATGTGCATTTTAAGTGCGATAAATTGGTGAGGTGCAATGTGGGTCCATAGCTAGATTTAAATTGGACCTTTAGATGTGTGATGTCATATTGACCATTGAGTATCATGTGTTGACATTCAATTGGATATGAAAAGGAATTAGCACTAATCATGACTACAAGAAAAGAGGCCTTTTTTAGTACAAAAAGGCCCTCATGGATAATTAGAAGCAATGAATGTTAGGCCTTTGTTTTACTTGAAGGAATGAAATCCTTGTTAAACATAACGATTTCATATGATACTCCCTAGACTTATGTTAGAGTTTCTCCCTCAATATTGGACTATAATATCACCCATAACTCTCCGGCTAAATGTTGTTGTGCATTTTGTCCAAAATCAAATATTAGCTAAGCTGTGTTAAAATTTAGAAATTATTTTTATAAACTTTGCCAAAATGAGAATTTATTAGTAATATGACCTGAAAGTGAGATGATGTTATTGTATAGCTGGGAGGAGCGAATGTGCTAATGAGAGCCTAAGTTTTTTGCAGACATGTATTAAGTTAGGGAGGGCTAATTTTCTTGAAATTCAAAATTGATACACAATTTTTTTGTTTTGATTTAAATCAGAATTCAATGAGATTCATAGGTGTCATGTCACACGTTCGTCCACAAATGGCTTGAAAGGCCACATTCTAATAAACTACCTTATGCCAATGAAAGCGATAGACCATAAGATAGAGTTATTGTGGAGAATCAACCTGCCTTTTGGTAACCATTCTGCTTTAGTGTTAGATTCAGATACACCACTTGAGAGAAATATTTGTTGTGATTCATGCTCTTAAGACACGGACACCTAGAGTTCATGGTTTGTATACCTAAGATGTTTACGTAACACACCTGATCTTAGAGATCGGAAGGCTAGGTGAGCCGGCAATGTTCAGATTTTTTAGGCCCATGCCATCATACTGGTACATTTGTCACCTTGCCTAGTGCCAAATAATGTGAAACCAAAGGGATTTTTGTTCTATTTTAGGGATATATTTGGAAGACATGACAAATGCATAAACTTCTTTGGTTATGATGCACTAGTTTTGACATGTAGCACTGCCTCTCAAGTCAAGATTGTGTAAAATGGCCAGTGCAGTTTGTAAGTCCAATGGATAAATCTAAGTAAAAAATAACACAAAAACTTGAAAACTCATAGAAGATTTTGCATGAGGAAGTTCCTGTGGAGTACTAACATACTTTTGTCATACTTTAAGATTGTAAAGCAAAACTTTGTTGCTTCAGATAAATGCTAAACCTTCAATGTATTATAACGAGGGAACATAGTAAAACCTAAAACGCATCCATTCAGAATAAGTCCCTAGAAGGATGACAGAAGTCTGGTACTGAATGCTGAAAAAACTCATGTTTTCGTCTGAGGTGAACAGACATCAAACTATGAAACAGTTGCTGACAAAATTTTGTGAGTGCAGATAATTGAAAACGTTTGACTAAAAAATCCTGAACAATGATTATAGCTGCTACCAGTCAGCAAGAATCTTAGAAGCCTTGCTGTCCAATTACAAAATGCTATCTGTTAAACAATCTCTAGTCTTAGATGGAAAAACTCATAAGGAGGAAATGAACAAGCACAAATAACAAATTCAAAATATTGTGAAAGTGGTACAATTATACAAATAGGAGCTTCAAACATTCTGACAAGTCCAGACCAGTAGTAGCATCAGTATAGGTAGTGAAAGAAATCACAACAAAAGTTCAGAAACCAGGTGAAGTGGTTAGCTCCCACTTTGTGCCTGTAACATGAAGGACAGTGATGGTCAATTTTATAAGTCAAGTCACTATCGTGGATAAGTTGGAAGTAACACTTATAAACTCATTGTTCAAGGAAAGCTTAGAAGACAATTCTCTACCAGCAGGTGAAGTCTGGACTCTCAACAACTATCAATAATTTATGCTGAGGCATGTATGACATACCTCATAACACTGTAGTAACCTAAAAAAACTAGCAAGCCATTAGTAGAAAAATATGGAAGCAATCAAATAGACAAAAAAATACTAATATATAGTTCATCTGCCAGTAGCCTTACTATGAAATCACATGTTGAAGCTGCAACCAAAACAGAAAATTAGCATCTAGAGTGTGTGGGCTAGTAGCATTGCCCGAAGCAAGGTACATCTGCAAACTATGCAAGGTACAGAGACATCTCATTGAGCACAAAGAACCACTAGACCAGTTGTACAGATAGATGTGGGTGTGTGTGTGTGTGTGTGTGTGTGTGTGTGTGTGTGTGTGTGTGAGAGAGAGAGAGAGAGAGAGAGAGAGAGAGAGAGAGAGAGAGAGAGAGAGCATTGGCAGTAGACTTTCAGAGGATATGCCTTAAGTAGACATTGGCAGCAGTAGAGCTAGAGAAAGGGTTGTTATTTCAAAACACAGAACAGTTTCTTCTGTTCCAGGGGTTTCAGTTCAGAGACTGGTTTCAATCTTGAAAAGATGGCACTAAAAATTCATTCTGCCTTTCGTAGTCATTGTTTCATTTTCAAAGGCCTTTAATAAACAAGTTAGAATCACATTGCAGACAGTCGTACAAAGTTTTAAACTAAGCAAAATCACACAACTTACCAAAGACACGGATAAAGTGATAGGAAGCCCTTCAAGGAAATAAATGAAAAGTTTGTTGAAAGAACCAACTATTAAGATAACAGTCTGAAGATGCTTTGCTCCTTTAATAAGTATATTATATCAAAGTATGGTAACTTTAATGGTGCTCTATGTGAAGCCAATTCTAACTGTAGTGCGACATATGAAGCCAACTCTATATACCTACACTATAGTCAGCTCTAATTGCCATCTTCATCGGACGTTTTCAAGTATGTTGGCTCAGAATCATCTCCTGTCTGCCCAGTTACTGTGCTTCCACCTTCCACAGACCCTGCATGCATTGAAGTGATTCCTGCGTCAGGTCTGCTTCCTCCTCGCAATTCTCCACCCAAACCAATGTGAGTCTGTATAACATCTGGAGAGTTTCCAGCATTGCCTCCACGACTAAACTCTGTGAAGTTAGTGGAAGCAGGACCATTTCCACCTATTCCAGAATCAGTCTGGGACATAGACATACCCTTATTTCCACTGGGCATTATATTACGCTGGCTAGACATGACGTGATACTGTTGCTGCTGAGAATGTAAAAACGATTGTGCTTGTTGCATGTACTGCAAAGAGTTCTGTCCAACTTGTCCAAGAAGTGATTGCTGCGACACCTGCTGAGGCTGTTGCTGCATATAATGTTGTCCACTCTGCATCATTGAACTTGGCAGAACCTGCATGGAAGGTGCAACCTGCGACCAAAATATCGATAGTAGACTCATGTGCCTAAAATTCAAAGAACACTCCAGCCTTTGGCAAAAACGGGGATAGGTGCAGCTGCAGACTTATAGAAACTACTTGGCCATCTGGCAACACTACTAGTATTCATCTGGACCATATGGTAGTAAGTTTGCAGATTTTGGACCCGTAGCTGCAAATGGCCCACAGGTTATGGCCATCGGCCAATAGCAGGCTGCGGCCCATAACAAGCTATTTCTCAATGAAGTCATGCGGCACATTACATAACTGCAGATAAGTACCTATACCATTTGTATTAACTGCAGATACCTGCAGTTACTAGATTTAATAAAGTCTACTGAAGAAAGTACCCTGACAAGTGAATATATGGCAAGTTTACCAGCACACATAACAGACATAATACCAAGCAGCTGAAGTCCGTATCAACAGGTATACTGTTCTTATTGACATTCATGAATGAAAAGTATATTTAGTTTTCCTCAAGCTGAGGACCATAAGTGACAATTATCACTGGCTAATTGGTCAGACAATAGATCCTAGACTAGGATAGCTCAATTTAGCTTAGCTTCATACTAGTTCAATAGCAAATAAGAGCAGATCATTCTTCAATCGCTGATATACGTTCATGTCATCTACGATTTTACAGTCTCTTCAGGTTCTATTAATGCTCTATGTATGTTCTGGGCCTTAACTTGGTACCAGAGCACACACTTGACAGAAATGGGTGCTATGAATAGCAGTCAACCCATATATGGTGGGATCTAGTGTACATGTTTTGGTGAAACTCCTAATTTTCATAATTTGGATCCATTTTGCATTGACATCATATTCCAACTCCTAGAAGCTACTCACTGAAAGGGAGCAATTACAGTGCCAATTCCAGCTATTATATTGTAAGGGTACCAGAAATTTAAGAGATTCCAAAACTGGCACTTTGCAATTTGGTGCTTGATTTTCCAAAAAATGTTTTTGCATTACCAGTGTCTTAGCTGCAGATCGAAGAAGAATCGCTACTTCTATTATAGGTTTGTGTTGTAGGCTGCAAATCCAAACATTGATTGTGAAGTTCCAGTTTTCAGCCAATCATTTTGTTCGGTTGTGGTAATGTCACCAGAGGATGTGTGGTCAGATTTGAATTTAATTACCACCACAAATTGATTTTAAGATCCAATTTCACTCCAGCTTTGTCTGTTCAGGTATAGGCTAGTTGTGAGGCACTAACAGATCTAACATTATTTTACAATTTGTTGGTGTTGCTTGCTGGGAATTAAAAAATCTGCTGTCATTTTTTTGAGTAAAGAAGCCTAAAACTTGCTATTTCCTACGTGGGTGCAGTTTCATACTGAAAGTCGATTTTGCACCTAGATTGGTGCTTGAAGTTTTGAACAGAGACCTTTATCACTAGTAGGTTGCAGGAAATTAGCTGCCACCTATGCTCTCTAATTTGGCAGTTTGTATGCTCACATGCCCATAGTTGTGATTCGTGAACATAAAGCGGGCCTTGCCTGCTATTTGGGTTTTGAACTCGTTTGTGATAAGTTTTATGCCATTTGAAGAATGTTATTTACATGTCAAACATATCTAGATAATAGAATACTTTACAAAAAAATTAGCTTGTACTTTTCAAATGATGAAAAATTTTAAGATTACTCTTTTGAAAATTCCAGTTTGGAATTCATATCAGATAACATTTGCTTTGCCTTTCTTTGAAAGTAAAGTGGCCATTGCATCTTGCAAAATAAGCTTTAGGGCAATGCCATACATCCCATTTATCAACATCGCAAGATAGCACTAGTATATCAAAAAGTACCAGCTAACAAAAGCTGATTCAATCGTCATACACTAATGATTTCCAGATATATGCTCAGTAGGTCAGAGAGAAGCTCATAATTATCCACATGAGATATCTTGAACTCTATGACTATTTCAGCTGAGAAAATAAAATCAAAATACTTCAAAATATGTAACCACAGAACTACTACAATCATCCGGCACACACACAGGGGGGTCCGTGAGGTTTCGATAATACAAAATAGTTTTAGTACATGAAATAGATTGAACTGAACAATATGGTCCAAAACTAGCAAAACTAGTTCAAATTCACCCACTCAACCTGCATGTAGAATTTATGTCAACCATTCAACCACTTTAAACTAATTGCATGTGAGACCTTAGATGGCAACTAATTACGTGAGAGAAACGATGTGAGAGAAACGATGTGACGGAGCAGGATCCAATGACCTGTCTAGGTGCCCACTGCCCCTCCGCATTTGGTCACTGATCACTGTGGTCCAATTACATTAAGAGGGATCCTGACCATATTATGAAGTCTTCTAGAGCTTCTTTCTCTTCCCATAACTTTAGTTTTCTGTTTGAACATTGTCACCGTGGCACTGTTCTTTGATCATTCATGCCTCCTGATTGATTGAGTCCTCTCTTCTACTCCAGTCCTCTTGAAGTTTTGCCTTGCTGGACAATGAGGTTCTTTAATGTGATAGTGCATCTTCTTGTCAATCCCCAAAAATAGGTTCCTAGCATGCAATGACCGCCCAACTTATGCTTGTACATATGCTCTTCCATAAGTTCGCTTCCGCATGCCATTTGGAAAATCAAAGTAGGCCTTCATTTTGCATGGTACTTTAGCTGCCTTGACGGCATTGTATTTGAATGGTATGTCAAGATTTCCTTGCACATTTTTTGATCCCTTGCCTAGGGCTTTGAAGATGATGATCTTCCTAAATTTTCCATCCTAGGCTTAATCATAGTAACTTAACCACAGACTAGAGAACACATTAAGGAAAAGATAGACAGCAATAAATGGATAAAGTAGCAATCAACTACAAAGATTGTTGAATGAACATGAATTGTTGTCAATAGCTGATCCCCTAAAAGGAAGACCTACAAAATCTCCTACAAAGAACTCAAGAAATATCAAGATCATAAACTACTAACCGATTCAGACCCAACAGATTAGGGCTTAGTGACACAGGCAAGAATCCTATAAAACCACATCTGGAATGATAGACGGTAGGCCCTGAAATAACAAGTGGAGCATACAAAGTAATAATTGGGTCCAAGGGCCCCCATGATGTCAAATAATGTCAACACCGTGATATGATGGCCTATGTATTCACGATTGTGATGTATGGCCATAACACTCCCCTAATGATGAAAATGCTGCCCTCAATGTGGATTGTAAGAAGAACACAAGGTAAAATGAAAATGCTGATCTAAGTGCAATCAGATGGTGGTGGCCCAAGGATAAGGAATAGGAGCCAATGAAGTCTGAGAATCAATAGAGGCAGCAAGCACTCCAGCCCTGATGTTGCAGTATTCATGTATAAGCAAAAACATCAATGGATTCCCTATTAGAAGTAATAAATGATAATGTTAGTTTCCCATAGGTTACTTTGACCCAAAAGGTCGAGACTTGTGTAACCATGGGTTAGGTTTATTATTTAGACCATGTTAAGTCAGTTTTAGTTGAGTTGGACCCAATTTTGGTCCAGTAGTAATTCGTGGGTCCAAGTAAAGTCTAATTATGTTAAGGGACCCTACTTGACTTTTGGGGGTACCCTATTATTAGTAGTGGGTCTTGGAAGGTTCTAGAACTTAGAGTTTGGAAGAGTCTAGGCCCTTGGAAGGCCTATTTATATGTACTCTTTGTTCATTTGTAATTCATTCCCTTTCAAGCATTGCTACTACTTTCTCTCTCCTTGAGGGCGCCTAACCCTCTCCCTCTTCTTCTTCCTCTTTTTCTTCTTCTTGTATATGGAGATTGAATGTTAGAAGGATCTTGGCACTTTGATTTCCTACATGGTATCAGAGCCATGGATCTTCTATGCTTGATTTAGGGCGCCCTACCAAAAGAGATCGTCTTCACTTAGGGATCACAAAAATTCAGCACCTTTGCTGATTTTTTGGAGTGAAGATCCGTTTTTTGACTTTTTTCCGTTTTGCAGGAGGGCGCCACACATCAAAGAAGATAACAGGATTTTGGGCGCCCAAAAATCAGGTTGTTGTTTGCTGATTTTTCAGGTTGCAAGAAGGCGCCATTAATCATCTTCTTCGGGGCTTCTTTTAGGTCGCCCACATCTGTGTAGGTTTATCCTACTTCCGTTGGTCCGCTGCTGCCCTATTTTTCAGATTTGCTCTTTTGCAGGAGGGCGCCCATCTACAGGCACTTTCTATTCTTCTGATTTGGCTGAAAAATCAGCACCCTTGCTGATTTTACAAAGTGAAGATCCGCTTCTTTTTGCTTGTTTCCAGGTGTGGAAGAAGGCGCTAATTTTTTTGTGATGATCCAATCACATTCCGAGGCTGAAAATTGGACAGCATATTACTATTTGTAGGGTGTTGCAACAGCCCTATCCGTGTGTGTATTGTTCACACTTTTTGGCAAGAAAGAAGGGTTCCGAAAAAAGCTTTGTTGGAGGCTAACCTGATTCTTTGCTTGCTGGTTTTTGAGTTTGTAATGCAATTTCAAGCTGAAATTTTCAGCACACAAGGCTTGTAGGAGGGCGAGTTCCTACATCCATCTAATGTGTGGTTTCGACACATTCTGGTGCTGATTTGTCAGATTTGATACTTGCTGGTTTTTGTGTCTTTTAGGGCACATTTAGGGTTTGAAAAAGTTTATCTTCTTGGCTAGTTCTTATGGCAAGAGATTTGGGAGCAATTTGTACTTGTTCAGGTGAAGATAGTTTGGATGGCACCAACTATTCTTCATGGAGTTGCAAGCTGAGATTTTGCATCGACGTGATGATCAAGATTTTATCGGTAACAAGATCTATCTTATATCATTTGAGATTTTTGCAAGACCTCTAAAAGTGCTTGGGAAACACTTTTAAAGATGTACCGAATAAAGGATTCATCATCATGCTTTCTCCTCTCTACTTCATCCTCTTTGAAGGTAGAAGAGCAAAGTCATGCAAAGTTTGATCATTGTCTTTCTACAAGTACAAGTTTGCATCGGAATGTTGGTATGGTAAAGCATTCTTTTTCTCTTGAGCCATTTGTTGCAAATGATGGATGCATTAGTGAAGAACTTTATGAGCAAGCTTCTCAAGATAATGTTTTGGAAAAGGCTGAAATCAAACATTCTTTGAAGCCATTTTGTACTAATGGAGGAGGGGAAAAAATCACGTCAGTTAGTACATTGGTTCAAAGTGGTGTGTTGCTGGATTTTTTGGGTGTTCAAAGTGGCAAGCTGTTGGTTTTTTTCTTGAAGATGGTGGACACCAGATTCAGCCATGGTTTATTGATCATTTTCAGCCTATGTTACATCGTGAGCATCCTATTATGCATCGGGAACGGCCTGTGGAAGGTTTTTGGACAGCAAGGTCCACATTTGGAACACTTTGGACAGCAAAGTGTTGGTGATTTTGTGGTTGTTGGACAGCCTGCTACAGCCTCTTGTTGGTTGTCCGAGTCTTTGCGGGATAGCAAAGCATCTTTTTACCTTGGAGGAAACACACATGCCTCACCAAAATCAGTACCTTATGCTGATTTTCATGTTTTGATGCTTACTTTTTATGATGACGGTGTTGTCTTACCTAGTGTTGGTGAGCAGATCATTGATAGTAAGATTCGGGAGGATGTGATGGTAAAAGAGTATCATACTCTTCTTTATGTTTCTTGTGGTAAGAAGACTTATGGAATCATGTGGGAACCATTGATGGATTGCAAATCCATATTTCGGATTGTGGCTGGTTTTTTGGTTACCTACTTTGGATGGAGCATGCTTGTCTTCACTACCGCACTTCGTATTCTACATCTCTTCTACATCGGGCATGATTGGGGCTGAGATTTTGGCTACTTCGACTACTTCAAGCTGAAGTTTTTTTTGGCGGCATTAAGCTTGGACAGCAAGCTAATCTTTTCCTTTTCAGCTACATGGAGTTTTGGGCAGCATGCAACACTTTGCATTTTTGTTGCAATTTTTCGTACTTCATGTCATGTTATGTTTTTTACATTATCATTTAAGGAGGGTGTTAGAAGTAATAAATGATTATGTTAGTTTCCCATAGGTTGCTTTGACCCAAAAGGTCGAGACTTGTGTAACCATGAGTTAGGTTTATTATATAGACCATGTTAAGTCAGTTTTAGTTGAGTTGGACCCAATTTTGGTCCAGTAGTAATTCGTGGGTCCAAGTAAAGTCTAATTATGTTAAGGGACCCTATCTTGACTTTTGGGGGTACCCTATTATTAGTAGTGGATCATGGAAGGTTCTAGAACTACTTATTTGGCTAGGAAACCTTCCAAAGTTTGGAAGAGTGTAGGCCCTTGGAAGGCCTATTTATATGTACTCTTTGCTCATTTGTAATTCATTCCCTTTCAAGCATTGCTACTACTTTCTCTCTCCTTGAGGGCGCCTAACCCTCTCCCTCTTCTTCTTCTTCTTCCTCTTTTTCTTCTTCTTGTATATGGAGATTGAATGTTAGAAGGATCTTGGCACTTTGATTTCCTACATTCCCAAGTGACTTTAGGAATAGGTGTAGTATCCCACTGAATCAAATATTGGACTTGTCAGGGATATCAACTATGTGGAACCCTAGCCTGACGATTAGCATCTTGCAAGAATGGAAAAAGGTATGAAAATCAGCATCATAGGGCTCATCGGGCCAAATTGCAGCATCGAGAAGACTCGCATGAAAGATGTTGCGTGCTCTGGTGGTTGAAGGAACATGTGATCAGACCAAGCTTTTGCAGTATCCCATTCAACTCTTAAAAGATGGATTTTCTTTCTCTAAGTGACAATGTCATAACCAAGTTCTGATAAGAGAGAGAAACTATTACACATAATAGGCACAAGATCAGCATTTGAAACTTTCTCACCAACTGCTATAAGCTGGTCTTTGAGATTCTTCAACTTTGTAAGGTAATCAGTGATAGACTCCCATGAAGCCATCCTCAACATGTGGAGCCTATTCTTCAAATACAAGATGCTAGAAGTGTCGACTGTCTTTAACATACTCTGGCATATGTCTCTCTTCTTTTGACTTCTCAAAACAAAGTCCTTTGCCTCTCTCTTTGTAAGTGGCATTGTCTCCTCTCTTGTCATGACCATCTCCCAATAATCCTTGTCCATAAGGATATTTGCACTTTAAACCTCCATATACTAGCTTGCTTGATTTTGATAACACAAATTCATTTAGGCTGGCCATACTTGCTCAAGAAATACTATAGAAAGATGCTTGAGAACATTCAAGTTATGGAACTTCGCCATTAACCTGTTGACACCCAGTGTTTTATGTAACTTCCAACTGTGGAGAGCTTTTACAGTAGGCAGATGTAGGAATAGTTGTTCAGGACATTTCAGTTGATGTATACTGCACAAAGTATAAACCTAGGGTCTTGTCCAACCTAGTCAGCAACTGATATGTCAATTTGATATCACTTGACAGTATCAGTTTGCAAACCTTGTGCTGGGAGCACAACCTACCAAAAGATAAGCTGCTCTCTAGAACCTTCTAGAATCATGTGCTACTTCCACAGATGTTGCTATGGTTGTGCTCAAACTACTATACTGAAAAGAATGATGTGAATTTCTCCTCAAACTGGCTGTGAATCTGACAAATTTCCCTTCTTAGGTATTGAACCACAATTACCCTAGACATGAAGTAGTTACCACCTGCACAAGAGGAATCAAAAGGTGCCAGTCCTGTAGATGTACGGTATGCCTCAAACCCTCTCCAATGACAAAGTCAGATCCTGCAACAAACTCCAAGGAGAAAGTGTACTTTCCTACAAGTTATCTTTGTGCACTTTCACATAGCTCCAACCATGTCAATCATCTGAGAACAAAAATTGCAGTAAAACAAGATCTCCACGAACTCAATCCCAAATGTGGTACCATATCAAGGACATGATAGAAAGTAAATATGAATCAAGTAGCAATCTCCAAAAAAAATATTGAATGGACATCGATTGCAGTAAAACAAGATCTCGCATGCCCAAAAACATGCCCTAACATACCATGTTAGGATCTGAGATCTCGATCACAGATTTGGCATCACGTCAAGTACATGATAGAAAGTAAATATGAATCAAGTAGCAATTTCCTACAAAGAATACTGACTGAACATCAGTCACTATCAATAGCTGATCCACTATAAGGAAGAGTTGTTGAGTCTCCAACAAAGAGCTCATGAAATATAAAAAACATCTGCTACCAGATAAATATTATACTGTAAAAATTATGACTTTGTCAACCAGCCCACAAGTTCTAGCCTTATTTGCGAGTGTCTAAAAGGACACATAAAAGCTAAATGGGACTTCGCATCACAAGTGGGCTACAAAAAGTGATAATAATTAGGTATGAAATAATGTCACTACTATCATATAATGTCCCACAATAATCATGAGGTCGATGCATGTCCATAACACTACTCTTGGATCCTGCCTTCCAAAAAAAATTCCTTGAGGCTGCTAGCCAATAATTTGTTAAAGCTCGATCTCCTTGTATCTTCGAGGAAAATTTCCTAACCCGAGTCTTGATAAAATGTCAAGCCCGAGCAGCTATACCTATCACTAGGTTTTGAGCACTCATTTAAAGAATCATAAAACCATGATTTCTCTAATTTTTTTCTTTTGACATCATACCCCATTGCAAGTACCCAACAGGATTGAACACTTCATCATAGATCCGTCAATATACCGTGTTGTCCCTATTCTCGAACCTGATGGACTTCACCACTCACGTATATAGACGTCTTGTCTCCAAGCCACACCTACTCTCACAACGCAGAAGTAAAGAAATGTCCATATCTTTTCCAATTGTCCAATGGAATTCATAGCTGCAATAAAAGTCGACTACTCATTCAAGGAAAATAATTCTAGATTTTCAATTTAGTAGAATAAAAAATAACAGCTAACTAATCTTCATATTCATTTTCTTTCATCTAAGCTTGTAGTTCGCGATGCATGAGTCCTTTAAAAGCTGCAAAGACATTATAGTGCTTAGGAAAAAGAATTTGGGCACTACGCCATTAACAGTGAAGCTGAAAAGAGTTTAACAAAATTTTCTCATTAAAGACATCATTTTCTTGCTCTACTCTAGAGTTTCAATGCCTGCCAGATATTATGCATTTTTTGCTGCACCATGAGAAAAATTGTGATTTTCCTCAATTATATTGAGATTTTGCCCAAAACCTATATATAGATGCTGTAATTCTCTGAGGAAGACCCACTTTTGACCAAGAAGCAAATCACAGCCAAAAACTTGCAACGCAACACTTCACAAAAGAAACTAAACAGAATTAGTTTATTCAAGGGGGAGGTGGCTACATAAATTTTCCCGTTCTCTGAGATAAACCCACTTTCGACTAACAAGCAAATCAAAAGCCAGAAACTTGCACATCAACACTCAACAGAAAAATCTAAGAATTGCTGGATATACTAGCTCATCTAGAGAATAGCTAACTTTCGGAAAAAGTGGCCAGGAGGTTCACGCACTTTCTGTAGAGCAGTCAATTTCCAGAACAAGAGGCATAGTTCGACAACAAATGACGAGGAGCACAGCCTACCAAACTTTTTGGATTCTAAGGGGTTTTTTAAAAGTTAAAAAGCGCAACTTGTGGAGAATTAAGGTACACTTTCTAAAGAGAGATCCAATCGGGGGGCATAGTGGATCTTGTGCAAGGCATAGCAAGGCCATATTGTGTGGCAACGACAAGAACAAACGCAATTGAATATCAGTTAAGTGGCATAATATACTACCCTAGTTTGGTTCAATTAGTTAAGTGGCATAATATACTACACTAGTTTGGGTGAAACCCCAGTTTCCTAAAGCAAGTTAGTTCTCGAGTATTTTTCAGAAACTTTTTTGTTTATTGAAGATTAATTATGGCTGGCCTGAGTGAGAGTCTACTCAATGAACCACGTAGATTGGATGGAACTAATAATAGGGAGTGAAAGTTTAAGATGAAGAACACTCTCATGCATACAAAATGTTGGGACATAGTTGTTGCAAGTCAGTTTATGAATAAACCTACAAAGGCACACTGGAAATCAGCCAAGCAAATTTTGAGTATGTCAAAGGAACTTATACATGTAGCATTGGTTACACACATGATGGAAACTTTCAAATGGAAGGTTGTTCATGGTGGAGAAATTCAAATATTGAGTTTTGTGGCACCAAATATTACACTATAGACATCTTTTCTATGCCACTTAGTAAAGAGAAATTTGAAAATTTTAGACGATCTTTAGGTATTACATTAAATAAAATAGCCATTAAGGGGAGGGTGTTGAAATACAATGCCTATTTTACCCCTAGTGGCTAGGCACTTACATTGTTTTATGTCATGGGGGGAATTTAATTGGAAAAATCTTGTACCCCTCTGTCAAAATTTGATCTGCAAATTTTAGATGGAGTTAACTAGTCCTACTAGCAAAATCAAGCATAGAGATTAAAGAGAACATAGATTGTAGAAGAATTGAGCAAAGCTCTAAAACACTAGAATGAAATTGTGGTAGGGCGCCAGCCTACATATATAGTTTCTCTAATATATGTGAAAAGCTAAAAGCATAAAGCAAATAGCAAAAGACAAAAAGCTGATTACTAATATTACTACCTATATTGGGTAAAGACTCAAGATGTATTTCTAAGTAGTAAAACAAGTCCTAATCTAGTAGTAGTGCGCCCACCTACATGCATGAGTAATAAAAAAAGATCAGTGTACCTTGAATATATCTGAGTATCCGCTTAGCAGCTCTCCAATGAATCTGCTTAGACTTAGCCATAAACTGACTAACCATACTCACATCATAAGCAATATCTATTCTCGTAGTAGTTAGATCGATTAACCTTCCAACAAGCCTTCTATATAATGTCTCATCTACATCCTGATCCTCCTCATCTTTAATAAGCTTACATCTACTATCATATGGTATAGATATAGGCTTGCACTCTGACATATTGAACTTTTAAGAAGTTCATGAGCATACTTAGATTGAGAAATAAATAGCCCCTATGCTACTCTCCATACCTCAATCCCAAGAAAGTATTGTAGTGAACCACTTTTACAACAAGGAAGAGCAGCCCACCAAGCCTTCGAGTTCATGTCCACCAATGCCTCCAAAAGCCCTCCAATGTGCCTCTCCTCCAATGCTCCTAAGATCCTTCCAAAAGTAGACAAACAAGATGGCCTCAAGAATTTACCACCCAACAATAGCTAGATCCATGCATAAGCAAGCCCTATCTAGCACCCCTTTGCTAAACCACAATCACTACCATCACAATAACAAGCATGCTCAAGATCCTACCCCCATCTAAGTCCCATACCAAAGATGGTGATCCTCTCAAGAGCAAGCAAGCCAAATCTATGCTCTCTACATGCTAGCAATCCACTAGAGAATAAAAGCAAGCAACAACACAAGAAATCTCCCTTTTAAATCTGTAGCATCATAGAAATAATGGAGTGTTTGGTGATCAGTCAAAACATCAAATTTGGCTCCATACAAATAATGTCGCCAAATTTTCAAGGCATGAATAATAGCATAAAGCTCATTTTCATAGTTACGATATCTAGATTGAGCTGGATTGAGTTTCTTGCTTTCAAAAGCAATAGGATGTCCATTTTGCATCAAGACGGCTCCAATTGCATAATCACTAGCATCGAAATCCAAGAATGACTTGATTTCCCTAACCGTAGTAAGAATTGGCCATTCAATAACCCTCCGGATACGATCGGCCTCTATTTATATACCACGTTCGGAAATCCTATGCCCCAGGTATGATAACTCTTTAGCAAAAGAATCACACTTGGACACTTTGGCAAAGAGCTTTTATTTTCTTAAGATGTCCAAGACAATCTTAAGATGCTCTTTATGTTCCGCCAAAGTCTTACTAAAGACCAGGACATCATCCAAGAACACTACTATGAATCTTCCCAAATATGGCTTGAACAAATAATTTTACCCTTAATGCAAATTAAGTCATTAGGTCCATAAAAACATTGAACTAAGAAAACAAATATTCGTCTCATTACTTTTAGATATGATACCTAAGGTTGAGGCTTTGTTTTTGACACAATCCCGTGCAAGGTGACCCTCTCCATTGCACTTGAAACAAAGATTCTTCTTTCGAGCTTCCGCTAGGTCCTTCTTGCCACCTTGATGGTTATTAAAGTGGTGTTTGGGTTTCTTAGAATTAGGATTTGTAGATGCCTCATCGGTAACTTCCTTATCCTTTTTTTAAAATTGAAAACCCTTGTTTTGCTCATTAGGGCGATGACTCTTATGTGGCTTAGGAGATAGCATCTTCTAGGATGTTAGGATGGTTCCTTCTAACATCCACTTGATAGTCTTTAGGTAAACCATCAATAAACATGAGCATTTGTATCTTTGGAGGTATTTCACTATAAAGAGGAGTAAGATACTCATGGAAATCTTGAATGAGTTGATCAAGGCCTTTAGTCATGGTTAATCCCGAAAGTTTTTGAAAATGTTCATAATCATCTAACATGGGAAGAAAGTATTCCTTGAATACTAGGCAAAATGTCTTCCATGTTAAGAGTTGTTTTTCTTTGGCTACTAAATCCTCCCACCAAACTAAGGCTTTTCCATCCAAAAACATAGTGGCAGTGGAGAGTTTTTCACTTTCAGAAAAGATATTCACGTCAAAATATTTATTCCAAACATTAAGCCATGAATTAACTACTTTGTAGACTCCTCTCTTTCTTTTCCCCTTTATACACTTTCACGGGAGTAGGTACTACATGCTTTCAATGATTAGCCAACTTAGATTCAAGGGCTTGATTTTTCAAATTAGTTTCATGTAGTTGTTGGTTTGTTTCTTGGATTTGCTGGTAGAGAATTTGTATGTAGTGCTTGTGCCACACATAAGTCAAAGGTAAGATTAAAGGTTGATTGATCCATGGGAATGTCTTGATCGTGATCCTAGTTTTCAAAGCATCAACAAAAAAAGTAAGATTAGAAAAAGACAATAGGCTTATGAATGCTTTAGTGTAAACTAATGCATGTTCTTTTACAAGCTTACCATATCCCAAAAAAGATTCAAAACTTTTAGATTCAATCCCATGAAAATGACTCAAAACTCATCCAAGTTTTCATTTACATGTTGGATTCCTCTTTTAGTTTTTCCATAACATCACTCATAATGAACCATTACTAAATTTGATGGCAAATTTCCATTTACAATTATCAAATTTTCAAAATGGTTTCATCCTTAAAAGCCCGTTCCGAGTAAAATGGGGTCGGAACGTTCCGTTCCATACGTTCCAGAACGAACTGGGATGGAATGTTTTTTTCAAGAAAAAAAAAACAGGTATCAAAGTGCCACCTGCTAGCCGCGATCTTTCTTGAGGGACGCTACAGATCGAGGGACGCTTTATAATGCATTGAGAGACGCTACAGATCAGAAATCGATTTGAAATGTTATTTTGCAAAAAGGAACGATTTTAACAAATACGTTGATCCTAGAATCGCTATCCTCTCTGACTGCTGCTCACGTTAATCCTAAATCTCCAATGCTTTGTTAAAAACCACGTTATCTATATCCGAGCCAGAATTGTTGTCTGAGCCACACTATATTTGAGATGGTTTCTGTAAACTTGGAGGGATCGTTTCGAAGAGTCTCAAAACCGTGGATGACGTGATGTGGGCCTGAACGAAGCCACTACTCACAGAACCCTTTATGATGGAAGGAATTTTGCAACCAAGATAACCCATAGAAGCATAATCCATAGAACTGCGATCAACTATAGAACCAAAACGCAATTCTAATTGGAAGCCAAACTCTTAGTTGTCCGTTCTATGTATCAACTCTCGGGATATGGTCTTTTTTTTCTTTGTTAAAAAAAACTGTATTTTTTTTAATTTTTTTGGGAGTCCGTTCCGGAACGGAACGCATTTCAAAACGCGTTTCGTTCCAGAACGGGCAACTAAGGTTTCATCTATGTTTGTAGCAATGTGGAATAGAGAACTATCCTTTGTTTTGGTAGGAGTTGCTAGCAAATTCTTTCTCTTTCTTTTTAAATTTTAAAAGTTAAGAAGTGAATGAATTTACAATCCTTTACCCAAAACAAATTCCCCTTTAATGTAAAATTAAATTCCCTTTAAAAAAACCAAAACTTTTGGCCTATTTTCACTAATCCTAGGTCCAAATAGACTAAAAATCGGATTTGAAGCTTTCTA
Source organism: Diphasiastrum complanatum (assembly GCA_029204225.1). NCBI lineage: Eukaryota > Viridiplantae > Streptophyta > Lycopodiopsida > Lycopodiales > Lycopodiaceae > Diphasiastrum > Diphasiastrum complanatum. The sequence continues at coordinate 75,494,776 of CM055096.1, read as the reverse complement.
AAGTTTTGTGAAGGTCATTGAAGTTCTGTGAAAAAAAATAAAACTTCAAAATGATGGGTAAAACAATTTTCCCTTTAATGTAAAATTAACTTCCCTTCACCAAAACCAAAATTTTTGGCCTATTTTCACTAATCCAAGGTTCAAATAAACTAAAAATCAGATTTGAAGTTTTGTGAAGGTCACTGAAGTTCTGTGAAGGTCCCTGAAGTTCTGTGAAGGTCCCTGAAGTTCTGTAAAAAAACAGAATTTCAAAATGAAGGGTAGATTTAGCCTAAGATGGGTTGATTTCTCACTAATTTTAGTGTGTAGACAACACAATCTTCCAAACTACCTCTACATTTGGTAACTTCACTTAGGCACAAACCAAACTTCAAAAATAAAATTTTGAAAGTTGAAGTTGGGCACTTATTGGCTGGGCCCACAGATTTGGACAGCCAACAAAAGACCAAACATCTACTGCTCTACATCAAAACAAGAAATTTCCAACCTCTACTTTCATGAAACGCCTCTAAATTCAACCTACTTTTCAACTTGCAATTACTTCTACCTATCAAATTGAAAATCTGTGCATGTTGGCCATTCTATTCTCAGCTTAAAAAGCTTTCCAAAAATTTAAAAAAATAGCACCTATTGAAAAGCTTACCAATTTCTAGAGGCAAGAATTGGTGCTACTTCAACCACACTAGCAAAACAATTTGATGGCAGATTTTTATGCAACAAAAAAAAGAGGTTTAGAGTTACCATTCCCACTTTGGAAGAGGCTCTGATACCACTTTTACAACTAGGAAGAGCAGCCCACCAAGCCTTTGAGTTCATATCCACCAATGCCTCCAAAAGCCCTCCAATGTGCCTCTCCTCCAATGCTTATAAGATACTTCCAAAAGTAGACAAACAAGATGGCCTCAAAAATTTACCACCCAACCATAGCTAGATCCAAGCATAAGCAAGCCCTATCTAGCACCCCCTTGCTAAACCACAATCACTACCATCCCAATCACAAGCATGCTCAAGATCCTACCCCCATCTAAGTCTCATACCAAAGATGGGGATCCTCTCAAAGCAAGCAAGCAAGCCAAGCAATCCACTATAGAATAGAAGCAAGCAACAACACAAGAAATCTCCTTTCATTTGGGCGCCCTCTCCCTCTCTTATAGATGGCCAATGACTCACTCCAAAGCACTATGGAAAGTTCACACAAGCCAATGAGAAAAGGGGAGGCAAATGAAAGGCAAGGCCAAGAGGCTTACAAGTTAGTGGAATGTCAAAAGACACCTTCCATAACTTATGGTTATTGGTTATAACTTCTTGGGTTCTTTAGGGGCATCAAGGGACCCTAGTAGGTGCGCCCTCTTACTAGTTCCCCATGACCCTTATGCGATGGCTGACTTTGGCCCAAGACCTATTATGTGATCATGGCTCAAGGTTGAGGCCCAAGGTCTAGAAAAATGACCAATACCCATGTCTAGCCTAGTAATGTAAAGTCCATGTTGATGACAACGTGCAAATATTTAGCTGCACGTGTAAGAGAAAAACAAATTTGTGGGCCTTTAGAAATAAATGAACACATATCAAAGTTACTATAGCTCCAACTAGTGTTGCAGCAGATCGCGATCCGCTGCAAAAACGATCTGGATCGCAAAAAAATCTGCAAACTTTTTTATGGCGCCCAGATCCGCTGCTTTTGCTATTGAAATGACTATCTGATTTTGCCATTCCTATGCAAATGGTTTGCAGATCTACTGATGTCCATATTTCTGATAAATATAGCCTGTGAATGCTTATTTGTGAATGCAAAAGCAAATATTTGCAAATGCATGATGTCCAAATTTTTTACGAATGCAGCCACCCTAAATCAACTAAACCAAACAACAGAACTGCATAATAATTGCTATTTCAATATCCTTTCACATGATATCCATATTGGCAACCTTTCACAAAACAAAAAACAAAAAAAAATTGTGAATCGGGAAATCCTACCGGGAATTTCCGGATCATGTTCCAGATCGTGATCCGGATCACGATCTGGAACGGAACGTGCATCTGTGGCAACATAAACTTTTACAATTGCTTTCTCAATCAACTTCAATGGAGAGGATGTTGTAAGTGTAGAATAGACTCGATTGCAAATAATTCAAGGGAGTTGCCTCTAATTATCGCCCTTCGACCACAACCTTTGCTCAATGAAAGATGTATAAAATATTCCTATGTGTCAATCCTCTTATACACGATCAAAAGGTACAATAAATGCTCGAAAGAACAAATTTATGAGACCTAGACCACACACCTGAACGTTTGTAGGTGGTGCTTGAGGTTGTGCATCGGCAATGGCAGCCAAGTACATAAGATTTTGTTGCAACTTTGATTGGTATCTGCAAAAGATTGAACATTTGACTTACAATTCTCAATGTTCATTCCACTTGAGCAACAATCAAGGAGCTCATTACTAACAACAAAAAACTTAATTTCTCAAACGTAGCAAAGCATAAAGGACAAATGGCCTAGCAAAGTACCCAATTGCTCCTGTGGTAACTCTTAGGAAAACCATAAACATGATCAAGTAACATACATGTAGCATAAAAGCTTTAAAAATCTATCTATTAACAAGATGAGTGATAGATTTGATTCTTTGATTTTGAATGAATCTAACAAGATGAATGGCACTAGCTTCAAGCACGGATTTTAAGATGGAAAACATACATGTCTTGGCAGATTCTTGGGCGATGCTAATGGGCTTGGAGGTCAAGCCTACTTTTGTGAAAGGTGGATAGCCATGCAAAGAACTACTCCAATATGATAGGACGTCAAGGAAGACCTTGTGAATCATCAACATGTTTGTCTTGTTTCAGATCACCTCCTCCACTCATATACTTCTTTCTTGAAGTATACACTTTTCAATACGAAGATGGTGCAAGGTGAATCCACAATGTCTTACTTGACAAGGATCAAGGAGATAAAGGACCAACTCAAGAAAGTTGGAGAAAAGATGGGAGGACACGGATGTGGTAAGCTTAATCTTGAATGGCACCAATCTTTTCATCATGTAATAACATCACATATGTCTTGTGAAAAAATCCCTAGTTATATTAAATTGAATTCTTGTGCAAGGGGAAGTTCTTAGGGATTCCTATAAACCTGACAAATATCAAATTGTTAAAAATGCTCTTACTGTTAAGACTTCATTAGGAGGTTGAGGAAGGGTAGCTCTTCAACACATGGACCAGCCAACTCCATTTCCAACAAAAGCACGTGCTCCTTTTGTGGAAAGGAAGATTCATTGTGAATCGGGAAACTTCGAAATGGAAGGGTGACTCAAGAAGAATTCTTCGAGTGCAAGAAAGGGGAAGATTTAATATCTCTAGACCTAATGATTTTTATGATCAATCTTCTACTTTGTTGATGGAGATCACAAAAAGTACCACATCTTTATGGCACCACAATCAAAGTTCTCCATCTTGGTGCTTGGATTCGGACACACAACCTCAAGGAAGGAATGGTTCTCTACTTCCAAGAAGGGGGACAACTGTTAGAAACCTCATCATCAAAACCGACCAACGTAAGGACACAATTAGTGAGGAACGCTTTGCTACTGCCCATCCAAAGAGATATTGCCATCTCACCCCCGAGCAATGGAACTATAGACCACCATCAAGACGGTGCCACATCCTAACTTCAACCCTCACATACCTACATCTTGAGGCATGGCCGCGTCCTGGCTTAACCATGTGGGGAGTGCTCTTCATTCACCAAAAGAGAATGAATTCCATAGCTCATGGAGGATCACCTCTTTGTACATGGCATAGTTGCAACGAATCGTTGGCTTCGTGATTCGCTACAACGAATTGCAGAAAAAAAAAAATTGGAAATTTTTTTAGACCTGAAATGTTTTCTTCCCAGGAATCTCTTCTTTATAACTCCCAATCCACTCGCCGGTTCATGGGAACTTCTCCCTACTCCTAAATGCAAACAAACCATCAGACAACAAGTTATCGTGTTACGTAAAACCCGTTTTAATCAAGAAACATAAAATATAGGATGCACTTTACAAGTTTCAGGCAAACCTAACTTATAAGAAACATCAGTGATACTTTTAACAATTTTCCAAGGTCCACAATAACGCGGGGATAACTTGTAACATTTGCCCATCTTAAGGGTCTTAGAGTCCTTGGTGGGTACTTGAAGAAACACCATGTCTCTTACCACAAACTCTCTAGGCGTGCGATGTTGATCAGCGTAAGACTTAGCTCAATTCATCGCTTGCCTTACATAAGCTTTCGCTAACTCAAGCATTTCATTTATTTGAGTTACAAAACTAGCCGCACGAGGGACTTTCTGAGGAATTCCTACCGTAACAGGACTAGCTTGTTAGAAATAAATGCCCATGCTAAAGTTAATCCATAGGTTACTTTGACCCAAAAGGTTGAGATTTGTGTAACCATGGGTACTTAGTTATTTAGGCCATGTTAAGTTTGTCTTAACTTGAGTTGGACCCAATTTTGGTCATGTTGACTCGTGGGTCCTTAGGGGTCTAATTTTGTTTAGGGGCCCTATCTTGACTTTTGGGAGTGCCCTACATTTAGTAAGTGGTTAAGCTTAGTGTTTGTTGGCACTTGGCCACATCCAGGTAAAGTACTTGTATGCTCATTGTGTATACCAATTTTACAGTTGCTAAGCATTGCTCCATTTTTCTGCTTGCATTATTGCTATCTCTCTCTCCTTGAGAGCGCCTATTGTCATGCCCATGACTGGTCTCGGGTAGCGTATCCACGCTAGGGACCAACAACCCGTAAGTTAATTGTGACTATAAGGGAATTGGGGCCCTTATGTGTACATTGTCATAATTAATGGTTGTAGGCCTAAATACTTGATGGTGGATTTGTATGGGTCTATCAGTGAGTCATTGGAGAACTGGATGACGTGGCCCAGATAGGCTGCAGAGGTGTCCAGTGAGGTGTCACAGTGCACTACTAGTGGTGCATGGGCCTTGGAGGGTATAAGTGTACCTATTGGGCTCTCACTAGTGTATGCTTGATAGCATGACTGATGGCAGGATGCTGCTGGTGTGATGCCATACTCCTCTTTGTGATTGATCCATAGCTTGGGGGCTAGATCCGTTCGATCTAGATTTGGTTGGGTTGGTTTGTCCACCATCAGGTTCCCTTGTGTTGCTTGTGATTGGCATGCTTAGAATAGGATCCTTGGATTTAGGACTTTATATTGGTATCAGAGCCAATTCTAAGCTCGTTTTGCCATTGATTTGTGTTCAAGAGAAATCTCGAATTGTGGGGATTTTTCCATTGTGATATGGAATCTTGACATTTTTTCGAGAATTCAATGGAGTATGCAACGAAGTGGTGAAAGTGCGGATTATTCTTCCCATGGATTTCCTTATTTGAAGTGTAATCGGTTGTGTGGTAAGTGCACTACCAGGTATACAATCGGTTCAATTTTTAGACACTTCATATTGGTTTTCAGGAAGTAAAGTTCCATTTTCTTGAGTCACTTGTGTTTCCGTTTACTTCATTTAGGAACACTTTTCTGTTAGCAACGGGATCAATTAGAGGAAATACTGGTTTTTACGGTTTTATGTTCATTACACAGTGATTTAGAAATTTTTAATGGCTGTCTTTTGCTTTTTAATGAGCCAGTCTTGGCTTGAATCTGAGAAAAAGCAGGAAAAGAAGCAATAAAAAGACTAATCACTGGTTGAGAGTGTTGGTGGTTTTTACAGGATTTGCAAGGTAGTTCTTTCTGATTTACAGGTTTATGCTGGAGTTTTCTTCAATTTATCAATGTTTTGTAGGGAGGAGTAATTCAGTAAAGCCATCTTTGTGATGGTATGAACTATTGCAAAGCCCATCCTGTGGTTAAGGAGGGGTAACCTGCAAATCTGTGTTTTGAAAAAAAAAAATGGGCAACATCTACCCTGTTTTTCAGCCTTTAGGAAATCTACAAATCTGTAAAAAGAGCTTGCTTATGCATGTTGAATGTAAAGCAATTGTTAAAGCGCCCTATTTTCATCTTTAATCTGCAATAAACAGCAAAAGAAATGTATGGAATGTTTCAAGAAGAACAGAAGCTGGAAACTTCTGTTTCAAAAGCAGCAAATAAGAAAAAACAGTTGTGGCAGCTTCCAGAACCGTGCCCTCCTGTTGCATACAGTGCGCCCTCCACCTAGCTAACTTCCAAAAAAAAAAGAGTGGGAATATGGTGAAGAGAAGGCGCGCCCCCATCTCTTATGAGCCGCCATCTCTCTCTCTCTCTCTCTCTCTCTCTCTCTCTCTCTCTCTCTCTCTCTCTCTCTCTCTCTCTGGTTCGGGGCTGTTCGGCCTGCTGTCTGCTCGCGAGGGTTTCTGGCCCGAGAAGTCCTTTGTTTAGAAGGAAAGTGTGGGGGGGGGGGTAGGTTAACTTGTTGTTAGCTAAAAGTTTTTTTTGGAAGTTAAACTTTGAGATAGGTTGGTAGGGGTGGGGGGAGGGAGGGTTGGTTAGAGGTTTTATGCCAAAAAAGTCTGTTTCATTTTTTTTCCATGGGCACTTCTTAGTGGTTATAGACTACAAAATTTATATGGCAGGTTGACTCTAATGGCTTCGAAAATTGTATTTGGATGCATCGACATGGTTTTTCGGCAGTGTTATGGCTACCATTTGCAAATTTCATTGGTATAGTTTTTATAAGCACGTTATGGTCTGTAAAAACTACGTTTTTTGGACATTGCTTTATTAAAAGAACTTATACCCGTAATGATTCTTAACTAAACGTAAGTTTTCGGTTAAGAAGAGCAAATGGTTATGTGTGAAGTTCCGGTGGGGAGGAACAATTTTTCTGTTTCCTTGGAAATTCTCCCGGCATCACCTGAAAGTGATGATCCCCCTAAATTTATAACAAGCCTACCTTGAGTAAGATTGTTATGGAACTTTATAAAAGCTATAAGTACCGAAACAACCAAATGCAAAATCATTTTAGACAATTATAGGCCATTAATTCAAAACAGCTTGGGCTTAAAAACAGAAAAAAATTTCGGTGAGTAAAGCCTGGAAGTTGTTATTGACTGGATAAATTGTTGGCCAAGCTACTTTAGCTTATGCAACGTCCCAGAATAAAAAAAGTGAATTTCGTCGGTTTTTTGCTTTGGGTAAGGCCTCCTCGAGGTGGAGGACGAAACCCATAGAAATGTGATTGGGCTGAATTCCTGGAGGAATTCCGTAAGGCTTTTTCACAATTGACGAATTAGATTCGCTTTAATTAACTGATATGGGTAACCGAGAACTGGAATTCTTGGATTTTTTTGGCCAAGGTGACATTTTTTCAAAAATCATGCACGCCCAGAAAGGATCCAAAAGCCTAAGATGGAAATTGAAATGGAACGAAAAAGTTGTTTTTTCATGTGCTTGAAGCCGTGGGCGTACCAACACTATTTGTTAAGGACAAGGAAAAGCCGGTTCATTCTTCCCCATTTCTAAATCTGTCATCGTGAACGTTACGATGATCATAAAGATTGTGAAAGGGGGCGAAAGAATGTTTTAGTTGAAGTTGGAATTTTTTAATAAATTCCCGAGAACATTATATACTTGTATTATTTTTCTGACACTTTGATCAGGAAGTGGAGGGCCTTCATGGAGGAAGAACCTGTGGTATGGGACGCAGGCAATTCCAAAATGAGGATCTGAAACTAACTAGATCAGTTGACCGTAGTATGGCCGTAATTCTTAATGATGCCAAATACTGTCGGTCATAAAACGGGTGTTTTGTCAAAAATTTGAGATATTGGTCATGACCCCTTTTTTGGATATCTCAAATTTACAAAACTGGAAACCCAGCAAGCTATTTCTTTATAAAAGATATATTGGTGAATTTCGTAACTCATAAATTAACTCGACTTTTTTGTGATTCCTTGGAAGGTAATTCTGATTACCCGTTGACCATGGACGATGTCACAAAAATGGTTAATGAAACCGTTTTCTAAATTTGTTTTCTCTACTTGAATCTTCAAGTAATCCTTTTCTGATTTATGGGTCAGTTCTCAAGTTGGAGAAGATCTTTGGTTAAGTCATCGTGTTGAGACATTATCTGTATTAGATGCAACACTTCTTTGACTTTCTCGATTTTCTTGGATCTTTTATTTAAAACTTCTCCAGGGAAAATCTTGAATGATATGCGCCCCTTGGAAACTCGTGTTGTTTTCCTCTTAAAAAGGGGGAGAAGTAAGAAAAACAGAAAATTATCAAGGAGGAACATCGGTCAATGATTCCAGGAGGAATCTGTTATATCGATGATGGACCTGTTTTTATAATCGGAAACGATAGGATATTTAGATATTACAGAAATCCTTTATGGATTATAGTAGATATTTGGTTTGAAGATTTAAAGGGAGAAATTCGGAATGTACTCTTGTGATATGGTATGGGTTCGGGAATCTGGAGAGTTGGGATTATAGTAGATATCTGGTTTGAAGATTTGAAGGGGGGAAATTCGGAATGTACTCTTGTGGTAGAAAAGAGGTTGATAACAAGTCCGATTGATTTGTGTCAGAACTTGGAATTCTATTGCAAGATAGGAGTTTGTCGAAAATTGTTCCTTGCTGGAAGCAATCAACTTGATCTTAGTATGGATTGAGATCCGTGGGTTGATGCAAGAAAGGAAATTCATGCTAACAATATATTCTTTTGAGTTAATCTCCGGTTGAGATTTTTTGGATGTGAAATAGCGCTCTTTTGAGAAATATTCTCTCTTAGAGGATAACCAAGTTACAGGATTCTCGGTTATGAAAGTGTTGTGTACAGATCAGAAGTTATCTGTAGAGATATGCCTTTTGTACAAACTTTTAATCCTGTGGATCTACAAAGTATTCCTTGAACTAAGTTTATTTGCATGCATAAACTAGTTGTTGGTACATAGGCATATTGATGAGAATTGTGTTTGAAACAATTTCTCGCTAGGTTATAGTAATTTCTCATTGAGAATTGCTTATTGACCTAGAAGTGATTTAGAATCAGATTAAATGTGGTGTTTTGGTACCACACCTAGACATTTAAAATATTTTCTAAATCTGATACAGCTAACCGAGTCAGAAGCGTTACTTCTGAGTTAGTTGTGGAAAACCAACAATATAATCTACTTATGGATATTGTTGTTGTGATGTATTGCTTATAAGTCACAACGTCTCTGAGTCATTTTGAATTCGCAGATGGGTGTGCATAGAATACACGAGAACTTTTTGGCCTTATCTTTTCCCGTTTGGAATTGATGAAATGCTATCCCGGAAAACTCAGGAGAGTTGGATAGTTGTTGGTTGCCAAAAGTTAGAACTTCACGTAATGAGGTTCCGGTAAATCTTAAGTTATTCTAGATTAGAACTTAAGAGGAAAATCTAGACGTATTCTAGATTGAGACCCTAACTTTGGAATGACAATTTATGCCATGTCTAAAGTAAGGGCGTTTTTTAGATTACAAACCTTATATTGGCACCGTGTGTGAGTTGTGAAAGTCTGGAACTTTCCACATGGAAAGGACTTTCAGGAACAACTCATGTGTCTTTTAAGAATTGTAATGTATTCTCGTGATGTACTCTTATGATATGGTATGGTTTCGGGACTATGGAGAGTTGAGATTGTTGAATCTTAACTCAGATTCTAGGATATACCTAATCCATAAGAAAGGATTGTGATTGGTGGATTACCCCGAATGAATAAACAAGATAGTGGAATTTTGGTAATGACTAGCCATCTTACCGAATCGACTATGTTTATTTGGGTAAAGACCAAGTAATTATTTGAGTATCTGTTTTGGCTTTACAGATTACCAAAGTGGCATGATGAACATTCGCGATTCGAAGTTTGCTGGTCACTTTTGGTCGGTCGTATTTGCTAAACTAGAGATGACTCTGAACTTAAAGTTCTTCTAATCATTGGTAGTAACCTTCTTTTATTAAGTATAGGACAAGAATCCGATGAATTATGATTGACGAATCATAGTTCAGATTCTAGTTATACTTGATCGGTTAAAAGAAGGATTACCTACAAGATCAGAAGATTAGTTAAGATATCTATTCAAATTTTCTCCTCGGAGAGGTAATCACCTTGATGGAGATTGGGATATAGTAAACATTTGGCTACCGGTTATAGCCCGTGCGTGCTTACATATAGTTTTAAACCTATATCACCCATTGCAGTAGAGACTCGGGCATTCAAGTTTCAGAAAGTAGCAGATTTCCTACATGATATGCAAGAAATGCTACGGATTGCACATGAGAATGTCTAGTGTACCCAGGATGGGGACCAACTTTATGCAAGTCTAAAAAGATCACAGAGAAACTTCCAAGTGGGGGGTTGGGTATTTTTTGAGAATCTCGATGGATTCAAGTGTAATGTGTATCGGCTAGCATTACTAATCGTCCTCTAGATTTAGAGGATCGTTTAAGATCTTAAAAAAGATCGGATCCTTAGCTTACCAATTGGAACTCCCGGATGGATCTCAAGTGCATCCCGTATTTCACGTAAGCCGTCTCTGAAAGAGTCTACGTGAAGGAGAGCATCTTGGATTTGGAGATCGATTGGACCTGTTGGATGAATCATCGGGGGTGTCTCCGCTTGAACTCGGAAAGATCTTGGATACAAGAACTAAACGATTGAGAAATCGTATAGTTACCGAGCATCTGATTCAATGGAAGGGATGTACGGACGATGATGTTTCCTGGGAACAAGAAGGAAGCTTAAGAAGGAACTTCCCCAGTATTAAGTTCTGCGGACAGAACTTGAATAAGGGGGGAAGAATGTCATGCCCATGACTGGTCTCGAGTAGCGTATCCACGCTAGGGACCGGTAGACCAACAACCTGTAAGTTAATTGTGACTATAAGGGAATTGGAGCACTTATGTGTACATGGTCATAATTAATGGTTGTAGGCCCAAATACTTGATGGTGGATTTGTACGGGTCTATCAGTGAGTCATTGGAGAACTGGATGACGTGGCCCAGATAGGCTGCAGAGGTGTCCAGTGAGGTGTCACAGTGCACTACTAGTGGTGCATGGGCCTTGGAGGGTATAAGTATACCTATTGGGCTCTCACTAGTGTATGCTTGATAGCATGACCGATGGCAGGATGCTGCTGGTGTGATGCCATACTCCTCTTTGTGATTGATCCATAGCTTGGGGGCTAGATCCGTTCGATCTAGGTTTGGTTGGGTTGGTTTGTCCACCATCAGGTTCCCTTGTGTTGCTTGTGATTGGCATGCTTAGAATAGGATCCTTGGATTTAGGACTTTATACCTATCTTCTTCTCTCAATTGTCTTATGGAGATTGTTTGATAGTTAGATCTTGGTGCCTTGGCTCTTGTTTTCCTTCATGGTATCAAAGCAACCGAATTTGCAGCAAGCTTGTATATTGGCGCCCTACCAAAAGAGGACCTACTCTACTTTGTGATCTGAAAATTAAGCATCCTGCTGATTTTTCCAAGTGGAGTTTGGATCAGCTTTTTTGTCTCTTTTCAGGTTGAAGAAGGGTGCCCATCATGGATCTTGGAGGAGCAATTTTTGGCGCCCAAAAATCAGCTTCTCAAATCTGATTTTTTGCAGCTAGTTTTCAGCAAGTCTTGTCTTGAGGAGGGCGCCCAAAAATCTACTTCTAATTTGGGTTTTGGAACCTTCTTACTTTGCTGATTTGTCAGGTTTGCAGTTTTGGAAGAGGGCGCCCAAAATTCAGCAAACCCAATTTTGGGTTAGGGCAAATTCGTGGCTAGAAAATTGCAGATTTTCAACAAGCAGTAGGGCGCTTTGACCAACCCTATTGAAGTGTGTGTTGATCACACTATTTGGCTTCCTAATTGGGTTTCAGTGTAGACTTCAATCGAAGCTAACCTAATTTTCAAGAAGCTGGATTTTTTGTGCAGAAAAACAGCCATCTATCCATTATCTTTTGAGCACTTTGGTTGCAGATTGGTAGACATCTTGTGCTCTTATTTTCAGCTCATTGTTTGCTGCAAATTTTTGAGTAGATTTGGCTTTGGAAAGGCTCTCTTTCCTATCTACTACAAGCTAAAATTCTGTTGGAGGTAATGGCTAAAGAATCGAAAGCTATCGGTACTTTGTTTAGTGAAGATCGGTTGGATGGCACAAACTACTCCTTGTGAAGTTACATGATGAAGAATCTTCTCATAGCGAAAGGGCTATGGGATTTGGTCATTGGTGATTAGGAAAGGCCTCCTTCTTTGGCTCCTACTACACCTCGTGGATCATCGTCATCATCATCTTCTACATCTTCGGGAGAACAAAAGAAAGGGATGCACAAGCACATTCTATGGTTGTTCTTGTGGTGGAAAGATCTATCTTACCTCATATTAGATCTTGTAAGACATCTAAAAGTGCGTGAGAAACACTTAATACGATGTATAGTGTTATGGCCATTGGCAAACACAGGGATACTAGTGACTTGTTAGACCCTAGGGGGTCCTGGCGGGGTGACACTCAACCTCGTAGTTCGGGATAATAACTCTTAGGGACTAGAATCTAATGGGCTTGGTCTATATTCATAGGGAGTGTCACTAAGTGGAGGGCACCCTTATTTGCTAAGGGTGGGTCCCGAAAGTTAGGTAAGACCTATGTGCCACATGCTCAATATGCATTGAGGGGCATCCACATGCACAGTGGCAACTGTGCATGTGAGAGGAGTGCTTGGAGGCTGGGCGCTGGTCCTATATGGTGGCCTGTGAATGTAGAGCCAGGTACAAGATAGTGGGTGGAGATCCAGAGTCACTCTTCAACTTTGGTTGGTTCTCTCTCCATAGTTCCTAATAGTGGTATCAGAGCATCGTGGATCCTGGCCTGGTGGGTCAGCGCTTCTCCTTTCCTCTCCTCTTCTATCTTCTTTGGCCTCCTTCTTTGGCTCCTACTACACCTCGTGGATCATCGTCATCATCATCTTCTACATCTTCGGGAGAACAAAAGAAAGGGATGCACAAGCACATTCTATGGTTGTTCTTGTGGTGGAAAGATCTATCTTACCTCATATTAGATCTTGTAAGACATCTAAAAGTGCGTGAGAAACACTTAATACGATGTATAGTGTTATGGCCATTGGCAAACACAGGGATACTAGTGACTTGTTAGACCCTAGGGGGTCCTGGCGGGGTGACACTCAACCTCGTAGTTCGGGATAATAACTCTTAGGGACTAGAATCTAATGGGCTTGGTCTATATTCATAGGGAGTGTCACTAAGTGGAGGGCACCCTTATTTGCTAAGGGTGGGTCCCGAAAGTTAGGTAAGACCTATGTGCCACATGCTCAATATGCATTGAGGGGCATCCACATGCACAGTGGCAACTGTGCATGTGAGAGGAGTGCTTGGAGGCTGGGCGCTGGTCCTATATGGTGGCCTGTGAATGTAGAGCCAGGTACAAGATAGTGGGTGGAGATCCAGAGTCACTCTTCAACTTTGGTTGGTTCTCTCTCCATAGTTCCTAATAGTGGTATCAGAGCATCGTGGATCCTGGCCTGGTGGGTCAGCGCTTCTCCTTTCCTCTCCTCCCCAATGAGATTGGCTGTCTCAACGCTCCTCCTCCTCCAGCGCTACCTTCTGTCTCCACGCTCCTTCTTCTCCAGCGCTACCTTCTGTCTCCATTGCTCCTCCTAGCGCTATCAAGAGAGCAGTTGGTAATTGGACAGGAGTGAATTCTGGTGGTGGGCACCCAGGTGTACAGCACTATCTATCCAAAAAGGAGCATCCATCACCAGGAAAAAAAAAATCAGATTTCAATAAAATCTGATTGTTAGAGGGCGTCAGTACCTATTTTTCGAAATTTGACAGTAGACAATCCGAAAGTGATCAGATTTTGAGGAGAGGACCTGCAGACTACTCGCTGGAGGGTGCAACAGATTTCACTCTGGAAACTATTATACTTTTCCAGATATTCACGTTTCAAGTCAGATTTTTTATTTTCTGGCCAGAATTGACCTTCTGGAGGTAAAGACACTACAAATTCAAACGGTGGCAGATTTTCCAGAAGTTGGACTTGGGCAAGCTAATATACAGTAGGGCGCTCTAGGAGGAACAAATCCCTCAGAGATTGGTGGCCAGAAACGTTGTTGGTGATCATTTGAAGTTTGATCAAAATTCCTGATTTTCCGGAAAAAAAGTCAAAAATTGTCAGATCAAATTTGCATGCTGTGACGGCCCAACCACCTGCATTTCCAAACCAGAGAAACTTTCTCTCTCTTGCTTTTGTTTTAAGCATGTGCTAGTAAATCAATTTTTTGGGCGTAATTAAACACTGATGTCTATGTTCTATTGCGCATGCTTAATTTTATAGACATGAGTCATACTCCTGTAGACGAACTTGAAGAATAGTCATGTCTAGTCTGCGTCATGGAACTTCTCCTATAGAAAAGAGCCAGTCAGTTCCTCTTTTACCGCCTACTCAAGAACCCTCTCAAAATCCCTCCTTGCATGACGACATGCAGGATGTGGACATCAATGAGGGGGACGAAAATGAAGAAATATCATTAAACCTTTTTGAGTTTAGGCAGTGGGTAGTATAAACTTATGATCATCTTAAAAAATTGTAAGAGTTTGTTGAGGAACAAGCCAATACCCAGCAAGAGACTAATGAAAGGCTTTCCAGACTTGAAAGACTAGTACGTGATAATGTTCAAAGCCTTAATGCTTTAAAACAAGCTGTTTTAGTGCAGTACCGAGTTAATCCTGCTATCCACGGTAGTAGTTTACCTGTCCCACCATCACCCCATAAGGTAGTACCTAAGGATTTGCACCTTCCCACCTTTGGTGGAGAAGAAAAAGACCGTAACCGAGATTCGGTTGTTGCCTTTCTCGTTAAGCATGATGATTCTTTTCGATTAAAAGGAACTCCTGATGAGGATCGGCCTTTAGAGGCTAGCATCTCCCTGACGGGAAAGCCTTTAGGTGGTGGATAAGCCTGCGGGAAAATGGTTCAGAATCAAAGACTTGGGATAGTTTTCAGGATATGTTCAAGAAAAATTTCCTCCCTGAAAATGTAACTGATAGAAACTGGGAAGATTGGGAAACTTGTTGCATGGGAAACCATCCTCTCATTCAATATATCGCCAGCTATCGGGATGCTACCATGAAATTATTTGACTTAGATGAATATAATTAGGTAAGGGGATTCATTCGGGGTTTGCAAGCCGAACACCAAAAGTATCTTTGGCCTTTGAAGCCTAAAACATTGGAAACTGCTATCACACTAGCTCAGACTTATGTTGACATAGTTCGCCCAAAAGGTAAAAGAGTAGTAGAAGATACCCGACCTGAGTCCTCCAAGCATGGAGAGAAGAGAAAAATTCCGACATCTAATTCTTCGAACAAAAAGAGGTATAGATTGTCGAGAAGTGACATAGAAAGAGCCAAGAGGGAGCACTTGTGCTTCATTTGTATGGGAAAAGGTCATAACAAGAGTCAGTGTCCTAAAGTACAACATAAAGGGAACACTGACGAAACTCCCGGTAAGAACCAAAATGGTCCTATTAAGAAACCGGAGAAGCAAGTTCACACTGTCCAACTTTTGCCTTTTGGGACAGTTCCCCAAAGTTAAGTCTGTTCACGTGTCTCATATAAATGAGGCACATACTTGTTCAGTTACTGCTAACATTTGGCAACCTGCAGTCGGACCTCATACTATTTTCTGATTGTTAGGAAGTAGTGATGGCCAGAAAGTTTGGATAATGGTGGACGATGGGACAACCCACAACTTTCTAAACCATTCTTTGGTGAAGAAGTTGAAGTTAGAGCAAAAACCAAGCGATCATCAATACGTAGTTAGACTTGTTGATGGTCAGCGTAAAGATATTTATGATACTTTCGTTCCACAAGTTCCCATACAAATCCAAGACTATCAAGATACTTTAGACTTTCGAGTAATGAGCTTGGCCTTGGCAGATGTAATGCTTGGTCGTGAATGGTTGTTTTTGTTAGAAACTACTGGTGGTCTTGTGCGTAGTTATGTTGATAACACCTTGGAGTTTGTTCATAGAGGTCAGAAAGTTAAGTTGGTTGGAAATGCAAGTGTGCCGGCTTCGCCAGTTGTCTCTTCTGTGCAGTTGAAGCGACTAGTACGGAAACGAAAAATTGAAAAGGTATTGCTTTGTTTCCTTCCTTTTGAAACTTTTTCAAGTGATACAAGTTTATCTTTTCCATATCCAAAGAAATGTGTTTCTTCTGTTGAGAGAAAAGAGAGAGATGTGAGTTTGCAAACTATTTTAAATGATTTTAAAGACATCTTTCCTAGCGATTTACCATCCGGGTTACCCCCGAGAAGAGAGGGAGATCATCCCATAGAACTAATACCCGGGACTAAACCTATTAGTAAGCCTCCTTATAGGTTGAGCCATGCGGAACACCTAGAGGTAGAGCGGCAGCTGCAAGAATATTTAGCTAAAGGGTTTATACGCCCCAGTAAATCACCATGGGCTACGTCCATTTTGTTGGTTAAGAAAAAAGATGGGTCCATGCGTATGTGCATAGACTATAGGGCAATAAACTCACAATTAAGGATAAGTATCCTTTGCCCAGGATTGATGAGATCTTTGATCAACTCAAGGGGGCAATGTATTTTAGTAACATCGATCTTAGGTCTGGATATCATCAGGTACGTATTAAAGAAGATGACGTTCCGTTAACGGCTTTTCGTTACAAAATGGGGTTCTTCCTTTTGGATTAACCAATGCCCCAGCAACATTTATGAAGTTGATGAACAACGTGTTCAGACATCTCTTGGACAGGTTCGTATTAATCTACCTTGATGATATCCTGGTCTTTAGTCGTACTAAAGAAGAGCACTTTGAACACTTACGCCAAGTGTTCCAGGTCCTGAGAGAGAATCCCTTGTTTGCAAAGGAATCAAAATGTGAATATTTCAAAGAAGAGATTCACTACCTCGGACATATTATCTCCGCTGAGGGGATCAGGATGGACCCTGAAAAGGTAGCCACAATTCTGCGGTGGCCAGCACCAACTTCGGTGGAAGAGCTGCAGATCTTCCTCGGATTGGCGGGATTTTACAGGAGGTTTATCCCTCAGTATGCCCTCTTGACTGCTCTTTTGACAGATGTACTCAAGAGTAAGGGCAAATACTTTAGTTGGGCGCCTAAACAACAAGCGAGCTTTGAAAATATAAAGACTGCTCCTGTCTTAAGTGTAGTGGATTCAAATGAAGCATTCATAGTAAAAACCGATGCCAGTGATCAGGCAATTGGTGTTGTTCTTACTCAACACGACCGTCCAGTCGCGTTTGAGAGTAAGAAACTGGATAAACACCAGTTGAATTATTCCACTTATGAGAAGGAGTTGTTTGCAATAGTCTATGCTCTTAAGAAATGGAGGCATCACCTCTATGGAGCTAAGTTTGAGATCGTGTTTGATCAAGAAAGTATCAAGTGGCTTTCCTCCCAAAGCGACTTGAAAGGAAGAAAAGCTTGTTGGGCCGAACTTCTCCAGGAGTTTGACTATCAACTAAGGTACAGGAAAGGGCGCTACAATGTGGTAGCAGATGCCCTGAGTCGAATGCCCATGGTAAGCGCGCTAAGTTTTACGGCATTCAGGAGTGAATTCCTGGAATCACTCAGAGGAAAGTGTGTTAGTGATTCTCACTACGCACTTGTGTGGCAGGCTATTGAGCAAAGGGATTCCACAGCCACATCAGGGCCATTAGAGAATGTTGCAGGGCCATCGGAAGATGTTGCAGTTGCGTCGGGGTGAGACGCACCGCCTGAAGATGTTGCGGAAACATCCGGAGTGGATGTGCCATCAGCAGGTGTTGCGGATGCTCGATGGAAGAATTTCTCCATTGAGGACGGGTACCTCCTTTATAAAGGGAGAGTATGTGTACCCAAGGACGGTGACTTTAGGCGCCAAATTCTTGAGGAAAGTCACGACAGTCCTAGTGCAGGGCATCCCGGGATAAAGAGGACCTATGCTCTTGCAAAGAATAAGTTTTATTGGCCTAGTATGCAAAAAGACATACAGGAGTACGTGTTACGGTGCGCCACATGCCAGGCCATAAAGGCCGAACGTCTCAAGGTAGGCGGGCTCCTCCAGCCACTCGAGATACCCGATGGCAGATGGGAGAGTATCAGGATGGATTTTATAGTGGGGTTACCAAGAACGAGTAAAGGCCATGACTCGATCTGGGTAGTTGTAGACCGATTGACCAAGATGGTGCGGTTTGTACCGACCAAGAAAACTATTACAGCTCCAGAAGTCGCCAGGCTTTTTATAAAAAACATCTATAAGCTATATGGCCTTCCCGCCAACATAATTGGATCGAGATCCAAAATTTACAGGTAACTTTTGGAGGGCGATGTTTAGCAAGTTAGAAACTAAGTTGTCTATGAGCTCCACTGATCGTCCCGAAACGGATGGTCAAACGGAAAGGGTCAATCAGGTTCTAGAAGATATGCTACGAGCATATGTTAGTAAAAAGCAAACCAATTGGGAAGAGTATCTTCCACTTTTGGAATTTGCTTATAATAGCACTAAACACACCACTACAAGGTATAGTCCATTCATGCTAATGTATGGATTTCAGCCTAGAGCCCCCATGGCCATAGGGCTTAGGAAGGAAAAAGTACAGAGTGTTAGAGAGTTTCTTGAGGATATGGAAACTATGATCAAGATAGCTAAAGCTAATGTGAAGCAAGCATAAGCACGAGCTAAGCATTATGCAAATAAAACCCGTAGGGATGTGACCTTTCAAGAAGGCGATCGGGTGTTTTTGAAAGTTCCTGAAGACTCTACCACTCTAAGCACAGGCAAGTGTCCTAAGTTGTCCCCAAGGTATTGTGGTCACTTCACAATACTCAAGAAAATTGGAAGTTCTACTTACCAGCTGGCTTTACCAAAATCCGCAAAGGTACATCCGATCTTTCATCTCAGTCGACTGAAGCGAGTGTTGCGAGAAGGAGACAACATTGTCCCAGAACAAACCCTAATAGCCTTTGAGGAACCTAATTCCTTGCCACATGAACCAGACGAAATTCTGAATATCCGAAACCGCAAGACTCGTCATGCGGTCTGTCGAGAAGTTTTAGTCAAGTGGAAGGATGGGTCCCAAGAAGAGGCAACATGGGAGTCTGTAAGCAAGCTTCGCAAGAGGTATCCTGATTTCATCTTTGAAGATATCGCTTTCGAGGACGAAAGATCCTTTTAGGGGGAGGAGATGTTATGGCCATTGGCAAACACAGGGATACTAGTGACTCGTTAGACCCTAGGGGGTCCTGGCGGGGTGACACTCAGCCCCGTAGTTCGGGATAATAACTCTTAGGGACTAGGATCTAGTGGGCTTGGTCTATATTCATAGGCACTAAGTGGAGGGCACCCTTAGTTGCTAAGGGTGGGTCCCTAAAGATAGGTAGGACCTGTGTGCCACATGCTCAGTATGCATGAGGGGCATCCACGTGCACAGTGGCAACTGTGCATGTGAGAGGAGTGAATGGCCTCTTGGAGGCTGGGCGTTGGTCCTATATGGTGGCCTGTGAATCTAGCAAGAGTGGTGTATCTCCGAAATCAACTTTCTATGTTGCAGATGCAAGAAGGGGATCAAGTGACCAATCACTTGACGAAGATCAAGGATCTTTGTGAGGAGCTTCTCAATATTGATGAGATAATTGAGGATGCTCAATTTGTTTCCATTACTCTCAACTCATTACCTTCCTCTTATCTCCCATTTGTTTCATCTTTGAGTATCTCCCTTAGGGGACATCAACTCTCCTTTGATGAACTTGTTGGGCTGCTTCTTCAGGAGAAGAAACGAGGCAAAACTTTGCGGGTGACACTCAACAAGCTCAAGCTTTCTTCATGAAAGGCAAGGGCTTCCTTCCAAGGATGAGCAAAAGCCCATTGGAGGTCAAAATGTCAACACTCAAAAGAAGAAAGGGAAGTGCCATTATTGCAAGAAGTATGGGCACTTCATCAAGGATTGTCAGAAGAAGCTTGCAAAAGAGGAAAGTAAAGAATTGATACTAGTGCTTCACTTGCTACTTTGGAGCAAGAGCTTGAAGCTAGTGATGATCTTTTCAACCAAGACTATGCTTTTGTGTCTAATATTGCTTCTACTATTACTTCTACATCTATGAGGAATTCAGGTTCTGTTTTGCAAGTTGCTGATTTTCAGCCCATTGAATGGGTGGTTGATAGTGGTGCTACTAATCATATGACTTTTTGCAAAGAAGCATTCACCAAATTAGTGAAAGTGCAAAATGGAAGTAAGGTACAATGTGCAGATAATGCATCTTATCCTATTCATGGAATTGAAATTGTAGCATTCATTCTGCCTAATGGTGAAGAAAAGTACATCAACAATGTGCTTTATGTTCCGGGAATCAAGAAGAGTTCTTTCGGTTTCAACTATGTTGAAGCAAGGACTAGCTGGTGTCTTGTCAAGGATCCTAAAAGATCTCTCTTGATTATTGTTTCGAGAACAATGCATGATGGCTTATTCATGATGGATACCTATGAGCGACGAATTCTCTTTACATGTCTTGTTGCTTCTACATCACAATCATTGGAGTTGGCTGAATTGTGGCATGCAAGGTTTGGGCATCTCAACTTTGCAAGTTTGAAGAAGTTGAAGACATTTAATATGGTAGAAGACATTCCTACCGTTGAGCAGCCGGAAGGGCATGTATGCGAGGGGTGCATACTTGGAAAATTTCAAAGGAAACCTTTCCCAATTGATGGAACTATGAGGGTTCTTGATAAATTTGATTTGGTTCATAGGGATGCTTGTGGCCCAATGAGGACCGAATCCATTGAAAAGTGCATCTATTTTATGACTTTTATTGATGACTTTTCCCGTTTTACATGGATCTATCCTATGAAGGCTAAATCGGAAGTTTTTCAACAGTTCAAAGATTTTCAAGCAATGGTAGAAAATCAGTTTGGGCATTCTTTGAAGATCCTACGCACCGATCGAGGAGGGGAATACATCAAGAGTACGT
Source organism: Diphasiastrum complanatum (assembly GCA_029204225.1). Taxonomy (NCBI): domain Eukaryota; kingdom Viridiplantae; phylum Streptophyta; class Lycopodiopsida; order Lycopodiales; family Lycopodiaceae; genus Diphasiastrum; species Diphasiastrum complanatum. The sequence goes on along the minus strand of CM055096.1, from coordinate 75,473,817 downwards.
TCGGTGCATTTCTTCGAGAGAAGGGAATTCTACATCAAATGACAACCCCTTATACGCCTCAACAAAATGGTGTTGCCGAGCGAAAGAATCGCACACTTATGGAGATGGCTCGTTGCATGCTCAAAGCAAAGGGGCTGCCTCACAAGTTTTGGGCTGAAGCGATTATAACGACGGCATACATAAGCAATCGTAGTCCTACTAAAGCATTGAAAGTATTAACTCCTTATGAAGTTTGGTATGAGAAGAAGCCCACAATCTCTCACTTTCGCATTTTTTGTTGTATGGCTTATGCTTTTATTCCGGATAAACTTCGTACAAAGCTTGAGGATAAAGGAGTAAAATGCATTTTTGTTGGCTATAGTAGTGAAAGCAAAGGCTATAGGTTGTTCAATTTGAGCACTAACAAGATTATTGTTAGTCGTGATGTGCATTTTGATGAAAAGAATTCATTAGATGTAGCCCCAACTCATATCTTGAAGGGGGACAGCCCACATAGTGTGAATGTTGAAGTTTTTCCAGATTTGGTACCATCTTCTATTTTTGGAGATAAGGGACAGCAATCAACCAAGTTTGAACTGCCCAACACCTCATCAAGTTTAGAGCCTAATGTTCATCAAGAACCGCCCATTGTTGCTCAAAATCAGCCTGCAGGAACAATTGGACAGCAAGAACCAGTTTTGGAAGATCTTGGATAGCCAAGAGTAGTGTCGGAAGATCTTGGACAGCAAAGAGCAGTTTTGAAAAATCTTGGACAGCAAATTGCAAGAAGAGACATGGCTGTTGGACAGCCCAAAACAATCCCACAGTGGACAGCAAAGTAAGTTCGTTTTATCATGGAAAGACACATGCCTCTACAAAATCAGTGGACTATGATGATTTTTTAGATTTTGCTCTTACATCTCATGGAGATGTTGCAAAAGAACCTGATTTTTATGAGCAGGCCAAGGGAGTAAAATGTTGGGAGGATGCGATGCAAGATGAGTATGATTCACTCATGAAGAACTAGATTTGGGTTCTTGTTGATCTTCCTCATGGGAAGAAAGCAATTGGTTCTAAATGGGTATACATAATCAAGTACAAGGTAGATGGTATCGTTGAAAGGTACAAGGCAAGGCTTGTTGCCAAAGGCTATGCTTAGAAAAGGGGATTAATTATGAGGAGACTTTTGCTCCTATCGCTCGGATGACTACCGTGAGGGTAATAACCTCTTTGGCTGCCCATTTTGGTTGGCGTTTGTGGCAACTTGACATAAAGACAACATTCCTCAATGGTGATCTCAATGAGGAAGTGTACCTCCAAGAACCTGCTAGTTTTTGGTTGAAGGCCAATAAGATAAAGTTTGTCTTCTCAAGAAGGCACTTTATGGACTGAAGCAAGCCCCAAGGATGTGGTATCAAAAGATACATGCCTACTTTTGTGATCGTGGGTTTACTAATAGTCCTAACGAATCTACTCTTTATGTCAAGCATACTTCAGATTTTATCATCATTATTTTGCTTTATGTTGATGATATTATTGTTGCGGGAAGTAATGAGCAGCAGATTGATGCCTTAATACTTGATCTTGGTACGGTTTTTGAAACCTCAAAATTTAGGCCTATTGCACTTTTATCTTGGTCTTGAATTTGTAGAAGAAGGGGCTGGAATTTTCATCTCTCAAGAACGCTACATTGGGCAGATTTTGAAGTGGTTCAATATGGAAGATTGCAAGCCGGTTACTACACCTATGGAGACAGGCCTGAAATTAAGTAGTCAAGGTGATGGCGAACCAATTGATACTACTATATATTGTCAAGCTATTGGCTGTCTCATTTACCTATGTAATTCAAAACCGGACATTTCTTATAGTGTCTCACTCATGAGTCAATTCATGCATGCCCCGATGACATCACATTGGAAAGTGTTGAAAAGGATCTTTCGATATTTTCAAGGAACAAGAAGTCATGGATTGGTTTTTCCTGCTTGTGATGATGCATGTTTGGTTGGTTTTAGTGACTCGGATTGGGGTGAAGATCAAGACACTAGACGCTCTACAAGTGGACAGTGCTTTTTCTATGGAAATTTTGCAATTTCTTGCTCAAGTAAAAAGTAGCCCACTGTTGCTACTTCTAGAGAGGCAGAATATAGAGCGATATTTTCAGCCACAACGGAGTGTTTATGGCTGAGAAGACTACTTGTTGACATGAAGTTTGGCGAGCCCTCAGCCACTCTTATCTTGAGTGATAGTCGAAGTGCTATCGCCATTGCAAGGAATCCTGTTTTTCATGCGAGGACGAAGCACATCGAGATCCATTATCACTTTGTTCGGGAGAGACTTCATGATGGCGACATTTTACTTGAGTATTGTCCTGCAGAGGATAATATTGCGGACCTCTTCACTAAGGCGTTGCCTAGAGAGAAATTTGAAGCTTTATGCAAAGCTTTAAATTTAGGACCACGTGGTGGCTTTGTTACATAGTGAAGATTTCATTTTATGCATTGTCATTTAAGGAGGGTGTTAGAAATAAATGACTATGCTAAAGTTAATTCATAGGTTACTTTGACCCAAAAGGTTGAGATATGTGTAACCATGTGTATTTAGTTATTTAGGTCATGTTAAGTGTCAAACACCAAATCTGAAACTTCACTTAAAACCTAGCTTATCCCATGCACAGCAATCAACAATGTCGATCCCCGTCGATTTCCCTGCATGTACAAACATCAAAGCACACGAAACATGGTGGAGCTGGCTGCCTTTCTCCTCCCTTACTGCATAGATTATGATGAGGAATGCCTCTCTCTAGGCTCACTTATGCACAATCCTCAAGCACCCCTTAACCCTGACCTTTCCTAACGTCGACACATGGCCAATACCATGCACAGTCGACACTTGCCACTTGGTAGTACCCTGACACAGGCAAGTGAGTAGGCTGACATGTGTCACTCATACACTGGACCAAGTGTCCCAATGAGCATGTGACACGTGTCATGTGACCGATCAGCCCTGACATGTGTCACTCATTCACTGGACCAAGTGTCCCAGTGAGCATATGACACGTGTCCCGTTGACTAGTCAACTCCTACTTTTTAAAAGGTCAGTCCAGCCACTCCTAATAAATGACCTAGTACCCCATGCCAAAGCTAAACACGACTCTTTAGGTCCAATGCCAACTAATTACAGTTTAATTACAATTTACTTACAAAGGTCACCACAGGCCGATGACAGCCATTTCAGTAATTACAATAATTACAAAACGTACATGTGTCTCTGAAAACTGTAAATAATCGGGACAAGAAGTAAAGGCTCTAACATCCCTTCCCACTCAAAAAAGACATCGTCCGCGATGACCAAACTAGGGTACTGTGCACGCAAAGTGTGCACGGTCTCCTAGGCAGCATCTGCAAGAGGTCTTCCATGCCAAGCAACTAAATATATCAAAGATCAAGCGATTACACAGACGTTTCTCCCACCTATCGAATATCCTTGTTGACTCATGGATCTCCTCTCCATGCTCCTGAATAGAGTCACAACTGACTCATCTCCGTACACTGGAGTTGTCGACAACAACTGGCCTAATCAAGCCTCCTACGATAACCAGCATCCCATACTACTAGCGATCGCACTCGGCTCTCACTAGCACCACAATTGCTTGTCTTAAAGTTTCAACTAACTCAAGCAAAACCCATTGAGTTAGAAATCAGTTGTACTAGGCACTTTGAGAAAATCCCACCATAACAAGACTAGTAGGCCTAAAACCATATTGGGCCAGCACCAGTATTATCATAACATAAATGCAAAATTTCCCTACACAGCCCTTTACTAACTGCAATAGGGAGTTTGTTATTTCCTTTAACTATACCATCTGCCATGGTATACTTCAGGCAAGTGTCAGCAAAGAGATCAGAGCTCTCCTTCTGAGACTCTACTTGGAAATGGCGTCGGGGGAAGATCGGAAGGCTTGGGACCAACTTGTTCCTCAGCTGCCGCTTCAGATTCAAGATTATATTGAATCGCTGGATTTTCATATAATAAATTTGGATAGCGTAGACATAATCTTAGGAAAAGAATGATTTTATTCTAAAAACGAGTCTTTAAAAAAGGATTATGTTACACATAGTATTTCCTTTTTGCATAAGGACTCGTTGGTTGAGCTAAAAGGCGATGTAAATAGGCCATTTGATCTTATGGTTTCTGCTTTATAAGCTGTTGAATATTTGAAAGATTCTAGTAATAAAGTTTATCTTTGTTTTTTGAAAGATGAAGTTTATGTGGATGACCATGCAGTCCACAGTCTAAATATTGATTTATCGCATTTGGCTTTGAATGCGCCTTTAAATAATCCCTTAAGTGTTAATTCACCTGAAGGAATAATATTTAACAAGCTTAGGCAAGAGTATAGCAATGTTTTTCCTGATAAACTCCCTTGTGTTGCCGATGCCTTGAGTCAGATTGGAGAGATTAATCGGTTATGCTTTGCTGAGATCCAATCTTATTTGTATCTAAGGGATCTTTGTCGAACCGATAGGTTTTTCGGTCGCATCTGGCTAGATGTCCTGACAGGAAATTCTAGATCTAGTGATGACCTTGGGATGTAGGATCCGCATTCTACCACCGGATTCAGTCCTTTTATGTTGATGTATGGCTTTCAGGCGCGTTCTCCAGTTTCGGTCGGACTCAAAGGTCTCAAGGTGCAGGCTGCAACGTCCTTGGTTTGTTTCCTTTAGGAGGAGACTCTTAAAGGGGGAGGGTGTTAGAAATAATAAATGATAATGTTAGTTTCCCATAGGTTACTTTGACCCAAAAGGTCGAGAGTTGTGTAACAATGGGTTAGGTTTATTATTTAGACCATGTTAAGTCAGTTTTAGTTAAGTTGGACCCAATTTTGGTCTAGTAACTCATGGGTCCAAGTAAAGTCTAATTATGTTAAGGGACCCTATCTTGACTTTGGGGAATAATTAGTAGTGGGTTTGGAAGGTTCTAGAACTCAGAATTTGGAAGAGTCTAGGCCCTTGGAAGGCCTATTTATATGTACTCATTGTTCATTTGTAATTCATTCCCTTTCAAGCATTGCTACTACTTTCTCTCTCCTTGAGGGCGCCTAACCCTCTCCCTCTTCTTCTTGTATATGGAGATTGCATGTTAGAAGGATCTTGGCACTTTGATTTCCTACAAGGTATCAGAGCCAAGTTAGACCTAACAGTTCATGGTATCAAAGCCATGGTTAGGTGGCCCAAGTTGTGGGGCAGGTGACAACTAGGACCCCAACCAAGTGTGGCTTGAGGGGGGGGGGGGGGGGGGTTGGAATATCAATCCACACTCGAGAGAGAACTATCAAACAGGGCGGATAGCTCAGTGGTAGAGCATCCAGGGAGGTCCTGGGTTCGAATCCTAGTCTAGCCATCATTTATGGATTTCTAACATGGTATCAGAGCCATGGATCTTCTATGTTTGATTTAGGGCGCCCTACCAAAAGAGATAGTCTTTACTTAAGGATCACAAAAATTCAGCTCCTTTGCTGATTTTTTGGAGTGAAGATCCGTTCGGTTTTGACTCTTTTCCGTTTTGCAGGAGGGTGCCACAAATCAAAGGAGATAATAGGATTTTGGGCACCCAAAAATCAGTTGGTTATTTGCTGATTTTTCAGGTTGCAGGAAGGCACCATTAATTATCTTCTTCGGGGCTGCTTTTAGGTCGCCCACATCCGTGTAGGTTTATCCTACTTCCGTTGGTCCGCTGCTGCCCTATTTTTCAGATTTGCTCCTTTGCAAGAGGGCGCCCATCTACAAGCTATTTTTATCTTCTGATTTGGCTGAAAATCAGCACTCTTGCTGATTTTACAAAGTGAAGATCCGCTTCTTTTTGCTTGTTTCCAGGTGTGCGAAAAGGCGCTGATTTTTTGTGATGATCCGATCACATTCCGAGGCTGAAAATTGGACAGCATATTACCATTTGTAGGGTGTTTGCAACAGCCCTATCCATGTGTGTATTGTTCACACTTGAAAGAAGGGTTCCGGAAAAAAGCTTTGTTGGAGGCTAACCTAATTCTTTGCTTGCTTGTTGTTTGAGTTTGTAATGCAATTTCAGGCTGAAATTTTCAGCACACAAGGCTTGTAGGAGGGCGAGTTCCTACATCCATCTAATGTGTGGTTTCGACACATTCCGGTGCTGATTTTTCAGATTTAATACTTGCTGGATTTTGTGTCTTTTAGGGCACATTTAGGGTTTGAAAAAAATTATCTTCTTGGCTGGTTCTTATGGCAAGAGATTTGGGAGCAATTCGTACTTGTTTGGGCAAAGATATGTTGGATGGCACCAACTATTCTTCATGGAGTTGCAAGCTGAGGTTTGGCATCGACGTGATGATCAAAATTTTATCGGTAACAAGATCTATCTTATATCATTTGAGATTTGGCAAGACCTCTAAAAATGCTTGGGAAACACTTTTAAAGATGTACCAAATAAAGGATTCATCGTCATGCTTTCTCCTGCCTACTTCATCCTCTTTGAAGGTAGAAGAGCAAAGGCATGCAAAGTTTGATCATTGTCTTTTTACAAGTACAAGTTTGCATCAGAATGTACTGCCTGTTTTCTTCTGCTGCTATGTTCTTCCTGCCCGGCCCATAGTGCATCTCTCTTATAGTTATTTATGCCCCATTGATACAGTATTCATAGATTTGAGTCTATAACTCTAATGATAATGGAATCATCAGTGAGCTTCAATTCATTGTTAAAATAACCACGATCATCCAAACTAATTAGAATAAGGACCCTCATAGGGCTGTGAATAAAATCATGCTTTGGATCAACTTTTGAAGTATGGCATTATCCAGAATAGCTGATGTAACAATTTCATCGAAAAGCTAAAATAGTCCTGCTTTGCTGATGCAGAAATGAGAATGAGAAGACCCCAGTATCTACAGTTTCCTGATTGCTGAATTTCAGATCTGATTTTCTGGTTGGGTGCCCATTTTCCTTGCTGATTTTTCCCTCTTTGTTGAGGGCTTTCGTCTCTTTGCTTCAGCAACATTCAGCACAGTTTGGAGGAGGACCAGCTCCTATCAAAGCATTTTCCTTGGCGGAGCTTTAGCAGATAGTTAGCGGAAGTACTTTCGCTAAACTTGGCGGCCGAAAAAAAAAAAAATTGGGCAGATTATTTCTGGCGCCCAAGTTCCAACCCTCTATCACCAATTTCCAACTTGTTTGCATGCTCTCCAGCGCCCAATTCCCTCATCTCTTTCATCCGTTCCTCCTCCCATTTTCAGCCCTCTCACTTTTGTTTGGAGGCTGTCCAGCCGCTTCATACTTGTCACTTTCGTCCGTTTTTGTCTCCGTTGGCAGCCATTTTTCACACCTTGTTTGCAAGCTGTCCATCACCCATCCTCAACCAAATTTCACGAAATTCCGACTCCGTTTGATACTCCAACTTGTCACTTGCCTCCTGGCTGTCCAGCGCATTTTCACAGCCTTCATTTTCACCTTTTTCATTTGCTGATTGCTGTCCTTTCTTAGTTGTGATAATAGTGGTTGTAATAGAGTAATTTGGGATGATGACAAGAGTCCGCTCTCTCAAGTTTTCGTCTATTCCTTCCACTATCATTATGGCACATTCACCTACCCCGAGTGAGACTACTCAGGAAACCTTATCCGATCAGTTTCGTCGCATGGATGAGACCCTTTCTGGCCTCGTTCTTCGCTTCGATACCGTTATGACCGTCTTTGCTACTATGCAGTCACAAATTGATTCTTTACAGCCTCATGGTCCTGGTAAAGCTCCTGTTTTTCCTTCATTTGGGACTCCCCCTCCATTTGGATTTCCATCTTCCTTTGCTAGTCAGCCTGGTGGTGGACCGATCATTCCACCTAACCCATCTCCTGGTTTCTTTTCACGTCCCCCACTTCCTGAGCCACACTTTGTTCGAGACTTTGTGATAGGGTACAGCTTGCTGCCTATTCCGGTTCCTCTGACGGGAACTTATTAGAGAATTGGTTTGCTAAGCTTGACACATATTTTCAGATCTACCCTAAGACTGATCCTCAGAAGATCCAGTTGGCTGCTTTACATTTAGATGGACGCGCCGCCACGTGGTGGCGAGTTTATAGAGCTAATCCTGATCGGGAAGGGCTCCATTTATGGCATACTTTTCGCCGTGACCTCCGTCATGCTATGATTGACCCTCAGTGGCTCAACTGCCAACGTGATACATTCCGTAGTCTCACTCAGACCAGTGATCTTGCTTCTTATACAGATCAGTTTATGGAGTTTCTTATCTTTTCATAGATCTACAGCCCACTGAGCTTATTTCTCGTTACATTGTTGGGCTTCGTGGTGCTTTACGTTATGATGTTTCTTCCTTCCGTCCTCCCACACTTGTTGAGGCGATGTCTCTTGCCAGTACTTTACAGCATAAGTACTCTGACACTCTTCCTTCCCGCTTCTCCCGACCCCATCCTTTTGCTTCATCTTTTCCTGTTGCGTCCACCCCTACACCTACCCCTTCTGTTCCAGCTCTCTCCATTGTCCCTTCGTCTCCTCGTCCTCCGACTCCTCGACCTGCTTTTGTCCGACGTTACACGTCTGCAGAGTTCGCTGACCTTCAGCAGCAGCGTCTTTGCTTTCGTTGTAAGAGTCCTGACCATTTTGCCCGTGATTGCCGTCAACCTCTCCCTATTACTACTGCTGTTTTTTACCATGAGGGCACTACTCTAGATGATTCCGATATCTACATTCATATTTCTGATGAGCTTGACCTATCCTCTGAGCCTTCCACTAATTTACTTCCTGCTACTTGCCATGCTCAGCTTGCCTATGCTACTTGGACAGGGCGTCCTGGTCCTCGCTCCATTCGGTTACGTGTACATATTGCAGGTCGTGAGTATATTGCTTTAGTTGATACTGGCAGCACTCATTCTTTTATTAGCAGTTATATCACTCGTCGGATACGTGCTTCACCTATTCCTGCTTCACAGCCTCTCACAGTTGAGGTTGCCAGTTCCCATTATTTTCCTAGTTCTCAGATGTTTCAGCGTTTATCATACCGCATTGGAGATTTTTCTGGACAGAAAGATCTTTACATTCTTCCTATGGAGCGTTATGATCTTATCCTTGGTGCTGATTCGTTTGCATCTCTTGGAGCCGTTACACTGGACTTGACACAGCAGACATTGACATTTGTACTTGATGCAGTTACACACTCACTTGTTGGCATTGATTCTCAGGGAGACTTCCAGTTGGTTACTGGGAAGCAGTTTATGTGTAGCCTGCCAAAGGCTGACGATGCAGCTCTTCTTTCCATTCAGAGTACATCAATTGTTGCTTCACTTTCACCATCCGTGGGTCCTCTTCCTCAGGTTGATGCTGCTTCGGATTTACAGGTTGTTGATGTGTGCCTGGCGCCTATATGCCTTGATTCACAGATATCGTATTCAGTGGTCATTCCTGGTTTCATTGATATTGAGGCCGTATACCTTGGTGGTATTTCTACTATTGCTTTTGCGCATACTTCAGATTGCCCTCCTGGTTCGGTGGTTGGTGCAATATCTTCTCCATTGGTCTCTATATCTCCGTCTCTTGAGTCTGTTATGGCCGATGTTCCTGCTGATTTCTATGGGGTTCTTCATGGGTCCACGTTTGATGGTTCCCTCGCTATTGGTGATCAGGTTGTATCTTCTTTCGCTTTACTCCATGGACCTCTGCTTGAGGTTTGTGATCTGCCTCATGCTATTTCTATGGTTCCTGACATGATTCATGCGCCTTTGGCCCTTACTGTTACACATTTTTCATCCGAGGATATTTGCCAGATGGTCACTATTACTTATCTAGGGTATTTATATGCTGGGATCTTTCTAGATGAGTACACGGACATCCTTCCATCTCCTGGTCTTTCTACATATAGGTTTGTTGTAGTCCATGCCGATGGTATACACTTTTGGGTTCATGCGACTGATTCCTTTTTACCTCTTGATATTTGGCATTCCTGGTTATTACGTATCGCTTGGATTTCATTTGGACCTATTGCTTACACTACTGCTTCATTTTCAGCTATGGATATATGGCATTCCTGGTTATTACATCACATATAGCTTGGTTTTCATTTGGACCTATTGATTGGTGCTGGTTTTTCCATATTACTGATCGCCTATGGTGCGGATATCTCTATGATTATGCATGTGGCTCTCTATCTGTTCCTTGGATTGTTGCTCATTGTCAGGCTTGGCATATCCTGTTGGCTTGGGTTATTGCCTCCGTTCCAGCTACTGTTTGTCTGGGTGATCTTCAGGTTCCCTGTCATTTCAAGTTGCTCCATATCGCTTGGTCTCCGATGCTGAGTTGCCACTCTGTTCTGGTGTTCCGAGACCATCAAGGTACCTTGAGAGAATTCCTTCTCCTCTCTTGGATAGTTTTTGGGGATGTTGCCGCCATATACTTTAGTGTTGCTCATATATGCTTTGATACTCATTCCCAACTACACGTGGATATTGCTCCGATCCTTGCTACTAATGTTGCGGATCCTGTTCCTCGTTCCAGTGCATTTCTTCTATTCCTCACTTGTGCGCCTGGTGTGTACTTTGGGATTACACTTGCGGCCAGTTCTGATGGGTCATCCGATTCTCCATCCGTTTTTGGTGTATCCTATGATGGATTGTTCTACCTTCTCGGGCTTTTTGGATACCTTGCTGCTCGAGAGCTTATTACCTGGGCCAGTTCTCATTTACAGCATGTTCAGCAGCGTTATCAGACCTCAGTTGATCGTCACCGCCGCCATGTTGAGTTTCAGCTTGGAGATATGGTTTATCTATGCCTACGGTTTGCACGTCATCATTTTGTCCAGGGCCATGCTTCTACTAAGAAGCTTGCACCACGTTATTATGGGCCTTATCGCATTTTGGAGGTTCTTAGTCCAGTTACATATCGCTTATAGCTTCCTGCTTCCACACGCGCCTGTGATGTATTCCATGTCAGTTTATTACGTGCTGCTATTGAGGATGACACTCCTTGTGATGCTGAGTTTCCTACTGCTCCAGAGTTATTTCCATTTTTACCTGCTGCTATATTACAGGTTCGTCTATACCATAGTCGACGCCGCCGGCAGATTCAGTTTTTGGTCCAGTGGGATGGCCGTCCTATTGAGGAGGCCACATGGGAGCCTATTGATGTCTTTTAACATACACCATCACTTGCGGATCAGGCTCGTGCTCTTGCTGCACTTGTTGATTCCTCTACATCAGATGTTGCTCTAGCTGTTGATGCACCAGGGCTTGCTGCTACTTGATCCAGTTTCTTTTCGGCAGTTAGGTCTTTTTCTTTTGTGCTAGGGAGAGTTATGGACTCGGCTCATTACATTCGCTGCGTCCATTTACATTTACTTTACTTTATGCATAAGCAGGCCTTGGGCCCTTTTTTACTCATTAGTGACACTTAGACTATATGGTTGGCCTTTGGCCTTATTATTCATTATTAGGCCATTTGGACATATTACTGGAGAGTGGGGGCCTTCTTGGAGGGCGCACTATTTTCCCTCCCAGTTGGGCCCTAGCCACCGGAAGCTTCCTTTTAGGGCTTCCTCTTGGCTATAAGTAGGGAAACTGTGTCATTTGTTATTCAGCTGATGATATGGATCTCTCTGTTTAGTCTCCTTAATCTCTCTCTTTCCTGCTTTCTAGGGTTAAGTCTTGCATGTGTTGCTTTCATAGCTTAAGTCTTGCTTATGTGATGCTTTCATAGCTTAGCTTTAGATCAGCTGTGGCTTTATTCGTAACTGACTACTTCAAGCTGAAGTTTTTTCGGCGGCATTAAGCTTGGACAGCAAGCTACATCTTTTCTTTTTCGGCTACATGGAGTTTTGGTCAGCATGCAACAATTTGCATTGTTGCAATTTTTCATACTTCATGTCATGTTATGTTTTTTACATTATCATTTAAGGAGGGTGTTAGAAATAATAAATGATAATGTTAGTTTCCCATAGGTTACTTTGACGAGACTTGTGTAACCATGGGTTAGGTTTATTATTTAGACCATGTTAAGTCAGTTTTAGTTAAGTTGGACCCAATTTTGGTCTAGTAGTAACTCGTGGGTCCAAGTAAAGTCTAATTATGTTAAGGGACCCTATCTTTACTTTTGGGAGTGCCCTATGATTAGTAGTGGGTTTGGAAGGTTCTAGAACTTAGAGTTTGGAAGAGTGTAGACCCTTGGAAGGCCTATTTATATGTACTCATTGTTCATTTTTAATTCATTCCCTTTCAAGCATTGCTACTACTTTCTCTCTCCTTGAGGGCGCCTAACCCTCTCCCTCTTCTTCTTGTATATGGAGATTGAATGTTAGAAGGATCTTGGCACTTTGATTTCCTACAGAGGGAATGTTACGTACCCCATAAGGCCATGTGCACTAACCTTAGTGAACCACAACGAACCTTATTGAATGATAGCAAACCCTACTGAACCACAACAAACCCTACTAACCCATATCAAACCCTACTAAACCAGTAGTATATGCTTCCTTTGGAGTGATAAAGATGGCTGCATAACTCCAATTTATTCTGTACAGAATTTAAAAAAATTAAGAATAAGTAAATAAAAATTATAATTTTTTTTTTGCAAGTTGTGATCATGAATCCCGATTCCCTATAACCAAGTTTTGAATAAATGAGTCTTCAACAAAGAATCAATCACTCAAGAAGCTAGAAAAAATAAGAGAACTACTAGCAAGACTCAGAGATTGAATGAACTTGGTATCTACTCATAATTGCCCTATGAACATAACCCTTGAAAAAATCTTGCTAATCACAAAGCTCCTTATCTTAAACATGTCATTGAAGAAGAACTCGGTTCTTCGAGCAAAATTATAATTTGTTTTTGCAAGTTGCGATCATGAATCACGATTCCCTGCAACCAAGCTTTCAATGAATGAGTCTTCAACAAAGAATCAATCATTCAAGAAGGTAGGAAAAATCAGAGCACTACTAGCAAGACTCAGAGATTGAATATACTTGGTATCTACTCATAAATGCCCTATGAACAGAACCCTTGAAAAAGTCTTGCTAGTCACAAAGCTCCTTATCTAAAATAGACTACAACGTAAACTTCTATCATGTTGCACACCTCACTTCAACACTTTTAATCCTAGCACTATCAACCATAAAAGAAACTAAGAATACCATTTTGATGGAAGCTACTACCACCTTTTTGCATGGATCTAGTAGAGGAAATAAATATGACTCAATTAAGTCTGACTCTAACATGACCTCGGTCGGCATGGCTAGTTACCAGAGAGAACGTAAGGCCAAGTACTAGTAAAGGCCGGTAGTTGAAGTGGACATCTGCCCCTAGCCTAGACTGATGCATCCGCAATGACCTAGTGTGACTGCCTGACAAGTTCTTAGAGACGCAATGAATTGTGACCGAAGCTCCGTGTTTTACAGCAACATGGTTACCAGCTGATTCGAATCAGGCAATTCGAACCAATTCGAACCGACTAGCTAGGTTCGAATTGAGAAAGGATTCAAACTCCTTTTTTTCTTTTTTTGAATCAGGCCGGGAACCAATTCGAATCAGCCCCTAACGTTTCGATGGTTCGAACCACGGTAGGCGGTTCGAACCGCGGTTCGATGCAACTGTACATGTGTCAAGATGAGGGAAAGGATGAGGAAATGTTAGATGAGATACTGGTAAGCGACGATAAGGACACTAGACGTGTCATGACTATCTCAGTGCGGAAGCTTGTTCCAAAGGCACAACTTTGCTTTCTATCCACCAAGGCACGTGGAGATCAAGAGAGCTCAGCAAAAGGACCCAAATTATCAACGAGTGTGATCTGATGCACGCAAGATAGTCAACCAAACGGAAGAGTCAGCTACATCTGTCGCTTCCATAGAGGCACACACAAGTACGTATTTAACATACACTATGAAGGAAGGTACGTTGTTGAGAAATGGAAAGGTTTTGTGCGAGACATGAAGGATCTTCGTCGTAAGATGCTTCATGAATGCCCCTATGCAGGGCCCTACTATTGAGAAGACCAATGAACTAGTAAGAAGGCATTATTTTTGCCACGATTGCAAACTCCATCACAATAGTGGTAGGCAGGTTATCCAAGATGGCCCATTTCATTGCAACAACCAAGAAGGTCACAACTCCGCAAGTAGTCGAGTTGTATATCCAGGATGTGGTCAGTTTGAATCTACCAAAGTCCATTATGTCTAACATGGATCCCAAGTTTACAAGAAACTTCCGGACAGAGAGGTTCGCCAAGCTGGGAACACAGTTGCAGATGAGTAGTAATGAGCATCCTCAAAACAATGGCCAGACAAAGAGGGTTAATCAGATCTTAGAAGACATGCTTCGTGCTTATGTTAGCGTTAGGCAAACAAATTGGATAAATCATTTACCCTCGGTAGAGTTTGCTTATAACGATAAGAGACATGCATCCACTGAATTGAGCCCTTTTGAGCTCAACTATGGTTATAGCCCAATTAGCCCAACGACCATTCAAATTCCATGTAACATGCCAAGGGCTGTAAAGTTTCTGACCCAAATGCAACAAAAGCTAGGGAAGACATGTGCTAATCTGTCTAGGGCAAAAAGTTATACTCGTGAGAATTGTACCTATCAAGAATTTGAGACTACAAATTGGATATAGTTACTAGTCCTTTCCAAGTCGAAAGTGCTATGCACAGGCAAATGTGCCAAGATATCTTCTAGGTTTTGTGGACCATGGCTAATCATTAAGAAAGTTAGCCAAGGCTCAGATAGCTTACGAGCTGAGAACTGTAGCTACCCTGGGATGCCAAGTGCATCCAATATTTCATGTTATGTTTGCACGATGGTGATAACATGGTAGAACATCTTGTGTCTATAGAAGAGAAAGACACTACAAGATATGGACCAGAAAAAGGGCTAGATTGGAGGGTGCAACGATTGCAAAATCATCTCCTTCAAGAGTATTCGGTGACTTGGAAGAGCATCCATTGGCAGATGCTAAATGAGAGACGCGACAGTGTCTACAGAAGTCTTACCCAATGTTTGTCATCGAGGACTGATGACTTGCCAAAGAAGAAAAGGATTGTTAGAGTGAAGGCTAACTCTAGCATGACGACCAATTACCAAAGAGGGCCTGAGGCCAAGTATTGGCAAAGGCCGGTAATCAGAGTGGATATTTGTCCCTAGCTGGGACCGGTGCGTCACAAACGGTGACCAGCCTGATAAGTTTTCAAAGATGTGGTGAATTGAGATGGTCAGCTACCCGCAGTGACGAGATGCCTACCGACAAGTAGTCGCGGTGACAAGAATAGCAGGTAGGACTCATTGGGTACCAACCCCATGACACCACCAAAGGAGGTTCATTTCTACACATCAACCTTTTAGTTTCACGAGCTTGGAGAGATATGTTTGTGACAGTCAACCTGAACGATGTGAAAAGAAAGGTACGGACACCTAGTGCGGGAACTTAACAAAGCCATTTTTGGCTTGAAACAGTCACCAAGAGGCTGGTCTAACAAGATAAATCAACAATTTACTAAACAGCAATTTGAAAGACGTCAAGCATATCAGAGTATGTGTTGAGGGAGCAGAATTTCCTAGTAACTGTAGTAGCGAATGGTCTGTCAATGACTTAATTGTCACAAGCCAGTCTCTCCAAGCTCATGAATCCTAGAAGCCGGTGTGTAGAATGAACCTCCCACCCGTAGGCACCCCCTCCTTGAGTCCTTCTACCTGCTATTCCCGTCAACTAGCACATGGCATCCACCTGTGGGTGATCAGTCCACTTGGCATGCCTAGCCCCTGTGACCTATGTATACTGAGTGACTCATAGGGTACCACCCCCGTGCCCCGCCAAAGACCTGTGACCCTCTTGGTCACCCCGACTACTTGCCGGCTAGCATCTCGTCACTGACGGCTAGGGTCCCGACGGTCAAGACACACCACATCTCTGACAACTTGTCAGGCGGCCACACCGGGTCACTGCTCGTGACGCATTGGTCCCAACTTGGGACTAATGTCCTCCTCGGTCACTGGCCCTTGCCAATACTTGGCCTCATGCCCTCAGGTGACCGGCCGTGCCAAGGTCATGATAGAGTCGTAACTGGACTCTAACAATCCTTCCCTCCTCTGGCAAGTCATCGGTCCTCGATGACAAACTCTGGGTAAGACTTCTGCAAAGCCTGTCGCGTCTCCCAGGTAGCATCTGACAACGGATGCCCTTTCCAGGTTACTAGATACTCTTGAAGGAGACGATTCCGCAATCGTCGCTCCCTTCGATCTAGGATTCTGTCTGGCCCATAACCTGTGGTGTCTTTCTCCTCAAGAGACACTAGACCTTCCACCATGCTATCGCCATCGTGCAAACATTTCTTCAGTTTGCTAACATGGAATACTGGATGCACCTTGCATCCAACAGGTAGCTGTAGCTTATAAGCTACTTGGCTCACCTTCTTAATAATCAACCATGGTCCACAATACCTAGGAGATAACTTGGCGCACTTTCCTGTGCGTAGCACCTTCGACTTCGAAGGGACTAGTAAATACACCTAATCTCCATTCTCAAATTCCCGATAGGTACGGTTCTCACGAGCATAACTCTCTGCCCTAGCTACAGCTTTGGACAAGTTATCTCGTGCCAACTCTAGCTTCTGCTGCATCTGAGCCAAAAACTCTACATCACTAGGTACCCTATGCGGAATCCCTATGATTGCAGGACTCAATGGCTTGAAACCATAATTGAGCTCAAATGGACTCAATCCAGTGGACGCATGTCTCTTATCATTGTACGCGAACTCCAATAGCGGTAAATGTTTTACCCAATCTGTTTGCGTACTACTCACATATGCCCTAAGCATATCTTCCAAGGTCTGATTCACTCGCTCTCTCTGGCCATCCGTCTGAGGATGCTCAGAGCTACTCATCCGCAACTGTGTTCCCAACTTGGCGAACACCTCAATCCAGAAATTTCCCGTAAACTTGGGATCCCTGTCAGAAACTATGGACTTCGGAAGACCATGTAACCTGACAATATTCTGAATAAACAACTCAGCCACTTGCGGAGCTTTGACCTTCTTGGTCGTTGCGATGAAATGAGCCATCTCGGAAAACCTGTCTACCACTAACATAACGGAATTGAATCCATTCTGCGTCTTGGGTAGCCCAACAATAAAATCCATAGAGATGCTTTCCCACCTTCCTGTAGGTATCTCAAGTGGATGTAGCAAGCCCGAAGGACTTACTCTCTCGGCCTTGTTCACCTGACAAGTCGTGCAACGCTGGACATACTCTCTTACATCCCGCTACAATCGTGGCCAGAAATAATGCCTTCTCAAAAGCTCACTGGTCTTATCAATACCAGGGTGCCCTGCGCAGGGACTATCATGGCATTCATGAAGTATCTTACAACGAAGATCCTTCACGTCTGGCACGAAAACTTTTCCATTTCTCAATAACATACCATCCTTCACGGTGTATGTTAAATATGTACTGGTGTGTGCCTCTATGGAAGCAACAGCCTCGACTGACTCTTCCGTTTGGTCAACTACCTTGCGCGCATTAGGCCACACACGCTGACAATGCGGGTCCTTTTCTTGAGCCTTCTTAATCTCCTCCATGAGACCACTGTCAACCACAGTAAAGCTGCAGTATACGAGATAGTGCGTCAGCGACCACATTTTCCTTCCCTCTTCGGAAGCGAATTTCCAAATGAAATTCCTGCATCAGCTCGGCCCACCGAGCTTGGCGGCCCTTCAAATCTGACTGAGTGCAAAAATACCTTAAAGTATGATGATCAGTGTACACATAAAACTCGGCGCCATATAAATAATGTCTCCACACCTTGAGCGCATGTATAATCGCATACAGCTCTTGCTCATGTGTAGGATATCTCTGTTGAGCTGGTGTCAACTTATTACTTTCAAAGGCTACTGGTCTACACCCTCTTGGCTCAACACTGCACCTACGGCAATGCCACTTGCATTCGTCTCTAGGTCAAAAGGTTTCTGGGTATCCACAATCTTGAGAACTGGAGCCGTGGCCACAGACTCCTTCAAGTTCTCAAAACGTTGCTGAGCTTCAGCATCCCATCGAACCACAGTGTTGTTTTTCCTTAACTGGTCCGTTAAAGGAGCAGCTATCCAAGAATAATTCCTAACGAACCGCCGGTAGAACTTACAAAAGCCTAAGAAAGACTATAATTGACGTATATCGGCAGGCCTCGGCCACTTCTTAACCACAGCCACCTTGGCTAGGTCAACCGAAATACCCTCAACTGTCACTACGTGACCCAAATACTCGACACGAGTCTTACACAACTCTGTCTTCTAAGCATTGGCATACAAGACAGAAGCTTGTAACTTGCCCAAAACGGTCTTGAGATGAATCTCATGCTCCTCAACTGCTTTACTAAAAACCAATATATCGTCAACAAAATTGACGACAAACTTGCCCATACAGTCTCGCAAGACATCGTTCATGAGCATCATGAACGTGGCTGGGGCATTGGTTAACCCAAATGGCATAACCAAAAATTCATAATGACCGAAACGGGTTCGGAAGGCCGTCTTTTGGACGTCTTCATCTCGAATCCGTATTTGATGGTATCCACATGGACATCACTGACAATATTTCGAAGCTCCACGTCTACTAGACTCATTTCATATTTCCTTCACATCTTTCATGGGGGACCCACTCCTATATTCGACAACTCATATACAACTCATTTCATATACAAATCCCATGTTCTACGAGTTTGGCCGGCCCCTTTGGGGGTGAAGCCATTGTACTCATTTTTTGGATTAAGGTTCCACTAGGGACTCAATACTACCATGATATTGACACTCAAGATTGTCACACAATCTTCATTTACTTTGTGACAATTATAGGTTTCTTCAAAACAATTGTAGGTGGAAGTAGATTGTTTACAAGAGATCCCTCTATCTAGAATATGGAGAGGTTAGGACAAAGGAATGTTTTATTCTTTGTATATGCCTGATATGCTATGAGATCAGAGGGAGATATCACTACCCCTAGCAAGATGCCAGCTGACCAAAAGTAATCTCATACATCTTTCTTCTCCAAACGACACGCCCAAGAGTGAGTGGTGCAGTAAAGGTTAGAGCATGATACAGCTATCCCTTTTTGACACCCTGACCAGAGACAGGAAAACGTATTGTTTTTGCCACATGGCTGCGTCCGTGTATGGGCCATATACCGACTAAAGAGTTGAACTACTGTTCGCCAAAAATATTTAGATGTACCCTAAACCTAGAAAACTGACAATGAATAGCACCATAACACCACGTATAAATTCAAATTTTGACTATAAAATGCTATTTGCAAAAGTAAAAAACCCAACAACCGGAAATAGTAAATACTGCAAGGTCATAATATTTCTCAACTAGCCATATATTTTGTGCCGTGAGTGTACGCAAACTTTGGTATGCTTCGGTACATGACTTATGGAAGCATGGTGGCAACATCGTGCAAAAGGGATCACTTCCCTACATCCGTAAGGAACTCTCCTTCTCACTCTCTCTCTTCTCAATCCATAAATACCAAGACAAAAAGGAAAGGCAGGTGGTACATACGCTGCACACTCACGAAGTTTCCCAAGGTTTTGATTGTCAAGGATTGCAAGTATCAGCTGTTTGTTCTCGTCCAGATACTGCTTGGCAGAATGAACACAGAAGCCAGTTTACTGGAATAAATTTTGAGTAAATAAAACAGCAATGGCAAGCATTCTATAACAGAATGGCTAATCGCAATCGTGAAAGTATGAGAAGGCAAGAACAGGTGCACACGTTAAGAAAAAGG
Source organism: Diphasiastrum complanatum (assembly GCA_029204225.1). NCBI lineage: Eukaryota > Viridiplantae > Streptophyta > Lycopodiopsida > Lycopodiales > Lycopodiaceae > Diphasiastrum > Diphasiastrum complanatum. The sequence continues at coordinate 75,454,049 of CM055096.1, read as the reverse complement.
ACGTTCAAAATCAGTCCGTTGCTTCAAAGAGCTAAACTAGTATCGAGAAAATCACGCCAAAGGCTACCTTCAGAAAGAGTTGCTTAGAAAAACAGTTTGCTGCTTCAAAAAGCGTTCAAAAAACCATGCCAAACGCTACCTTCTGGATAAGCTCGGTGGTGATTGCACTGCCAGCGTAGGTCGCCATATGAGCATGCTGCATCTTGACACACTACTGCGACCGCCTTTGCGATCACAAACCTCAAGCCACCTGCCAGATAATATTTTAGGCTGCAGTATGCGCGCGCGCTTCAATCTGGTGCTCTCTGGAATACTATCTGCTGGAGCTCTGATCCCACGCACCGCACGCTACATAAATCGAAGCAAGAAGCCGAGAAAATAAGAATGAGAAGATCGGATCGTCGCGATTGAGAGGAAAATGGCAATCGACGAAAAGACGACGACGACGACTTCGACGATCGTGAGGGAGATGGCGAGCAGACGAGGAAGGCAACTGGGGATTCCCCGTTGCTGTATTGCATTCCACCGGATATAGCCGGTCAGTTGCAGTTTGAAAGGTGAACAAAGACCAGTCGTTTTCTTAGCCTTTCAGATACACATGGGTTGCGTGTGCCTTTCCGTAGAAGGCGCCAGTCATCTTCAAGCGTCATTTTGAAAGGCAGGTCTCCAACTCATTTGATTGGAAGACCGCTTTTCCACCTTGGGATGGGGCCCCATCTCAAGGTGATTGAGGCCTTGGAGAGTTGCAAGCACGTTTTTATTCCTCGGGTGACCTTGGATGAGCCCAACAACCATAGAAGCCTTAAGAGCTACCAACTAAGAGCATTAAGGCTTGAGCACTACAATACCCATCATTGTGGCACAACGTGATACTATGTTGATCTCATTCGATCGATTGTTGGGCCTACCCCACTTGTCTTGTTGGCCCTATCCCGCTTGTTTGTTACCATCTAGAAGGCCTTAAGCCATACCTTGATTTTGGTCCTACCCCACTTGTCATAGCAACGCTCTGGCTAGTAACTAGAAGTAATCGAGTTAATGGGATGCCCTACCTGAGGTTAGCTAAATGACTTTTATTTGCATTTGGTTTTAGACCAAGTGCCACAATGGCAATGCACTTGTCATGCATCTCACTTCAAAAAGACAAGACACTTACCAGCCAATAGCAACATCTCCTTTTGATATTGAGTTTCTTGTATCCATGTGAGATTCTCTCCGCATTTCGTCGCACATCCATTTCATTCATTAAAAAAAAATTACCAACTCATGCAAACATGTTACAAAGGCAAGCAAAATGTGAAAAAAGCAATGAATGTGGTGCCTTAATATGCATGAATGTTGCTTTACTATGCATGAATGGGTAGAAAACAATTAGGCATAATCCGCCGCCTCCTTTTCTACTCTATTCTTCTCTTCTACTTTCTTTAGACTCTTGTGTGAGGAGAAACAACACCGAGGATCCAGAGAATTGTATGTCTGGGGTGCGCTTTCCTTTCAAAGAAGCAGATGTATCTGTATTGGTGCAAAGCAAAGGAGAGACATGGCATTTTGTACATTATGCAAAGCCTATTGTTGAGCTATGAATAGAAAAACCCATCACTATTGTTTGGAATATGTGTTTGGTGGTTGAATTATAGAATTTAATTTTGTCTTAGGCACTGTGAAGGATTTTAGATCATTCAAGATTCAATCCATGTCTCTGATCTTTGGTTACAAAGAGGAGCAAACCAACAATCCTGCCAATGTCGAAAAATCAACATCTACATACAAAATGAGATGCAAACTCTATGAGATATTAATCAAACATGAACCAAAACATAAAATATGTTTGTTGTCCGTACAATCACAGTACCCTACTGTATTTCACACATGTGGATCCAAAAATAACAAAATGAGAGTGCACCAATGAGTAGTAGAACCCAAAGAGAACCATGTATAATGATGAAATGAGAGAGAGAAGAGAGAAGATGTGTCTCTCCACGAGTTACATCCTTTTATAGAGTGTCCAAACCCTATTTGGCCACTTGGCTTTCCCTCCAAAATGTAAACCCTACTATTTTTGGGTCTAGATTCAATGTATCCAAAGTTTAAATTTGAATCTCTCTCAAACTCGACTACCAACTTTCCCACACTTTCAAAAAGTGTTTATTGAATGTATTTTAAACTAATATAACTTCAAAAAGTTTATCTCTAAGTCTAAAATGAGTTTTGGCCTCTTATTGACAATTTACCAAAATATGACTAAACTAAACTAGTTGAAATCTCTCACACTCCCTCTTCAACTAGATTTGGCATAGTTTTGACAATAGAACTTTGATCCAACTTTAGAATGATCTCCATCCTACGTATAGATCTTCTTTCTAAGGTTCTAAAGTATCTTTCATAATTGATATGGAGAATAGTGTCCAAATTGGATGCTTCACTATTTCTTACATCAATATAACTAGAACATGAAGAACCAAATAGAATGTGAATGAAATGATCCTTCCATGCTTCAATCTTTGATCTCTCTAGAAAATTACAGCAACCAAACAATAAATGTGAGTGATGACCATTTGCTTGCTTGTCTCCTCCAACTTTGTCCTTTCTTGATATGTCTCCACCATAAAAGTCCATGAATGAACCTCCATCTCCATCTTGCCACAAGATATCATCAAACCTTGGAAATCCATTAGTACATGAGTACATTAATGATGCAAATCCAGCACCACATGACTCCATAAACCAAGTGGGTTACACTAGTCCATCTTCAAGATCTACTTGACACAAGAAAATGACCTTGAATTCACCAAAAATTGACAATCTCCAAGTATTGGCACCAAGTAGCTCAACACTTAAGAACTTAGCCATGGATGATTGACATAATGAACCTCCATTAGCTTCATTTCCATCAGCAAAACTAGCCAATAATGCTAGTACAACTCCAACAATAAGATATTCCAAGACAATGTAGCTAGTTTGTCCATATCTTGACAATTTGCACACATCCACATGAAATAGCTCAAACATGAGATAGAACAAGTAAAGTAAACTTGAACAAAACTTCTTTGTTGCTCCTTTGACCTTACTTGAGTCTTCAATAAGCTGCAAAAATATATCCATAACATCTTTGCCAAATAAACTTCCTTTGATGCTCTTGACTAGCTCCAAATTGTCACCTTTCCTTTTGTGTTGTTGAAGCCCTTTGAGACCAACCTCTTGATCTTCCTCTTGACCATCAAAGTCATTGAACAAACTTTGTTTTCCATATCTATTACTTGCTTTTTCAATATGAAAACCATGAGAACCAATATCCACTTGCATAGCATCATCTACACAAGAAAATTCTCCAAAACATGCGAGTAAAGCAAAGTGAGTCACTTCCACTTGCTTACCTTTCTCTTGATCATCAAAGATATCAAAGATATGAATATCTTCAGACCTGAACCTCTGGAAATACTCCATCTCAAACATATGATCTAGATCCAACAAGATCTCATAAATGCTTGATCTCGAATTCTCACAAAGGTTAGTGAAAACAATGTCACCAATGTCACCATCATAAATCAAAAGATAGATTCCAAAACAACCTTTTTCAAGGAAGAACCTTCACCTCCATTGATGAAGTTAGTTCTTTCCTTACCTTTTTCATGCTTGCACTTGCCATGAAGAACCATTGAAACACCATCATTATCCTCAAGACTATCAAGTTAGCACAAAGATGAACATCTCCAAGAAGCATATTGGATCTTGACCTAGATCTAGCATAAGGAAGCTTGTAGGACTTTGCATAAGATCCACCAATCTTATTGATGCTAAAAAGTAACTTTGGAAAGTTGAGACCAATCTCCTTTTCCATTCCATTCTTTTTGTTAGCCATAACAAAAGCATCAATCTTGAAAAGTCTACCTTGTCTATTGCCCCTAGCAACCAAGATCTCTTCCTTTGTAATGAAGCAAGCATCACCACCAAACTTTACCATGTATCTTTTCTCTATCATTTGACCAACACTTAACAAATTCTTTGAAAGTGAAAGAATGTAAAGAACACCATCAAGTCTTGCTTTCCTATTAGTAGAGAGACAAACAAGAATTGAACCAATACCTTCAATCACACACTCACCAACATTGGCCATGTGAATTGCTTTCTTGGATCCATCATAAGTGACCAAAGAAGTAAAGAACTTCTTGTGACTAGTCATGTGTGAACTAGCTCCACTATCAATCCACCATGAATCTTTGTCACCTTCACTTGATATTGGACTTGAAGAACACATCAAAAGAGAATCACCACCACCTAGATCCTCATCATTAGTAGTAAAGTTGATTTGCTTGCTACCTTCATCTCTTTGCTTCTTCAAATTCATTTGCAAAATGCCCTTTGATTCCACAATAAAAGCATTTCAACTTAGACTTATCTTTCTTTTTGCCAAAAGAAGAAGTCTCACCTTGATCTTGCCCTTTAGACCACTTGTCTTTGCCTTTGCCCTTGAACTTGCCTTTGATGAACATAGCGTCCTCTTCATATTGAGATGTCGATGTAGATCCACCTCCTCTTGATTGAAGCATATACTTCTCATTCACCAAGATATCTTGCAAATCCACAATAATTGGCAAAGTCTTTTGAATAGCCTAACTTTGAACAAGATAGCATGATCATCCAACAAGCCATTAAGTATAACTTGAACAAGTTCTACCTCTTCAATGCTTTCATCAATACATGCTAACTCATCATTGAATGATTTAACCCTCAAAACAAAAGCATGAGTACTTTCTTCCTTCTTTTGCAAACTTTGGAAGATTTGCCTCCTAAGAGTAAGAACTCTTGATGTAGACTTGGATTCATAAAGCTTCTTCACAACTTCCCAAGCCTCCAAAGATGATGTGCACTTACCAACCTCCTTGAGAAGCTCATTGGTAACATTCATCTTAATCATGTGTAAAGCTCTTTTAGCTCTCTTGTCATACCTCAATTGATCTTGAGGTGCTTGAGGTATCTCCTCCACACCTACAACAATCTCCATCAACTCATTCATCTCCAATAAGGACTCCATCCTCACCTTCCAAGCCTATCATTGCTCTCCAACATAAATCCACCACTTGTAGCCATGTTGAAGTGACATGATCTTCTCTTTCAACTTGTTCCAATGCTCAAAGCACTCTCTTGAATCTCAACAAATGAACTCAAGAAGAAATCACAAAGATATGGAACCTCTCAAATCTCTTCTAGCACTTCTAACTAGAAAATCAACACATAGAATAGTGAAATCTTGATCAACCTATGATCTATCCTCAATCTAATGAATCTTGCCACTTCCTAAGATTGAAACACACTCAAATGAAGTTCAGTAAGTTCACAAACTAGAGATCCAATCAAAATCAGGGTTTTGACAAATTCACAAAAAATTGAATATCTCAAATTCTACATGCAAATTTTAGAAACTTGATATATCTTCTTGTAGACTCCAATGAGACCTTCCTAATGCACTAGATATCAAATAAATCTAGTAAGCCAAGTGTGAAATCAGAATTGATCAAGTATATAGCCCTATATTGAGTTTTGACCTACAAAAGATCAATTCTACACATGCAAAAATGCTGATTTTTGAGTAGAAATCAATCTAGCATGCTCTAGCATTGGTAACTCCTCCAAATCCTTGCTAAAGATGGCTGATCCTTTCATAACCTGAAACACAATAGCTCTGATACCATGTGAAGGATTTCAAATCATTCAAGATCCAATCCATGTCCCGGATATTTGGTTACAAAAAGGAACAAACCAACAATCCTGCCAATGTAGAAAAATCAGCATCTACATACAAAATGAGATGCAAACTCTAAGAGATATTGATCAAACATGAACCAAAATATAAAATATGTTTTTTGTCCGTAAAATCACAGTAACCTACTGTATTTCACACATGTGGATCCAAAAATAACAAAATATGAGCATTCTACACACAAGATTGCAAGATAACATCATGAGAGTGCACCAATGAGTAGTAGAACCCAAAGAGAACCATGTATAATAATGAAATGAGAGAGAGAGAAGAGAGAAGATGTGTCTCTCCATGAGTTACATCCTTTTATAGAGTGCACGAACCCTATTTGGCCACTTGGCTTTCCCTCCAAAATGTAAACCCTACTATTTTTGGGTCTAGATTCAATGTACCCAAAATTCAAATTTGAATCTCTCTCAAACTCGACTACCAACTTTCCCACACTTTCAAAAAGTGTTTATTGAATGTATTTTAAACTAATATAACTTCAAAAAGTTTATCTCTAAGTCTAAAATGAGTTTTGGCCTCTTATTGACAATTTACCAAAATATGACTAAAGTAGACGAAACTAGTTGAAGTCTCTCACAAGCAATGTTTGCTCTGCCCTAAGCTTTTTGTTTCCAAGCCAATAAGTCTTTGATTGTTGATCTCGTAATTGACAGGACATAATTTTTTTTTTTGTGAGTTTGGCTGTGGTTGCTACTGCTATTATGGTTGTACCGCAAATGCTCCTGCGGTTCGTGCAGCTTGCAATTATCTGTGAATTTTAACATCGCATCAAAGATCTTTTGACCTAAGTGTCTAACTACTGGTTTCGGCTTGTCACTGGCTCCGTATTGAGGTGAGATGGTCCCTCACAAGAGGTGAAAGCAAGAAGATATAGAGAAAAACTATCTTTTGAACATTTTTTAGCCTATAAAACATTTGTTTATGTTGTGGGAAATATTGTTGTGAGTTTAGAGGAAGGAGAAAGTGTTTGGTTGGCCCAAACAGAAAGAAAAATGATGCAAAATTATCAAAATTCCTTGCTTTGACAAATTTTGAACTTTTTCAGCTATCATAATTTGAGTAAACTATTTTCACTCATTCCTCAACCAAACGAAGTGTTATAAAGCTTCAGTAGTATATATATAGCATCAAGAAAGTAGTTGTGCTCCAATCTGCAGAAACATAAAGGGGTGTGAGTGCACCAAGCACACAAAGTTGGTGATTTTCTGTGAAGAAAAGGTGAGAAAAAATGTCATAAATTTGAGAAGTATTCACAGACCACTATGAATTAGCCTGAAAGACTTCATACGTAGCTTGTGGATAGTGGGGCGCCCTCAATGAAAATTACTAAACAAGATTTGGAAAAGCATGCATGGAGAATGAGCATTTATGTGAGAAAAAAAATCAATTTTTTGAAGTTTTTGAGAAGAGCTTCTAGTTGAAGCTATGGTGCACCATTTCTTGTGACATAAAGCTTGCAAGGGAGGCTACTTGGTGGGCACCCTTAGTCGTAGAGGAGGCATAAAGGAACCGATCTAGATTTGGTGGAGAAACAAAAGAGATATCTCCATTTCTCTCTCTCTCTCTCTCTCTCTCTCTCTCTCTCTCTCTCTCTCTCTCTCTCTCTCTCTCTCTCTCTCTCTCTCTCTCTCTTTGCCATGGTCTTCCACACCTCCTCCGCTAGCTACTAATAGTCCACTCACAAGAAAACAAGCAAAACAAGTCAAACTATCCCCAAATCCACCTAAATACACTAAAAATGACAAAACAATAAAAAAGATAACTAGAACTACTTAGAGATAGTCTATTCCCAGCAATGGCGCCACTATAGGGGGTTGTATGTTCAATGATGAGCAGCCCTCTACTTGTCAAAAGGGTTAGAAGACTTGAATAGGTTCCTAACTATGCTTAGTTGCTAGTTTAGATGTTTTTTCTAACTTTACTTTAACACTACCCCACTTTAACTCTACTTCCACTAACACAAGCATTCACAAGCATTCATCAAAATAGTAGGTGAAAGTAAAGAGAGAGAGAGAGAGAGAGAGAGAGAAGTGGGATGGAAGTTAGCTCATGTGCTCAATATGCATGCTAATGGAAATGCCATAACTACTTAATGCAAGAACAATGGAAATAAAAAGCAATAAGCAAACACAACAATAGCAATAGCAAGAGTGATTAGCACATGAGGATGCTTTGGCTCTCCAAATTGGTAGAGTTTCCTCCTCTCAATAAGCATGTAAAATGGTGTACAATAGGTGTCTTTTTATCTTTGGGGTGAGTTAAAATAGCAATGATCGACTTATATAGTGCTTTCTTATTTCGACGGCACCATGTGTGCTCAGTTCTAGAATTATCGGCCGTCTTTCTTTTATGAGCCCTTTGAGTTTTTTTAAGTAACTTTATATTTATACTTGTATATTGGTTGAATATACAATTGGAGGAGAGCAATTCTGTTGTCTTGTCTTGTTGCACTTGATGTTGTGCTGTGGTGATTGATCCGGTCGGGTGTTTAAACTGTTTTCTTAACTTGGTATCAGAGCCTCTTGGTGGATATAATCACTGGACAAGAACAGAGAGCTGCAAATTCACGATGGTTTGTGGCTAGGAAGCACAAAACCGAGTCTGTGGAGATTCGTGGAATAGCTTGAAACTGTAAGAAGATTCAGTGACAGTAATTGTCGGCTGAATCAGAGGACAAGCAAAGATTGAAGCTGAAAATTTTTTTGGAGGGTTGTTTGGCGTTGGTGATTGGTTTGAATCCAATCGAACACTGTTTGAAGAGCGTGTTGGAGCAGAATATTGCTTGTTGTAGGGCAACCTCAGAGGGATAGGTAGCTGCTCAGTTAAATTCTCAAGAAGATCAGATACAGCCCAAAAATATCTTCTTCTTTGATAGCTAGGGTTTCAAGAAGGGAAAAAGCATTTTTCTCTCAATACAAATCCGTTTTTGAAGCTTTGAAGAGCCAGAAGTGGGCGCCCTGCTACTGTTGTGAACGTGTGGAGAGGCCGTGGGCAGCCGCAGACTGTGAAGAGAGGTAGCGTGGAGTTTGTCAGGTTGCCATAGCCATAGTTTGTGTAAGGAAGCTTGGAGATGGCGTGAGGGAGGTCACGGGCCTGAATGTGCGGTCAATCACACTAACCTTGTAGCGTGTGGAAGGGAGTAGTGCTCTCAAGAAGAGAACTTGATGCGCCTGGATGATCATGACCGTTGGATCCCAAACTATTGTGATCAATGGTTGAAGCTGACTGGCCAAGAAATGATCTAGGCAGTCAGGTCTTAGATAACCATTGAATCTATTGGATTTCAACTTGAACTTCACAAGAAGGGGTCTGAAGTGCAAAGTGCATTGCAACTTCATTAAAAATTTTCAAACTGATTTGGGTCCCAAGTTTTTGAAGGGTGAAGTTTCTTCACACTGAAGAAACAATTAAAATACTCAAGTGCCCTTATTTTCACCTCCTTTAGCCTATTTTGGCCAAACGAAAGGCTATAGCCTCCAAACAAAGGGCACCATGATTGTACCTGCAAGTACGGTACGCCAAAACAGAGTGATTGCCACGGAGAAAGTGTTTGGAGCGCGTCAGAAAGTGATTTCACCATTCGACTGGGCAGGTAGCTGGGAGTTGGTGACAAGAAGCATTTCGGAAAGCGACGCCAATTTGGTTTTCAATTTGGCGAAAGAGTGGCGGGTGGCCTGGTAAGCCAAAAATTGTAGGTCATTATTTTTTATTTTTGACATCACGATTGGCTTCGGCATACACTTTATAGCCTCCAGGTGGAGTTTCAAGCAGTTTGGAAATGGCAAACATCAATGATGCAATTTTGGACGATGCAAGCAAACTTGATGGGGCTTTTAACTACAACATCTGGAAATTCAAAATGAAGAGCATTTTGATGGAGAAAGAGTTATGGGAGATTGTGGCAGGTATTGAAGTCTGGCCAAATACCACTCCAGGTGACATGAGGGCCTTTGATAAAAAGGCACAGAGGGCATTGTCCTTAATCAATCTTTCAGTGAAAGACCATGTGATCACTCATATAAGTGAAGCCACGATGGCTAGGGGAGCTTGGGAAGCTCTTAGAATGCAATTTCAATCTTGCAATCCAACTCGGGCCATGTTCTTGAAGTCGAGATCGAATGCAGTAAGGATGGAAGAAAGTGAATCAGTAGGATCCTTCTTCACCAGGATATAGGAGCTGAGAGATCAACTTGTGGCAATTGGAGAACCAATTAGGGATGTTGAATTGGTACATACCACAATGAGCGGTGTCTCGAATGTTTGTGAGCGGCATTGCTTTGAGGGAGAGATTGCCTACTTTTGAAGACTTCCATGGAATCATGTTGCAGGAAGAGCAGCGTCGCGAAGTGGTGAAGTCAAGGCAAACCCCATAGGAGGATCAAGCCTTGCTTGCTAAAGGCAAGCATAAAGAATGGAAAAGGATTCTCAAGAAATCCAAGGATGATGATGATGAGGGAGAGTCGTCATCAAAGATGAAAAATAAGAAGAAAGTCATATGTTACTATTGTCACAAACCGGGTCATTGGGCACACGAGTGTTACAAGAAGAAAGCGGATATAAAGGTGGGAAAAGTGACTCAACAAGACAACATTGCCGAAGATGATGGAGAAGATGACAAGACAAGTGTCTTCTCATCGTCATTGGCATCCCATGTTGATGATGGTGCCAGATGGTTCATAGATTCAGGCGCCACAAGGCATATGACCGAGAAACATGATTGGTTTGAGAAATTCTCACCAATCCATGATGGGGATAAGGTCACTCAAGCCAATAGAGAGGAATGCCAAATACAAGGTGTGGGCAATGTACCTGTGCAGTTTCTTGATGGTAAAATCAAGAATATCCCTAATGTGCTTTATGCTCCTGGATTCAAAAAGAGTTTGCTTTCTGTTGGAGTAATGGCTAATCAACATCGTAAGGTTGAATTTGTCAAGGATGGATGCCTTATGAGGTATATGAACCACAATCATAAAGTGGTGGCGAAAGGTTATAGAGATAGTAATTGTGGCCTTTATAAATTGGATGCTGCAAAACCAGGAGAATATGGTTTGGCTATCTCAACAGCATCTCAATCTGAGTTGTGGCACAAAAGACTTGGTCATTTGAACTATGGGAGCTTGAGATTGATGGCGAAGCTGAAGATGGTAATAGAGTTACCGACATTGCAGGATGATCATCATGCAATATATGAAGGATGCGTCACGGGAAAGCATCACAGGGAGACATTCAAGAAAGGTGGAGCTGCAAGAGCTAAGAAACCGCTGGATGAGATGCATAGTTATGAAGATGAAGACCATGCAAGTGGTAAAAGCATCAAAAGACTTCCCACAATTTTGGAAGAAGAAGATGAAGAAGACGCTCCACAAGATTATGCGCGTGAAGATGAAAGTCGAGAGGGCGAGTATGAGAGGACACCACCTATTCAAGAGCCTAGGGGAAGGTACTTGCCAATAGGAGCAATAAAGGAGAAACCGGTTGAAAGTAAGAGACATTGCTTGGACACTCCTTGGGATACATACTCTCCACGTAGTGTATCACCTGAATCTAAGATACCAAATGGTATGAAAACATCATGAAGGATGCAAAGCTAAATCAACCAGGATCTAGCACACAAGGAGAAGTGAGAAGATCAATGTGGGAAAGGAAGTCTCTCGATCGTTATCATGTGAACTATGCCCTAATGAGTGACATTTTGAATGTCGAGTGCCACCAACCTTTGATAAGGCAAAAGATCACAAAGAGTGGCAAAGGGCAATGGAAGCGGAGATAGAATCCATCCACAGGCATGATACATGGGAGTTGGTTGATCTACCACTTGGAAAGAAACCCATTGACAACAAATGGGTGTTTAGAACAAAGTTTCATGTGGATGGCACGATAGCAAAGCATAAGGCACGCCTAGTAGTGAAGGGTTATGAGCAAAATAAAGGAATTGACTATGAAGAGACATTTGCTCCAGTGGCTAAGTGGACTACACTACGCCTTATCATTGTCCTAGCATCTCATTTTGGGTGGAAGATCCATCAAATGGATGTGAAGTCCGCATTTTTGAATGGTGACTTAGAGGAAGAAGTTTATATGGTCCAACCACAGGGCTTTATGGCAAAAGGACAGGAACAGAAGGTATGTAAGCTACACAAAGCACTTTATGGCCTTAAGCAAGCGCCACGCGCATGGTATGGACGCATTGACAATTACTTTCTTTCTCATGGGTTTGTAAGAACAAATTCAAATCCAAATCTTTATGTTCTTATAAACGAAGATAACATTGCCTTGATTGTACTTTACGTTGATGATATCATTATCATGGGCAATGATGATAACCTCACTCGTTCTATCAAAGCCAATTTATGCAAGCAGTTTGAGATGACAGATTTAGATCTTATGCACTACTGCTTGGGTGTCGAAGTATGGCAAACTAGCAATGATATCAGGTTATGTCAAAACAAGTATGTGGGCGAGATATTGGAGAGATTTCACATGATAGAGCATCACCCCTTGCGAAGCTGGTAAGAAATTATCTCGTATTGATGATAATGCACATATTGACGCTACTCTATTTCGTCAGCTAGTTGGGAGTTTGATATATCTTACGTTCCGATATCTTCTATGTTGTAAGTTTGATTAGCCAATTCATGTCATCACCCACTATGGACCATTGGAAAGCTGGAAAAAGGATTTTGAGGTATGTGAAAGGTACACCTAACCTTGGCCTAATCTACAAAAGACAAAGTGTTTTACCTAAGTTGCAAGGTTATGTTGACACTGATTGGGCAGGAAGTATAGATGATAGGAAGTCAACAACAGGTTATGCCTTCAATTTTGGTAGCGGTTGTTTTTCATGGTCTAGCAAGAAGCAAGATACTATTTCTTTTTCTTCTACAGAAGCCGAATATAAAGCGTTAAGTTTTGCTACCTAGGAAGCTGTTTGGCTACGTAAGTTGTTATGTGAGATTGGCATGAAGTAGGTGAATCCTATTGTTATTTTATGTGACAGTCAAAGTGGAATACAATTGGCTAAGAATCCTGTCTTTCACGCAAGGACAAAACATATTGAGGTAAAATATCACTTTGTGCGTGAGAAGCTACAATCTGAAGATATAAGTATTGTACATTGTTCTACGTTGTTACAAGTTGCTGATATATTTACAAAAGCTTTAAGTAAAGAAAAGTTTGAGACTTTTAAAGCCAAACTTGGCTTAGATCTGGTTATGTAAAAAGCCTTTACTTGTAATACTATCATGGAATAGAGTAAACTCTAAAATAAAGAGAGACGTTGATCATTGAGGGAGAGAGTTGAAATAGCAATGATCGACTTATACAGTGCTTTCTTATTTCGACGGCACCACGTGTGCTCAGTTTTAGAATTATTGGGCCACCTTTCTTTTATGAGCCCTTTGAGAGTTTTTAAGTAACTTTATTTTTGTACTTGTATATTGGTTGAATTTACAGTTGGAGGAGAGCAATTTTGTTGTCTTGTCTTGTTGCACTTGATGTTGTGTTATGGTGATTGATCCAGTCGGGTGTTTAAACTGTTTTCTTAACTAGGTGGCCCTTGACCCTTGCTTCCTATTGGCTACTTGCTAGAAGATAGGATTAAAATCCTAACCTTTCAAAAGAAACACAAACTAATTTATGGTGTACAAAGAAGCGCAACCCACCTACCACCATTTGACTTTTGACTAATTACAAAACTTAGAGAACTTAAGCTAACTTAAACTTTGGCCTTATAATATTATTTTATTCACATGACCCAAAGTCTAGTTTATTTAAAAGTAATGGATTTTTGGTGACTATTCTGCCCATTTTTGAACAGATTAAAAAGCGAAATAGTCACCTGTTTTTTTTTTTTTTAGTTTAGTGCAGATTCTGCCTGCGTCTGCCATGTGGCAGCATTGGATTGGTCTCAAAAAATTTTAGTGCTGATTTTGCTTGCGCTTGCCACATGGCAGCAAAGGATTGGTTTAAAAAGGGTCCAAAAATCCATTACGCAATGGAAGGGGCCGGGCAGAGGCAATTCTGCCCGGTTCGGATTTCCAAAAAATTTTAGGCTTGGCCCCTCCGAGCCTCGCCTAAAAAAATTCTGGATATACTTACCGGGCAGAATGGCCTCTGCCCGGCTCCTTTCATAATATATAAATTATTTACAAGTGCTCATTATGGGCTTATACATGCAGGAAGCCATAGCCCTGCAACTTATTTCTACTACTTCCGGCTATTTTATTTATTTACACGGAAATACCCCCAACAAACAGCTCATCTATTGAAGTTTTTAATTTTGTTGGGTATATCCAATAAAGTGATGGAGAAAGGAAGAAGAGCAAGGACATCTCATATCCATTCGAAAAAGGTTCCACTTGCTTTATTGAAATAAAAGTGAATGTTCAATTGAATGTAAGGAATGAACTACGAAGCACCACTCTATATAGTGGATTTTAGGGCTTTGGCCTCAAATCCTATTGGCCAATCTCCATCTCCCTTATTATTTGAAATTCGAATTTTGGGAGAGCCCTTTTTATTCACTAACTTGACTATTAGGCCCAAAATTTACTGATTTTTTTACAGTAAGTAAATTTTTTTTTACATAAGTCTTTTCTAAAATTGTAAGCACAAAACTCACTCTCAACAGACACATTATGCTCGTGCAACTCACTTTTGAATTTGTTCTACAACAAAATGATTAATTAGCAGCTTTTATATTCCACAAAACAAACAACAACATTCAATGTGTCAATTGATACCATAGTCATCTGCCATTCTTTGTTTCTCTCTTCTTTTACATATCCAAGATTTCTCTCTCCTCTACTATGAACGATTCAATGAAAGTAAATTTATCACATGTTGTTATACTTTTTGCCATAAACAAATAATCCTTTAGATCTGTCTTTATTATTACAGCCTTCAAAGCATACATTTATTAACCAATAAAAGAGAATAGAAAACACATATGCTATTTCTATATAATGAAGAAAGACAACCAAGAGAAATATAATTATTTACAGATTCATTATTTGCAATGTAGCAACTAGTGGCATCTCCAAATCTACCTTTGGTTCAATGAAAGTTGCTAACACTCTCGAATGTCATGATCTAGCATTTTTGTACTCCTTCTCGATCAACTCCAGCCAAGATTTTGTCTATTATATAAGCTATTGTCTAAATTGCTAGGAAGGTCAATTATCTGAGACATTTTCTAAGCCTCTATACTATTGTCTAAGAACTGTCTAACTACTATGGCATTGTTTATGGAAGTGCCTCAACCCAATTGCAAACTTTTGTCTAATAATTGCAAACCTCTGTCAAATACATTGCACAATCCTTGATCAACTATGAAGGCCATAAATTGTTGCCACGATTCATTGGCATGCCATGGAGCTGCACGTTTGTCCAGCCTTGCTGAAGCTCCTCATGATGATGTTTTAATCCTTTTGATATACTATTTTTGTGAAAATGATTGATATGCTAATGAGGAAAACATTAATAGACAAAGTGGATCAAAGCACAGGAGTTCACTGGACATCAATCGCCCTCAACAACTTGATGAGATGAAGTGGATGGTGGGATGAGTGGAATGGCGGACATGTGAAGAGGTGGAGGAATGGGTTGCTCAAAGGATGGAACAAGGGGAACAGTGTGGAATTGAAGGATGGTGTCGAGGATGGAAGGAGATGTAGGAGGTGTGAGGTTTATGAGTTTCATCCAAGAAAGAGTTTTGGCTAAGGGCTGGGAACCTTCGGGGTTAATGAGGAGGGATGGAGTGGAAATGGAAGAGGTAAGGGAGGTAGGAGGGATGGAAGACGCGATGGTGATGGAGGGTGGAGCATAAGCGAGAACGGCAACAAAAGGTGGAGGAATGGGCCAGAAGTATTGACAACAAGCGGAAATGGAATAAGTCGATGCAGAGCATGAAGTGGCCTTACCAAGATCAAGCCTGCGACTTTTGCCATTAAGCTAGCTGATCAAACAAAAGTTCATCCATGAGGAATGGTTGAAGATATACCTGCCAGAATTGCGGGAGTACAGTTTGTCATTACTTTTGTAGTAATGGACTTACCAGAAGCACCAAATGTCTACCGAGTTCTATTGGAACGTCCATGGTTACGAGTTGCGCAAGTAATTCATAACTGGGGTACCAGAAAAATCACTTTTGAAAATCGTGAATGTGTAGTCAAAGTTGATTCTACAACTTGGACTTTCAAACCAGTGGTTCAAAAAGAGGATCATGATTCATCAGCAACGGATCATACTTGTGACCATCCAGAGAAAAATTTGGGAGTTCATTACGATTCTCAAATGGATACTGTCAATTGGAATGAAGCTCTTGCAATGATTGATTGTACAACAGGATATATGTGTCAACAAGATAATCAATCAAATTTAAGTGAGATTTCATTATTAAATCAAACTTTGGATACACCAATCACGTTTCCATTGAATGTACTGAATGTAGCCTGGATATCAACAAAATCTATACCAGATCCTTGAAAAGGATCTCATACTTGTGAGCCATGCTTTGACTTATGATGGCAATGCAGAACTTACAGATGAGCATATTCTAAATCATATGGATCTGACCAGATTTGGAGTGCGGTTATATTAAAGAAAGATAGGATCACAGGATCGATGACGAAGAAGCAAGCCAAGCAACATTATAATACGCTGAAATGGGAAAATCCCCCTCATAAGATTGATTCAGAGAATGTGCCACCCTTACTAGATAAAGGCAAAGAAAAAGTCAAGGATGAGTACACCAATTTTGTAGAAGGAGTGACCAGGAGAAAGCTCTTTTTACAAAGGGAAGGAAGAAAAACAAGAACAAGCCTAGATTTGAAAAGACAAATTCAAAGTCTTCGAGTAGAGGAAATGACAATCAACAAACTTCTTCCTCTGATCACTATCACAGGCCGGGACACACAGCCAATAGATGCTGGTTCAACCCGACAATCCCTTGCATGCACTATAAGAAGAAAGGACATTCTGTATATGAATGCAGATTCAACCCAAAAAGAAAGAACAAGGCCAACAAGGTGAATGTTGTAGAGTCATTGAAGGATGTAGACAAGAGCAATGAAGCCTTCACAATATTCGATGAGGCTTCAAAAAGCTATGCAGAGCAAGACTACGAAATTGTCATCAACTCAGGAGCAACTTCACACATAACCTACAACAAGAAAGTCTTGATCAACTACACTATGAGCATAAGCATTACAACCAAATACTCTCAAATGAAAAATATTAGGTTTCTTTCCTATAAAAGCTTCATGAGGTGTTTTATCCACGGATTTCATAGAACATTGATTCAGAATGTGCATAGTTGTGTTGCAAGCTTCTGCCCAAAAACCCTGAGCATTGCCCTGGCCATCTTAACAATGGATCTGTTCTTTCGTTCTGCAACTCTGTTTTGCTGTGGTAAATAATGTGTTGTAGCATGCCTCTTGATCCCTTGATCCTTGCAAAAATCTATAACTTTTGTCAAAAAGCACTCACCACCTCCATCAAATCTCAAAGTATTGATGCAACATCCTATTTGATTTTCAACTAAAGCCTTGAATTCCATGAACTTAAGCAAAAGCATCTAATTTCTTGCTTATGAGATAAATCCAAATACATCTGCTATAGTCATTAGAGAAGGTAATAAAGTAATAGCAGCCACTAAGAGATCTAGTCTGCCTTGGTCCACATAAATCGCTACGGACAAGATCAAGGATGCCACTCTCCTAGCTCCACTTTTGGGAAACCTCTCTCTATGTTGTTTTCCCAAAATGTAGCCTTCACAGATTTTTCCTTCAAAAGAAATGTCATGCAATCCAATAATTAAAATACCTCTTTTGAGAATCTGTAAACTTTGAGCACTAATATGACCAAATTGTTGATGCCAAAGATCACTTCAACTATCAACAATGCTTACCATGGCTTGATCAAAGGATCTCGCATTCAATTTGTAGACTTGATTTCCATTGACTCTTGCTCTTGTAGCAATCACTTTGTAGTGATTTTTGATGTCCTTGATGAGCATTTTTCGCTATCAAACTCAACCTTGAGTTCTTGATTAGCCATGGTCCCAACTGATAGTAGAATGTTGGCTAAACTAGGTATATATTATACATTGCTTATCCACTTTATCATTCTGTTGGCTAGTTTCACTGGTACTACTCCAAATTCTTTAACAAGTACAATTGGCCATCAACTTGTCCAACTTCATTGCCATTGTGGATTTTCTTGAATTCCAAAAACCACTTCTTCCTTGAAGTCATGTGCCTGGATGCTCCACTATCGATGTACCAGGTATCCTTGGCTTCACATGTCATTAGTGTTGTAATGAATAAGTTTGAACTCTCACCTGCATCATCCTCGTATTGATCATCATCAAATTGATGTTGATCAACATAATTGCCTACCTATCATTTGACTTTCTGCTGAGTTGACTCCTTTTGTTTATTGAAGCACTCACACTCCTAATGACCAGGTTTGTTGCAATATCAACAATTCTCAGGTTTCTTCTGGCTTGGATTGTCGCGTCCTTGATCTCAACCTTGATGCAAATTGACTCAATTTGGACCATCATTGGATTGTTCTTGAAACTCTGAAGAATTTGGGATGAATTAAGATCCAAATCCATAACCTAATCTTTGGTTAGAAATAGATCAACTCTACCAATCTTGCCAATGTGAAAAAATCAACATCTACTCCATGAAAGAGATACAAACTCAATAAGAACCTGATCAAACATCAAACATAAGATATGATGAAGTTTTTGTCCGTACAAAAATAGTAAGCTACTGTATTTCACATGTGTGGATATGAAAATAACATAACATAAGTATTCTACACACAAGACTGCAAGATATCACAAATATAGTGCACCAATAGATAGATAAACCCAAGAGAACTCATGTATAAGCATGAAGTGAGATAAGAGAGAAAGAATGTGTCTCTTCCCATGAGTCTACAACTATATATACCAGATCCATGACTCATTAATGAGTTTGGTTTCCCTTCATAACAAAAACCCTAGCATTAATTTGGACTAGATTCAAATGTATCCACATTCAAATTGAATCTTCTAAAACTCGTGTACTACACTTTCCCACAATTTCAAAAAGTATTTATTCAAATGTCTTTAGACTAATATAACTTTGAAAAGTCAAACTCTAAGTCTAATATGAAAATTGGCCTCAATTGTCAAATATACAAATATGACCAAAATTGCAAAACTAGTTAAAATTTCTCACACTCCATATTCAACTAGTTTTGGCATAGACTTTGAGAACAGTCCAAGTTACATGAAGACATCACAAAAGCATAATCATTTGAGTTTTGAACATCCAAACCATCTTCATCATGAGTAAGATTACCTTGCTTGTCTCCTTGATCTCTCTTCTTCTTGTAGCACTCATTTGCAAAGTGTCCTTTGATGCCACAATAGAAGCACTTTATTTTGAACCTATCTTTCCTTTTGCCATTTGAAGAAGCCTCGCCTTGATCTTGCCCTTTAGACCACTTAATTTTGCTTTTGCCCTTGATGAACATAGTCTCCTCTCCAACTTGAGATGTTGATGTAGATCCACCTCTTGTTTGAAGCCTATATTCTTCATTGATCAAGATCTCTTGAAGATCCATCAAACTTGGCAAAGTTCTTTGAATGGCAAGACTTTGTACAATGTTAGCATGAGCATTCAAAAAAACATTAAGAATAACTTGAACAAGCTCTCCTTCCTTAATGCTCTCATCAATGCAAGATAACTCATGATTCAAAGCCTTCACTCTTAAAACAAAATTATTCAGATTTTCTTCATTCTTTTGCAAACTTAGAAAGATTTTTTTTTTTAGAGTCAACACTCTAGAAGTAGACTTGGATTCATAAAGCTTCTTCAAAGCTTTTCAATCCTCACTTGATGTGTTAGATTTCTTATGCTCAACCTTAAAACAAATCATTCCAATAATGAGCATCCTGAAAAACCGAAGGGCGACAACATATTTTTTAGGCCTTCACATTTTCCCTTTGAGATTTTCTATGACTTAGAAATCATTTTAAGGCACCTTCGTCTTTTTCGCCGTTTTATGGCATGATGAAGTACACTTACCAGCTTCCTTGAGAAGGTCATTGGTAACATTCATCTTTATCATGTGTAGAGCTCTTTTAGCTCTCTTATCATACCTCAATTGTTCTTGCTGTATTGCTAGCCTCTCCTCCAGACCTACAACAATATCCAAAACATCATTCATCTCAAGAAGTGATTTCATTCTCACTTTCCACAATGAATAGTTGCTTGAGGTAAGCCTATCATTGCCTTCCAACATGTATCCACTTGATGTAGCCATGTTGCAATGACTTGATCCTTCTCTTTCAACTTATTCCAATGCACAAAGCACTCTTTTGAAATACAACAAATGTTTCCAAAAAGAAATCACAAAGATTTGGAACCTCTCAATTCTCTTATAGCACTTATATCTAGCAAATGTAGCATTGCCTCTCCTCCAAACCTACAACAATATCCAAAACATCATTCATCTCAAGAAGTGATTTCATCCTCACTTTCCACAATGAATAGTTGCTTGAGGTAAGCCTATCATTGCCTTCCAACATGTATCCACTTGATGTAGCCATGTTGCAATGACTTGATCCTTCTCTTTCAATTTATTCCAATGCACAAAGCACTCTTTTGAAATACAACAAATGTTTTCAAAAATAAACCACAAAGATATGGAACCTCTCAATTCTCTTATAGCACTTATATCTAGCAAATTAACACGTAGAATGTAGAAATATTGACCAACCTATGATCTACCTCAATCTAATGACTCTTACCATTTTCTAAGATTGAAACACACTATAATGAAGATCAATAACCTCACAAAATAGAGATCCAATCAAAATTAGGGTTTTGAAAAAATCACAAAAATTGAATATCTACATGCATTTGCCTATAGCTTGATATAGAATCTTGTAGTCTCAAGTGAGAACTTCCTAATGCATCCAAAATCAGCTATTTCAAGAAAGTATGGTGTGAAATTGGAATTTCTCAAGTTCTTTGACCTAAAATGAGTTTTGATCTACAAAAGATCCAATCTACATATGCAAAAAACTCGATTTTTGAGTAGAAGTCAATCTAGCATGCTCTAGCATTGATATCTTCTCCAAATTCTTGCTAGATGTGCTTGATCCTTTCAAAACCTGCAACATAAGCTCTGATACCATGTGAAGAATTTGGGATCAATTAAGATCCAAATCCATAACCTGATCTTTGGTTAGAAATAGATCAACTCTACCAATCTTGCCAATGTGCAAAAAAAAACATCTACTCTATGAAAGAGATGAAAACTCAATATGAACCTAATCAAACATCAAACATAAGATATGATGAAGTTTCTTTCCATACAAAAACAATAACATATTGTATTTCACACATGTGGATCCGAAAATAACATAAAATAAGCATTCTACACACAAGATTGCAAGATATCACAAATATAGTACACCAGTTGATAGATGAATCCAAGAGAACTCATGTATAAGCATGAAGTGAGATACAAGAGAGAGAATGTGTCTCTTCCCACAAGTGTACATCTATATATAACAAATCCATGACTCATTAATGAGTTTGGTTTCCCTCCATAACAAAAACCCTAGTATTAATGTGAATTAGATTCAAATGTATCCACATTCAAATTGACTCTTCAAAAACTCGTGTACTATACTTTCCCACACTTTCCAACAGTTTTTATTCGAATGCATTTAGACTAATATAACTTTGAAAAGTCAAACTCTAAGTCTAATATGAAAATTGGCCTCAATTGTCAAATATACAAATATGACCAAAATAGCAAAACTATCTAGTTGAAATTTCTCACAAAAATTGTTGAAACGATCCACGATTTGAGTTTCCACCTCTTGATTGGTGTCTTCCATGACCAAATCTACCACCACATCCTCTGACTGCAAGAGCTTGATCAAAACCCCTGTTGCGATGACTCACGTTCTCTTGACATTGTTCTTCCTACAAAAGCAATCCACCTAACTCTTCATAGGTTGGAAGATTCTCCCATGTGGCTATACTTGTCACAAACATATGATGTGACTCACTCAAGTTGTTCAATGTCAATTGCACAATCTCACGACGATCCTGAACTCACTCTCCAACAACAACTAATTGATCACAGATCTCCTTTACCTTCAATAGGTGATTGACAATGGTTGCACCATCTTCCATTCATAATGTGTGTCGATTTGTCTTCAAAAATAGCACTCGAGATGTGTTTGTGGTTTCAAACAATGCCTTCAACGTATCCCAGGCTTCTTTCGGTTCTTCCGAATCTGAAATGTAGGAAATAATCTCATCTTTGATTGATAAGTTGTTGACATTATGTGCTTTTCATTTTCTCTTGTCAAATGGCCGCTGATCTTCTTCAATTACTGGCCTTGTCTCTTCACCTGTCACGATCTCCCATAGCTCGTTTTCCATCAAAATTTTCTTCAGTTTGAATTTCCAAACTACATAGTTGTCGGCACCTTCCAATTTGCTTGACTCATTGAGCGCGCTCTCGTTTAGAGTTGCCATTACTACACATATATGAGTCTGAATCGCAAAAATGAGCCCAAGCTCCCAAGAAAAGCTGCAGGTGCAGAAGAAACCATAGAGAGAAGACCCACACCTCCACAAGAAATAGGTAACCGAGCCTAGTTTCGAGCTAAAAGGTTCTTCACACCATCCAAAGAACCTAGGCCCAAAAGGTAGCCAAAACCATCCATAATAGAGCTGTCAAAGGAAGAGAGAAGATGCAAAAAGTCAAAGTCATCATTTAAGCCTTCATAAGAGCAGATATTGCTCTGTTGATTCGTAGTTATTGCCCAGGGGGAAAGTCCGCAACAGATAAGAAGGACTCTAGATAAAACAAGACGTCAAGATACCAAACGCGACCTGAGTGTCGCCCAACCGGGGAAGCAGATCTGAATGAGCAACATCCTCCTGGAGAGTCTCACCAAGAAAAGCAGAGCTGAAGGAAGCAGACCCAAAAGGAACACCCAAAATGTGAATGTCATCCAAAGGATTTTGAGTGATAGAAAACAAAATGGAGCCATCTGTAGTGATATGGATTAACCTCATTGATACACAAACAAAAGCAGCCACTCCGATCCTCTAATTGCAAATGGTCATTTTAATCTTTCAATGAGTTATGTTGATTGACAAGGGAACATAGGCATCAACTGATAGATGTCAAATTGAAGCTATATCAGATTGTAGGATTCAATTTTACTGATAGGAGCCTAGAGCAATTCAAATGTCTCATACTCGAAATTGATCGAACTGAATCACTAGATGAGCTTTGTCATGTGCAAAAGGACCATAACTACATTTCAAACATAAACACTTTATTGAGCCATTTCAATGTCCAAAGCATAAGATTTATCATATTCAATCAACCGATGAGTCATCTTGAGGATAAGAACCAATGTCGAGCTATCATAAATGATAAAACAAATAAATTTAAGTCTCAAGTGATTAAAATCACATGTTTGGAACCAAAATCAAGCTATCTTGTATGATGTGGTTCAAGTTTGAGCCATTTACAAGATTCCATGAATTTGATCACTCAATGAGAATCTTGAATGATATGATCCAAAATCAGGCTATCTCGGGTGAACAAAACCAAATTTAAGCTATCTCAAGTGATAGAGGTCTATTTCATCGAAAATAGATTGAACTATAGTGATTTGAATGTCCTAAACTTGACATTTTGATTTTGATCAAAAAATGAGCAATTTCAAGTGATGAAAGCTAAATTTGCAGGTTAGACATCAAACTCAAGCTCGAGTCATAGACATATAAAATTTGATCTAGCACAACATCTAAACTTAAGATGAAGCAATATCGGGATTTATGTGTAGTAATGTTCTTTTAAAATGAACTTAAAGTCTACATTGAATGTCTGTGCTTTATTTTCTCATATTTTCTTGTTGGAGCTCATTCAATCCTATATGTTATTCGAATTCTATTGAATACATGATCTAACACGATTAACTGTAGGGTCAAAGATCTCGCGTAGTATAGCCCTCCCACCTGTCAACAAGGGTTAAATCACTGGATAGGTACCTAACTATGCATAGATGCTATTTCTAGTTAGTTTCCTACTTTCTCCCTTAACTCTATTCACCACTAACACCACCCTCCTTTAACTCTACTCCTCTGCACTAACATTCATCATGCTTTTGGGTGAAGGGAAAGGATAGACAAGAAGAGGAAGAGAGAAGAGAAGAAGAAAGAGAGAGAGATGAGATGGAGGTTAGCTCAAATGCTCAATGTCATTGCTTATGGAGAAACCTTAACTAATCACAAACAAAAAGCATGGAAGAAATGGAAATAACAAGCAAACACAACAATAGCATAAGCAAGATTGATTAGCAAATGAGGATGCTTGAGCTCTCAAAATAGTAGGGTCTCCTCCTCTCTATTAAGCATCCAAATAGTGTACAAATGGTGCCTTTTTATAAATGGGGAAGGCCCTTGCCCCTCAATCCTATTGGCTAATATTCACATTGATCCTATCCATTCATCTTGGACCCAACTTGATCCAAGGGTCCACAAAAAGTACACTAAAAATCACAAGATTCATGTGAGTCCAAAATTGGACCCAACTCTAAAAAGTAAACTCTAAGTTTAAAAGAATTTGGGCCTGAAGTTTTATTGTCATTACAAAGGCCCAAGTCTATTTTATTTTTTTACACTTTGGCTTGCGTGCTCATTGGGCCATGGACTTATACGCGCAGGATGCCATGCCCTCGCAACACATTTTATTGGACGATTTTATTTATTTACACTTTGTTGGGAATACCCCCAACAGGACCCACGACTTGAAGTAGTGCCGGTCCCTCGGCACTCTGCCGATTAAGTATAGCATCCGCTTTGCTCGCCTCTGGTGGATCAAGTAGCCCGTAACGTCTTCCATGAAGTTGAGATAGTCCAGTTTCTTCGAGTCCTTGGGTGTGTGGAAGGACTTGTGGACTTTTGTCAACCATTCTTGATCGACCCATGCTTGGAATCGGCACGTCCAGGGATCTCCAAGAAATGCAGCTCGGTAATATACACGAGCGACTAGCAGTTGATCTTCAACTTTATCGGAAGCTAGCGCCTTATTAGGATCAAAGAATATTGAGAGAAGAAAATCATCCCATTTTGTTTCAATGACCATTAAATGTTCTGAGTCCCGGGCATAAGTGGCTGTCGCGTGGACTGTTGGATCAGGGCAGTTGATAAATTGACTTGCGAACGTGGTGAGAGCCCTTCTAGCATCTACATCTGTAGTCCACCCATATTCTGATGGTATGATCGTCCAATTAAAATTTTGCAGTGTGATCTTGTCCAGAGGGGTGCCGCATTCCGCCCATTTGGATCGTCGTGTACATGGCAGGAAGCACGCGTTCACCCGTAATTGTTGCGGACTTGTCAAGTAGGCCCAGATGGCCGCAAGGGTTTCTTTCGAACAACTGTTGATGCCACTCTGGTTGTGGTTGGAGGGCGGGTAATGCCTACAGTTCTTTGCCCTTTATTGTCTAAGCTGAAAATGATATCTGTCAACCGCTAACTCGTGGAGATACTTTGATAGGAATTTGTTGATTTTCTCTTCCACGGACTTTGGTCTTCGAAAGGCCCAACTAGCAGATATCGTGTGCGAACCTCTGGATGATGTGGCTTGGCTTTGGCTGGTATCTGCGCCTTGGCCTTGGTCTCACATCTCAGCAGCCGTATCTGTTTGTCCTTGGCCTTGGCCTACGGACCCTTGATCTTGGGTGAATCCCCCTACTACTTGCTGGCTTTGGTCTTGGCTGGTACTGGCCTGTGCAGTGTCAAAATTAGGTGGTGGTGGAATTACCACGGGCGTGGGCTGGGCCTTCGTTTCCATGAATTTTTGACAAGCCTTGAGGGCTTGTTTGGCCTGGACGAGCTCGTGAGTTTTTCTCGTCTGATATTTGTTGAACTCCGCTTGGTAGATATTTAAGGTTTGGCTATAAACCTGCACCTAACGCCGAAGAAGATTCATTTCTGATTGAGAGAGGGGCCTTGAGTCTGGTGCAGGTTGAGCTAACCAGACGAGCTTTTCATCTTGTAGGGCTTTGACCTCTATCCCCAATCGCGTATTCTCTGCTTCCAAAAGGTTTAGTTGCGTCTGGATGGGAGCAAGCCATTGGAACGCTTCGAATTGAAGCTCCCGCACCTTCGTGGAGGCCTCTGTCAGCGCTTTGGAGAGGCTTTGGATATAATTATTGAGGCCCTCTTCCTTCTGCTGCAGCTTGGCGATCTCCTGGTGCCCTTCTTGTTCATGTTGCTGAGTCAAAATCAGCTCGTGGTACAACTTGGTGAGTTATGCTTGCAGCTGTGTGTTGCTTGTTGCCAAGTGTAGTACCCTGCTTTCCAAGATAGCTTTGGCCGCTACCGCATCCAGGATGTATTTCCCCAGAGTCTGGTACGTCGTCGTTGCATCTATGGGAGCAGCCGGTACACTGGCACTGGTAGGGGCTTGTGTTGTATCGACCCCGACGACTTGTGGAGTACCGTCGTCATCATCTTCTATCAGTTCTCATTGGACCTGATGCCATCTGGGGCAGTAGGATCAGCACGATCTGGCGATGGTATGAAAATTATTTGGACAAATACGTCATCAGGAAACGGTTGGTTGCCCTCGGCAACCTTTGTTGACGAAGCAGGTGGGGTTTGAGAACTGTGGAAACAAGGGTGAGGACGGTTTGTCCGAACAAGAGGATGGGAGGAACATAGGGGAGTTGAAGGGTGGTGTGGAATATGGAAGAAGGTGAGGATGGAGCAGAAAGTGTCTGACGTGGGGATGAAAAATTGATGACTTGCATCCACGCCAAAGTGTCTGGAGACAATTGAGAATCAGAAGGATTGAATGGAATGGAAACAACGATGACGGCAGGAGTGATGGAGAATGCAATGGTGATGGACGGAGTAATGATAATGGAACAGAGATGGGAGTGGTATCAATAGAGGAAATGAGAATGGACACATAAATAGTTGTGGATGAAACAAGAAGAGAGGTAGCGACAACAGAGATTGGAGTGGGGGGTTGCACAGAAGAAGAAGTGGCGTTGGTTGATGGAGTGGTTAGTGTGGTCGTGGAGGTGCATATTCGGGTAGCAGGTGGAGATGAGGATGTAGAGGCAACGCCACACATTTGTTTGCTGGCCGTTGTGTTAATAACTATAGGTTGGGAGGAGGTGGATGCTTGGGATGGCGGATAAAGGTTAGTGTGTGGCACTTGGGTGGACAAAATGGATGAGCATTGAAAACCGCACACTTTCGCCTCAAGAAATCATGCAAAGTTACACAACAGGGGGCCTACTGCGATACATCCACAGTCACCACAGAATGGTACAAATTTGTCTTTGTTTGGACATTCTACAACTCTGTGATTTTGGGTTTGATGGAGTTGGTTAGTTCATGAATAAGGAAGTTATGCCAGTCGTATGGCACAACTGAGGGGCCAAGGAATTCCAGAAAGGATTCCACTATCTAACTCAACAGCTTAGACTGGATTCTGTCCTTACGAAATGTTGAAATAACCAGAAACTTATTCAATAGACGCGCAGCCGTCTGAATGACGGTTTTCGTGATAGCATCTATCAAGTAACCATTGTTAGTCTGAATTGAGATTTCTGGTGCGGTTTAGGTGACGAACGATTTGATCAGAGTTTTGGTGTGGCGATGAGAGATGGGTTGACGATCACCGGACATAATGCCAATGGTGACCATCGAGTCTGCGTTAATCTTGACCTTGTACATGGTACCTTAGTACAAGAAATGGAAAACTCCTCGTCCCAGGTGCGTAAGCGTGAAGGGCGAGGCCCATGTTAATCTCAGAATGGAAAAGCGTCGGGTAAAAACCCATTGCCTCTAGAAGTGGGCCGACTGTCTGCAACCATGGTTGGATCAGAGCGTCAAAGGGTAAGGGCCAAATCTGTGTGGCCTCGGAGATTTCACGCTGGATCATCTTTTTGGTGCCAGTGTCTTCAGAGGATGAGGAGGCCATGTTAGCAGTGATGATTAGAGGTCAAAAAAGTAGGAAAAACGGTGGAAAAGATAAAAATGTGTGGAAATGACAAAAAATTGTGAATTACAAGTGTTGGATGACAAGTATTGTAGTTCAGAGCGCAGATCGGTGTTCAATATGAGCAGATGATAGCTGGTAGCAAGCTTGGTCGCAAACGGAGAACTTGGTAATTTCAGTGTAGATTTTGGCAAAGCTTCGTTAGCAAATGTGACAAATGACTCAAATTCAGCCCTTATATAGCGGAATTTAGAGTGCGTATTAGGTGAAATCCACTTTCTCTTGTGGATCATCTTTTTTTATTGTTCTTGCTTGGAAACACAAAGATTGTCAAGTGGAAGCTAGATTTGGAAGCTAGTCTTGATATAGATCAAGATCCCAAGCTACCAATCACTCTTTGTGATCATTTGTAGATCAATTTCAGACCATAAACTCTGAAATTTGACATGGTATCAGAGCCAAGTCAAAGAGATTAGTTGATGATCCAAGAATCTTCATTTTGGTGAAAGCATTGGTGCTAGAGTCACTTTGAAGGAGGGCGACCTTTTCTAATAGTTTACTTGTGATGTTGCGGTTCAGATTAGTGTGTAAAGTTCAGAAGTACTTCTCATACGTGTGAGGGGCTGCTGGAGTTGTACTTTCACCAAAACTTTGTGTTTTTTCAATACTTGAGCTTCAAACAAGTTGTGTAGAGTGAAACTAGTGATGTGCTTATGAAAAACCATTGTTTCCATTATATATTTGATCTTGTCATAGGAGAGGAAGAAGAACCTCAAGGAGGTCAAGATCAAGTTAGGTACAAAAAGAGAGGTAGACTAGCATTACATTGCTTGAAAATGAATGTTAGTAATGAGCTTCTAAAGGAAGTAGCATCTTGTACCTCGGCCAAGGAGGCATGGAACTACCTCAAAGAGATTCGTGAATCCAAAAATACCTCTAGAGTGCTTATGATTAGAAATAAAGTTCTTCAAAGCATTAGAGGGAGTGATGAGAGTTTTCAAGAGTATGTCTTGAGAATTAAATCTCTCAACAAAGAACTTTCCATCATTAGTGAGGTTATTCATGATGATGAACTTGTTCAAATCATTTTGAATGGTCTTGGAGATGAGTTCTCCAATCTTGTACAAAGCTTTGCTATTCAAGATGCACCACCTTCCATAGACAAGCTTCATAGTGTGCTTGTAGCCGAGGAGAGTAGGATCCTTCATGTCAAGCAAAGGATTGGATCCTTAAAGTTGCATGATGGTGATGAGAAGGCCAACTTCTCAAGTAAGGGAAAGGCAAAGTCAAAGAAGAAGATCCAATACAAGGACACTAAGATCAACCATCAAGCTCCAAAGGTGGAAAGAAGAACAAAGCCAAACTCAAGTGCTTCTTTTGTAAAAAGAAGGTGCACTTTGCATCCGAGTGTTTCAAGAAGAAGAATGCACAAGGACAGAGCAAACAAGACAACCTCACTCTTGAGGAAGATGAGGATGAAGTGGATTCATCCTTGATGGCTTCTACAAAATGGTAGATCTTGGTAATCTTCATTTCATATTAAGAATAGAAGTTTCAAGAGGCAAGGATTTGAGTTTTATTTGTCAATCCAAATTTGCTTCTTCTATCTTAGAAAAGTTTGAAATGAAAGATTGTAAAGGAGTAGAAACTCCTATGGAGCAAATGTAAAAGTTTCCAATAGTGATGATGAAGCATCCTTTGAGGACATCACACTATATAGGAGACTTGTAGGCTCCTTGATCTATCTTACTATAACTAGACCCGATCTAAGTTATAGTGTAGGGAAACTAAGCCAATCTATGCAAAATCCACTAGAAGGTCATTGGAAAAATGCAAAAAGGGTGTTGAGGTACATCTCGGCCACCAAGAACTTTGGCATTTTATATGATGGATCTAATCTAGCCTTAAGGGCATATTCGAATGATGATTTTGCAGGTGATAAGGTGGATAGGAGGTCCACAAGTGCTTTTCTTACCTTGCTTTGCAATGGCATAGTGTCTTGGCTTTCCAAAAAGCACGATACTATCTCTCTATCTTCAACCGAATCGGAATACAAGGCACTAACATCCACAACAAAGGATATTATATGGTTGAGGAGGCTTTTGGTGGAGTTGCAAGTCATGGAGGCCGAGGAGCAGCCAATAATATTTGGTGACAACCAATCAAGCCAAGCATTAGCAACCAATCCCACATTCCATTCAAGGAGCAAGCACATAGAGATTGCTAACCATTTTCTGAGGGAAAAGGTTCAAGCAAAGGAGACCAAGCTACATCATGTGTCTTCTTCAGTTTGCCTTGCTGATCTACTCACGAAAGCCTTTCCAAAGGCTTCATTTATCAAGTTAAGATCAGCCTTAGATGTTGTAGATAGATGTACTACAGTTGTATCATGTAAAAATTGAGGAGTGTTAGAATTTACCAATTTTCACATGGTTTTTTTTATGAATATTAGACATCTATGTGGATCCACACGTGTGAGGACCTGTCCACACATTTCAGATCCATTTTGACTAGCTTTCATTTGAGTCTAATGTGACATCTCCTAACTTATAGGAGTTAGGTCCTAGATTGTAGGAATCTAGAAGCTCAACACAAACCACCAATGGATGATGTGGCAAACTTGATAGATCTTATCCAAAGTGGATATGGATAAGTACAATGAGCTGTCTCACACGTGTTGGATGCATCTTAGAGAGAGATTATGGTGAATTTGTACTTGATCTATGATGGATCTATTATTGAGCCAATGATGAGAAATCTTGGTTTGTGAAGCTATCATTGTGTTTTGACTCTCTTAAGCACTTTCCTTTTGAATGAATGCTTTGTAAATGATAAGTAAACTATTTCTCTGTTGTCAGGTCGTAGAGTAGCTGTACTTCACACGTGTGAAGCCGTGAATCATCTTTTTTTATTGTTCTTGCTTGGAAACACAAAGATTGTCAAGTAGAAGCTAGATTTGGAAGCTAGTCTTGATATAGATCAACATCCAAAGCTACCAATCACTCTTTGTGATCATTTGTAGATCAATTTCAGTACATAAACTCTGAAATTTGACAGGGTGGATCGATCTTTGAGATTTTCGCCATAGCAGACTTCGCCATAGCAGACTTTTGCGGTGGTTGAGCTGGTACTTTCTTGGTTCCGTAATGATCTGGGTCCATGTGGTGTAGGACCTATTCATCAGTCAACTCAATCTCCTAATTATAAACTAGAGCATGTTGCCAAGGGACTAGATCTTCATCCACTGGGTTCTCAATAGGTTCCGCTGACATCCGTGCTACGTTTATCATATTCATCCCAAACGTGATTGGTGTGTCCATAGTGTAACACTTGGGTGAAGATGTACTAGGTTCCGGATTTGATTCATATTGACATGTCCGACAGTCAATAGTTGCTAACACATTCATCCATCTTACGACATCCGTCTCTGAATCATAGTGACCTCCCTTGGCTGGCCTTGTGCAATCAATCGTAGATGATCCGTCATCAACTTTGGGTGCAATAGGTTTCACCGCCCATGTGGTTGGATCAACATTTACAGCCCGTTCTTTGTTCTCAAAGGTGAGTTTCCCCGTACCCTAGTTGTGTACTACTTGCGCAGTCCTCAACCATGGTCTTCCCAATAAAACACGGTATGCAGATGGAGATTCAGGTATATCCATGACTACAAAAGTAATCACAAACTGCATGCCTACTATCCTTACGGGGATATCGACAACTACACCTTTTGGTTTCACACATGATTGATCTGCTAGCTTGATGGCAAATCTTGCTGGCTTCAACCCTTGCAGACCCCATTTTTCATACAAAATATTGGAGATCAAATTGACACCCGATCCTCCATCTACCACTGCTGCCTTGTCCTCGTATCTCTTGTGTTTGATTGGTAAAGTGATGTTGTGTTCCTCACTTTTCCATGCTGTTCCGATGTGGAGGACATTACTTGTTTCTTCATAGCCCGTACAATATATGGGATCAGGCACTACTGGCTCCTCATCCGCTTTGGCCCATTCAGCTAGAAGGCTTTTTGCTTGTGTCGCAGTAGTTCTCCGAGTGGTAAACTAACACGACTTGACAATAAAAGTGTGAGCCTTTCAGTGCGTGGTTCCTCGGGCTCCACCATGTGAAAAGGTGGTTCATGTTGGTGCAACCAATCATTCTGATCAGTGCGCAATGGTGAGTCTGCTTGTGGTATCCGTTTGATGCCAACTGGAGGTTCCGTGGGATTGTCTCTTTCTTGCTCTTTTTTCTCCGTTTGTGCTTTCTGTACCCAATGTCTTATTTTCTGGTACTGCCTTCTTTCTTCCCTCACATTCGGATATGGTGCGGAAGTTGAGGGTTGGTCGTTAGTGACCGATGGTGGTGGTGAGAGAGCCACTTCCTTCCTCTTTTGTGCTCACGTAACAGCTAACACATGAGCATGGAATTGTCGTCCTTCCAATGACATCCATGTTGGAACTGCTGGTTGTTGTATTGCAATGAAGTTAAGAGGTGCACTGGTTCCAAGTTCAAATGGACAATTCTTGTAATAGTGCCCATAATCGCATTCTCGACGGAAGGATGTATATTGTCCCTTGTAGGGACATTCTACAATTATGTGTCCTTCGCCGCATCCGTAGCAGCCATAATTTCTTCCACCTTGACGTTGAGTTTGAGCTGCATAGGCCACAACATATTCATTTATGATAGGATCCATAAATGGTTCACCTGGTCAGTACCATTGCTGCTGCTCAGGTTGAGGTGGCATTTGCATCTCTGGTTCCGCTAATGTCAGGTTTACATGGGCCACTTGTTGATTGGCTGGCCCTGGTGGTGCAGGTAAGGCCATACGCTGTTGTTGATTCGGTGCGCCATAGCTTGGTGCCACGTTGGGTGCCCCTTGATGGTAAGGATAAGAAGTCTGATAAGGACTTCTATTCTGTTGAACAATCCGGGGGTTAAATGGGCAAAATGCCGTATCGTGCGATGTTGTATTGCATAGATGGAAGAATATATTTGTCAGTCTCAGATTTTGCTTGAGGACTGGACACTCGTTCGCTGTATGGTTTTGTGTGCACACTGAACACCATACATTCTCCCGTCTTGGATACTGCAGCTGGTTTGGTTTCGGTTGATGTGGCGTTACTGCTAGAGCTCCTTGTAAGGCTTTCAGTTTCTGGTCAAACTGCGTCGTAAGCTCCATCTGCTGTTTGTATAATTTTGTCATTTGCTCCAACAAAAGTTCTGTGGATAGAGCAGATGCGTTTGATGATGATGATGCTAACGAGGGAGTAGGGGTGTGGGTGGATGAATATTCGTCATCAGATCCCTCATCCTCTTCCCTAATGGCATCTTCCATAGCTTTTTGCAGAGTAGCGTACTGCTCCCGTCGTTTCAATTCTCTTCTGATGTTTCGTGGTAGTCCGACTAGGAACCACATGATCACCATGTGATCGGGAGTTAGGGCTGCACTGCACTCGGATCGTAAGTGTTTGACCCGCTCAATATAGTCCGTGACCCTTTCTCATTTTTCCATCTTGACTTTGCTCAGCAGGAGGAACAAGTCTTCCAGGAACTTTCTTGGTCTAAAGAGCGTAATGAGAGCCGCTTTAACCGCTTCCCAGGTGGATTTTTCTTCCTCTGACAAGTTGAAAAACCAATCCTGAGCCACTGCCAATAAGGACATGGGAAACAACATCAGCTTCTCCGCAGGTGTCCGTTCGCCGTAGATTTCACAAGCTTGCTCGTAGATATGGAGGAATCGGATGGGATCTGATGATCCATCGTATTTTGGTATTTCCATCTGTGGTGCTCTCCATACTGCTTGCAAGGGAGCGACAGGTACGGGTTGGCCCATTGGATCCATTGGTGCTGGTTCCGGTTTTGCCTCTTGTTGCACAATTGCCAATCTCGGAAGGTGTGGTGCTTGATTTGCTATCCTTTGTGCTATTGATCATCCCGATCTCAGATTCAT
Organism: Diphasiastrum complanatum; assembly: GCA_029204225.1. Lineage (NCBI taxonomy): Eukaryota > Viridiplantae > Streptophyta > Lycopodiopsida > Lycopodiales > Lycopodiaceae > Diphasiastrum > Diphasiastrum complanatum. Next base: position 75,420,267 of record CM055096.1, on the reverse strand, counting down.
CCAATGGTGGGTTCCATAGTGATTGGATCTTGCTTATATAGTAGGATGCAGTCTGGATTTCAAGGATCTGATCGATCTGATCAGCCGGAAGTGAATTTTAGGTCTTTTGCGATGGTTTTTCCTTGATAACTTTTTACTCCTTGCATTGATTGACCTGAGATTTTGACAGTAGCTGGATCTGATACAGATCTTTCCACTGATTTGGTCTACGAGGGTTCTCTTGTGCGAGGGTTGACTGTGCGAGGGTTCTTTAGCTATTTTTGCAGATAAAAAACATGATATCTCTCAGATCCTTGGGAAGTAACTCTCGCAAGGCTCATAGTAGCTGGATCTGGGTCAGATCTCACTATAGAATTCTATGCGAGAGTTAACTTTTGCAAGAAGTGAAAATTTCACCATTTGCGAGAGTCCAAAACCACTTTTTTGGCTTGATCTTCACCAAATCTCAAAACTAACTCTCGCAGACTTCATCACTAATGGAAATTATCATTTTAAATTGATTGAGAGGGTCTACGAGAGTTCTTACTGGAAGGATTAGTTGGATCTTCACTTTTTAGTGATTTTTTTTGCACTTAAATCCAATTTTCTGCTCATTGAAATCAAACTAACTCTCGCAAGCTCTTCAGTGTCCTGGTCTCACTGAGACGGAATTTCAGAATCCTCTGCGAGAGTTCTTGACCACTGGAACTGAAAATTTTGCTATCTGCGAGGGTTCGCTGGTACTTTCCCATCTTTTTTTCACTAAGAACTCTCACACAGACACTTAGACATCAAACTAACTCTCGCAGGCTTCTCTGTGTACTGGTCTCACTGAGATGGAACTTCAGAGTGCTCTGCGAGAGTTCTTATGAAGATTTGAATTTTTTTGGATATTTTCAAGGGTTTTTTGAAATTTTTTATGATTTTTCTCTGATTTTAATAATCTGCTTAGAACTAACTCTCGCAGGCTTCTATGTAGGTCTGGGACAGTACCCTGAAGCTGCTGCCAGTCATGCAAGGGTTAATTCACACTGGTTTTGGAGATATAAAAATCTGATGAGATTTTAGACTCTTTTTCCCTCCAAAAATGTAGATTGGTGTGTTCTTTTTGGGTTTTTTGGCTGGTTGGTTTGGGTTTCAAGCCCTTAGAGGCTGTTCAGGGCCTCCTCTACCCTTTCACACCTCCTCCGCTAGCTGTGTACAGTCCAAACACAAAAAATACAGAAAATTAACTCTAAACACCCAAAAATCTACCTAAAACTACTCTAAAAAACAAGAAAATAGCTAAAATGCAGCTAAACTAGTTTAGTGGAAACCTATCACCTGCAACGACGCCACTATAGGGTCGAAGATCTCGCGTAGTATAGCCCTCCCACCTATCAACAAGGGTTAGATTACTGGATAGGTACCTAACTATGCATAGATGCTATTTTTAGTTAGTTTCCTACTTTCTCCGTTAACTCTATTCACCACTAACACTAGCCTCCTTTAACTCTACTCCTCTGCACTAACATTCATCATGCTTTTGGGTGAAGGGAAATGATAGACAAGAAAAGGAAGAGATATATAGAGAGAGATGAGATGGAGATTAGCTCAAATGCTCAATGTCATTGCTTATGGAGAAACCTTAACTAATCACAAACAAAAAGCATGGAAGAAATGGAAATAACAAGCAAACACAACAATAGCATAAGCAAGATTGATTAGCAAATGAGGATGCTTGAGCGCTCAAAATAGTAGAGTCTCCTCCTCTCTGTTAAGCATCCAAATAGTGTACAAATGGTGTCTTTCTATAAAATGGGGAAGGCCCTTGCCCCTCAATCCTATTGGCTAATATTCACATTGATCCTATCCATTCATCTTGGACCCAACTTGATCCAAGGGTCCACAAAAAGTACATTTGAAATCACAAGATTCATGTGAATCCAAAATTGGACCCAACTTTAAAAAGTAAACTCTAAGTTTAAAATTGACTTTGGGCCTGAAATTTTATTTTAATTACAAAGGCCCAAGTCTATTTTATTTTATTTACACTTTGGCTTGCGTGCTCATTGGGCCATGGGCTTATACGTGCAGGATGCCATGCCCTCGCAACACATTTTATTGGACGATTTTATTTATTTACACTTTGTTGAGAATACCCCCAACATTCACTTTGAATTAGGAGATGATATATCACATAGATACTCAAGTTATACTACCAGGTAACTAACTAGCTATCTACCAAACATTTATGTTACTATAGTTAGTTAACTATTATACCATTAAACTAGTTAGTTAATTAACTATTATGATAGTCAATTAGTTAGTTTATATTAACTAATATCAAAAGTTTATCATATTTGATATTTAGTACTTAGATTAAGATTTAGTACAATAATATTTAGATATTTTAGTATTCGTATTTAGTATATTATAGTATTTAGTTTAGTAAGGTATTTTGTACTAAAATACTAAATATATAATCATACTAACACACTTTTTATGTAATATATGTAAATGTACTTAGTATATTGTAATAAATAGTATAACATAGTATTAGTACAGTAAAATTTATTCCAAATACACTTAGTTAAAAAAAGACCTAGAAAATAAAATAGAAAGCAAAATAGTTTTGATCCGAAATGATTCAAAACCCAAAATTTCCTTCCCAGAAAAAAAGAAAACTTCAAACTCCTCTAATAAAAAGTAATAGGAAATTTGATTTTGTTTGAAAAATTTTCCTAATAAAATTGATCCATGAACAATCTTTAGCAAGAAAATCTTTTTCCAAGTTAAAAATGGTATCAATGTATTTAGGAAAACCTTTTCCTAGTTACAAATGGTAGCAATGTATCTAGGGAATGAAAGGTTTCCCTAGATGAAATTGATCCACATACATTTTATAACTAGGAAATAGATTTTCCTAGTTAAAAGGGGCTTATAATGCATCCAAATTCATTTCTTAGCTAGGAATAAGCGTGTGAAACTAGGGAGTTTCACATTTTTCCTATGTAGGAAACGAACAAAACTTTCTCGTGTTAAGCAAGCTGAAATGTCATTTATAACCACGTGTTGATCTGATCTGAACAATGGAACTTTGAGATCAAAGATCCAGAGATTTGGCTTTTACATAATCTGTTCCAACAAACTATTTGTGTTTTCTTATGAAACTTCCGCAAACTTGTGGGATCCCCTCACAACAACCAGCCGGAGCTTAAGACAAATGATTGACATAATGGACCGGCTCTTTGATGAATCTTTGCTAATCCCCTCCACAGGAATTGATAAAGTACTCTGAACTGTTACGCGTACTGATAAAACCTTTACCTATCCAGGTCACTTTGTTCTCAATTTTTTATAACTTAGTATTGTAGCAAATTGATGAAGGCTAATCAGCTCATTACGGCCTTCGTTTATTATTCATCTGTCTCATTTTTGCTAAAACTGTATTGAGGTTCAAGCACGTCAAAGAATTTTTTAAAGCCAATCATTTCAAAGGGTATTGCAATATGGCTTTGAAATGCAGTTTCATTAATTTGTATGGACTTTGAAAATTTCTAAAATGGGCATCGTGTATGTGTTAAAAGTGAGCTTTGTGACATTAAGGGTTTAAGGTTGACGTGAAGTTTCTTGACAAAATTGAAAGAATTAAGCTATGAGCGTGGTGGTTACATACATAACAATTATGCACATAATGTTGAAGGCGTTCATAACTTTCAACCCAAAATCATTGTATTTTTATCCAATACATACATTGTTTGAGATGATTTTTTGCAATTACTAGTTTATGTGATTTCTTGATCGACTAAAGAATGGGTCCAAACACGACCTCATCCACTTATGTACTTTTAAAAAATAGTAATAACACTACTTCACATAACAATTCGGCTTTTTAATGATGTATTTTAAGCTCTAATGTGGTTCAGAGTGCAAATATCACTTTTGCACTGTATATCTAGTGCTTTGTAACTTACGTTTTGAAGACACATTTGAACTTGTTGGAGTTCTTGGCTTGCTCTTCAATTTCTTACCCAAATGTTGAAAGAATATGTCGTGCCAAATTCGAATTCTTGTTTGCAAAGTCATCAAGGCAGCTGATGGCACTAAGGCCTATTCGTAAAATTCATTCTAAAATCTTTACTTCCAAAGGAGTCCTCCAAAGTCAATTTATTCTTGAGGCAATGCTTATTTGGAGAATTCTTAAAGGCCACTAAAGTATTCGAACTCAACTTTTGTCTCTCTTCGAGCTTCGAACGCAGCAAAGGGCCAAAAGACTCCTTCCTCTCTCATGGAAAGGAAACTAGGGCACGACAGTTATGGAAGTGGCTGTTTCCATTCATTCATTTCCACGCAGGCAGATAGGGCTGATTCAGACCAGTTTTCAGCAGCAGACCTCTCCACCAGCGCACCTCCAGCACGCAGAGCAGTGGATTTTTAGGCATGAAATGGCAATGCACCTCCGTCTCACGCGTTTCTAAGCGGCAGCCACTGTGCATTCAGTTAGAACTGATTCGACCACACCAAACATAGCAGATTAAGCGGCCATCTACTGTTGTTTACAAGCAGATTGGTAGCTTTTCTTGTGTAAGGCAGCGAAGGGTAGAAGTGGTTCTCTTCTAATTGATTGATTCTAGGGCATGTGCTATATCTTTATGCAGATCTGGCAACAGCCGCTTCTCTTCTCAGTGCACATTGACACCCTCTTCAGCGCATTACCAGCAACCCATTTCATTGCTTCATTTGACTGTGTCCAGACAGTTCTATGGCATTTGGTCACCAACGTACTTTCGAAGTTCAAAATGCCAGTTCCAGGCAGTGGTAGCCCGTTCTCCCAATGCAGGTCTTCAAGCGGTTGTCTAACCTCCAGCGAATAATCGGATCTACAGTCAGACGGCAAGATAGGATGTGCAAGTCTGAAAGTTGTTTAAAGTCAGATAACCAACGACAGTCTAAGACAGCCTGTTACTCGTCTATAAACACCCTATTCCACTGGCAATACCTTAATGGCTCACGAGGAGACATCATTGGCTATCGTTCTTGTAGCAGTTTGAGTGTCTCTTCCCTCTATTCCACGAGTCTCTCTGGCTATAACCTGCAGGATCTCATCATTCTAAGGATGGCTTCATTCATTTACTGTTTTGTAGAGTAGTAGACAAAAGTAGAGTATTGTTTTTCTATGTCCTCTGTCTGTACTACTTAATGAAATATAGTTTACATGTTCTTATTGTCTATTTTGATTGATCTTAGAAAATCCATGGTGATTCTTGTAGAATGATGGATTCTATGTTTTGCATAGATTTATAAGTAGAATAGAAACCATTAATTAATCGAACTATGCTGTTTTTGGAACTTCTTTATCAGAATAAGTGAGTAACAAGTTTATGAAGACTGTTGAGGGTCAACATAGCTTGCTTGTAGCAATCATTCGGCCTTGTGGCATTCTTGTTTTGGCTAAGTCAAGATCTGAACTATGCAGCATGTGATCTTAACATTGTGGTGATGTCTAATAACTTCGAGTTTTCACTCTTCTTTATAATTTGGACTTGTTGGTTGAACTTTCTGAATATTTTCTTGGTGTTTGTTTGTATAACCTCAATGGCGGTATTGGCTGCCATTCATAAATGTCCTCTGACAACCAAATTATTCTTCCATTTCACTGAACATCACTGTTAAATCCTAATTTCCATCAATAATGACATAATACCTCTTATATGTGCTCTCTTCTTGGGGAACGACACTCATTATACTACATTTTTCAGCATTTCTTTGTAAGCATGTTGCGACATAAAGCTTATTTTGAAACTCTCTCTAAGTTGAGATTTCACTTTGGCCTCCAAAAATGCCAATTTTTACACTCCCTCTTCAACTAGTTTTTGTGAAAGATTTCAACTAGTTTTAATCATATTTGTATATTTGGCAATTGAGGCCAATTTTCATATTAGATTAAAGTTTGACTATTCAAAGTTATATTAGTCTAAAATCATTTGAACAAACACTTTTGAAAAGTGTGGGAAACTATAGAACATGGGTTTTGGAGCGATTCAATTTGAGTAGTATATACATTGAATTTAGTCACAAAAATAGTACGAATTTTATTATGGAGGGAAACCAAAGTTTGAATTTATGTTTGAACTTGTTATAAAAGGATGTAACTCGTGGGAAGAGAAGACATTCTCTCTCTTTTATCTCATTCATGCTTATACATGGTTCTCTTGGGTTCTACTATCCATTGGTGCACTATACTTGTGATATCTTGCAATTCTATGTGTAGATTGTTCATTAATTGCTATTTTCAGATCCACATGTGTGAAATACAATAGCTTATTGTTTTTGTGCGGACAACAACATTATTTTATTTTGATTGATGTTTGATCAAGATCTATTAGAGTTTGCATCTCATTCATAGTGTAGATATTGGTTTTTCTACATTGGCAAGATTGGTGAGTTGCTTGTCTTTCTAACCAAAGATCAAAAGGATATTTTGAATCTTAATGATCTGAAATTTTTCACATGGTATCAGAGCTTGTGTTTCAGGCTATGAAGGAAGCATTCACAATCTATTAATGATCTGGAGAAGATATCAATGCTAGAGCATGCTAGGTTGGATTCTACACCAAAATCGAGTTTCTTGTATATGTAGATTGGATCTTTTGTAAATCAAAACTCAAAATAAGTTTATAATCTTGATCAATTTTGATTTCACACATTACTTGTTGGATTTAGCCGATTTTTAGATCATTGGAAAAGTCTAAGTGGTGGCTACAAGATTGCATATCAAGTTTTAGACAATTGCATGTAGATTTTAAAATAATCAATTTTTTGTGATTTTGTTAAAACTTTAATTTTGATTGGATCTCTAGATTGTGAGGTTACTGAACTTCATTTGAGTGTGTTTCAATCTGGCAAGAGTCATTAGATTGAGGATAGATTATAGGTTGATTAAGATTTTAATATTCTATGTGTTGATTTGCTTGATATAAATGCTAGAAGAGAATTGAGAAGTTTCATATCTTTGTGATCTCTTTTTGAAAACATTTGTTGTTGTTCAAAGGAATGCTTTGTGCATTGAAACAAGTTGAAAGAGAGGATCAGGTCATTGCTACATGGTTACATCAAGTGAGTCATGTTGGAAGCCAATGATAGGCTTACCTTAAGTAACTATTCATTGTGGAAAATGAGGACGAAATCTTCTTGAGATGAATAATGTTTTGGATATTGTTGTAAGTTTGGAAGAGAGACCAGCAACACAACAAGATCAAATGAGGTATGACAAGAGGGCCAAAAGGACTCTACACATGATAAAGATGAATGTTACCAATGAGCTTCTCAAGGAAGTTGATAAGAGTACTTCATCAAAGGATTCATTGAAGAAGCTTTATGAATCCAAGTCTACTTCTAAAGTGTTGACTCTAAGAAGACAAATCTGTTCTTGTTTGCAAAGACTGAAGAAAGTCCAAATACTTTTAGTTGAGAGTGAAAGTTTGAATGATGAATTAGCTTGCATTGATGAAAGCATTAAGGAAGGAGGGCTTGTTCAAGTTATTCTTAATGAATTGTTGGATGCTCATGCTAACATTGTTCGAAATCATTCCATTCAAAAGACTTTGCCAAGTTTGAATGATCTTCAAGAGATCTTGATCAATGAAGAATATAGGCTTCAAGCAAGAGGTGGTTTCTAGATTTTTTCAGAAAGCACATGTTCTCTTTCTAAAATCAACGTGTTAGCCCTTTACATCCGCTTCATCTGGCTATCAAATATGTTTTAGAGCAAACGTGGACCAATGAAGCTTCGAATCGCATTTTCTCCACAACAGCTTACATTTTTTTTTTTTTCTCTCTCTCTCTCGCCTTCCATGCTCATTGAGCTTGAAGAGACATGATCCCCTCGAATATGTGTTGAGGTAGGTTAAAATTTTACCTAGTTTGAGTTGTTAGGGTCTTCTTATACTTTTTGGTGGGCATTGTCGTATCCAAGTTGATGCTAAGTTTTGTGGGGAAGGCTATTTTTCTCTCAAGCTAGACATATTTGTTGCAATCTTTCTTTTCATACCAACACAATTGCAGCACATTGCGCTTTCTTTTTCCCGAACTAAGCATGTCCATGGGGTCCTCTGAGTCTTCATAATTAACACCATCGTTGTTTGTCAAGATCTATGAGTTGTTGTTTGAAGACAATGAAAGACAAACAATTCCCTAGGCCATGATTACAAGCACAAGTCCAAATGTCTTGCATGATGGGATATAATGATGATGTACCAAAATCGCCACAACTTTTTAATTTGATCTCAGGAGCCCAAAGGTAAAAAAATACTCAAACTAATCTCTACTACAATAGTTGACAACAATTAATTGAATGCCAGACAAGGTGGGTGGGACCCCGACAATTGGACTCAAATCTGAATTTCCATTTAAAGGTACTCTTCTAGATCATCGTTTCTGGCCCCATTCATAGGTAGTTAATCACTCCTTTTGTTGACCCTTCCACCGCATGTCTTGTTGACCTTTCCACGTCATCACTGAAGGTTTTGTCCTTTTTGGCATGCCGTTGACTTGGCTACCACCAATGTTTGTAGCACCTGGATGACGCCACCATCATGGATTTATGAGAAGAAAAAAAGCTCCATCACGAGCCTCTTTCTTTTAATCCACCGTATTGTCATCATGAAAGTTCTTGAGAAGTCTACCTTGGTGAACTACGCTACACCATCACCAATCCTAGCATCAGAGATTTGAGGCGCAACTACTCTCCCATCGCGATCGCTCTCTTCCTCCTTCCTTGAGTTGTATTTTTGTGCACACATAACTGCTTCTTTTGTTCCTCTATACAAATGTACATTCATATTTTTCACAAATTGGTGGAGCATCAATTCGAGTGAGACACTTGAAGCTCTCTCATGTCCACAAGCAAGGAGGACTTGAGTCTTACGAGTATCTCAAAGATGCCAGTATCCAACTCTATTACCGTGGGAGATTCCATTCGTAATCTATCCACTGCAGCATGAATTCCTCAAAGAAATGAACACAAGATTACATTCCAAGCTCTACCATTTTTTTTTTTTTTTGCGTGTGGACACCGCCCATGCGTTGTGGGGTTTGAGCCCTACTTTTTGGTTGTCATGAACTAATACTTTGTTAGAGAGGGGCCAGGGATCAGAAGACGCACGACCAGGCATGACCTCATGGATTTCCGGGTCACATGGTTGCAGGCAATGGAAGTGACCACGTGCCCAGGTCAATCTCCAAGTAAGAAGCCAACGCGTCACAAATTTTCTGGCATATACCCAGTATTTTTATTTCCACCAATAAACAGATGACACGTCATCTCAGGGGACTCGTAGTCGAACGGTCCTATGGCCGGGGTGACCCTATGCTGTCGGAAATAGGACCGTCTTTCTACGTCAAAGACATTCTCTGACGGTGGCTTTCACTCGTCAGATTGACGAGAGAAGGCGCAAGACGGGCAGGAAGGTCTCAAAGTTCTCCTACAGTGAAGTGCTGAAGGTCCAGCGCGTCATGGCAAAGTCCGTTCCGGCGCTGTTTCGACGGGTTGTGCTGCATTGGACTGGCGTCACACGTCATTTTGAGGAATCGCCAGAAGCGGACGCCAATTCTGTATTTTAATATAGTTTTTCGTGCTCTCCTCTCTGTCTGTCCTCTTTTCTCTGGGTCTCTCTCTCTCTCTCTCTCTCTCTCTCTCTCTCTCTCTATTCTCCCTCCTTTCGTCGATCCAAGAGCGAATTCGCGATTGCTTGTGTATATGTTGAGCTGCCGAGCCAATCTAAGCGCAAATTAACCATACAGATCATCGCAAGCATCCTCCATTGCCGATTTTCTGTTCAGGTTGTGCTTGTAATGGCTTTGTTTCACAATTTTTTTTTCGATTATTGATTCTCATTTGCCATAGAACATAATAGTATCACTAAAAGCTGCTTTATCCTTTTGTGCATGAACAATAAGCTGTAAGTCAGTCTCATTTTCACCATTCACTGGAGTTATTCATCACGTGACTGCTGCTATGTTGTGGAAGCTCTTTGAGTTTTTTCTTTGCAAAAGTTTAACCTCTTGTTGTCATGATAAATATGTTACTATGATTTTATATTTTGCTATGCAATAATATGGTTGTAGCTGCAGGGGAAACTACGAGTAAGCTTGTAAACCTCTTGTGTTGATGTGACAGAAGCTGGGATTTGTGAACAATATCACCAATTGACGGGGCCTTTGGAGCTGGATGGAGAGCAAGCTTGCTAGGATTTGGAAGTGTTCTTTTCACTTTGATTCTGAAGGTTTGCTAGCGCCATGTTCTGTGGATAGCTGTAAGTTTAGACCATTGAGCTTGTATAGCAGTAAAAGAGGATGATTTCAGCACCTAAGGCTCCTGCTTGATAGCCATGCAAAGTCTTGGAACTCTTATTATGCTTGGCCTTTTCTGGATTATAAAGTGTTTGTTTGTTTTTCAGTTGATGCTGTCTTGTTGATTTGCACTGTGATAACCTCCATTTGTGTTGGGCGAGTCCTTAATGAACGGTAGATTATCTCTTTCCTTTAAGCTTGTATGTTGATTTCGACAGCCGGATGTGAGGCCTTTCCACGGTCAGGCTGTCAGCAAGGAGTCGAGTCGATAAGTATATTTCTAGCAGAGCGGTAAAGTTATCACTAGCAACACTGATTTCCCCTCTTTCTGCAATGCAGCAGTGGATCTTCGTCTTGTGAAATTGGCGTGCATTTACACAACTGGACGAATGATTTGATGAGTTTTGTAAGAAAAGACATTTAACTTTCAACTGCTGGAGCAAAATTTGAGCAGTTGGACTGGAAAACAGATAGTGCATAAGATGATGAAGAATGGAATAGGTGACGCTGCATTACAAGAGTCTGTTCTACCTCTTGAGCCGAGTTTTCACATCAGCGAACCGAGGGGTGCTTAACTTTTTGAAACATGAAATATACTGTTATGCCAATTTCCTTATTGCTGCTGGATGGACATTACAGTGTCTACCATCGTCACCCTCAACTTACAGTACTGCCTGCTGTCGCTCTACGCTTTGAAAACACATGTGATGAGGATGACAGCAAGTTTTTTTTTCCTATTATTCTCAGCAATTCATCTTCTCTGACTCGAGAGATAATAAAGTGAAAAGCGCGAAGAATTTTCGAAGTGGCTCAAGTTAAAAAACCAGGAACAAGACAATAATATTAAAAAGGACGAGTGGAGAAGTTGGAGTTCCTGCAATGGATATGCGCCAGCCGATGGGAGCCGTGCCCGCACTGGATGTGCGCCAGCCGATTGGTGGCAGTCGTAGATCGCAACATTCTTTTCAATTGAATTCACAGTCTGCTGCCCTAAATGACGATTTATTCCTTTTTGATAACAACTGTAGTCTTCCCTCCTCTGTGGATCTGGGTAGTTTTGATCTAGAGTTCTTCAATGCTTCAGAGTTATCGTCCTTTCTAGACTGCAATGCCTCTAATTCATCAGATTCTAACTTTGGGCCAGCATCTCTATTACCCTTCCCTCCTAGTTTGCCACAAAGCGAAGTCTTTCCACCTGCGGACGAGGGGTCAGGCACAACCAACACCTTGCCCGGACTTCCGTCAACTCACCAACACCAGTGCCTGGACAATTTCTCGCCACCTCAAAGCCAAGGACAAGCTTTACAGCCTACTGAACGGCTCAATAAGCAGTCACAACCCCATCTTATGGGGGACCAGACAGAAACTTTGCATTCTGCACAAGAACCGCTAATTAACAGAGATTTGGAAGAGGCAAATCGACAGGTTGATTGTCACTCAAGGAAGGGTATTATGCAGCAACAACCAAAGTTTCAAGGTGGTGTAGCTTATTCTTTACTGGAATCTCAAGAATCACAGGCAGGTATCCAAAAGTATGTTCATAGCAATCAGCACACACTGTTTGCTAAAAATGCAAGTCTTCAGCAGCAACAACTTTGCCCCTCTCAAGAAACTACTTCAGGCATTGCAAGAAAGCTGCCATTACAAGAACAGAATGTTCCGGAAAGTTTCCCCACTCCACTCCCATGCGCACCAGATGGACACACAAGCAACGGGACTCCTGGTGTGGAAGAAAAGGAGGAATCTGGCCACTACACAGGTCTGCGCAAACGTTTATTTTCAGGACAAGTGTCAAATTGTCATGTGAGGCAATATGACAGCCAGTATATGGGGAATCAAGGCGTAGAAAGTTCAAATCTAGGAATGGGATCTAGTAAGGGCAGTAGCGTTTCTCAGATCTCTAACGTATCTGTTTCTCGCTCACTGCATCAAAATGGAGTAGAAAGTGAATTGAGAAGTTCGAAATTGATAAATGACGCAGCTATACAGTCTCAAGCAGCCAATCAGATATCAGGCCTTTTGACACCCTCCAAAAATTTCCAACACGCATCTGGTCTGGCTAATCTACCAAATCGCCAATCGCTGCTTGATGCACAAACTGCAAACATTCCTCTGTCTTCCTTTGAGTTACAGGTTTGTATCTTGTTTCGATGCTTTTGTGACTTGCAGAATACATGGTCAGTTCTCATGTCACTTAAGCAATAGCTGTAACCCTTCATACTTAGTTCTTAGTTCCTAGTCGCCATAATTTCAAAATTTACAAAACGTCATCAGTTGTAATGGTTTTGCTGCAGTGTACCCCATCGAATGCCTTTTAGGTTGTCATATGGATCTTAAATGTTTGCTATATAGAGAATGTTTCAACTGCTGTTTATCGTAGAATTTCTATATGGTTTCTGAAGAAGTTTTTGACAACAATGGAAGATTATTGAGAGTGCTGATCCCTTTGCATGTCATATTAATTTTCATAATTGTGATCCAAAGCTCATTATCAACTTGAGAACCTATTTTAGTGATGCGTTTTTCCTATCAGAACCTTTCTCTTTCAAGTTTATCTAAATTTTTGTCTCTTACGAGTTTTGGCATTGTTACTTAAATGAGCCTGAAGGCATCTAAACTTTGAACATGTAACAACCGCCTAAAAAATGATACACCTTTTTGAAAGCATGATGATCAGTAGTGCTTGACAAACATTGTTATATTGCTCTGAATAGCTTATTTATATTGACAGTTACCTCACCAGCCACGTATGACAAACCTTGTTCATGGGCATGGGCATTCTGAAATTCGAGCAAAGATGCTTCCACAGGATCATATACATGCACATGCAGTCAATGAGCAATTAAGGTTTCAGCAAGGTATGACCAATCAAAATGGTTATCAGTCAATGTGCCACCCATCTCAGCAGCCATCCTTTCAGCTACTAAGGCCTGAATCATTTGAAGGCAATCGAAGTGCAAACAGTTTTGTGTCTGGCGCACACCAGATCTTTCCGCTAATGCAACCAAGGCTTCAAAGTCAGTTAATGCAGGGGTTGAAGGTTGGAGGCAGGCATCCGTTACAGCACATTTCAATGGGAGGGACATCACTATCTGCAAGGCTTGCAGATGCTGCTGTGAGACATCCAGTGTCACAGGGGTTAGCAATCAAATGTGAGCAGCTTCTAATGCAATATATTCAGGAGCAAAGACGACGGCCTTCGGTATGTTTGAAGTGATATCATGAATCTAATGTTGTCTTTTGTTAGATCCTTAGATCTTTGATGCTAAAGGTTTTTTTTCATTCAGGGCATCATTAAAATTAAATAGAAAGAACTTTTTTTTACAATTTCTCAGCAGAGAGCAAATCAACAGGGAGGATAACATATTATATAAAGTTGGGCTTGAAAGTCATCAGGCGTCATTTGATTGGAAAATAAAAAATAATCACTTATGTTATTTATCTTTAACAGGATTAGTTTTGCTGATTGTTTGTTAAATTCATGTAGGGCGTAATGAGATACAGCCGGATGAGGTCTTTATTAATGGCATAGTCCTCAGATGTATAGGTGATGTAGGTGAATGGCGTTCTTTCACAGACTTGGATGTTGGGGACTGGTGTGCTTGTCTTGTATGAAGGATTTATGACTTAAAAACATATGCTTGATTGCGTTATAGGCCACTTATGGGACAGGACATTCACTTTGGTCCATGGGTCCCAACATACTATGTTACTATTTTTAATTAGACTATATGGGATAATCCCGAATTTTCATAAAAATTTGTGCTGTCAGAATCCACCAAAGCAATAAAATACCTACATGCAATTTAAATTTGCAAGCAGATAGTCGTAGAGCTTAGTTGCAGCGGATCACGATCCGCTGCAAAAACGTTTCAGATCGTGCGATCCGGTCAGCGATCCGCGACCCGGATCTTTTTTTTTTTTTTTTTTTTGTGGAAAAAGGAGTGATGGGCAATTTTTTTTTTTTTTTGAGTTTAATACTAACTAAACCGTAATTGAATGGTGGACATGCTTTTCCAATAGATATCAGAAATCAGTTTTGAAATGGTGTTCTGATGCCAATGGTTTGCAGATCTACTGATTCCGTTTTCTGCTAGAAAATGCTGCAGCCATCTGAAATCAAGCAACAGATCTGCATAACAATTGCTTTTTTGATATCCTTCACATGATACCCATATTGGCAACTATCCAAAAAAAAAATAAAAATAAATTTGCGTTCCGGGAAACCCTAGTGGGAAATCCCGGATTGCGTTCCGGAACGCGGACTGCAACTTTGTGGTAGAGTTCATTCACCTTCATGCTATGGAAGCATGGAACTCAAGTGAGGTGCATGCATCAGTGTTCTTATCAATGATTCATGCATACATTGTGGCGTAAATGTCATCTCCATTAAACAGAAAAAGTCTTTCTGGAGAAATGGAAATAATCACAAAGATAGTGACTTGTACTTTTGCACTTATGACATATGTTCAAGCTGTGTAGTTGCAGTACAAGAAGACTGTCCAGAATATACTGGAGCAACACTAGTAGGTTTGTGTAATAGAATTCCATGTGTGACTTTGAGGAATAACCAGCAAATGACACATAGTTACTTGAGGGCAACATTTTTGTGCTTAAGAAAAGTGGCAAATGACATAGGCTGGTCCAAAGTGCATGGATGAAAAGAAGTAATCCATATCTCTAAAAGCTTTCCCAGGGCCCTCATTAAGTAATCAGTGAATTGCATTAATGTGAAGCTTTTTTGTCCTCGAAGTGACATTGTGATATAGGGATTGGCAACTGTCTTGAGCTTAATCATCTTTGAAAAGAAGGAAATGTTAACAAGAAGAAAACTTCAAGAAGTACTTCACCTCTCTGTTAGCAACATGCAAGACATCGATTTCACAGCATATTTGAGATGCTTTTAGCTTAGGCCCTACCAGCTCTTTGTTCCAGTATTATCTACCAGCGCCAATCACATCTTTGAAAATTGTGAACTCAAAGCCTTTGGGAAGTGCTGCTGCCACGATGCTTGACGGTTATGAAGCCGTACACACAGTCAGTTGATATTTGTCGAAACAACTCACAGCGACTATTTTAAAGTACATTCTTGTTAGAAAATATCTTAGTTGAGATTGCATTCTGTTTGAATTGTAAAGTGCCATTCTGGTATCAAATGGGTTCTTTGGACTCCAACGTAGGTCTTCTGAAATTCTGCTTTGAATGCAGGATAATAGCATACAGTTTTGGAAGGAACTAGTACAAAAGTTTTTCATGCAAGGTGCTGCAAAGCGTTGGTGTTTAACTAGCTACAATGCATCACCTGTTGGTCGCCATGCTCAAGGCCTATTTCCAATGGTTTGAGCATCTTTTTAACATTCTTATGCAGAACTTTTCTTTTACCTTAATTTTGTTATTATTTAAGAAACTGTTATTAACAAGCTTACTGTAAATAAATGCCAGCAAAGCTCTCCTTTCCAAGTTTTAGAAGATGAATCGCTCATGCTAATGCAAATAGATTGCCAATGTAAGTAGCTTGTTTCACATCTTTGAACCATTCAGTGCTCTCACCATAGCTGTGTGCATCATCATCACTTCAATAGTATCTGTCACAGGGTAAAATATTTCATCTTTTATTGATACTCAAGTAAATCTTGTTCCTTTTTAAATAAGCCTGCTGTTGGAACATTGCAAGTTTCTTGTAGGACCAAAACAATTTGACAATAACGCTGGATTACTGGATATGTTGAAATTACTGAAATAGCTAGAATTTCTTTTTTTGGCTGCTAAGTTTATGAACCCAGAAGTGAGGTTGATGTAGTCCTTTTTGTGTACTGCTCTACAATATGGATGTGTCTATCACGCTAGAAATAGGACTGAGTTATATTGTTGTCTGCAGGATTATTGGTTCTGTAATCTCTGTGGTGTTGAGCCAGGGCGTGGTTTTGGTAAGGGCTGATTTTCAAAGGCAGTCTTTTTAGCTCATTACTATAATTAATTATTCCATTATCATGGGCGATTGTGTTTCCCAAACATATCCGTCGTTGCAAACCTTCAGTCCACACCATAGTTCCTTGCAGTAGAAAGGTTGCTCTCTTTCAGACAGGCATAGCTTCTCTGTGGAAATGTTAAATGAAGTATGAAACTAGAGGATATAATTCATGCAATTGTATAAAATTTTACTTCTTTCAAAATCAATCATGAAAATATCAGGTTCTTCTTTGTATCACTGGCCTGATTTGTTGGAATTCTTATAACAGAGTCTAGCACAGATGTTCTCCCACGACTCTTTAAGATCAAATACGAAAGTGGATTACTGGAGGAAATGCTATTTTTGGATTTTGCAGAAGAGTATGTGACTCTTTCTTGAAGATTAGTCTTTTCTAGTTATATGTCCATATATATGCATTGCAAGGAAGCCAAATTTTAAACTGTATTGTTTTCTCACTTTATACATCAGGAGATACATTCTGAGCTCTGGAAAAATTGTGCTGGAGTATTCAAAGGCTGTGCACGAGTCGATTTTTTCTGATTTGAGGGTGAGGACTATTTCTTTTTTCCAATAAGGCTTTGAAACAGGCAAATGTGGGGTTATGTATTTCATCCCTACTCTTCACGATACAAGAGTTACGTACGAATAAGAATTTCTTTTATCTATACAATCTATTTTCAGAAGGATCAGAATTTTTTTCTATAGAAAAGTAGAAGAAGGGTGAAGGCAAGTTCAGCACTTTATATACTTGATTGTCAACTGGATCCAGCTACAACTTGGTGATATATTGAGTCAGGTCTGCATTCTTGTTATGAAAAGGTCCACACAATTTGTTAAAATTTGCTATTTGGACTAGACACACGAGTTTGTTCAGATTCCATCTTTGATAAATGGAAGGTGCAATAAGTGATAGTCTTATAAACATCAGAGAGCATGCTTATTTAGTCGTTTCACCAAATTGAAAGTACTATGCAGCTGGTACTGACACATTTCATGATCTTAATGACCCGTTTCAGATGTACAGTATGTGACACTTGGTCTGTAAATGAACATGCTAGTGCATCAGTATTTTCCCGACACAAGGAAAGTAAACACAGGAAGGATCAAACTACAGCTTCATTTGTTTGATGGCTTCCATAGCCAGTTCAGTTCCAATACTTGGTGACTGTATAATGATGAAGCGTCTGATTTCACATTCTCATATATCAAGATGCAGGTATTCCACAACTAGCTTAGATACTAGTTCAAGGTAAAAACTCTGGATAATGAGCTGAAAAAAGTTCAAGAACCTTTTAAGCCAAATTCCAATTAATGATGGAAATTAACGCCTAAAACTTTCTACTGCACCTTGCTGTTACAAATTCAGCTGGCAAGAAAGGCAAGATCTATAGTTAGTTGCACTTATGGAGGGATCGCCGGACCTGTGTCCCCTTACAGTATTAGTGACTATAATGAGCAGAAGCAAAATAGCTGGTACAAAGAATTAAGGCTGTGAATATAACATGTAAAGGAAAGTGCACAGTTTACATGCTTGTTATTTTGTGGGATTTCAGGATGTTATCAAAGCATTATGTAGTTTGATGATGAAGAAAAATCTCTGTTCTCATTCTTGTTAGAGGTTAGTCACAATAAGAGATGAGTACAACAGTCCTATATTTCCAAAAGTTATCTTAGTTTCCATGACTGTAGTAAGGAACCATATAGATAGTTGCAAAATTTCAAGAAAATATGCAAGACTTCCCTCAAGAACCGAACCACATGTGTACGCATTCAATTGCAGAAAATTGACATGCTCCGATTCCATTTGCAGTATGTAAGCTTTTCAAATCCAGGACATGGGTTTGGGTTGTTTCTGCGATGTCCAGATATATAACTTAGTGATGCGCTGTGTAAGCATATAGAGAAGGGATGATGCAATGTCTCCGCAATTATTGAGACCAAAACAAACATTTTCTGATGTATACATAAGATTCAATAGATATAGTTGAGCTTGAACCTCAAGAGTACAGAGCTGGTATACAGGATAAATGGGGTCCATGTTTGTGGACCCATGATTAGTAAAAGAATATACATATTTGAACCGGGGCTATAGAAAAGATTATACTCATATTCATCCCTTGTTCAACAGAATTGTGAACATTTCATGATCACTTTGAATTAGTATAAACTCTCTTTGTATTTTGCATTTTCCTATAGGTGACTATAGTAAGTTCTTTCATTCTTCTAGTAGAGTTTCTCCACAAAACATTAAGGATATCTTTCCATTTTGAGTTGTTTAAAGGTGGTTGATTGATTTATAGTCATGTATGTGATTTGATTCTTGTTATTTTCTCCATCTGTTTTGTCCTATTATTTTGTTTGAGTAATATCAGTCTCTGGTGCCAGTATCATCATGGAGCTTCTAAAACATGATAGTGAAACTGGATGTCCTGCAGGTTGTGAGGTATGGGAAATTACGTGTTACTTTCAGCCCTTCTTTGAAGGTATGACATAAAACAAGATATTTGTGCTGATTTTTTTATAAATCACAATACTTTAAAGAGGGTTTTATTTTAATAAATTTTTGTGTATTGATTATATTACGGTGAGGTGGAGGATAGTACCTAAACATAACAAAAGAGAGAGTTGCAATTTTCAGCTTTATGGAGTCGAACCACGAAGTATAAGATCACCTAATAGTGTTTCATCGAACCCAATTAGCTCAACTATGGTTTGTGAATTGGATTGGTTTTTATGGTTCAAAACTAGCTGATGCAGGTCCCATTCCAATGGAAAAAGGGGGCCTATGTAATTTTATACCTAGTAGCTAAGGAAGCGATGGTGGGCGCGGACGCGTGTCCGGGCACGGGTGCGTCCGGGGTGGGCGCGTCCACCCCAGGCGCAAATTAAAAAAAAGAAAAAAAAATACAGGCCCCTCCCCGCTCACTCCCACATGCCCAAAATCAATTAGAAATAACTTTCCCCATCCTACCCCCCCCGGTTGCTCACAATTTTCAACTCCAAGGTGGTCCTTTGGAACTTCGATATAAGTGACAGAATTTTGCACACACATGTGCTTGATTCTGCACATGTATTGAGGCTGCTTGGTATATGACAAGGACGGTGTTAGTGAAAGTCAGTTTGAGCATGTTTTGCAAATAGTTCTTCAGGCTATTGAAAACATCTAAGTGAGGTCTCAATAGTCTGAGAATGGTGTTGATTGGGCCCATGCAAGAGAACTCCTCACGAAGGACACTGCCTTTGGTAAGGTTGAAAAGAAGGGACGTACTGTAGTGAGCATTCATGTCTCCCAGAAACTTGTGGCCTTGAGCGGTTGGGGTTGAAGCGTGTCAATGCCCAAGATAGCATGGGACACCATTACATGACATTTTGATGGGATTGAGCCTGAATTTGTTGATGCAAAGTTCTAGTGTGCGTCCCAGGGTTTAACGAGATAGCTTCAATTCAAGTATAGGACAAAATTGTAGCAAGGATTGAAAAAGAAAAGAACGATTTCGTGTTCCGAAGCTGCCAGACAAGCTACTACTTATTTCAGTCTTGTTTTTTACTTGGTCATGGAAGCCAGCCAAAGAAAAAGAGTAATCGCTCCCTTTTTCCCTCCTAGTTTCTGACAGAGTTCACATGCCCATGCCCACCATAATTGAGATAAAACATAACATTTCATAAACACATACATTGCATTGCATTTAAAAAATACAGAGCTTGCGTTTCACAAAACCAGGCGCGTGTTGCACAAAAAAATACACTATATTAATTCAAGAAATGTATCAGAATAACATTGCGTATCCCGCCACATACGGCTGGGTCTGGTTTTTATGCTACTGTCTAACTATATGCCGCCTCATCTACTGTCAAAAATTTCACAGAAACAATCTGCCACATACGGCTGGACCTTATCTAGTCTTAGCATTCCTACGAATCCTCCACTGACTCCTCGCCCTGGTCAGGTGCATTGTTGTCTCGCTCTCACTGGGCTTCCTGGTTAGCTCGACGAATTCGCACCCTTTCCTTGACCATGGCTAGCTGTTGTGCAGTGAAGTTAATTCCAATCCGCTCATCCTCACCCCCCTCGACAGCGGGGGCGGGGATCTGTAGCTCCGGGTGTCTCTGCCGAGTCTATCGCAGCATCTTTGGAATGTCTGCCTCTTGCTTCCGATGCCGCACACACACACACACACACACACACACACACACACAAAAGCACACAAATCCATTAAGTCTCTCTCTCTCTCTCTCTCTCTCTCTCTCTCTCTCTCTCTCGCTCTCCTCCTATACCGTAAACCCAAGCACACACCCTCATCTATTCCTCACACACACACACACAAATCATAACACACGCACACACCCACCTGTACACCTCTCTCTCTCTCTCAATATCTCACCATATCTCTCTCTCTCTCTCAGTTATGGACTTGGCTCATTACATTCGTCACGTCCATTTACATTTACTTTACTTAGGCATAAGCAGGCCTTGGGCCCTTTTTTATTCATTACTGACACTTAGACTATATGGTTGGCCTTGGGCCTTATTATTCATTATTTGGACATTTGGACATATTACTGGAGAGTGGGACCCTTCTTGGAGGGCGCACTATTATCCCTCCCAGTTGGGCCCTTGCCACTGGAAGCTTCTTTTTGGGGCTTCCTTTAGGCTATAAGTAGGGAATCCGTGTCATTTTTTACTCAACTGATGATATTGATCTCTCTCTTTAGTCTCCTTAATCTCTCTTTCCTGCTTTGTAGGGTTAAGTCTTGCTTATGTGATTCTTTCATAGCTTAGCTCTAGATCAGTTGTGGTTGCATTCGTAACTTGGTATCAAAGCACTTTTCTTTGCACCACTCTTTTCAGATTTAGTAGAAGCCCCACGGTTCACCCCACGGTTCACTCCACAGTTCACCCTAAACCCTAATAACCCATCACTTTCGTCGATTTTTTCATCAGATTTCCATCGTTTTTCCAGATTTGGTAGAGGCTGGCCAGCGCCCTACTACCTTGTCACTTTCGTCGATTTTCTCCACCGATTTGCTGCCCATTTCGTGGATTGATTGGAGGCTGTCCAGCACCCTACTTCATCACCATTTTTAGCGGTTTTTTCCATTTTTTTTTAGGTTATGTGCGGATTTTGGTAGCTGCTGCCTAGCGCCCTACTACTTTGCCATCTTCGACGGATTTCTCCACCGATTTGCTGTCCACTTTGCTGATTGTTTGGAGGCTGTCCAGCGCCCTACTTCATCACCATTTTCAGCGGTTTTCCCCATTTTTTTTTTTGCAGGACATTTGTGGATCTTACTAGCTGCTGCCCAGCACCCATTTTCAGCTTGGATTTTCAGCTCTCTCTCTCTCTCTCTCTCTCTCTCTCTCTCTCTCTCTCTCTCTCTCTCCACTTGTTTTGCAGATTATCACGATCGTTTGGAGGAGGACTGGCGCCCTACTGCTGTCCACCTACTGCCCATTTTCCAGCCCACCCTCACCTACTTCCTGCACCCCTTTACTTTCCGTTTGCTATCCACAACTCAACCTCTTTGCACTCTTTCCCAGCCCATCCCTCTTTGCATTGTCTCCACCTCCTTTCTACTGAGTTTCCAGCCTTGCTTGCTGGCTGCCTAACCCTCTCTTTTTGGCACCCTTTCTTATTTGGCAGTCCATTTTCTAGCCATTTTCTCCACTACTTGTTACTACTTTCCATAGAATTAATGAATCATGGACGGTTCACCACGGTTCTGAGAATCGTACGGTTCATAAATTTTTTGGTTGGAACCGTGGTGAACCGTACAATTAATTATTTAATTTTTTTTGGTTTCCCACCCCCCAAAAAATGCCAAAAAAATGAAGATTTGCTTAGGTATTACAAACATTAGAATTAGTCTGTTAATTGTAAATATGTTAATCTAATAATCTGTTAATCTAATAATTGTAAATTTGTAAATCTAATAAACTATTAGTTTGTTAATCAAATAATCATTAGTTTGTATATCTATTAAATCTAATAATCTGTAATCTATAAATCTAATAAATTTGTTAGACCCAGTGACCCACCCCCAAAAAACAGAAATTAAACAACCATTAATTTTGATTAAACAGCCACCCCCCAAAACAGCCCAAAACTGCCGTTTGGGGGAAATTTTGAAAAAAATTAACTAATTAATTAATTAATCACCCCACGGTTCCTAGGACCCACGGTTTTGAGAACCGTGGGTTCTATGCTACTTTCTCTCATTATTTGGTTGCTTTTGCAGGCCCCTCTTATCTCTATTTGGTGGCTGCCCGATATCTCTTCATTTTACTACCGTTTTCAGCATGCTTTCGTTTGTAGTTGCGAGGTACTACTTACACTATTTGTCACGTCTTTTCATTGGCGTACCTGTTGTGACGACTTATGTCCTCTCCTTCGGTTCGTCCACTTGATTAGCGTCTTGTCTCGCATTTCGTAGTTTCCTCATTATGGCACATTCACCTACCCCGAGTGAGACTGTTCAGGAGAACCTATCCGATCAGTTTCGTCGCATGGATGATACCCTTTCTGGCCTCGTTCTTCGCCTAGATACGGTTATGACCGGCTTTGCCACTATGCAGTCACAGATTGATTTTTTACCGCCTCATGGTCTTGTTAAAGCTCCTGTTTATCCTTCATTTGGGACTCCCCCTCCATTTGGATTTCCATCTTTTTCTGCTAGTCAGCCTGGTGGTGGACAGTTCATTCCACCTAACCCACCTACTGGTTTCTTTCCTCGTCCCCTAGTTCTTGAGCCACACTTTGCTCGAGATTTTCGTGATAGGGTACAGCTTGCTACCTATTCCGGTTCCTCTGACGGGAACTTATTAGAGAATTGGTTTGCTAAGCTTGACACATATTTTCAGATTTACCCTAAGACTGATCCTCAGAAGATCCATTTGGCTGCTTTACACTTAGATGGACGCGCTGCCACGTGGAGGCGGGTCTATCAAGCTGATCCTGATCGGGAAGGGCTCCATATCTGGCCTATCTTTCGTTGTGACCTCCGTCATGCTATGATTGATCCTCAGTGGCTCAACCCCCAGCGTGATACATTCCGTAGTCTCACTCAGACCAGTGATCTTGCTTCCTATACAGACCAATTTATGGAATTTTCTTATCTTTTCACAGATCTATAGCCCACTAAGCTTATTTCTCGTTACATTGTTGGGCTTCGTGGTGCCTTACGTTATGATGTTTCTTCCTTCCGTCCTCCCACACTTCTTGAGGCAATGTCTCTTGCCAGTACTTTACAGCACAAGTACTCTAACATCCTTCCCGCTTCTACCAACCCCGTCCTTCTGCTTCATCTTTTCCTGCTACATCCACCAATACACCTTCCCCTTCTGTTTCGACTCCTTCCATTGTCCCTTCGTCTCCTCGTCTTGCTTTTGTCTGACGTTACACATCTGCAGAGTTCGCTGACCTTCAGCAGAAGCATCTTTGCTTTCGTTGTAAGAATCCTGACCATTTTGCCCGTGATTGCCGTCAGCCCCTCCCTACTACTACTGCTGTTTCTTACCATGAGGGCACTACTCCAGATGATTCCGATATCTACATTCATATTTCTGATAAGCCTGACCTATCTCCTAAGCCTCCCATTGATCTACTTATTGCTACTTGCCATGCTCAGCTTGCCTATGCTACTTGGACAGGGTGTCCTGGTCCTCGCTCCATTCGATTACGTGTACGCATTACTGGTCGTGAGTATATTGCTTTAGTTGCTACCGCCGACACTCATTCTTTTATCAGCAGTTATATCACTAGTCGGATCCGTGCTTCACCTGTTCCTGCTCCACAGCCCCTCACAGTTGAGGTTGCCAGTTCATGCTCCTTTCCTAGTTCTCGGATGTTTCAGGGTTTACCATACCGCATTGGAGATTATTCTAGACAGGCAGATCTTTATATTATTCCTATGGAGCGTTATGATCTTATCCTTGGTGCTGATTGGTTTGCATCTCTTGGGGCCGTTACACTGGACTTGACACAGTAGACATTGACATTTGTACATGGTGTAGTTACACACTCACTTGTTGGCATTGATTCTCAGGGAGACTTCCAGTTGATCATTGGGAAGCTGTTTATTCGCAGCCTGCCGAAGGCTCATTGTGCAGCCTTATTATGTGTTCAGGGCAGTAGCAGTTCCTCTAGTTTCTACTCCAACATCTGTTCCTCAGGTGATCTCTGACTTATTACATCAGTATGCTTTTGTCTTTTCAGAACCTACGACGCTACCACCATTACGTGACGTGAACCACCATATTGACTTGCGTCCTGGTTCTACTCCTTCCCATCCCCCTTATCGTAAGTCTCGATCCGAGCGTGAAGAGTTTGTACTCATTTTGGTTTATAAGAATTTCGTGTGCTTCCTTTTGGTGTTATTAATGGCCCTCCTACATTCCAGAATGTGATGAATAACATCATGCGTCCGCTTCTTGGTCGTTGTGTCTTGGTTTATTTTGATAATATTCTTATTTTTAGCCAGTCTCTTGTTGAGCATGTTTCCCACCTTTCCTCTGTTTTTTAGTTACTTGTACATCACCAGTTATTTGCTAAGTTGTCTAAATGTGCTTTTGCTGTTGCTGAGATTGAGTTTCTTGGTTTTTTTGTTTGTGATGGGCACATTCGTCTGGATCCTCATAAGGCTCAGGCCATCCAGGATTTTTCTATTCCGACTGATGTTCATCATGTTCGTATGTTCCTTGGGTTAGCCACTCACCTTTGTCGTCCCGTTCCTCATTTTTCCACTTTTGGAGAAGTCTCGTACTTTTCTTTGGACTTCTGATTGTCAGTCAGCGTTTGATACTCTTCGTCGTGCTGTTGTTGATGCTACCGTTATGTGTTTACCCCAGTTTGATCAGAAGTTTATTGTTGAGACTGATGCTAGTAATGTTGGTTTGGGTGCTTTGCTTCGCCAGTCACAGTGCATTATTGCTTATGAGTCGCGTCGTCTTCGCTCTTATGAGCAACGTTATTCTGTGCATGAGAAAGAGCTTCTTGCTATTATCTATGCTCTTAATAAGTAGCGCTATCTTTATCGAGTTTCGTTTGACATTGTTACTGATCACTAGTCTTTATGTTATCTCTTTTCTCAGTGTGATCTTAGTGATCGCCAGTTTCGTTGGTTGCAGTTTTAACAGTCTTTTGATTTTTCTATATTGTATCGTCCTGGCCCTGCTAACACTGCTGCTGATGCATTGTCTCGTCTTCCAGCTTTGTTGAGTACACTTGTTGCTCCTTCCCGTCCCCCTTATCGTAAGTCTCGATCTGAGCGTGAAGAGCTTGAGCTCCAGATTACTGCCTTGTTAGATCAGGGTCTCATTGTTCCTAGTCACAGCCCTTTTGGTGCCCTTGTTCTCCTCGTTAATAAGAAAGATGGTACCAAACGTCTTTGTATTGATTATTGTGCTTTAAATAAGTTGACTGTTCGTAATCATCACTCTATTCCGCACATGGATGACCTCTTTGACCAGCTCGATACCTCTAAGATCGTTTCTAAGATAGATCTTCGTTCTGGATATTACCGAATTAGGATGCACCCTTCTGACGAACATAAGACTGCTTTTCGTACTCATTTTGGTTTATAAGAATTTCGTGTGCTTCCTTTTGGTGTTATTAATGGCCCTCCTACATTCCAGAATGTGATGAATAACATCATGCGTCCGCTTCTTGGTCGTTGTGTCTTGGTTTATTTTGATAATATTATTATTTTTAGCCAGTCTCTTGCTGAGCATGTTTCCCACCTTTCCTCTGTTTTTTAGTTACTTGTACATCACCAGTTATTTGCTAAGTTATCTAAATGTGCTTTTGCTGTTGCTGAGATTGAGTTTCTTGGTTTTTTTGTTTGTGATGGGCACATTCGTCTGGATCCTCATAAGGCTCAGGCCATCCAGGATTTTTCTATTCCGACTGATGTTCATCATGTTCGTATGTTCCTTGGGTTAGCCACTCACCTTTGTCGTCCCGTTCCTCATTTTGCCACTTTTGGAGAAGTCTCGTACTTTTCTTTGGACTTCTGATTGTCAGTCAGCGTTTGATACTCTTCGTCGTGCTGTTGTTGATGCTACCGTTATGTGTTTACCCCAGTTTGATCAGAAGTTTATTGTTGAGACTGATGCTAGTAATGTTGGTTTGGGTGCTTTGCTTCGCCAGTCACAGTGCATTATTGCTTATGAGTCGCGTCGTCTTCGCTCTTATGAGCAACGTTATTCTGTGCATGAGAAAGAGCTTCTTGCTATTATCTATGCTCTTAATAAGTAGCGCTATCTTTATCGAGTTTCGTTTGACATTGTTACTGATCACTAGTCTTTATGTTATCTCTTTTCTCAGTGTGATCTTAGTGATCGCCAGTTTCGTTGGTTGCAGTTTTAACAGTCTTTTGATTTTTCTATATTGTATCGTCCTGGCCCTGCTAACACTGCTGCTGATGCATTGTCTCGTCTTCCAGCTTTGTTGAGTACACTTGTTGCTCCTTCCCGTCCCCCTTATCGTAAGTCTCGATCTGAGCGTGAAGAGCTTGAGCTCCAGATTACTGCCTTGTTAGATCAGGGTCTCATTGTTCCTAGTCACAGCCCTTTTGGTGCCCTTGTTCTCCTCGTTAATAAGAAAGATGGTACCAAACGTCTTTGTATTGATTATTGTGCTTTAAATAAGTTGACTGTTCGTAATCATCACTCTATTCCGCACATGGATGACCTCTTTGACCAGCTCGATACCTCTAAGATCGTTTCTAAGATAGATCTTCGTTCTGGATATTACCGAATTAGGATGCACCCTTCTGACGAACATAAGACTGCTTTTCGTACTCATTTTGGTTTATAAGAATTTCGTGTGCTTCCTTTTGGTGTTATTAATGGCCCTCCTACATTCCAGAATGTGATGAATAACATCATGCGTCCGCTTCTTGGTCGTTGTGTCTTGGTTTATTTTGATAATATTATTATTTTTAGCCAGTCTCTTGCTGAGCATGTTTCCCACCTTTCCTCTGTTTTTTAGTTACTTGTACATCACCAGTTATTTGCTAAGTTATCTAAATGTGCTTTTGCTGTTGCTGAGATTGAGTTTCTTGGTTTTTTTGTTTGTGATGGGCACATTCGTCTGGATCCTCATAAGGCTCAGGCCATCCAGGATTTTTCTATTCCGACTGATGTTCATCATGTTCGTATGTTCCTTGGGTTAGCCACTCACCTTTGTCGTCCCGTTCCTCATTTTGCCACTTTTGGAGAAGTCTCGTTCTTTTCTTTGGACTTCTGATTGTCAGTCAGCGTTTGATACTCTTCGTCGTGCTGTTGTTGATGCTACCGTTATGTGTTTACCCCAGTTTGATCAGAAGTTTATTGTTGAGACTGATGCTAGTAATGTTGGTTTGGGTGCTTTGCTTCGCCAGTCACAGTGCATTATTGCTTATGAGTCGCGTCGTCTTCGCTCTTATGAGCAACGTTATTCTGTGCATGAGAAAGAGCTTCTTGCTATTATCTATGCTCTTAATAAGTAGCGCTATCTTTATCGAGTTCCGTTTGACATTGTTATTGATCACTAGTCTTTATGTTATCTCTTTTCTCAGTGTGATCTTAGTGATCGCCAGTTTCGTTGGTTGCAGTTTTAACAGTCTTTTGATTTTTCTATATTGTATCGTCCTGGCCCTGCTAACACTGCTGCTGATGCATTGTCTCGTCTTCCAGCTTTGTTGAGTACACTTGTTGCTATTGTTCCTACATGATTTGATGATCTACCTGCCGCATACCTTATATGTTCTGATTTTTGTGATATTTATAGTTCTGCCCCACCTGTTTCGTCCCATCCTCATCAAGTTTACTCCATTGTTGACCACCGTCTTTATCGTTATGGTTCTCTTTGTATTCCTAGTTCCTTGGGTATCCGTTCCCAATTGTTGTTGGATGCTCATTCGTCCCATGTTGGGGGGCACTTTGGTTTTCAGAAATCTTATGCTCGTCTCAAGGACCATTTCTATTGGCCCTCTCTTCGATTTGAGCTTGCTGTACTTGTTCGTACCTGCCCTTTCTGTCTTTGTAATAAGTACTCCCGTGCTAAGTCTGCTGGTTTACTCTAGAGTTGGCCTATTCCTCATCGCGAGTGGACTGATATATCTATGGGCTTTATCCTTGGCCTTCCCCGTACCCATGGTCACGATTCATGTATGGTGGTAGTTGACAGGTTCTCGAAACAGGCACATTTATACTAGTTTGTAGTACTATCACAGCAGAGCAGTGTGCCGTTTGTTCCTATCAGAGATTTTCCGCCTGCATGGGTTTCCTCATACTATCCTTTTTGATTGGGATAGTAAGTTTACATCCATATTCTGGACAGAGCTTATGCGTATCTTGGATGTACAGCTTTTTATGGGTTCTGCTTATCACTCTACTTCTGATGGGCAGTCTGAGGTCCTTAACATGATCCTTGAGGATTATTTACACCATTTTGTTACTCCTTCTAGGAAAGTTATGAACGTAGCCACGACTGATCTAGATTTAGTCTATGAAAGCATCACATAAGCAAGACTTAACCCTAGAAAGCAGGAGAGAGAAAGCTTAAAGAGACTAAAGAAGGAGATCATATCATAAGCCAAGTAACAAATGACACAGAATCCCTACTTATAGCCAAGAGGGAGCCCTAAAAGGAAGCTTCCAGTGGCTAGGGCCAAACTGAGAGGGAAAATAGTGCGCCCTCCAAGAAGGCCCCCACTCTCAGTAATATGACCAAATAACCAATATAGTGAATCATAGGGTCCAAGGCCAATAATATGGTCTAAATGTCAATAATAGGGCCCAAGGCCAACCATATAGTCTAAATGTCAAATAATGAATAAAAAGGGCCCAAAGCCTGCCTATGCATAAAGTAAAGTAAATGTAAATGGACATGGCAAATGTAATGAGCCGAGTCCATAACTGGGAAGGATTGGGATCAACATGTATGTTTAGCAGAGTATAGCTATAATAGCTCTGTTAGTACTAGCACAGGCGTCTCACCATTTTTATTATCTCATGGCTATGCACCTCTTTTACCTGGCATTTCTCTTCCTCCTAAGGATACACTTGTGACACCTGCATCCTTTCTATCAGGTGCCCGTGAGCTTATTACCCGGGTCAGTTCTCATTTACAACATGTTCAACAACGTTATCAGACCTGAGTTGATCGTCACCGCCGCCATGTTGAGTTTCAGCTTGGAGATATGGTTTATCTACGCCTACGGTTTGCATGTCATCATTTGTCCAGGGCCATGCTTCTACTGAGAAGCTTGGACCACGTTATTATGGGCCTTATCGCATTTTGGAGGTTCTTAGTCCAGTTACATATCGCTTACAACTTCCTACTTCCACACGTGCTTGTGATGTATTCCATGTCAGTTTATTACGTGCTGCTACTGAGGATGACGCTCCTTGTGATGCTGAGTTTCCTACTGCTCTCGAGTTGTTTCCATTTTTACCTGCTGCTATATTACAGGTTCGTCTATACCGTAGTCGACGCCGCCGACAGATTCAGTTTTTGGTCCAGTGGGATGGCCGTCCTATTGAGGAGGCCACATGGGAGCCTATTGATGTCTTTTATCATACACCATCACTTGCGATCAGGCTCGTGCTTTTGCTGCACTTGTTGATTCCTCTACATTAGATGCTGTTCTAGATGTTGATCCACTAGGGCTTGCTGCTATATGATCCACTTTCAATTCGGTAGTTGGGTCTTATTTTTGTGTCGGGGAGAGTTATGGACTTGGCTCATTACATTCGCCACGTCCACTTACATTTACTTTACTTTAAGCAGGCCTTGGGCCCTTTTTTATTCATTATTGACACTTAGACTATATGGTTGGCCTTGGGCCTTATTATTCATTATTTGGACATTTGGACATATTACTGGAGAGTGGGGGTCTTCTTGGAGGGCGCACTATTATCCCTCCCAGTTGGGCCCTTGCCACTGGAAGCTTCTTTTTAGGGCTTCCTTTAGGCTATAAGTAGGGAATGTGTGTCATTTGTTACTCAGCTGATGATATTGATCTCTCTCTTTAGTCTCCTTAATCTCTCTTTCCTGCTTTGTAGGGTTAAGTCTTGCTTATGTGATGCTTTCATAGCTTAGCTCTAGATCAGTTGTGGTTGCATTCGTAACTCTCTGTCTATCTCTCAAACTGTCACCATCTCTCTCTCTCTCTCTCTCTCTCTCTCTCTCTCTCTCTCTCTCTCTCTCTCTCTCTGGCGTGGGTCTCTGGTAGCGCAGGTTTGGGGTCCGCGGCCTGTTTTCTGTTTCTTTTAAAAAAAAAAAAATGCGTCCGGGTCCCGGATGCGTGCCCAGGACCCGGACGCTGGATGCGTCTAGCGTCCCCCCAAAAAAAAAATGGGCGCGCCCGGCCTGGACCCTCGTGTCTGCTAGTAGTATACTGTAACATCTGCTAATTGTAATAAAAAAACAGCCAGTTATGTTGGTTGTTCGACTCATTTTTAATTCTGTTAATGTGTACCTATTTAGGTAGACATCACGTTCTTGTGGAATTTAGAAGCTTTTTCATAAAGGTGGGCTTTAGGTGGTACATTGTATTTGTGTCATTATTTCCACTCATGTAGAATTTGTAAAACGAAAGCTGTATATACTCGTTTTTGCAATAACTTTGAATGCTAACCAATTCTTCCTAGTTCAAACTAGAACATACTGAAACTTGAACTGGTCAAATCATGATATGGCCAGTTCAGAACCGACTAGAAACTATGATCATGCATAATCTAAATTCTAACGTTCTAAAACTTGAATTGGCCCGAATCATGATATGACCAGTTCAGTACCGGCTAGAAGCTACGATGATGCATAATTTAGACCAAATTGTACGGCATGCCACACTCACATCATTAGCCCTAGAGTAGTTGAATTTCACATGCATAAAGATGTGTCCACCAAAGCTTTCTTACAATGTCTGGGGCTTAGTTTTTGTTCAAAAACGCGAACGGGACCCCAAAAAAATTAAAAAAATACGTACTTTTTTACGAAGAAAAAAAAAACCATATCCTGAGAGTTAATATCCAAAGAACTAACAACCATATGTCAGAGTTCAAAATAGCTTAAATGTAATAAAAATAGCACAAAAGAATTAGCTGTAAACTATCTAGAGAATTCAAACCTAATAAATACAACAACCGAAACCCAAATTTTGGAGGACTTCAGTGCCTCTAAAGTCAGACTCCCAAAGAATGTTCTTGGAACTGAATAGATTTTTCTCCGTCTGTCTATTCTGTCTGTTGACTCTATTCTACCTTAACAAAAACACATTAGCAGGTATCTCCTTAGGCTTTGTTTCACATCTTCAGGATGGACTGAAGCTTTGTGTTTTCAGATGGGGCCCAATGAGATCGGGATAAGAATAACAGCCGTCTCTGATTATATTGCATGCATCCCATTTCTGGGTGGAAGAGCTATGTCAGCCATCAGCAAGTGTTCATTGCTTAAACTGAAAATACTGTTAACTTTCAAATACAACCCATGGAACTTACTTCATGAGTAACAGTTTCCTTCCAAGTTTTTTGAGCTAAAATAAAAATAAATTCCAGATGCAAAAGTGCCTCCACAAAATTTACCTGCCCGGTAACACATGAAAATCAGTAACCAGAAATTTACAGGCCCATAAAGATTTGACTGCTGGTAGATCTTTTAGTTTTGTGAATCAAGATATCATAAAAAATGATGCATGAAAACCATTTACAACCCATCATACGATCGTTTTGTGTAAGAGCAATTGATATTCTCGCTCAATTTTATATCATATATTGTTTACCTTGAGACCTTCACTGGTAAGTTTGGATAATTTTGAAATTACAGTGAGCCCTTCTCAAATGACTAAATAAACCGGTGGGATTTGTGGTATAGATTAAGCGCACACAACATATCTAGGTGTGAAGAAAAATGGCATTGCTTGCATGAATTTCTTGGATTGATTCATCCTGAGAGTTATTTCCTGGTTAATTCTTTCCTGAAACCCTGATTCTGAACCCTGCCTGAACCACTGATTCTCAAGCTACAGTTGGGTCCTAAGCCTTCCTAATACAAATTTTAATTCCATTTTAACACCATATAGACGAGAGAGAGAAAAAAAAAAAGAAAAAAAGAAAAATGAAAGAAAACGTTCCGACCCAGTACGTTCCGGAAAGAACGGTACGGTACGTACAGTACGTTCCGACCCAAAAGGGTCGGAACAGGTTTCTAAGGTTTAGGGCAACATGCTAAGTTTTCATCTCTTCTTCAGAGGTGAAAGGGGCTAAAAAGCACAGCCAATGAAGTGAAGTTGCTATTTCCTTATACAAACATCATGAATGTTACATATCATTACTCTAGCTTGCTCAATTGGATAAAAAGTGATTATAGAAATATTGTAAACTCCTCATTTAGTTATTTACTTTGCTATTTGTACTATGTAATGGCTGTATATCTCCTTATTGGTCTACATTAGGTTTCTTATTTTAGTGTTAACACGCATAAATACATATACTATAGTACTTACTTACAAGCTGTTTGTCGTCTTTTTGAGGATTTTACCTTTTTATTCTTGTCTTGCAGATCTATTCATGGGAGTTTTGCACGAAGGCACATGAGGAAGTTGTGCCTCGCAAAAACTTGTTTCACCAGGTGTTTTTATATAACTTTTGTAATGCTTTGGGACTCATCTTGTAGGGCTTAGTTTTTGAATCTGAACTGGCTTAAACCTTAAAGATGTGAAGCTCAAATTGAAAGACTAAACTAATGGTACATCCTTAGTTATTAGGAGATTTTATTAAACCTTGTATTTTTAACAGTAGCAAGAATTTATACTTCAATGTCAAAAGCCATCAATGATATTAAGCTAGTTACAATTGCCAGCATGGAATGTGTTCTAAAGTTGAAACTATGACATTATTTGGAGATTCTTCTAGAGGCGTCTAGTTTTATGTATTTGTGCCCTCAAATCACCTGCAGTAGCTGACAAATGTACATTGTATTCCATAACAGTTCCATAAACTAATTCTTAAGTGGTGTGCAGGGGACCCTGGGAATTCCCGTGCCCCCATTTCCTATTTCCGACTGCCAGGGGAAGAGGAAGAGGGGGAGCCCCTGTCCGCCATCATGACTCTGCCATCCCAATAGTATATCCTCCTACCCGTGTCTCGTGCCTCTTGGGAAGCCTTTTGACATTCACCTAGGTCATCATCAATGAAAATCTGAGTGCCCCACAATTTGGCACTTTGTTGTAGAACCTCTTTTCTCGGTCAAGGATGTAAATTAGATAAGGAGTTCTTGTTATCTTTTTAGTCTCCCATGCCTTTTTGAGCTTAGGACTGTGGTGGTCAAGTTTGGTCCCCAAAAGTCTTTCAGCTTCTTGTGGGGCATTACTTGTATCTCAGACATGCCTCTCACACATACATTGGGGACATTCTCCCCCTGAAGCTTCTCTTCTGATTGAGTAGCCGCTATGGCCTTTGTCAGAGGAGCCTTTGCCTCTTTAGATGAGTTTTTGATCAATGTGTCCCACATTTTAGGGGCAGACCATGGATGAAGACTGGATGGCTGCTGGAGCAACGATCCTACAAGATCGAGGTCCGCTGCTTGGCTGCTAGCTGCATGGAAATTCATCGCTACAGCCCCTTAGGGCAAAAGAAAGGAGAGGCATAAGGCATATTGCGAGAGCTGGCTTGTGGTGGAGTCACAAAGAGAGGAACTCCAACAATCAATGCTACATCCATCGAAGGGGGCCATCTCACCATCGATAGATTCTGCTAAATTCAGTTGAGAGAGAGCGAGGCGATCAATGCATTTGTTAGTTGGCGATGGCAGGCCCTGGAATTGTGGAGCTTCACAGGCTTCCTCACAGGCAACTCCTCCTCAACCAGTGATGGCACAATTGAGAGAAAGCATTGATGGTTGAACCTGAAGGCTGAAGCGATGGTTGCACCTGGCCAACAATCCTCCGTACTAACGTTTTTATCTAGCAGCTCTAGGCTCTAGCAACCATAAGACATCCAAGGGTCGAAGGCAAAGCACATCCTCATAAAAGTGAGTTTGGCTGGTACTTGTGCGAGCATTAAAGTCTCCAGCAAGCAAGATGTAACCACGTATGGAAAGGCGAGCAATATCATCGGCAAGGGTCTGAAATGGATCTCCTCCTAGACACTGAAGTATGAGGAGCAAAGTAGCAGACTGCGACATACAAATCTCTATCCAATCCCAAAAAACAAGCACTGAGAGAAAGCCATAGGAATCTACCATAACTGTCCAAAGAAAGCATGCGAACAAAAGGAGTATGGAGAGATGGATACAGACACGCCACACCTCCAGAAGCACGAAGAAGATGGCCCTGAAGCATAGGACGGGGGCCTAAGATCCACTGGTAACCAAAGATAGGTGGGAGTGGGTGAGTAAGCGTGCCCCGAGCGCAGATATTGATCTAGGTCTGCTGCCGTAGAAGAGGTAGAGAGGCCGCCACAGTTCCAAAAACCAAAAGTGACGATAGCAGGGGTTATCAGGCCGCTCCCACGCCCGAATACCCCAACTTCCTATTGCTGCTTAGAGACAAAGCGCGGGCTGCCATTTGTGAAGACCACCCGCTTCTTGAATGATGGATTTGCGCTATAACCATTGGTAGTGAGTAAGATTATCATCAATGTAAACGTGAGAGCCGCGGAGAGTGCGACGCGCCCGAAGAACCGCCTGCCTGTCTTGCAGAGTTTTGAATTTGACAAATAAAACCTTGGGATCAGTCTTGAGTCGCCAAGCGTACTGGATGCCTGGAAGAGATAGTCCCATGCACGATGTAAACAAAGATGTAACCTGATGCAATGCTGTACCCTATGTAGGAAGACCCCGCAACCGCAAGTTTAACTTCTTATCATCTCGGCGTTGTTGTTATGCCAGGACGCCTTGTACCGTGGAGTCCAAGGAGGGGGCTGCAGAAGATGGAGTGGTGGTGGAGGATTTAAATGTAGAAGCCCATGATGTGGTCTCACGGACCTCTTTCTCGAGAGGACGGATCTTTTGGACATGTTCCACAGTTTCATGAAGACGTTGTTCAAGCACATGGATGCGACTAGCACTCTCAGCAGTGTCATGAATTTGGCGCTCAAGGTGGTTGATCTTACCGATAGAAGCTTTAGCATCCTCAACTTTACTTGTGATGTTGGGGATGATGTTGCCCTGCAAAGCACCAAGCTCCGCACAAAGAGAAGTGATTTCAGCCTGCTGAGCATCAATCTTGGCAGCCTTGGTAAGCAAATCCTCACGTAGTTTAGTAAGTTGAGAGAGAACATTTGCAAATTGCTTAGAGACTGAATTAGTTCAAGGAGGAGATGTTCTCCGGAGTGGCGTGGCGAGCATAGGTGTGGGCGGTGTCGGGGATATGTGATGAGGATGAAGCGACAACCGGTGATGGCTGAGCACCTACAGAAGCGTAATGATCGATGGACGGTGTCTCCAAAGTGTGAGGACGCTTTCGAGGGTTTTTTGGCATGAAGCTCTTAGGCTGCGTTATGCACAAATCTAAATCTGGAGCCGTGAGATAGGAAGAAGGCAACTGAGGAAGAGCAGGGTATGGCTGGAAAATCCAATAATGACCCGGAAAATGGCTGGGAAATTCAAAAACGACCTAGATATAGGCTGGAAAATCCAAAAACAGTTTGGAAAATGGCTGGGAAATTCAAAAATGACCTAGAAGTATTCTGGAAAATCCAAAAACGACTTCTAAAATAGCTGGGAAATCCAAAAACGACCTAGAGATTGGCTGGAAAATCCAAAAACAGCTTGGAAAATGGCTGGAAAATCCAAAAACGACCTAGAGAGAGAGAGAGAGAGAGAGAGAGAGAGAGAGAGAGAGAGAGAGAGAGAGAAGAAGAAGAAGAAGAAGAAGAAGAAATTATATTAATGTCTGTTGGGTGCCCAAGGGCACATAAGACAGAAGAAATAAGTACATATGTCCATGTCGGATAACATAAAAATCACTAGTGAAAGTGGAAAAAACAATATAGAAATCTCTCTAGCTAGTTAAAGGCACATCCAAAATAGAATCATAAAAAGCATATAAGAGCTTAGCCTCCAGCTCTAAAGAGGGTATAGGTGCAAGAGCTTAACCTCCTGCTCTGCTGAGGAAAGTAAAAAGGAAGAATAAACTATCAGTCCCGAAAAAAACGTTTGATACCCATAGAAGCTGTGATCCGTGGCTGGCGTCGAGGAGCTCTGGTAGCTCTGGAGACTCGTGTAGATCTGGCAGGAGGTGGTGGCTGAGTACGCTGGGCCTTCGCCCTCACCGGTATGATTGCCTCATCCTCTGATAGGTCATCGCGCTCACGCTTCTGAAAGAAGCTAGTGATAAGATGCTGGCCATAATCAGTAGAATCTTCTGACGGTATCAAAGAGGCTCTCAATGTAAGCATCTCTTGTAGTAAAAGGCCAACAGAGAGAGAGAGAGAGAGAGAGAGAGAGAGAGAGAGAGAGAGAGAGAGAGAGAGAGAGAGAGAGAGAGAGAGAGAGAGAGAGAGAGAGAGAGAGAGAGAGAGAGAGAGAGAGAGAGAGAGAGAGAGAGAGAGAGAGAGAGAGAGAGAGAGAGAGAGAGAGAGAGAGAGAGAGAGAGAGCTTTATTAATGTCTTTTCCATGCCAAAAGGCATATAAGACTAGTAAATGTACATGCCAAGTATGTGGTAACCATAGGAGCGTATGAATCGTCTCCAAAACAGTAACAAAAGTAGCAATCTAGAGCTAAAGCTATAAACTGAAATAGATGTGATGCTATTAGAAACATGTGGGAGCATGTATACTGCTAACAGTCATGAGTGAGATATGATGCTATCATCTAGTCCTGTCCTGCTGGTGCTGATGATATAGAAGGATGTAATACGGCCTGTGGCATGAAGGGCCACTGGTGGTCTCTGACGTCGTCTGAGAGGATGAAGAGGTCTCCTCGTGATAGGTCGAGTAGCTCGTGCTGCAACATGGGTATGTGTGGGACGCTGTCTCTGGTCTCTGTGGGCAAGTAGGTCATCATCATCATCGTCACCGTCATCAAAACGTCCTCTCTTCCTGGAGAAGAAAGAAGTGATCTGAGGCTGAGAAACCTGACTCGGCTGGGCTGTCTGATACAAATCCTGTCGTAGTATAAACATCTCTCGTATCATGAGTGCCGCGCATCGGGAATCCTCATAAGCTATGAGCGATCGTAAGGTGACAGGTGTGTCTCGGAACAAACAGTGGTATCTCCCTCTGATCTCGTAATATACCGGGCACCTAAAGATAAAGTGCTCCTCTGACTCCACCTCCTCTAAAGAGCATAACTGGCAAATCCGCTCCTCTCTCGAGGTACCCTGGACTCTACCACTCTCAATAGCCAACTGATGTGATGATACACGGAGCTGTCCCAATGTAAATATGAGGCAATGTGATAGTCTCGAGTCCAAATAATGCGGTAAGACCGGGACCCCTGCTATGTCAAGCTCAATAAAATGAGTCCAGTAGTAGCCGGGTTTCACCCCAAGCTGTCGCCCCCAAGTACGGTCGAGATATGTCCGATATAAGATGCGCCTGATATACTGATGAGTACCTGAGGGGAGCTCTGTAATGGAGATACCAAATGACTCAAGGAGGAAATGGGATGCCTGAGAGAACCACGATAGTCGATAGCCCTGGTCATGAAGAAAGTGTAAGGAGACAAGTGCTGTTTGTGTATATCTCATATCCTCATCGGGCAGAGCCTGGATTCTCTGAATGTATGTGATAAGCTGGAACGCGGCATATATCTGAATGGGTGGAACGGCAAACTCTGCAAGAAGGATCTCATGTGGAACCGAGGGCTTCGCCCGAATCATACGGGCTAACATGGTGGTCTGCAATCGTGAAATGCTGGCCCAATGTGATGAAGGGAGGCCGGTGCACCATGTCTCTGCTGCATATAAGGCTGTGGGGGTGACAATAGTATCAAAGAGTCTACACTTACTGCGAACATCTCGGATGAGCTTCCTGAAACAGAACCGCTCAAGCTGAACAAGAGAGGAATGCCCCTTCCCAAGTCGTGTGGTGGCAGCTTGCCGCATGCTGAAGGTAGGACCAGAGAAGAGTATCCCCAAATAGGTATAAGAGGAAACTACCTCTAAGGCCTGTCCATCTAGGATGAGCTCCTGGCGCTGCATGAAGGCTCGAGAAGTGTTGAAGACCATAACCTTGGTCTTCGCAGTGTTCACCCCCAACCCCCATCTGGTACAAAATCCCTGTAAACAATCTAGCTGCCTCTGCAAACCCTCTCTGGTCGGGGATACTAGTACTACATCATCCGCATAAAGGAGAATAGCAATCAGAATGGTGCCAAGTCTACAGCCACCCCCGCCACACTGTGAGATGACTCGCTCTAACTCATCAATATACAATCCAAAGAGAACCGATGAAAGAGAGCACCCCTGTTTCACCCCAATGGTGCTCCAAATGTGATCAGATAAGCCACTGCTATGTCGGAAACATCCCACGACCTTCTCATAAAGAGCCATCACTGCTAAAACAATATCTGTGGAGAAACCAAGGTCACGAAGTCTCTGAATGAGCAAGGAGCGTGGTACAGAATCGAAGGCCTTCCTGAAATCTACAAAACAGCAGTAAACCCTCTCTTTCCTGTACTTAGCTTCCTCGATCAAGGCTCGAAGTGTAAAAATATGGTCAGTGGTAGAATAATGAGATCGGAAACCTGCCTGCCCCAATGCATGTAATCTCCGAGCTTCCGCCTCTGAACTCACTGCAGACTGGAGTATGGTACCATAGAGCTTTGTGAGAACATGTCCGATCATGATGGTGCGGTAATTACCAGGGATCATGGGATCACCATTTTTATGAATAGGGTGGATGATGTTGGTGCACCAAGATGAGGGGAAACCAGAGACAACGGCGGAATTGAGGAGAGTGGCTAGTGTGGGAGCAAGGAGGTCGGAAGCATGGGTTAGGAGTTCAGATTCAAGGTCTTCGATATCTCTTGCTTTATGGGACTTCATTCTCTTGATGGCCGTAAGTACCATGTCAGATGTGAAGAAGGTGAACTCAGAGGGGCGTGGGGAGATAGAGATGGGTGCGTCAGTGGATATGGTATATAGTTTGGTAGCGTATTCGGTCCATATGCGAAGGTCATCCAGGAGGGGTGGTGGAGCACGAGGGATAAACTCACGCCAAAAGGCGCCTGAAGAGGAACTGAAGAGAAGATCAACAAGACGCATTCCTTCGGAGTCATCATATATACGCTTTTTTCGGCGGAGTGTGCGACGGTAAGAGCGCCTGGCGGAGTGGAGGAGATGAGGATCGTGAGTGCGGGCATGGGTGACAAGCTGACGAAGAGAGCGACATTCAGCATCATACCACGGGGGGTGTGGGGGTCGTATCGATGAGGAACGGGTGCCTCTGCTTTTATGGGGTTTAGATGGAAAAGCAAGGGAAGCAACGATATGAAGAGAAGTGCTAAGAAAGGCAGTTTGAGTCTCCACTGTACTATCGCGAGGGAAGGAATGGAGCAATGAGGTTAGGAACTCCTGGTAAACTGGTGTAAAGAGAGAGAGAGAGAGAGAGAGAGAGAGAGAGAGAGAGAGAGAGAGAGAGAGAGGGAGGGAGGGAGGGAGGGAGGGAGGAGAGGGAGGGAGGGAGGGAGGGAGGGAGGGAGGGAGGGAGGGAGGGAGGGAGGGAGGGAGGGAGAGAGAGAGAGAGAGAGAGAGAGAGAGAGAGAGAGAGAGAGAGAGAGAGAGAGAGAGAGAGAGAGAGAGAGAGAGAGAGAGAGAGAGAGAGAGACTTTGTGCCTAGCATATCTATCTCGCTATCTCTAAGAAGAAGAAATATCCAAGCTTGACCACCAGCTTGCGAGGGTACAATGCAAGAGGCTTAACCACCTGCTCTGCGGAGGAGACTAGCTACGAGTAAGCTGAAAATAATGAGTGATAGTAGTAGTGGAGCATGCTGTGGACTGGCGAGAAGCCCGTGAAGGTCTAGTGATCTTGGATCTAGCACAAATATGTGAGACTCTCTGTGTCTTCGATCTCCGAGTGGGGACTTCAAAATCCAAAACGGAAATGTCCTCTCTGTCTCGTTTCTGGAAAAACTGGGTAATATGAGCCTGGCTATGATCCATATCTGTGGTAGGTAGAAGTGAAGCTCGTAGAGTATACATCTCTCTCAAAAGAAGACCTACACATCTGGAGTCTGGATACTCGAGGAACAATCGCAACGTGAGAGGGGTATCTCTGTATAAACAATGGTAACGCCCCCTGATCTCGTAATATACTGGACAACGAAAGATGAAATGGAACTCATCCTCCATTTCATGAAGAGAACAAAGCTGACATATCCTCTGCAATTTGGGAGTGTCCGTGTATCTACCCATCTCAATAGCCAGCTGATGAGAAGAGACTCGGAGCTGTCCCATACGGTATCGCAGACCAAAAGATATGGCTGTGTAAGATATGCTGGAAGGACAGGGGTACCTATAGTATCCAACCGTAGTAGATGTGTGCCATAGAAATGTATCTTGACCTTATCAGGGTCGGGCTGTGACCATATAGTGCGTATGTAGCTACGATAAATATGCTGTCTGATATAAGCATGAGTCCCGCTCGGCAGATCAAGTATAGATAAGCCCCAAGTCTGAAGACGGGCTGAGACACTGCCAAACCAAGAATGCTTGGCCCCCTGTCCAGCAATGGTGCGTGATGAAGTGAGAGCAACAACAATATATCTGGAAGTGTCTAACCCTGATATCCTGTGAAGAAAGGTAATGATCTGAAACATAGCACCGATAACCAGGGGAGGGGAAGCAAACTCCTCTAATATGATATCATGTGGCACCGAGGGCTTAGCCCTAATCATCCTGCTAAGCATGAGAATCTGGATACGAGTAAGATCCCTCCAAGTATCACGTGATAAATCCGGACACCAAGTCTCAGCAGAGTATAAAACAACCGGGGAAACAGTGGTAGAAAATAGTAAGCATCTGGTAGCAGGGTCCTGTACATAATATGTGGAGCAAAATCTCTCCATATGAACAAGAGAAGTGTGCCCCTTACGGAGTCTGGTGAGGGCTGCTGGTCGAAATGTGAGTAGCGGACCAGAAAAAAGTACTCCCAGATAAGTGTAAGAGGTCACAATCTCAATCGGCAGCCCATCATAATAGAAGGTCACATCTCTCATATGCTGTCTATTGGTGTTGAACACCATAATCTTGGTCTTCTTAGTATTAACCGTCAATCCCCAAAGCTGACAGAAGTGATGTAAAGCAGAGAGGTGTCTCTGTAAGCCAGCTGCAGAGGATGAGAGAAGAACCACATCAGGAGAATGGGGATAATAATATCTGCTAAGGGACAGCCCTCTCCACCTTCCTCTCGAATAATCCGCTCGAGGTCATCAATATATAGTGCAAAGAGAGTAGGAGATAAGGGGCAGCCTTGCTTCACTCCAACGGTAGAGTGGATCAGCGAGGACCAACCACTACCGTCCCTGAACCGCGCCCAAACTCGCTCATATAAAGTAATGATCGCGGCAATAGTCTTGTTTGTGAAGCCAATCAAAGATAATCTCTGGAAAAGGAGGTGTCTCGGAACTGAGTCAAAAGCTTTGCGGAATTCCACAAAGCAACAATAAACTCTCTGTCTCTGATGTCGTGCCTCCTCAATGATGCATCGCAAAATGAAAATCTGATCTGAGGTAGAGTATCCTGGTCTGAACCCAGCCTGACCCATAGCATGTAAATCCTCAGTCTCAGCAGAAGACCCAATAACCGTCTGTAAAATGGAACCATAAATCTTAGCCAAAGTGTGACCAATCATGATAGTACGGTAGTTTTCTACATTTATGGGATCACCTGCCTTGAGAGAATGGGATGAAGAATATTAGTACACCATGCGGTAGTAAAATGTTTCCAGAAAAAGGAGGAGGAAGAGGAATCTAAAGAATCGATCAACCAGAGAGAGAGAGAGAGAGAGAGAGAGAGAGAGAGAGAGAGAGAGAGAGAGAGAGAGAGAAGAAGAAGAAGAAGAAGAAGAAGAAGAAGAAGAAGAAGAAGCAGCTTTATTAATGTCTTTTCCATGCCAAAAGGCGTATAAGACAAAAGTAGTACATGTCAAGTATGTGGTAACTAGGGGAGCGTCTAAAGCATCTCCAATGCTGTAATAAAGAAAAAACATCTGGTGCAGGCTAAGATAAATACATAAATGAAATACATAAATGAAAAAGCCTGTGCATGAAAATCATATGTATCCATGTCAAGAAGTCAGGGGCTGTGCTGATGCTGTAGAAGGATGTAATGTGAGCTGTAACATTAGTAAGCGCTGGAAAATGCTGGCGTCGTCGATGAGTATGAGCATATGTAGTGCGTCTTTGTCTAGGAGGCCTGGTGGGACGTGTAACTCTCATGGTCGCCTGAGGCTGGGTGGTACGTCGTCTCTGCGTCCTAGGTCTGGGAATGTCGTCGCAATCGCTATCAGTCATGTCCGCATCAGAACGTGATCTCCTGCGTGAGAAGAAGGATGTAATCTAGGACTGGGTGACTGGGTAAGTATGCTGGACTGCCTGACATAGGTCCTGTCGTAAGAGGGAAATCTCACGTAGCATAAGTGCCACACAACGGGGGTCCTCGTATGAGATAAGGGACCGCAGTGTAACATGTGTCTGACGAAAAAGGCAATGATATCGCCCTCTGAGAGAGCTCTACCGCATACAAGGCTGAAGGGGTGACGATGGTGTCCAACAGTCTGCACTTGC
The DNA here is from genome assembly GCA_029204225.1 of Diphasiastrum complanatum. Lineage (NCBI taxonomy): Eukaryota > Viridiplantae > Streptophyta > Lycopodiopsida > Lycopodiales > Lycopodiaceae > Diphasiastrum > Diphasiastrum complanatum. The sequence continues at coordinate 75,377,267 of CM055096.1, read as the reverse complement.
TCGGGGCATTCCGAATAGACTTACGGAAGTAGAATCTCTCCAGCTGGACTAGGGAAGAGTGGCCCTTCCCAAGTCTAGAAGTAGCCGCCTGTCTCATATTGAAGGTAGGACTAGAGTAGAGCACACCCAGGTAAGTGTATGAAGAAACCGCCTCTAGGGACTGTCCATCGAAGGCAAGCTCTTGGCGCTGCATGAAGGCCCGAGAGGTATTGAAGACCATAACTTTGGTCTTCGAGAGGTTCACCCCTAAACCCCACCGAGTACAAAAAGTGTGTAAACAGTCCAACTGTCTCTGTAATTCCTCTCTGGTACGGGGAGACTAGTACCACATCATCCGCATAGAGAAGGATGGCAATCAGAATGTCTCCCAGCTGACAACCGTCCCCGCCACACTGAGAGATGACCTGCTCTAGTTCGTCAATATATAATCCAAAGAGAACTGGTGAGAGAGAGCATCCTTGCTTAACCCCAATAGTACTCCAAATCTACTCAGAAATGCCAAAGCATCCCAAAACCCTCTCATGGAGAGCCATGACGGCTAGAATAATATCTATAGAGAAACCCAGGTCTCGGAGTCTCTGGATAAGTAAGGAGTGTGGGACAGAATCAAAGGCTTTCTTGAAGTCCACAAAACAACTGTAAACCTTTTCTCTCATGTGTCTAGCTTCCTCAATGTTGGCTCGAAGTGTGAATATGTGATCTGTAGTGGAATAATGAGTACGGAACCTTGCCTGACCCAAAGCATGTAATCTCGTGGACACTGTCTCTGAGCTAACTGCAGACTAGAGCATGACGCCATATAACTTCGCGAGAACATGTCCAATCATAATAGTGGGGTAATTACCAGGTACCATGGGGTCACCGTTTTTATGGATAGGATGTATGATGTTGGTGCACCAAGAGGATGGGAAGCCCTCAACAACAACACGGTTGAGGAGAGTGGATAATGTAGGGGCAAGGGTATCGGGGGCGTGAATCAGTAGCTCAGACTCAAGGTCTTCATGCGGTGGGTTTTCAGCTTTTTGATTGCTGCCCGAACCAAGTCAGGGGTGAAAAAGGTGAAGCCTGAAGGTCGAGGAGAGATCGAGATGGGTGTATTAGTGGGTACAGTGTAAAGCTGGGTAGCATAGTCGGTCCAGATATGTAAATTGTCCGGAAGAAGGGGTGGGGCACGAGGGATAAACTCACGCCAAAAGGCACTAGAGGAGGAGCTGAGAAGGAGGTTCACAAGACGGTTTCCTTCAGAGTCATCATAGGCATGTTTTTTGCGACGGAGTGTGCGGTTGTACAATTGCCGTGAAGAGCGGAGGAGATGGCGGGCATGGAAACGAGCATGTGTGACAAAGTGGTGAAGGGATCGGCATCCCGCGTCCTACCACGATGGATGGACTCCAGCGGTTCACTGTGTGGAAAAGAGTGAAGTAAGGAGGTGAGGGATTTTTGGTAGAGTGGGATAAGAGGGGGTGGAAGGTGTATTTGGGTGCACGAGGAAGGATGGACTGGTGTTAAGGTTGTGGTGGTGGAAGGTGGGCAGTAGCGAAGGATAGGAACGAATGATCAGAGAGGGTGGTAGGGGAGATACGAAAGTTGTGAATGAGAAGAATGGATGACGGTGACCCCCCCCCCCCCACCATGAGGTAATCAACCACACTATGAGGGTGACAATTATAGCTGCCAGAATTAGGCCAGTGAGGTAGGCCATTATAAATGGCTAACTCATGTGCCTCACCAAACTGCAACAGGTACTCACCATATGAAGTAAGGCACCAAGCCTAGCGCCTCCCTCCATTTCCTCAGTCATCTCAGCCACCATTTCGTAAGAGCGGTCAAGGGAGCAAAAGGCCCATAACATCAGGGTTCGTGGGATACCGGACACACATGATGCCATTGCCGAGGCTACGAGATTTCTCGAGACCACTCTAGGACATGTGACTGATCTAGGACATGTGACTAATGGGCTAGATTCAGCTTGGAGGACCACCAGAGATGCAGCTACACTGATCATTCGCTTCACATCCCTAGACAGCCGCAGAGAAGCTTTACGCTGTAGAGCCCAGTTACGTGGCACTACCATACATATGGATGACGATCTTACCTACATCCAGGTTGAGGAGAGGCGTATAGCCTTCTAGGTGGCTCGAGAGACTGGTAGACGGGTCATATATCGAGATGGTCAGATACGATTTGTTGCTGGCACCACTAGTTGTTCCCAGCCCTGGGCTTGGGAGCATCCCGGAGCCCCATCCATACCATCTTCAGATTGGGATATGGAATTGTGATGGCATCCACTCATCCTCTACAGCAGGTGATCTGATTGACTTTATCACTGGACGAGACCTATTGTTTTTCATGGAGACTCACGAGAGTGCGCGGTTTACCCACCTTCTCGGGATACGGATGGGGTTTAGTATATAGCTCTGAGACTAGATCAGGCAATGGCCGTGGTTCGGGAGGAGTGGCTTGTCTCTACAGAGGGTCCCTTCATCAGATGTTTAAGCTCGTCAGGCATGATGAGCATGCACGGTATATTTGGCTTCGTATCACAGGACGAGCGATTGGTTTGGACAAGGACGTCTTCATTGCTGCTTGCTATTTTCCTCCAGAGTCCTCCTTTGTTGAGGGTGTTGGCTCATCTTATTTGGACCTTTCAGTGGATATCATCAAATTTGCAGAGCAAGGGCATATTTTCCTCACTGGGGATTTTAATGCCCGGACAGCTTCACGACATACAGAGTTCCATGATGCTACAGATCAGATGCGAGTGCATGCCCTTGATAGTGACAGCTTGGGGATCACTAGGATTTCTGATGATGGCTGCTACCCATGAATCTTTATGCTGGTCAATTTTACTCTCAAGCTCTCGTATCATGGTGGTGGTCGTTTCCGAGGCTGCAACCTGCTTAGTGTTGATCACTTGCTCCAATGAGGCGACTTTGGACTGCAACAAGTTCTTTTCCTTTAGTAAGGAGACCACTACTCCTTTCAACTGTGAAAGTTCTTGCTTCAAAAGTTGGAAATCAGCTCTCATTTGGTCAGCTTCCCAAGAGGAAAATAGTTCGGTTGATTTGGAGGGAGTGTATGGGGAGCTGTGGAGGAAGGAGGCCAGTAGGAATGGCCAGATTCATAGGATTGGAGATCGATGAAGACGAGGAAGAGGTGGAAGAAGAGGAAGATGAAAGAGAAGGAGGAGTAGAAGAAGAAAGTGAAAGTGGAAAGAGACAATAATACCTCCTGCGTATCTCATAATACAACGGACATTTGAGGAGGAAATGGGCTTCATCTTCCATCTCTTGCAACGAGCACAAGTGACATAGACGACGCTCCCGGGGGATATCCCATGCACGACCGGCCTCAATAGCAAGCTGATGAGAGGAAATACGCAACTGCCCAAGACGATAGCGCAGGCCGTGTGATAGGGGCTGTGAGAGATAGAGTGGCAACAATGGCAAACCAGAAGGATCTAGAGAGAGGAAGTGTGTCTGGTAATAGCTCAGTCGAATGCGGGAAGGTGGGAGGGAGCTCCAAGTCTGCTGCATATATCGACGGAATAAATAGCCTCGGATATATGAATGCGTACCACGAGGAAGATCCATGATAGAGATGCCCAGATGTCGTAAGAGATTAGGCGCCTGTTGGTACCAGGATAGCTTGGCATGGGAATCAGCTAGGACACGTGAAGAAGTAACCGCAACAACTATGTATCTATCCGGGTGAGAGGCACGAATCTCCTGAATCCGCTGAAGAAAAAGGATAAGTCGGAAAAAGCCCTCAAGGATGATCGGAGGAGTAGCAAACTCAGCACATAGGATATCATGAGGGGTGGTAGTCTTGGCACGTATCATGCAACCCAACATAGTGGCCTGAATGCGGGAAATGCTTGCCCAGTCCCGGAGAGAAAGTCCTGGCAACCAGATCTCGGAGGCATACATCACTGCTGGAACCACCCGTGTGTGAAACAACTGGCATCTAGTAGCAGGATCAAAAATATGATTCATTGTTGAGAGAGAGAGAGAGAGAGAGAGAGAGAGAGAGAGAGAGAGAGAGAGAGAGAGAGAGAGAGAGAGAGAGAGAGAGAGAGAGAGAGAGAGAGAGAGAGAGAGAGAGAGAGAGAGAGAGAGAGAGAGAGAGAGAGAGAGAGAGAGAGAGAGAGAGAGAGAGAGAGAGAGAGAGAGAGAGAGAGAGAGAGAGAGAGAGAGAGAGAGAGAGAGAGAGAGAGAGAGAGAGAGAGAGAGAGAGAGTCGTAACAAAGGGAGCGTGTGTAACGACTTTAAGTAGTACGAAACAAAAAGTAATGTGCTTGACTGTAAATGACTAACATGAGTACTATAACCGCAATATGAATGTAACAAAGACCTGGGTCAAATGCGGATCGTGAAAAAGGATGTGATAGGCATGGTTGCTGCATGGATGGCTGAATGATGTCTCTGGTGTCGACGTCGGGAAGTAGGACCTCGCATAATGGGACGTGTAACTCTCGTTGTCGTCTGAGGCTGTGTCGTCTCTGCATCCTAGGTCTGGGAATGTCGTCGCAATCGCTGTCAGTCATGTCTGCATCAGAAGCGATTTTCTTCGAGAGAAGAAGGATGTAATCTGAGACTGTGTGGCTGGATAAGTATGCTGAACCGTCTGACGTAGGTCCTGTCGCAGGAGGGACATATCACGTAGGATCAGTGCCACACATCGGGGGTCCTTGTATGAGATAAGGGACCGCAGTGTAACTGGTGACTAACGAAAAAGGCAGTGATACCTGCCTCTGATCTCATAATAAATTGGACATATGAATACAAAATGCTCCTTGGACTCAACCATAGATAAAGAACACAACTGACAAAGCCGCGCCTCACGTTGGGGTACCCTGGAAGCATCCGGTCTCAATCGCCAACTGATGTGAAGAAACTCGGAATTGGCCCAACAGAAATCGAAGCCCATGGGATCATCCTGAGGTAAGATAGTGTGGCAAAACTGGAAATCCCACTATGTCTAGCTCCAGAAAGTGTGTCCTGTAGTAGTCGGGTTTGACCCCGAGGTGTCCCTGCCATGTCCGGCTCAGATATGCTCTATAGAGAAAGTGTCTGATATAATCAGGGTGCCCGATGGAAGGTCTGTGATAGAGATGCCAAGTGCATCCAATAGCTGGGGGGCCTGAGAGAACCATGATAGTCGATGGCCCTGGTCATAAAGGTGTCGTGACGAGGTAAGTGCCGTCTGTATGTATCACTGCTCACCTGTGGGTAGCATCATGATACGCTGAATATATAGGATAAGCTGAAAGATGACAGCTACCTGTAGGGGTGGAACTGCGAACTCTATCAGGATAATCTTATGTGGGACAAACGGCTTAGCTCGTATCATCCGAGATAGCATGAGAACCTGTAGTCGTGAAATACTGGCCCAATCAGATGATGTAAGGCTTGTACACCATACCTTTGCTGCATATAGGGCTGTGGGGGTAACGAGAGTATCAAAAAGCTGACATTTACTCGTGGCATCTGTTAGAAGTCTTAACACTACAGCAGGGCAAACACTAACTGATCCACCCTACCTTGCCTACGCCTCATATGGAGCAAGCCCCTCCTAGCCCAGTGTGTGAGGCCTGGTAGCATGCATACTGCCAAGTGTCAGTCATGTGGCTTTGACATGGCCGACTGCACGTCGGGACCCAACGTGGGGCCCTATCCTGTTGACAGGGTCCCTAGGCTGTGTTAGGCCCGCCATGGCTATGGACCGTGCCGGGGCACACTACTCACACTGTCTTGCCCTGTTGGTCGTGTACGCTGGACACGACCCTGACTGTGGTATCTGACCTCCTGTGTTCTCTAGGGTTCAGCACTGGTTACGTGCTCGTAACACTCCCTCCCCCTTAAGAACTGTCTTGGTCCTTTAAGACAAAGTTTGGAAAATCTTGCAAAGGACGCTGCCTCTTTCCCAAGGGGCATTCTCAACAGGCTGATCATTCCACTTGACCAGATATTCTCGGTATAGAGTATGATGAGTTTGCATCTCTCTACTATCAAGAATCTCCTCTGGTTCATGTGGAGGTTGCTGAGAATCCAATGGGAGAACTAGAACACTGTTCCTTACCAGATTTTCTGATCTGGCTAAGGTTTTTCGTAACTGACTTACATGAAAGACTGGGAAAACCTTACTGTTGTGTGGGAGTTCTAGTTCATAGGTGACCTCGCCTAGTCTCCTACTGATGGTAAAAGGACACAGTCCTGATTTGAGGGTTTTAGAGTCAACTGGGACTCTCAAGTAGACTTTCTCACTAGCGGAGAACTACACATCCCGTCTGTGTGGATCTGCATAATGCCTGGCTCGATCCTGGGACTGCCTAATGGTACACTTAGCATGTTCTATCATCTGGTTTAGGTCTTCTAAAAAGTTTCTGGCTGCTTCAACTTTTTCTTGTTTAAACCCTACAGCTGTGGGTGAGCGTGGCTGAAAACCATACATCAGCATAAATGGGCTGTATCCCGTAGCTTAATGTTTGGTACTGTTATAAGCAAACTCTAGTATCGAGAGATACTCCTCCCAATTAGTCTGCTTTTTGTTGACGTATGCACAAAGCATATCCTCCAGCACCTGGTTTACTCTTTTTGTTTGACCGTCCATCTGTGGATGGTCGGTAGTACTCATATTAAGTTTAGTATGGAGATGATGGAATACTGCCCTCCAAAAATTTCCATTAAACTTACTATCCCGGTCGTTGACTATGCAGGAAGTTAGACCGTACAATTTCAAGAGCCCATCTACAAACAACCTCGCTAACTCTGGAGCTCTAACGGTTGTTTTGGTCGGAATAAGGTGAGCCATTTTGGTCAGACGGTCAACTGTGACCCATATAGCGTCATTACCCTTTTGGGTTGTAGGTAGGCCTACTATAAAATCCATGGAGATACTCTCCCATTTACCAGCTGGTATATCTAAGGGCTGTAACAACCCTCCTGCCTTTAGACGCTCTGCTTTATTTGCCTGACATTTCTGGCAATTGGTTACATATTGCTGGACGTCCTTTTTCATACTGGGCCAGAAAAATTGCCTACGAAGAAGCTCATAGGTCTTTTGAATGCCTGGGTGCCCCGCACTAGGACTGTCATGACACTCATATAGGACCTGCTGCCTATAATCCTCTGAATTGGGGACACATACTCTATCTCTATAGAGCAAGTACTCATCTTGAATGGAATACTGTTTCCATTTGAATCCTTGAGTCAACTGACCTCAACCTCTGGGGTTTGCTTGGGTAATACAGGCTTAGAGTCCTCAACGTCATCTGACGTATACTCGGACTCATCATCCTCAACGGAAGCTGCCGTATTCTTGGATGAACTGGCACCAACCCCGGGAACTGGTTCTGGAGTCTGTAACTGTCTGCTCTGGACTGAGTTCCAGATAGTAGAGAAGGATGCATCATGCTGGCACTTCCCTCTCAAGGACTCGAGTAACTCACTACGAATCTGAGTAAAACTCAGCTCGTTTACATAGGCATTCTACGAAGTGCATCTGCTACTGTGTTGAATTTCCCCCGTCTATATCTGATAGACATATCAAACTCTTGCATTAACTCAGCCCAATGGGCTTTCCGACCTCTTAGCTCAGGCTGATTGCAAAGGTATCTGAGACTTTCATGGTCTGTCAGGACCTCAAAGTTGGCACCATACAAATAATGCCTCCAGGTCTTAAGGGCATGAACTATGGAGAAGAGTTCCTTTTCATAGGCACTATACCTAGTCTGTGTTGGTTCGAGTTTTTTACTCTCGAACGCAACTGGTCGTCCACTCTGAGTTAGTACAACACCAACTGCAAAGTCGCTAGCATCTGTTTTGACCACAAATGGCTGATTGGGGTCGACGACTTTTAGAACTGGTGCTGTAGCTAAGGCTGTTTTGAGAGCATCAAAGCTCTCCAGCTGTGCGGGCTCCCATATGAACTCCTTTCCCTTCCCCTTAAGAAGATTTGTCATGGGAACTGCTATCTGAGCATATTCCTTGACAAATCGTCTGTAATATCCCGCCAAAGCTAGAAAGATCTGAAGCTCTAAAATATTCTGAGGTCTCAGCCAACTGAGTATGGCTTTGACCTTACTGGGGTCCATTTTAATCCCGTCTGCTGAGATAATGTGACCCAAATAAGCTACTTCTTCAACGAAGAATTCACACTTAGGTTTCTTAGTATAAAGCTTATGCTTTCTAAGCAGTCGAAACACCTTTCTGAGGTGTTTAAGATGCTCCTTCCTCGTCTTACTGTAAACGAGGATGTCATCTAAAAATACGACTACAAACTTACCCAAGTATGGTCTGAGGACACTGTTCATCAAAGTCATAAAGGTAGCTAGAGCATTTGTGAACCCAAATGGCATCACCTTAAACTCATAATGACCATGACGAGTCCTAAAAGCTGTTTTCGGGACATCTTCCGGCTTTATACGGACTTGACGATATCCCAATCTAAGCATAGTTGCATCGAACCGCGGTTCGAACCTTCGAACCATTCGGACTTGGTTCGAACCGGAATTCGGTTCGAACCGGATTTAGGGCAAAAAAAAAAAAAAAAAACCCAAAAAGTCAAAAAAATCGTTTTAATTTTTTTTTTCTCGGTTCGAATCGTTTTCTGATTCGAACCTGGCCTGCCGGTTCGAACTGGAAAGAATCGGTTCGAATTGGCCGGTTCGAATTGGCCAGTTCGAATCGGGGTGTAACCTAGGATCTAAGGTCAATCTTACTGAAAAATTTAGCCCCGTTGAGTTGATCAAACAACTCGTCTGCCCGAGGCATTGGGTACTTATTCTTAATTGTGACATTATTGAGGGCTTTGTAATCTACGCAAAGACACATAGACCCCTCTTTCTTTTTCACCAAAAGGACTGGTGAGGCCCATGGTGAAGATAATTTGTTAACTGCCTAGTTATTTCTTCATCCTCTGTGTGGACCCGATACGGAGGTTTAGAAACAGGTGCTGTACTTGGTACTAGGTTTATTACATGATCTACAGCTCTGCTAGGTGCTAAACCATGTGGTAAATCTTCAGGAAAAACATGTTTAAATTTAGACAACAAAGTTTCTAATTTACTGATTTTCTGCTGTGAAGAACTAGAAATAGAAACTTCTGGAAAAGTTTGAACTTGATTTGTAAGACAACACCTGATTTCCTCTGATTACCCTTGCTGGCTGAACTGTAGATCTGCTGCTCCGAAAAATCCAAGTTTGAAATTTGGTGCCGAAGAGCTGAGAGGGCTTTTCTTGATATTTTCTTGGGAAGTATAGTCCTCAAAAACAACTAAGTTTCTTTTCGCTCCTTTGACACTAAAAAAGAAAAGAAAGATAAAAAACAATTTCATCTTGTTCAGACAGTAAGTTTCCGAAGTGACTCGGCAGCTTCTGAGATCAAAGTGTTTCATGAAGACCATGAACACTGTTGCCAACTAACTTCTGGAATGCTAGCCAGACGCTTCAGCTTTGGGCCACATGACCTAGTACGTATGCATGGGAAAGTGGGGCCGTGTTAGAAGTCTCAACACCACAGCAGGGCAAACACTAACTGATCCACCCAACCTTGCCTACTCCCTCATATGGAGCAAGCCCCTCCTAGCCCATTGTGAGGCCTGGCTGCATGCATACTGCCAAGTGTCGGCCACGTGACTCTGACATGGCCGACTGCACATCGGGACCCAACGTGGGGCCCTATCTTGCTAACAGGGTCCCTAGGCTGTGTTAGGCCCGCCATGGCTATGGACCATGACGGGGCACACTACTCACATTGTCTTGCCTTGTTGGTCGTGTACGCTGGACACGACCTTGACTGTGGTATCTGACCTCCTATGGTCTCTAGGGTTCGGCACTGGTTACGTGCTCGTAACACTCCCTCCCCCTTAAGAACTGTCTTGGTCCTCTAAGACAAAGTCTGGAAAAATCTTGCGAAGGACGCTGCCTCTTTCCCAGGTGGCATTCTCAACAAGCTGATCATTCCACTTGACCAGATACTCTTGGTATAGAGTATGACGAGTCTGCGTCTCTCTACTATCAAGAATCTCCTCTGGTTCATGTGGAGGTTGCTAAGAATCCAATGGGAGAACTAGAACACTATCCCCTACCATTTTCTGATCTGGCTAAGGCTTTTCGTAACTGACTTACATGAAACACTGAGAAAACCTTACTGTTGTGTGGGAGTTCTAGTTCATAGGTGGCCTCGCCTAGTCTCCTACTGATGGTAAAAGGACCACAATACCTAGGAGACAACTTAGCACAAACTCCTGATTTGAGGGTTTTAGATTCAACTGAGACTCTCAAGTAGACTTTCTCACTAGCGGAGAACTACACATCCCGTCTGTGTGGATCTACGTAATGCCTGGCTCGATCCTGGGACTGCCTAATGGTACACTTAGCATGTTCTATCATCTGGTTTAGGTCTTCTAAAAAGTTTCTGGTTGCTTCAACTTTTTCTTGTTTAAACCCTATAGCTGTGGGTGAGCGTGGCTGAAAACCATACATCAGCATAAATGGGCTGTATCCCATAGCTTAATGTTTGGTACTGTTATAAGCAAACTCTAGTATCGAGAGATACTCCTCCCAATTAGTCTGCTTTTTGCTGACGTATGCACAAAGCATATCCTCCAGCACCTGATTTACTCTTTCTGTTTGACCGTCTGTCTATGGATGGTCAGTAGTACTCATGTTAACTTTAGTATGGAGATGATGGAATACTGCCCTCAAAAAATTTCCATTATACTTACTGTCCCGGTTGCTGACTATGCCGGAAGTTAGACCGTACAATTTAAATAGCCCATCTACAAACAACCTCGCGAACTCTGGAGCTTTAACGGTTTTGTTGGTCGGAATAAAGTGAGCCATTTTAGTCAGACGATCAACTGTGACCCTTATAGCGTCATTACCCTTTTGGGTTTTAGGCAGGCCCACTATAAAATCCATGGAGATACTCTCCCATTTACCAACTGGTATATCTAAGGGCTGTAACAACCCCCCTGCCTTTAAACGCTCTGCTTTATTTACCTGACATTTCTGGCAACTGGTTACATATTGCTGGATGTCCTTTTTCATACTGGGCCACACCAGGAGGAAGGGAAAGAGAGAGGTTTATTAATGTCTCTAGGGTGCCAACAGGTGCATAAGATAGACCAGTACATCTCAAGTATGTGAGATTACAAAGGAGTATCAAATATATCCAAAGGAGCCAATGAATTAATGAATCGATGAAGACCTGATCGTAAAGATCATGATCAAGCAAGTAAAATGAAGAAGGATGAGCTAATAGACTAAATTATATCCTAAGCAGGATAACCAATATAATCAATGTAACTGGTATATCGTAGTAGGAGTAAGCAGTGGGGTGGGTCATGAGGATGGAAGAATAAAGTGAGGATGGCAGAATGAAGTGATGGTGGTGATTGAAGTGCCACTGAATGTTACTGGTATGTCTAGACTAGTGTCTCTAAGCACCTGGATGTGGTGGATGTGGGGCAACTTAGCGAAAGTGTGCACCTTGTCATGTGATTTGTTACCTGTCGACACTGTCATCGGGTACAGTGTCAGGCGGGAATCTCGGCCTCATTTTCAGAACCACATCAGCCTCATAGTCTTGTTGTGAATGACGGAAGAATGAGGTGATGGGAGGCTAGAACAATCACGGTCACCAGTGGAGCAGGTACTGCCAATAGCGTTCAATCCAGACATCTCTTTGATTATCAAGGCAACGCATCTGTGGTATGCATAGGAGAACAAGGAGCACAATGTTACTTGCTGATTTCAAAAAATGCAATAGCATCTCTCACGAATCTCAGGTTAAAGAGGACACTAAAACATAAAATGCTGCTCCATCTCAGTTAACCCCATGGAGCACACTCTATCTAACAAATTCTATCATCATGAGAACCCTGTTGGAAGCACCTATCTTTATGTGTAGCTGTTGTGATGAGACACAAAGCTATCCCAAGGTGATTCGGAAAGTAGAGAGTCTAGGTAGGCGGGTGGTGTGGGAAATCTAGCTGTATCCATCTCTAGAAAATGTGTGCTGTAGAAGTCCAATTTGACTCTAGAGATGCTTGGCGATATTTGCTAAATGTAATCTGTAGATGAACCGTCGTATGTAGTTGTGTGAACTCGTGGGAAAGGGAGAGATATATATGCCAAATGTACTCAAGATTTTGGAGACCTATGCATATGAAGAAGTTATGAACACACCATAGATATGGCATCACGTCACGAAAAATAGACATAAATGATAACAAATAAGGTTCTCTATCTGAGAACATAACTTGAATATAAAAGGTATCTGAGTCTAAAGCTCTACCTAACAAAGCAATAATAATTTCCAAAGTAACAAGCTACCAAATGAGGAGCCTTAGTGGCTATTTATGCTAATCAAAAGCTACTCGGGGAGCCCCAAACATGGCATAAGGCGGAAGAGGTGGTCAATGCATGCCAAGCATGTTATAAAGACCTAGATTACCAAATAGTAGCAACAAGAGACATGGGCTCGAGCACCATGGGGGTGGAGCAAGAGTCTTTAGAGGTAGGGATCAAGTAGGGCATAGTTCAAGAAGGCAAAGTGGAGAATCACAATGAGCTGTAGATCAAAACGGAGAAGCTCATGAAGAATCAATACATGTGAATATAAAGTGTCTGCCGGTGTAGATCCAAGGCAACTGGACCCAAAGAAGCCAAAACCAAGTTGGTCTGAGAACGATGTCGTAATGCTCAAGGGAGATACTTTAAAAATATGCCCGTCCTATAAAATCCCCAATTTAATAAGGTATTGCAATGAGTAGTTGGGTGCTTTGAAAAATATTTGAGCTAGCAAACTCCACTTGTAAAGGCTCAAAAGCAGGGATGGGTAGCTTGGGTAGTGCATAAGAACTAGCAAATGAATGTGTTGCCAATATCTACTAAAGCCTTAAACCCGATCCAAAAATGCATACTAATAGGCGAACTTGGTGAGGACGGACTTGCCTTTCCCTGTAGCATAAGGAAGTTATGCAAAACACTCAATAGGAGGAAAGTTTGGCTTTGGTGAGGTATCTTCTAATCTGTGAACATAGGAGTAGGGGTCCTTGTAATCATTAATGTTATAAAAATGAATAGCAATGGCAGAAGTAGGGCTGGCAAGATGGTTAGGTCTCTTACAATGAAAACGTAGGCACCTATTGTGCATCTCAGTGGTGCATGTGTTATTATTGCCCTAGCTACTATCCATTTATAGAAGATACAAATGAAAAATAGCCATAAAGTGAGGTGTTGGAGAGAGAGAGAGAGAGAGAGAGAGAGAGAGAGAGAGAGAGAGAGAGAGAGAGAGAGAGAGAGAGAGAGAGAGAGAGAGAGAGAGAGAGAGAGAAAGAGAGAGTACCTGAAGGTTCATAAAAGTGAAAAGTTACAATTCAAGGGTGTTCATACTGTGGAAGTGCGTAATACATCTCTCATTGAAATAAGATAGAATGTCCATTCATCATTAACTCTCATGTTAAACATGCATTGAGCTTTTTAAAAATATCCACCTCTAAATTTTTGGTTTCTTAAGTCTGTTCCAGCCCTATTGAACAAGAAATAAGGTTTTTCATCTTCTTGGAAACCACCACTTTGGCCTCATTGAATTTACCAAGAGATCCGACATCCCACAAGAGTTGTAGAGAGCATCACATGGTCACAAGGAATCTTGATGCAAGCCCTTCTGAACAGATTTGTGTAGATTAGAATCTTTGTTGAAAAAGGCATGTGTGCAATGAAAAGTCGCTATGTTTGTTGGTAACCTAGGCTAGGGAGACCTCAAAAAATAAAGAAAATGCAATGGTTGGGGAATGAACACTTAGGAAATTGAAGCTGAAATTTTTGTCAAGATTTCCAACTTTCCGTACAAGTAATCTAAGTGTGGAATTTTTAGTTTCCTGCAGAGGCTACAATATCAAAGATAGGCAAACATACAGCTCAAGGTAGAGGTCTCAGGAAGTGAGGCTTGGACCTGGTTTTTGACAAAATCAGTGCTGCTTCATAGTAAACCAGTTTGTTTTTTTCCAGATCCTTGGTACAAGTCTCTCATGCATGCTATAAAAAACATAAAGCAAGATTTATGACTATCGGCAGTCCATTTTCAGAGACCTAAAAATAAATATTGTCTGGCTATTCACAATATATATATATATCTGAATTTTAGAGATATAAAATGTTAGAAAACACCTCTTCGAATGCCACTAAGTTGCTTAAAATCCGTTAAGGTAACGAGCAATTTATAGGTGCTTAGAATTGTCATAGGTTTCAGGTATTAGTCACCATATCACATCTCCCATCTGTATCTCTATTCAATGTCATTAGTACTTTTCTTTTAGCACGATTGGTTCCTTAACACCTTAAGAAACATGACTTTCCAAAAAAAAAATCATGAATTCTTTTTTTGCTCGATTTGAATTTATTTAGAATCTAATCAAATTTATTGAAAGTGATTCGAATCTTCTGGTGACTGTGGAGCATTGAGATATAAAGAAGTCTCTATGGCATTAGCCAAAAGAATGGCATCATTTTTATACAACACCGAGCTCATTCTCTTTATGCAAAAGCTTGTCACCTCCACCTCTTTTTGCCTTAGTCTTGCTTCAAGCAGATCTATGTGATTTTAAGTATGTGTTTTCTTTGATCACCATAGTCTTTGAGGTAAAACTTTAGAGATACATGCTCGAAAAGTTTTTACTGAGTTCTGTAAAGTTGTTGGAACTTCCAAAAATGTTGTTCACAATGGTGTAGAAATTACTCTTTAATAGTGTAATTTTTTCATAAAGTTAAAATTTTGTATCTGTTGTGAGCTGACATGAGTTGCCAAAAGCATTCACTTTTAAGGTGCAGTGTATGTTCTTATCACAATGTCGTGTATACTTTCAGGCTCATCAGCTAGCTAACTTGGTGAATGAGGCTGACCAAAATGGACCGGATAATAATGCTGAAAACTTAAAATCTCATTGTAATGCGTAAGTTACAATCCTCTGTGCTTGTTCTTCATATGCACTCTAATTCTAGTTTAGTTATTTGGAAACTATTGCATGAATCTTAAAGGCCTGCAGAGTTGCTAGAAGGAGAAGTGTCTCTTAAGAATTTCAGAATAAGTCCAGACATCCAGAAACATGGATTTGTTGCGTTTGGAAAAAGTCAAATCATGATGTAGATGAGATAATACATCCTTTTGTGAGCTTGATTTAAGACTAGAATTCACTTTAGAATGGTAACTTCTGCATGTGAAGGTAGAGTCTACTTGAGAATTTCCTCGCTTGATGCCATTGCTCTCATCTTCTTGTTACCCTCATGCTCTTGTTTTCGTCATACCATTACAGTCTTCTTTTTGCTATGGCCACTCAAAACACTTTGGCCATTTCAAACAACTAACTATACAAGGAAAGTACATAACTTCCATAGCAAGGAATAATATAACCATCAAAACGTCATTTGGTTTTCACTTCAGTCAGAAGACTGAATCATCCTAGTAGGAAGATCCATTTCCACAATAGCATTTGGCAAAAGCCATTGTAACCAACCCTCACCCTCTAACCTATCCCTTGATTGATCTCCAATGTTTGAAGATTCTCTCTCTCTCTCTCTCTCTCTCTCTCTCTCTCTCTCTCTCTCTCTCCCCTCCCCTCCTCCCCTAGCAGCTATCGCAGGACACATAATAAATGGTATGACAAATCTTGCTCTTCCTTCCAAACCTATCTCAAGTACGTCCGATCCGTTTTACCTTTGCTCCCTTCCCTGGTTGAAAAACAGTATCGCACATTTCTACACCGCAAGAAAGCTGTATACAATACGACCTGCTCAGCCTGACTACTTCACAACTTACACTCAGCCTCCTCCCCTGCCTTTTGGAGGGCTTTTCTTCGTAAGTCTCGCACCATTCCTCCCATCCCTCTCCAATCCTAGATTCATCATGCGACCCACCTCTATACCACCCAACACCCCCCACTCCTGTTATCTCCCCGCCCACTTCATTGTGACCTTTTCAATCCCCATATCGTTGAAGATGTTATTCGTCAGCTCCACAACCAACATTCTCTTGATGTCAATTTTCTTTCTGCTGAACTCATCAAACCCATGGCCCAACTTGCTTCCACCGCTGGACAAGAGGTTGAGATTGTCACTTCTTATACCTACTTGGGATTCTTATTCACAGCGCCATTGCTTCGCTTCCGCCAGGCTGCTTATAAAAGGGTTTCATTGGGTCACTCTGCATTGGTCCAGTTTGAGAGAGGTTGTACTTCAAATCATGTTTTTGATCCTTCTACCAGATGCTAGCTCTTTGCTACACGGGTGTCTCCAGCAGTCATGCATGGTTCCGAGATTTGGCTATCGGGTCTTTCTCTCCGGGATTGGGCAGCTATTTTCCGTATTCAGACAAATATGTTGTCATGCATGATTCGGGCCAAGTCGACTACGCCACATGATTCTTTGTGCGGAGTTTGCCACCCCTCCCATCATTCTCGAGGGGTTTTTTCATATCATAGGCCTTCTTCAGCACATTCAGCATATTCACTCTTCCCACCTGGATAGATATATTGCAGCCGCGCTTTGCTCTTCTTTTGCTCTTGCTGCTTCCAATACCAAGATTTCATGGTTTCTTTGGACATCTCTGTCACGGACCTTCCATCGGGCGCTAATCGGTATATTCGCCGCCAACTCTTTCATCGTTACATATTGCACACATGGGGACCCAACTCAGTTTTTCGACCGCGCCACATTTATTACCAAACTCACTTTCTTTCTCTTGATCCAGCCGGTTTACCTCTGCTCCCGCTGTATCTCTCACAATCACTCTCATACAGCTTGCGTTACCGCATTGGACAGCTATGCACCTCTTCCCATCAGCTTGCTGTTGAGACTGGTCGCTGCTGGAATATCCCGCCTGAGCATAGATTATGTCGCCTCTGTTCTATGCGCGAGCTTGAAGATGAGATACACTTCCTACTTTGATGCCCAGTTTATTATGAGATCCGTGGTCTAAACACATTGAAGTTCAATTTCATTTTCTTAGAGAGAAAGTTTAGAATAAAGATGTCGAATTAAGTTACTGTCAAACCAACAGTATGTTGGCTGATATTGTGACAATGTCATTGTCAAAGGTTAGACATACTACTCTAGGTAGTATGTTAAATGTTCATCCAGATTCATAACAATAAGCTTAAGGTGGAGTGTTGTAGGTTATCTTACTACTCACCTGAATTCATCTCCTGAGTTCTCCTGAACTATGTAAATATACACTCTCCAGAACTGTTTGCAGAAGTACACGCAAAGTCGAAGTAGAGCAACCATCGACATCAAAATATCGACTACAGCCGAACTATCAGTAGTCAACGTATTGTCAAAGGCAATATTAGAGTTCACCATCAAACTATCGACAGTGATTGAACTATCGAATGTCAAGCTACCACTTGAAATGGAGCTCGCTAATTGACTCGTCTACTGTTGACTATGTCACAGTTCGTTGTACTATAGTACGTAGTAACTCCTTAGTTTCACAACTTAAACCTTGTAAACTCCTCAAATAGTCGTCAATTACTATGTGTATATATACAGTAAAACATGAATAAGGCAATATTGTGACGACTACTGAAGTAAGAGGTTGAACAACAAGAGTGATTAAGAGTTCCTATGCGAAGTCCATTGTATCAGATATATATAAATTCTCAGAATCAGAGATCTTGAGAGATTGAAAGCTATTCCAGAGATAGAGATACAATTCAATCTGTAAGCAAGCTTAGTAGGATTGCAGCACATAGTGCATTAGTGCTATGAACCATTCTCAGGCATATGTTCAGATATTCATTATGGAAATGACATTCTTGATTATAGTTCCAGCAAAATCGCACTCCACTATTAGAATTCAGTGATAACCACATTCTTAAGGGGTGTTGTCATGCCCACGACTAGTCTCAGATAGCGTGTCCCGCTAGAGATTAGTAGGGTTAATTATGATTATGAGGGGTTTGGGGCCCTCATGTGCATATGGTCATAATTAATGGTTGGAGGCCTAAACTTATGATGGTGGATTTTTGTGGGTCTATCAGTGAGTCATAGGGGAACTGGATGATGTGGCCCAGATAGGCTGCAGAGGTGTCCAGTGAGGTCTCAGGTGTCACAATGCACTACTAGTGGTGCATGGGCCTTTGAGGGTATAAGTATACCTAGTGGGCTCTCACCAGTGTATGCTTGATTGTGTGATTAGTAGCTCCATGCTGCCAGTGTGATTCGTCCTTCCCTTGTGAAGATTGATCCATAGCTTGGGGGCTAGATCCGTAAGTTCTAGGTTTTGTTGGGTTGGTTTGTTCACCATCTGATTCCCTTGTGTTTCTTTGTTGCGGCTTGCTTGGCTAGTGAATCCTTGGTAGGGGCTTTATAGGTGCCTTCTCTTTCTCCTTATTTTTTCTTGCAGCTTTTTCGATTTCTTTTCATCATTAGAAGATGATGTGTTAGAATTAGATTGCCTAGAGATAGATGTCCCAAAATCTGAATCAAAAGAGTCGCTTGATCAATGATGTCTGCAGTGCTTGCGATATATCTTCCTAGTCTCTTCTTCTTCCAATTGCTGAGCTACCTTGACAATCTGTTCCAATTCTTGACCAAGCAGAAAGTATTACCTGCCTGATACTTCGTGCAGCCCATGCCGAAAATATTTGACTCATTTGGCCTCAGTCAACAGCTCCTGAAGCTGCTTCTCCAATACTTTAAATCGTTGGATGTCCACTAGTACATCCTCTTTCTTGCACTGCTCGATAGCTTGAAGCTTATCAAAAATTTCCTAATCTTCATGATATTTTTTATAGCGCTTTAGAAAAGTGGCCTGCTTCAAATCCTTCCAAGCCTGAAACTCTTGCAATCCATATTGGGAGTGCCACTGCAGCGCATTTCCCTTCAACGTAGTTGGAAACAATTCCGGACATCTTCAGTTTCATAATTTGCTTGACATACAGCCAAAAATTGGTGTATTTGTGGATCATCATGTTTTTTTCCCTTAAAGCATTGAAACGGGTACTGCATGGATTCCTCGAAGCACTGTGGAAGGACCTGGATCCGAACTGCTGGCTCAAGAAGACATCGCCATCAAATTATCAATAGAATCCAACAATTTCACCCATAATTGAAAACTATTATTATCTAGACTGACTCTGTAACCCAATAATAATCAGCAACGGAAACAAATAGGTGTTAGGGGTGTGAATTAACTCCTAATGACCTGACCCTTATAGGCTTTTAATTGTCTGCTGTAACAGAAAATAAAACACAACAAACATACGATAATGCTCCATACACGATACATAAACTATAACATACAGCAATTTCCATCGCAACACATCACTCAAACATTCATATACAAAATAACATTGTATACCAAATAGTAAGCCGCTCAAAAGTACAGCAGTAAACACTCTAATCAAGCCGCTCTGCCTCAAAGGGTCTTACACAAGGCTTATGCTTCTTGTTGCCGGTAGAGAAGGACTAAAACAGATAGATCACAATGTACACCCCCCGTTATCAAATGCTAAACGCACTCTAATAACCATCTAGCCCCCAATTCGGCTGAAGTTCCCATATTTATACACACTTCTTTGCTTAAATGTAACCAGACTTCTTGAACCCATAAGGTGCCGTAACCATTTTGCTTACAGTCACCTACGGTCGTTACAACTTCTTGATAATGACTCGTCCTTCATAAACGTAACTTCTTCAATAGTAAGCCTACCTCGAATATCAATAATACAGAAAGTTTACATAATAAATGTTACACCTGGCCTTCATAAACATTTGGCCCATACAAGCATCAACATCTGACCATTATTAACTTTAAAATTTTGGTCATATTAACTTTACTTATTGGCCCATATTGGCCTAACGCTAGTATACTCTAGGATATGTGTGGGCCAATCAAAGAGAAATCAAATTTTGAATCAATATACTTAATGACATTCATAGATAATTGTAGTCTCATGACCTTTGTAGATATTTGTAGTCTCATGACCTTTGTCTATTTCCTTAAGCTGAAGTCGGATGTGTTAAAAGCGTTTATGGATTTCAAGGGCATCGTTGAAACTTGAACTAGAAAGAGATCAAAATGCCTCAAGTTTGACAATGGTGGTGAATGATTAATAAGAAATACACTGTTCCATACACCCCTCAGCTTAATGGAGTGGCAGAGAGAAGAAATAGAACCATTCTAGATGCAGCCAGATCGCTGTTAATGTAGTCAGCTCTACTAATCAAATTTTGGGCTGACGCTGTGGATACATCAATGTACCTCCAAATCACAACACTCTCTACTATTGTCAAGGAAAAAGACCAAAAGAAGATTGGATGGGAAATAAGCCAGATTTATTACATCTTGAAACATTTGCATGTGTAGCCTAGGTGCTTGTGCCCAAGGGGGAGAGGTCCAAACAAAGATTTCTGAAGGCAATTCTATTGCATTTTCACAAGTCCCCACAGTACAAGTTGTGTGATCTAGCAAGTAATAAAAAAATTCCTTGTAGAGATGTGACTTTTGAAGAAGACAAGCTTGGTGGTGCACTTAAGACAATGAAGCCTAATTACCTTGAGTAGACTTACAAATCACAGGGGTAGCTAACGAGAATGCATGGCCAAACCAACTAGGAGAAGATCAATATGAAACCAATAGCAGCAACCAGAGGCAGTGGAAGGTGAAGAGAGAATCAAGAGGAGGATGTTGAATAATAATTAAACATCAGTAAGCTTCTCAATAGCAGGTACAGGTCATAGAAGTCACGGTAATACCAAGAGATGGCTGACTGTCCTGTGCTAACCAACAGCTTCTTGTAATCATAAGATTAAAGATTAGAGCCCAGCTATATGTATATATGTGACGCGAGTAGCGCATCATGAATCCTGTTTTCCTTGTTCAATACAATGACTGGAAAATGTTCCAAGTTCTGTTTTGATTTGTCTGTGAAAAAGATGCTTTATAGTGAATGAGTGGACAGAATTTCTTGTATTTGCTTGCAGTTTCTGTGTTTGTAGACAGGGCCTGATTACTGTATTCAGAACAGAAGGTCATTTAGATATGCACCCGCTGCACATCTGAAATTATTACAACAGGTAAATAGGGATTTGCCTATGTCTATCAATGTGAACCAAAACCGAGGACACGTCGTTCATAACTCAAAAATGGTTACAGACAATACCTTGCGTCTCAAGTAGCAGTCAAATATGCACTTTATTTTCAAATAACAATTCCATGGGTCGATAATACGAAGAAGCATATTGTCAAATAATCACTAACGTGCATGTTTTATGTCTCATGGGAGCCAGCATTTGGAAATGCCATTAACCCGCTAAAACAACAAGTCGATCACAAAAAAGGAACTGTCCATATCAGAAAGCCTCAACTACTTTAAAACGACCCTGACTGTGGTATCTGACCTCCTGTGTTCTCTAGGGTTCGGCACTGGTTACGTGCTCGTAACACTCCCTCCCCCTTAAGAACCGTTTTGGTCCTCTAAGACAAAGTCTGGAAAAATCTTGCGAAGGACGTTGCCTCTTTCCCAGGTGGCATTCTCAACAGGCTGATCATTCCACTTGACCAGATATTCTTGGTATAGAGTATGACGAGTCTGCGTCTCTCTACTATCAAGAATCTCCTCTGGTTCATGTGGAGGTTGCTAAAAATCCAATGGGAGAACTAGAACATTGTCCCCTACCAGATTTTCTGATCTGGCTAAGGCTTTTCGTAACTAACTTACATGAAAAACTGGAAAAACCTTACTGCTGTGTGGGAGTTCTAGTTCATAGGTGACCTTGCCTAGTCTCCTACTGATGGTAAAAGGACCACAATACCTAGGAGACAACATAGCACACACTCCTGATTTGAGGGTCAACTGGGACTCTCAAGCAGACTTTTTCACCAGTGGAGATCTGCACATCCCGTTTGTGTGGATCTGCATAATGCCTGGCTTGTTCCTGGGACTGCCTAATGCTATGCTTAGCATGTTCTATCATCTGGTTTAGGTCTTCTAAAAAGTTTCTGGCTGCTTCAACTTTTTCTTGTTTAAACCCTATAGTTGTGGGTGAGCGTGGCTGAAAACCATACATCAACATAAGTGGGCTGTATCCCGTAGCTGAATGTTTGGTATTGTTATAAGCAAACTCTAGTATCGAGAGATACTCCTCCCAATTAGTCTGCTTTTTGCTGACGTATGCACGAAGCATATCCTCCAGCACCTGGTTTACTCTTTTTGTTTGACCGTCCATCTGTGGATGGTCAGTAGTACTCATATTAAGTTTAGTATGGAGATGATGGAATACTGCCCTCCAAAAATTTCCATTAAACTTACTGTCCCGGTCGTTGACTATGCAGGAAGTTAGACCGTACAATTTCAAGAGCCCATCTACAAACAACCTCGCTAACTCTGGAGCTCTAACGGTTGTTTTGGTCGGAATAAGGTGAGCCATTTTGGTCAGACGGTCAACTGTGACCCATATAGCGTCATTACCCTTTTGGGTTGTAGGCAGGCCTATTATAAAATCCATGGAGATACTCTCCCATTTACCAGCTGGTATATCTAAGGGCTGTAACAACCCTCCTGCCTTTAAACGCTCTGCTTTATTTACCTGACATTTCTGGCAACTGGTTACATATTGCTAGACGTCCTTTTTCATATTGGGCCAGAAAAATTGCCTACGAAGAAGCTCATAGGTCTTTTGAATGCCTGGGTACCCCGCACTAGGACTGTCATGACACTCATATAGGACCTGCTGCCTATAATCCTCTGAATTGGGGACACATACTCTATCTCTATAGAGCAAGTACTCATCCTGAATGGAATATTGTTTCCATTTGAATCCTTGAGTCAACTGACCCTCAACCACTGGGGTTGCTTGGGTAATATAGGCTCAGAATCCTCAACGTCATTTGACGTACACTCGGACTCATCATCCTCAACGGAAGCTGCCGTATTCTTGGATGAACTGGCACCAGCCCCGGGAACTGGTTCTGGAGTCTGTAACTATTTGCTCTGGACTGAGTTCCAGATAGTTGAGAAGAATGCATCATGCTGGCACTTCCCTCTCAAGGAATCCAGTAACTCACTACGAATCGAGTGAAACTCAGCTCGTTTATCATAGGCATTCTACTAAGTGCATCTAATACTGTATTGAATTTCCCCCGTCTATATCTGATAGACATATCAAACCAAGGTGCATGCAACAGGACGTGGTGGTGGAACGACAGCGGCAACTGGCGGACGCGAGGGGACGGGTCCACCGGAATGGGTGCAGATGGGGGTGCGTGTGGCAGAACTGTTTGAGGGGGATGAGGGGTAGTGGGACTGGACGAGGATGCACTCCCTCTCCTCGTGCGTGCCAGCCAAGCAGGCAGCAACTCGGGGTCAACCGCGTAAGGAGCGGTGCAAAACCGGAGAACACCCTCCGAAATGGTGTTCTCCCCCGCCACAAGACGTGGCCCATATGACGGGGACGGACATGCTGGCACAAGGGGCAGCATTCAGTGTGCCACCATTTTTGGCACGTGCACCGAGCGGTGGCCTTTAAGGCGAGTGAGGGTGGCAACGAACTCGACCAGGCAATATCGGCAGCGCACGATCCTTGCACGGCGCTTGTTGGACTTGTCGGCAACCCGCCTGACAACGTCCACCTCGTCCCACAGATCGGCAAGGTTGGAATGCACCATTTCTATAGAAGGAACTGGGGAAAATAGGCAGAGATGATTGTGAATGCGATAGGAGGTGGAAGGCTAGAAAAACCACAGCAATGGCGGAAACAGCAGTAGTAGGGGCGGAAGCGATATGTCGTACACAAAGACAGTGTGATGGCAAGGAGGGCGCGGACAACAGGGAGGGCGCGGACAGTAGGAAGAGGGCGCGATGGGCAGGGAGAGAGATGAGGTGAGGGGGGGGGGAATTAGGGTTTTAATATATATATATATATATATATATATATATATCATAGATCCAGCGGTACTAGGATCCGCAGATCCCGGTACCGCGGATCCACGCGGTACCATAATATAGAATATTTTTTTTTTCATATTTTTTTTAAATTTTTTAAAAAAATAAAATAAAATTAAGTGGGCAATATGGGTATCAGCTTGAAGGTGTTGACGAGAGCAGTGCATTTATGTAGGTTGCCAGTTTTAATTAGAGCGAACAGCCAAAGGACCAAGGGGATGCAAAACACCAAAAAGTGTGTTTTCACTCAGGGAGTCGGAAGGCCAAATCATGAAGGTCCCCCAAACCCCCCGCCGGGGGGCTACTTCCCCCCGGACCCCCCAAGACTTGCTGCTATATAGAAACTGTAATCTAGCCATCTCATAACCATCATGGTCTCACAATAGACCCTATACTAACAACCGTGCTCAGTAATGGCTTCTCCTCATAACGGGGGCCTTACAGATATGAGCTCACGGTTAACTAGTGACTACTAAACTGAGAGGTGCATTATTTAGTTGTCTAACACAGTTTGTAGCTGAAAGCACCGGCAACCTGCATAAATGCACTGCTCTCGTCAAGAGCTTCAAGCTGATACCGATATTGCCCACTAAATTAAAAAAAATAAAAAAATTTAAATTTCTTTTTTTAAAACAAAAAAAATTAAAAAATGGTGCCGCCCTGGTACCGCGGATTTTTGGGCGGCACCATAATGGCGGTACCATGGGGTACTATGATTTATATATATTAAATATTAAATATATTAATTAATATATTATGGTACCGTGGACCATCATGGATCCGCGGTACCGGGATCCGTAGATCCTGGTGCCATTGGATCTATGATATATATATATATATATATATATATATATATATATATATATATATAAGACATGAGGGTCCGGGCCAAAGTGCCCGCGTCCGACGCCCGGACCCGGACGCGTCCGACCCCCGGACGCGTCCTTTTTGTTATTTTTTATTTTTTAATGTCTGGACGCGTCCAGCGTCTGGATGCGGACGCGTCCGGGGCCCAGAACACGTCCGGGTCTCGGACGCGTATTTAAAAAAAAAAAAAAAAAACAAATCATGGGGCCTGCAGAAAGTCCGCAGAAGTTCCCGAGAGAGAGAGAGAGAGAGAGAGAGAGAGAGAGAGAGAGAGAGAGAGAGAGAGAGAGAGAGAGAGAGAGAGAGAGAGAGAGAGAGAGAGAGAGAGAGATAGTGTTTGTGTGTGTGTGCGTGTGTGAAAATTGTGTGTGTGACTTTTCTATTGTTGATTTGTGTGCATACAGTTGTGTGTGTGTGGTGATTAGTGCGTGAGAGAGAGAGAGGAAGAGACAGAGAGTGTGAGGGACGGAGAGAGGATTTGTGTGTGTGCACTGTGTGTGTGTGAGATTAGGATTTAGGTTTAAGGGTGCTTGGGTTTAGGGTTTAGGGTTTAGGGTGGGAGAGAGAGCTTGGATTTCCGTGCTTTTGTGTGTGTGTGTGTGTGTGTGTGTGAGAGAGAGAGAGAGAGAGAGAGAGAGAGAGAGAGAGAGAGATGGCTGCTCGTCCCATTTGGGATGAGGTGGAGGTGATGCCCGACAAAAAGTGGCATTGCCCTTTTTGTCAAAAGCAGTTCACAGGGAATGCCTCTCGGGTTCGAGCACATCTGGGGGGGTTGCGAGTCCGACCCACGGGGGGATGCTACGGGATCGGCATTTGTATGGTCATCCCTGTTGCGGAGAGGGCTCACATTATGGAGACATATACTGAGACAGCTGCTGAGCTCGACGAGCTGTCCACAGATGCCGCGGACTCTATTTCTACTGGTGCACCCACTGCCACCGCCTCTGCCACTGGTACACCCACCGCCCCCACCGTCGCATCTGCACCCACCACCGCCGCTGCATCCGCACCCGTCGCCGCCCCCGCCACCGCCACCGCCACCGCCACCGCCACCGCCACCGCCTCCGCCAGTACTCCCCATGGATCCACAGCCTCCACTGCTGCACCTACGCCTCTGCCATCACCGCCAGATTTGCACGGCCCGTCCACTTCCTCCGCTTCCGCACCTGCACCTATGCCACCACCTCTAGATCCGCATCCTCCCAGCCATCCACATCACAAGGCCCCAGACAGATGTCCATGCCGGGATCTTTCAGAGAGGGGCAGCACAGAGAGGCCACTAGGAGCATAGCACAGATGTTCTATGACCTGAACCTCCCCTTTATCATGGCATCATCCCGCATCTTTCGAGAGGCTATCTCAAAAGTTGCAGTCTGCGGGCCCGGCTACACGCCACCCACAGCCGACGCACTACGAGGCCCTTTGTTCCAGGACCGGGTTTCATCAGTCAGAGAGAGATTGGCCGCACTGCACGAGGCTTGGGATAGATACGGCTGTTCCATCATGGCTGATGGGTGGACTGATTGTCGCAGACGTCCACTCATCAACGTGATTGTTTCCAGTTGTTATGGTTCCATGTTCCTGCGCAACATCGACGCCTCCGAGGCAGGGAGAGTGCATTCGGCCGAGTACATTTACGGCATCATTCGCGCAGCGATCGAGGAGGTCGGGCCACAGCGCATTGTCCAGGTATAATATTCTTTCATTGGTTGCTTGCTCATTTGCTGCTTGATGTTGATACAATAGTTTTGCGTAGTTTTCGATTGATTGCAATGTGTTTCCGAGCTGTGAACTGATCGTGTGAACGTATCGCGAAAGGTTGTGATGGACAATGCGTCCAACTGCCGCGGTATGG
This sequence comes from Diphasiastrum complanatum, assembly GCA_029204225.1. Lineage (NCBI taxonomy): Eukaryota > Viridiplantae > Streptophyta > Lycopodiopsida > Lycopodiales > Lycopodiaceae > Diphasiastrum > Diphasiastrum complanatum. The sequence goes on along the minus strand of CM055096.1, from coordinate 75,350,592 downwards.
GGGAGCTTCTTATGGCAGACTACCCCTCCATTGTCTGGACTCCATGCGCCGCACACTCACTGGACCTCCTCCTGCATTCCATCGGGCGCCTGCCTTGGGTCAGTGACATTCTCACGAGGGCACTTGCGGTTGTGGACTTCGTCACACGCAAGCGCCGCATGACGGCCCTTTTCCGCACATTCAGCAGGTAACCTGCCACTTACTTTTTGGCTCATTCAAGATGCTCCTTTTTTTTTGCTCGTTTCATGTATGCCTCACATTCTGTTTGTCAATGCAAGCTCGACTTGAAGAAGCCCGCTTGCACCCGCTTCGCCTACCAGTTCATCATGCTTGAGCGGCTACACAAGCTCAAGGGCAAATTGCGGCACATGGCCACTTCGGTAGAGTTCACCGCCATGGACCTGTCCACGACCCCAGAGGGCTTGGCCTTCCACAAGATCCTCTTCGTGGAGCCTTTCTGGGTGGATATGCAGCAGCTGATGGACGTCATGCAACCATCTACTCTGTTCTGAGGCTCGTTGATCGCGAGGGGTGCACGATGGGCCTTATTTACGAGTTCATGGATCGCGTAGGCGAGTCTCTCCAACGTTCTGAGCTGGACCCTGCCAGGTATAACTTTTTTCCGTCTCACCATCCTTACTTCCATTTTGCACCCTGTTTCGTCTTGCTGCCGCAACACGATGGTATGTACTGTTGCCTCCCCGTGGTTTGGTCCACAGGTTGGAGCCTATCAGGCGCTTGTGGCAGCGGCGATGGGATAAGTCTCATCGGCCATTCACAGTGTGGCCCACATACTGCATCCGTTGTTTCAGAGCGAGAGGCAGTACGGCGATGCAGAGCTGCGTGCGAAATGGTTCGCATACATCCGCCTCCTCAGCAGCGACACTGGGTTCCGCAGCAGGCTTGAGGTGCAGAGGCTCGGTTACAGGTAAACTTTGGATCTATCGTACGCTGTCGTTCGTTCAATTTCCTTGCGGAAGCTCAAGTGTACTCAAGCATATCGTTGCTCAACTGCAGGCACTCTCTGGGGTTGTTCGGCGAGGACCTTGCACGTGTCCGAGAGAACAGGCTCTTGCCTGTATCATGGTGGGAGAGCTACGGCGCCGGACAGCTAGACCTGAGGATGCTCGCGCTCCGAGTCCTTTCACAGGTATGTTGTCTGATCTCATTCATCCAACCAGTTTTTGCATTTTCTCTACAAGGTCAATACTCACTCGAGTTGTTGCCAATCAATGCAGGACTGTTCTGCTTGCATGTGCGAGCGGAACTGGTCAGCATTCAGCCTTGTTCACACGAACAGGCGGAACCGTCTGACGACGGAGCGGTGCAATGACCTGGTGTACTGCAACACCAACACTAGAGTGGTTCGACGCATCACGGAGAGCATGAGTGCAGGAGGCGCATGCGCCCTACTGCTGCAGGTATATTTCGTTGCTCTGTCATTTTGCTTTCGCATTGGTTTGAGACATTCAGTTTAATGCCCTCACGGTTGCTTCGGCTATTCTCACGAATGATTGACTTGTGCAGGTCAATCCCGATGAGTGCCTGGTTGCAGCGGCAGATCATGAGCCAGAGCCAGAGGTTGATCCAGACGATGCCGCTCGGCGTGCTCTGCAGGGTGATCCCGAGGATGATGCCGATGCCGATGAGACCACCACCCTCCCTGCTGACGTTCCATTGCCCTCCTCTGATGATGAGCCCACATATGATTCAGACGAGACGATCGACCTAGCAGGGGATGGTCCACGTGCCCCACCCAGTACCCCCGCATCACGCCCCCTTTCAGATGATGGCTGGTCAGAGTTTGCAAGGGAGACAGAGGCTGCTGCCCAGAGACAGATAGCGCAGAGATGACTCAGAGCATCATAGGTAGGCAGTTCTTCCCAGAGACCCCCCCGTAGCAGAGGGAGACCCCCAGGCAATGTACCACAGAGGGTTCCTTCCGGCAGACCCAGAGGCAGGCCAGCCAAGAGGGGATGCACTGATGATTTTTCTAGTCGTCTTTTGGCAGGCGTTGGCCCAGACTTAGAGGAGTCCCAGATGTCTCCAGACTCCTAACCAGACTTTGTATTTGACACCCCTGCAGATGCATCTGGCACGCAGAGGGATGATTTGTTTAGCACAGACTTGTAGATACTGATACACATTTTAGCATCGTGTACAATGGCATCAGATGAGATGTATATATTTTTTTACAGTATATTTTTGTCATGGCTAATTTACCGTGGTTGCTTACAAATGGTTAGCTCTGTGAAGTTTGAATGGCCAGTCAGAAATGGTTTGCTTCGTGCAAGATGAGAGAGAGAGAGAGAGAGAGAGAGAGAGAGAGAGAGAGAGAGAGAGAGAGAGAGAGAGAGACCAGCACATCTGCATCTCATTCAAAACATATGCATCATGTTCAACCATTTAACCCTAAACCCTAAACCCGACACCCCAACAAATGGCACAGTTAACATAACACCCCAAACCCTAACAAATCATCCTAAACCCACAACCCCACAGCCATAAGCATCAAAACAAGCCACAAGCATAAGCGTCACAACCACATCCATAAACATTATCAACCCCACCCACGTCCTCATTGTGTCGTAGGCATTGCACCACAGGTATGTGCAGATTCAACATCAAAGCTGCACTTGTGCAAGATACACTTGAACCTGCGTAGAATGTATTAATGGTCCAAGAATATAGTCCACTGGTTCGTGGAGCGGGTACGTACCCAAGAGACCGAGCCTGGTCCGATTCGGGCATCGTCCGGTCAAAATGCTCGTTCGACGGGTTGGAAACACAATTAGGTCAGTTGAAATGGACTAGTTTTGCAGCTATCCGTCTGACGGTCCCGTTTCTCCAAACGGGATCCGTTTCACGTGTCGTCCCTTTCGGCTAGCGGACAACCTCGATAGGAACCTGTGGGAGCAGACGGGACGAGGACCGGACGGACGGCAGGCCCAGTACGTCCTTCCGAAGTTTAGCGTCAAAACATGGCTACGGGGACACTTTGTCCTCTCGGGGCTTGAAAACTGGGAGATGTTTCGGAGCCCCTGTGCTGGTACGCAAAATTTCGACATTGTATTGTAGCGTGTTGAAGTAGTGCCATAACTAATAAGCAAGCTATTGAAGTTCATCCGGGAAGAAACCAATCTCATCAACTGAGTCACAGTAGTGTATAGCTTGTCACTCTTCTGGTGAGCCCTATTTTCCCCCAGAGACTTTTGGTCCTGAGAGCTTGTCACTAGATCTGGTGAGCGTGGACCTCTCCCCAATCCTCTGGCGAGCACTCACTTCTTTGAGACAGTCACTGATGCACCCGAAACCCTAAACCAGTAATATATTTGCCATACAAACCATCATCTTCACTCGAAACCACTCTCAGATCTTTCTTTGCCGCTTTTTTGGAGCCTAGTTCCCAATGAAGGTTCGTAATAATTTATGAACTGCTCATTAGCCATGGTTGTTTAGTAATATCTCAGTTATGAGAGGCATGGCCCAGTGGTTAGGTTTGTTGCAAAATTTTTTGCAAATTTTTTTGGGTACCGTTTTCCTATTTTTTAATAGGAGGGGGCAGGTGGGTGCTAGACACCCTCTGATAATCAATTCCGGGGGAAAAACAGGGGCCATAAATTGCTTTTATTTTGCTTTTAGGATGGGGGACAATGCAGGCAGGTGCCTGTATTTTTTTTTTTTGACAATTTTTTTTGAAAAAAAACGGACGCGTCCGGACGCGGACTCACCCCTGGCGCGTCCGCGTCCGAATATATATATATATATATATATATATATATATATATATATATATATATATATATAATTCATAGTTGCCCATAAACGCGTTTCTCAGAAACGTGCCACAAAAAAAAAAATGTAGGAGGATAGATGGGGGGAGGGTGGGCAGCTTGATTTAAACTCTGGAACTGACATGCTAAGATGCCTAATTATCTTAAAGGGTGGGGGCAAAACCTACTGGGAATTTTTGAACAGATTCACTAATTTTTTTCTGTTTCATAGCACCAGCTAAGCATTGGAAAGAAAGAGAACAACCTGATACAAGTCAACATGAAGGTTCTTTGAAGTTTAACAATTCTTTAGCATCAAAGATTCGAATCTCCTGTTTCATATTCAGAGAAGTAGAATAGGTACTATGCGGATGATTTGTGTACAAAAGACTCTGCAATTCAAGTTTGAAGTATTTGTTATGTCAACTCCTTTGGGTCTATCAAAAAGTTCAGGGAAAACTAAGATCTGATATATCAGCTAAGCACTGGAAAGAAAGAGAACAGCCTGATACATGTCAACATGAAGGTTCTTTGAATTTTAACAATTCTTTAGCATCAAAGATTCGAATCTCCTGTTTCATATTCAGAAAAGTAGAATAGGTACTATGCAGATGGTTTGTGTATAAAAGACTCTGCAATTCAAGTTCTAGGCATTTGTTATGTTAACTCCTCTGGGTCTATCAAAAAGTTCAGGGAAACTAAGATCTGATATATGCAGAAACTACCTTGGCATAGAAACTGCTCATTATCGATGCAGTGATTTGATTGGAAATGGAACACATTTCCATAGAAAACTTTTAACCTTGATAGAATCCAACACAGGCATTGTTGCCTCCAAATTGGACCACATTGTACCCGAAACATTCGGCAACCTACATAAATGAACTGCCCTTGATAAATGCTTTAATTTGATACCCATATTGCCCACAAAAAAAAAAAAATAACGTTTCTGAGAAATGCTCCCCCATTTCAGAAACACGATGCAGAAACGTGTTTCTGAACTTGTTTCTAGAAATGTGGTGCAACTATGATTTATAAATTAGAAAACAATTTGGTTAACCATTCATGTGACATCATCCAAGGTCAACGGGTAAAAATTGCCTTCCAAGGAATCACATAAAATTGGGTTAATATAGTTTAAGAAATTCACAAATATATTCCAAATATAAAGAAATAGCTTGTAGGGTTCCTGGTTTTGTGAATTTGAGATATCCATAAGGGGCCATGACCAATACCTCAAATTTTTGACAAAACACCTTCTTGTGACCAATAGTATTTGGCATCATTTTAGATTTACGGCCGTACAATGGTCAACCCAAACCAGTTAGAGGAGTCATACCAGCAGCATATAGCTACTAGCACCACAATCAAGCATACACTAATGAGAGCCCAATGGGTATACTTATACCCTCCAAGGCCCATGCACCACTAGTAGTGCACTGTGACACCTCACTGGACACCTATGCAGCCTATCTGGGCCACATCGTCCAGTTCCCCTGTGACTCATTGACAGACCCACAATAATCCACCATCTTGAGTTTAAGGCCTCCAACCATTAATTTTGACCATATGCACAAAATCAACTCATGGGTCAAGGTAGGCCTACTGACCTCTAGCGGATAAACTATCCGAGATCAGTCGTGGGCATGACATTGACCATCGCTTCAAGATACAACTCATGTATATATGATGCAAAGAGAGCGGAAGAGAGAGAACACCCTTGTTCTACTCCAACTATACTGGATATGAGCTTAAATCACCCTCCATTGATATGAAAACATTCAAACACCATGTGTCTAGCTTTATTTTTCTTAAGTTTGTAAATGGCATCATGAACCATGCTAGGCTTGAACATCTAGAGAATATTGTAATGTGTATAGCATTCGTCATGTACAATATAGAGACAGATAACAAAATGCGACCATGTATGAAGACCAGTAAGAGGACGATGTCTAGAGTGAGGGAAAAATTCATGTCAAAAATTCCCTGAAGAGGAATCAACTAGAAGGTCCAAGAGTCTTTTGTTCTCCAAGTGTTCATAAACAATCTTCTTTCTATGTACCATCAACCTATATCCACATTGAGTTTCATGTATGAGATGAGAAAGAAATAGTTTTGATTATGAACTGCTAAGAGAAAGTGATTACAACAATCAGAATGATGGTATATCTCATTACCAGTTTTGTTAATTCAATAATATAAATTTTGAAGAAAATGAAAAGGAAGATAGTTATGGACTACTGGGTCCACAAATGACATGTATTATGGGGCCTATATTTATTTACAACAAGGCTTATACTCATTTGTGAGGCTTGTATTCATTCCCCGAGCCTTTTCTATCCAAGCCTAAAGGCCTATTTAAGCGTTTGTTTTGGATTTGGCAAAATGCCCACATATCACTATTTTTGCTCCTGGAGTGAAGGCCTATTGGGAGGGTGCATCATTTTTCGCTCCCGTGACCCTGGTTGGAATAAGCTAGGTCAAGTAGCTAGAAGCTTGTTTTAGGGTGATGCTATTCACCATTCTTTGCGGGAGATTGTTAGTTGCTTTATATATTGTCAATTTATGGTTCATTGATGCTAAAATTTGTGATTTAGTTCATGACTTAATATCAGAGAACAACTTTGTTCCGTTTTGTAGAGGTGATCAATTTCATTTTGTAGGTTTTTGTTTTAGATGTCTTTGATTTTCTTTCGGCAATACGCTATAAGCACTTCATTATTCTTTTTGGGTTTTCGGTAAGCTCACTTGGCGTGTAGATATGTGATGTGGAGATTTACCTTTTTTTTTGTATTTTTTTTGGGTGATATCGGATACTTGTGCCCTAATCAATGTGTCCACAACCAGATAGCTTGCTGGTCATCTAATTGATCTTGTATGAAATTCCAAATAATTGTTTTTCTTGTGATATTGGATATGTGTGACCTAACCCATTTGTCCACAACCCGTTAGCTTGTTGCATACATAGGCATTATCGTACCGATTTCCAAAAAAAAAATGTATAGCAGCAGTAGCTACAGTTAAGAGTTCGACTCTATCTAGGCATATCAGGAATCTGACAGAGAACAACATACCCCAAATAGCGAGGTCACAAGAAGTCCATTGCTCACTGATTGATCGCAATATCGGAAGAGACAGAGAACACATCTCTCTCTCTCTCTCTATCGAGATTCCGTCAGCAGAATTAGCTAATCAAACCTCTCACGATTTCCAACAGTTGTTGCCAGGTGTTGAAAACTGTTGGACAGCCAGGAGAATTGTTTGGCTTGAAAGACACCAAGCATTGATGCTGCATGTAGGCATAACTACATTAATGACAGTGATCTGGTTGCAAATGGATTTGTAGGCAAGCTACTATGGATGAGTAGTCTTTGATGATGTCGCGTATGTGTATACAAAAACTTTTCACATACCTTTTTTTCTCAACATAGATTCTTTCCACTTTGAATCTGCCCAAGCCAATGCTGACCAGGCTTGAATGTGATGTTTCCAGTTCAAATTTATCTGGAACACTAATGCGACCTGTATCTCAATAGTCCCTTGTGGAATCTGGAAAGTTCTTGGGGGGGCTTGTTATCACATCTTGATCTCGCTATCTATGGCATGCATCTGACATTTTACCACACTTATAACGTTTTGCATGAGACAGCTTCTATTTGTTTGGAAGATCATATTTTGCAGGGCTTAACTAGCTTGATTTTACTTGAGTTTGGAATTAACTTTGTTTTGTATGAGACAGCTTCTATTTGTTTCAAAATCATATTTTGCAGGGCTTAACTAGCTTGATTTTGCTTGAGTTTGGAATTAATTTTGATCAACTTTTTAATTGACCTTTTACTTTTGTTTTGCCCACATAGTTTGAAAACTACTACCTATGGCCTGTTACTTCATCTGTTCAAATTCACTTTTCTGTCCAACATGTTAGTTCAAGTTCCTTTTCCTGTTATTTCTGTCAAACATGTTATATCAGATTCACTTTTATGTCAAACATGTCAGTTTTAGTATATGCAAAGTTGAACAAGATGCTATGCAATCAAAAGGCCTAGTCAGGTAAGGATGCAATTCAGTTTTATGCATAAATTCTACACCTCATTTCAAATACTTGATTCGATATCTCTATTAACCAGAGTATTTCATCTTTTATTCCTCTAAGAATCACTTATTTAAGAGATCTTTATATCTCAAAGGGCTTCATGTCAAACATATTAGTTCAAGTTCCTTTTCTTGTTATTTCTGTCAAAAATGTTGATTCACTTTTATGTCGGAACATTTCAGTTTTAGTATCTGCACAAAGTTGAACAAGATGCTATACAATTAAAAGTCTAATAATATTGAGCTCAAAAGTTCTCAACATGAAGCCTTTTGAGATATAAAGAACTCTTGCTAAGTGATTCTTACATTATTTGGAGATGAAGTTTGCTGGTTAATAGAGATGTCGAAACAAGGAATCGAAATTGGCTGTGATTCACTTAGTAAGTACTAGTATGTTCTGGTTCAAGACCAGTTTAAATTCTCAGCAATTCTTATCTGATCACTTACAGGTTCACGGCAGCAGCAAGGAACTTAGCTGTTAAACTGGATGCACCAATGGTGAATGATCTTGGCTTTTCTAAACGTTATGTGAGGTGCCTACAGGTATTTGTGCATTGTTTATGTAAGAGAATGGAATATAGTTTGAAGGTTCATATGGTTAGGTTTATATTGACGAATGTTTTTTTTTTTCTAGATGCATATGAAGTTATGCACTGTGAATTGTGTCAATTTCAGTCTTCATCTTCTGCTAATTACATTCTCTGTTTCATAAGCATTTACTGTAACTACGTGTATATGGTCCTGGACTTGCAGTTGTCCACATAAACTTCATTTTGATTCACATTTGTCCTACATTCTGAGCGTTTTTGTTCTTGAAATTCTCATCTATCTAATTTCCCTTGCTGACAGATTGCTGAGGTCGTTAACAGTATGAAAGACCTTATTTCATTCGAGAAGAAAATGGGCCTTGGGCCAATTGGTAAAACACCCTCTTCTTTTTTGTGCTATTCCTGCTTCAACTAGAAATTTGGAAGCCAATGGTTTTGTTGAAACAGATACATTGCTGCTTATGCTGTTAACGTCTCTTTAAATTACTACTAGATCATGCTCTTTCAGAGTAGTCTATTTCAGTGGACGTGGCTATCAACTTACCTTGGAATTCGCTTGTGCTAGTTGATTATGTATTTTGCAATACAGCATCTTAACGATCATGTTTTGGTAGGTACTCTTAAATATTCTGTCAGGAAAAATCCAACTGATATCATCTTTGCCTGCAAAAAAGTTACATCTTAACCAAAAGAATTCCATGATTTGACCAGAACTATGTTGAATGAAATTCAAATCCAGTTATTAAATTCCAGGTTCCATTGCGATTGCTCTGTGTGAAGGGAGGATCTCCAGGATATAATAATGCCCAAGGAACAGCGAGCAGATGCATTTCTACTTTTTCTGAACATTTTGAGCATGTTCTATATTCAGTTTCTCTCTTGGTAGATCAACTAATGTCGATAAGATACAGTGAACAAGACCTTTAGTGATGCAACATAGTACACCTTATGACCAAAATGTGTGTGTGTGTGTGAGAGAGAGAGAGAGAGAAGAAAAAGAAGAAGAAGTTGAAGAAGAAGCTTTATTAACGTCTTTTCCATGCCAAAAGGTGTATAAGACAAACAAGTACATCATGTAAAGTGGAACCAAGACGGAGCAGTGCCGTCAAACAACATAACTAAAAACCAAACTAACTAAGAAGAGGATAGTGTCCAGGATTATATGGTATGAAGACCATTTATAGATTCAACTGGCATCTCTTCAGTGCTCTAACTCTCACACTAACTCTGAACAATATCAAATATCTCATTAGTAGCAACAGGTTTAATATCTACCATCCCTATAGATCAGCCGCTTTCCATTCGTTATAGCCTCCTGTTTTGCCTTTTTCCGTTCTTGAACCTGAATAAAAGTAAGGTCTTCATCGAGAGAGAGAGAGAGAGAGAGAGAGAGAGAGAGAGAGAGAGAGAGAGAGAGAGAGAGAGAAGGAGAAGAAAGCTTTATTAACATCTTTTTCCATGCCCAAAGGCATATAAGACGAAACAAGTACATCAAAATGGATGGCACCAAGACGGAGCAATGCCATCAAAACAAGAAAACTAAAACCTAACTAACTAAGAAGAGAAAAATATCTCTTCAGTGCTCTAACTCTCAACCTAACTTTGAACAATAAGCTTCAATGAAAGGCACTCACGTAGGAGGCAACTTTAAATACAGTTTGAAAATTCCATATTGACTTAAAGGCTCTCACGTAGGAGGCGTCACTGAGTGATGAGTTCCGGATGGGGTGACTAGAAAATGTTGATCATCCCAAAAAATAACCCTTTTGCCTATCGCATTTGCTTCCTCAATGAGCTGCTTTTGTTCCTTCCATTGTAAGGCAGTTAGATCCTCATAAACGAAAACATTACTGCCTTTAAGACGTCCACGACGCTTAAGAACTTCATTACGATAATCAGTGTATTTGAAACGGATGAAGACAACCGAAGAGTCGAACTTACTGTGCCAAGCTGCTTCCACAGCGCCTTCCTCTTCCTCATAGGAAAGTGAGGCCAGAAGATCTTTGGCTGCAAGCAAGGGGTTGGTTTCGGAAAGACCTCTGAAGCGAACGTTTTGAGATTTGTATTCTCGTTTGGCTTGTTCTTCCATCGTCTGTGAAACCATCTTATTGCTTTTTGCTTCGGTATTTTTGAGCATGTCGGCCCAACTTCTTGTCGAGGTCTGAATTTTCTCCTCCAGTGCTTTGGCTTGTTCAGGGTTCACCTGTGGAGCAGTGCTTAAGGATGCCATTTGCGTCTGGAGAGTGGTATTTTCCGTTTCAAGTAGATTTACTCGTTCCTTGAGTGCAAGCAAATCCGCCTGCATATTACTTATGAATGTCATCAGTCCCGAAAGGGGTGGAGCACTGCAAGTGCCACAAATATCCTTGAGGGGAGTAGAAGATGGCAATGACGGTGATGGTTGAGGCAATTTTTGTTTGTTGCCTTTTCGGCGTGTGGTGACCCATTCCGTATCATGGCTGGAGCAGGTCAGGAGAAGCAGAGAGCTGTAGAGTCCTCTCCAAAGATTGTAAATTTGTTTGCAGCTGCAAGCAACCTTTTCTCCTCAATTCTGTAAATGCAGCCTCTGGTCTTGCCCATTGTTATTTGAAGTCAAGAACAACATGCAATGGTACTCCTTCCTCTCACGCATTGGAACACAAGGACAATCCAAAAGCCTTGTTCAGCTTATGCCCCTTTGTCCTCATAATGCACGGACAAAGTGGAGATCCTCAAGTATCCTTATGCGTTGCTAGTCCACGTAGCCTGCGGAGAGCCTTGTTGGTGCAGCAGGAGTGGCAATGGCAGGTGAGAAACGGGAAGGGGATCGAGCAGCCGTAGCTATAGAGGAGGTCGCCATCGCCATCGCGGATTAGGAGGTCGCCATCGCAGAGAGAGAGAGAGAGAGAGAGAGAGAGAGAGAGAGAGAGAGAGAGAGAGAGAGAGCTTTATTAGTGTCTTTTCCATGCCAAAAGGTATATAAGACTAATGAAGTACATGTCAAGTATGTGGTAACAATGGGAGCCCATAAAACGTCTCCGAAGCTGTAATAAAGAAACATCTAGTACAAACTAAGATAAATGTGAAGATGAGAGTGTGTGCATAATAATAAATTTATCCATGCCATGATGTCATGTTTGTGTTGATGCTATAGAAAGAAGTAATGCGAGCTTCAACATGGGGAAGCGCTGGAGTCCGCTAACGTCGTTTGTGAGTATGTGCAGTGTGTTTCTGGTGATCCTGGTACTAAAGTGATGGTGAGTAGTACACTGTCTGTTATCCCTGTGAGCATGTAAGCGGCTATCATTCTCGTCATCGTCATAATCATCAGGCACTGTGTCTCGTGATCTCCGCCTAGTAAACAAAGAAGTAATTAATGATTGAGAGGTAAAATGCTGAGATGTCCCGCATAGATTTCGCCGCAATATAAACATCTCTCATATCATAAGAGCGACACATTGGGGGTCCTCATAAGCTATGAGAGATCGTAGAGTGGTAGGCATGTCTCGAAACAAACATTGATATCTCCCTTTGATCTCATAGTATACAAGGCATCTAAAGATAAAATGCTCCTCAGACTCCACCTCACCTAGAAAGCATAACTGGCAAATCCGCTCCTCTCTAGGAACACTGTGGAACCTCCCAATCTCACTAGCTAGCTGGTGAGAAGACACCCTGAGCTGTCCCAAAATGAATATGAGGCAATGTGATAGTCCTGAGTCCAAGTAACGTGGCAAGATTGGAATTCCTGCTGCATCTAGCTCAAGAAAATGGGTCCGGTAGAAAGCAGGCTTAACCCCTAACTGGTGACTCCGTTCGCTCCACATATGCTCAATATATGCTTGATAGAGAAATTGTGATATACTGATGAGTGCCTGAGGGAAGCTTTGTAATGGAGATACCAAACAACTCAAGTAGGAGGTGAGATGCCTGAGAGAACCATGATAATCTATAGCCTTGATCATGAAGATAATGTGAGGAGGATAGTGCAAGATGTGTGTATCATCTGTGTATCTCTGATAATGCCTGTACCCTCTGAATATAGGTGATGAGCTGGAGAGCTGCCTCAATCTGTATAGGTGGAACTGTAAACTCAGCCAGAAGAATCTCATGTAGAACAGAGATACCAAACGACTAGAGATACCAAACAAACATACTATCTCATCTAGAGATACCAAATGACTTAAGTAGGATGTGAGATGCCTGAGAGAACCATGATAATCTATAGCCCTGATCATGAAGATAATGGGAGGATAGTGCAAGCTGTGTGTATCATCTCTGTATCTCTGATAATGCCTGTACCCTCTAAATATAGGTGATGAGAGCTGCCTCAATCTGTATAGGTGGAACAGAAGCCTTCGCTCGAATCAACCGAGCTAACATGGTGGTGGGGGTGACAATGGTATCAAAGAGACGACACTTACTACGGGCATCCTGGATGGACTTCCGAAAAGAAAACTGCTCTAGCTGAACAAGGGAGGAATGTCCCTTCCCCAGTCGAGTGGTAGCGACCTGTCTCATGCTAAAAGTAGGACCCGAGAAAAGGATCCCCAGGTATGTATAAGAAGGGCCAACCTCTAGAACCTATCCATCAAAAGTGAGCTCTTGTCGCTGCATGGATGCTCGAGAAGTGTTGAAGACCATAACTTTGGTCTTCCCAATGTTCACCCCTAGGCCCCATCTGGTACAGAACTCCTGTAAACAATTCAACTGTCGCTGTAGGCCCTATCTGGTCGGTGAGACTGGTACCACATCATCGACATAAAGAAGTGTAGCAATCAAGATATCCCCAAGCCTGCAACCATTGCCGCCACACTATGTAATGACTCTCTCCAACTCATCTATATATAGGCCAAAGAGGACCGGTGAAAGGGAGCAACCCTGCTTTACCCCCCCTCTCTTTCCTATGCTTAGCTTCCTCAATTAGGGCCCGTAACGTGCATGTAGTCTCCTAGTTTCAGCCTCCGAACTCACCACAGACTGAAGTATAGTACCATATAACTTCACCAGGACATGCCCAATCATGATAGTGCGGTAGTTACTCGGAATCATGGGGTTACCATTCTTATGGATGGGGTGGATGTGTTAGTGCACCAGGACGAAGGGAAACCAGAAACAACTGCGGAATTAAGAAGAGTGGCTATGGTGGGAGCGAGTAAGTCGGATGCATGGGCAAGGAGTTCAGACTCGAGGTCTTCAATATCTCTGGCCTTATGGGACTTCATCTTCTTAATGGCAGCAAGTACCATATCGGATGTGAAGAAGGAGAACTCAGATGGTCGTGGAGATATAGAGATAGGTGAGTCAGTGGGAATGGTATATAAGCTAGTAGCGTAGGCGGTCCAAATGCGGAGGTCTTCCAAGAAGTGGAGAGCAGGGAATGAACCCACGCCAGAAAGCGCCCGAGGAAGAACTGAAAAGAAGGTCAATAAGACGTTTCCCTTCACAGTCATTATAAGCGTGCTTTTTACGGCGGAGAACACAGTGGTAAGAACGTTAGGAAGATCGAAGTAAATGCGGAGTATTAATACGTGAATAGGTGACTAAATGATGAAGAGAACGACACCCCGACATCATATCAGGGAGGGTGCAGTGATCGAAATGTGTCGGATTTTGTTGGGATGAGGCTTGGTGGGAAAGGTTAGTGAAGGCAGTGCAAAGAGAGGTGGTGAGAAAAGCGGCTTGAGTGTCAACTGGACTATCATGGGGAAAGGAGTGTAGAAGCAAAGCCAGGGATTGCCAGTACATTGGCATGTAAATGGGGTCAAATGCGTATTTGGGTGCACGGGTAAGCATGGGTAGAGAAGATGAATTTGTGTGATTCTATTTAGGTGGTAATGGATACACCAACTAACTAAGTTACATTCAAACCTGTAAAGTCATTTGCAAAAGCTTCGGATTTAGGAAAGATTTTTGTTGTTGATATCTGAAAAAATCATGGATAAAAGTGATGAAATCAAGTGTAGAACCCAAAGAGGGTATGCTCATAGGGCCACATAGATCACTATGTATCAAATCTAGCCAATTAATTAAAGCTAGATTTTAAAATCTGGCTTTAATTGGCGAAGATCCAAAAGAGACATCCCCACATATGAAACTAAAAGAACCATCAACACATCAATGCAAATTCCAAGAAAGTCTCCTTGAAGCTTATGAAAACAAATCATTATAATATCGTAGAATGATTTTTTGCCTTTTTATGAAGAGAAAGGAGGCACCTCCCAGAGCGGAATCTGGGCACCTCCCTTTTGTTCTTTTTAAGTTTCAAAATTTTTTACATGCACCTTCCGGGATGCAAAAGGTACATGTAAAAAAAATTTACAACCAAAAAAAGAAGGAAAGATAGTTTTCATGTCGTGGAATTTCACCTCCTCGTCTGTTCCGCTGTGGGAATGGCCTTCCCTGGCGGAATGGCCTCAGAGGATGACCTTTCCCCCCATGAGCATAATCAATATCCAATAAAACTATTTTCAAAAGAACACTAAATAGTAATGCTAGAAGCGATGTCTAAGGATCCTACTGAGCCATCAATACAAGCCTCTTCCCATGAGGTACTCCTTGCCGAATGTTTGCCTATGTTGTTGTGTTATGGTCATGACATGGGATGGGGTGAGCCCTAGTACACTCAACACCAATAATAACACCCTTGCCATCCATGGCCTATTTCGCTCCGGTCATTCTCACGTACCTAACAACATTTTGTGCTATAATGGATTGTATGTGGCACTTTCATCCAGGTAGAGATGTAGCAAGTGCATATCTATTCATTTCACAATGGGCATTCCTTGGTGGGTAGAGATGTAGCACATGCATGTCTAGTTTGACAAATAACAATGCTTTTTGGTTTCAAGGGAGGCTCGAACGTGGGACCAAAAGAAAGAAACTTCGGATGATCAACAAAAGAATTGATGACCCACGCCGGTTGGCGGCGTTGGGTGACAACCAACAAAGAACGTGTGAGGCAAGGCAGCTTAATACTTAGGCTGGTTTCAAACTACCGGCAAGTCCCTTTGCTTGACCCTTTCACTTGTCACCCATTTTTTGAATCTTAGCAAGTGAGTTGATGCCATCCCCATTTCTCGTTTGGTTGGTAAGTGTTAAATGAAAGGCTACAATATAATTGGCCCATTTGAAGGGCGCTCTAAGTTTTTTTTTTTTCAAGCAATCACCTTTCAACTGGAAAGGTTAAAATTGAAATGCATTTCATTGAAATGAATATTGACAATGAAAGATTAAAAAACTTCAAAATGCAGGCGAACATTTCGGGGGTCATTGGTTAGCCCAAAAATGGATTTAACTTGCCCCTATGTGGTGGTGGGTCCCTCTCATGTAGTACACCATATAGTGATAAGTGGATGTTAATGTTAATGTGAAAGGGTGGAAGTTTTATTTTTCAGTGCTCGGGAAACCTCCCTCAAGTTTCCCTTTAATATCTTACATCTTTCAATGGAAATTCACTTTTAAAAAACAATGCCTTCTAAAACCTTCAACTTATAAATGTTGCATTCTAAAATCCTAAAACTATAAAAAATTGTCATTTATTATATAGTTACCCTTGTTAAAAAAAAGTGCATCGATTGAAACTATTTTTTATCTCATAAAATATATTCATCGTAAAGTTTTTTCATGAATTTCAAAGATCTTTGGCATCAACTATTTTTCTTGGGCGTTAACCTAGCTAGGTCCAACAATTATTTTCATGGTCCATTGTGTTATAAGGTTAGAAAATTGCCATGTATTAAAAGGTTTAGAAACGTAAATTATATATAAAAAAGATCGAGCACCTGCAAGGTAGAAATTTTTCATTTTAAATTTTTACGTGGCTTTATGAAGTATTATAATAATCTACATGCATCCTTTATATTTAAAAGCCAACAATTTAAAATCTTACATATATTTTACTAAATTTTTATCGATTTTTAAGAAGTCAACATCCTGCATTATATCTTTGAATTCGATTTCTAAGAAAAGTTGCCGATTCCATTTTTATACTATGTCGATTTTCTTGAGCTCTGCCATTTTTTCTCCTACACCAATAAAATATATTTATTTTAAATTTTGGACTTGGAGGTATGTGCCATGTGGTGTGAAATGTACATTAAACACCTCACGGGCGTCCATGAGGTGTTGCAATACACAAGTCACCCTCTAGATGGCAACAAGTATACATGAGTAGGTACTAGGTAGGGTGGCAGAAGACAAAGTTGTCTCCATTTCAGCTGGTATTGGGAGCTACAATCGATCAGTTTCTGGATCGATTGCTTTTCTTCAAGAGAGCTGCTAATTTCTTGTTTGATTCCATCAATATCATCACGAAGGCAGAACATCCCTCGCAGCCCAAGCGAAGAAATTGTCGAAATCCCACCTTTTCGGAAAAGCATTTGATCGAGACAGACACAACCGCAGCAACATCCAGTTCATAAATTGATCGATCACGATATGCAAGACTGGCTCTGGGACACTGCTACGATGAAACAGATGCTCACTGCTACGATGAAACAGATGCTCGAATCGCTCTTTCAACAGTAAAATCGGCCATCCTGTTGAATATCCAGTCGTTGTCAGACGCCCGTGGGTTGCAATCCAGAAAGGAGCAGGAGGCAGCGCGATTTTCCAACGGGTGCGTGAAGGAGATAGGTTAGAATGTAGTAATTTGGGGTCTTCCTACTTTGCAAGAAAGGATGGAAAGCTGTAAACCTGGAGTAGAAAGAGTTGAAGGCTTTGCGGCAATAGTGGTGATCAAGGAGCTGATTTCTGATAGTAGGGCGACCTATCGCAGCTAGATTTCTTCAGGTTTGGATAAGCAAGCATACAATTAGAGTTATAAACGGGTCAGGACAGATTGTAGGGCAGCCAGTCACTGGCGTTAACTCATTCTACTGAAAAGCAAAGCCTGCAGGATTCGTAGCAGGGTCTTGTTGGCCAACAAGGAGGCTTCACACTAATTTTTGGAATCTTCGGAGGCAGCGGCTGGATCTTTACCTGTTAATATGGTTCCTCAAGAATCTTCTCATCCTTTGCAACTCCCGGATTTCAATCCTCTTGTTCGACGTGGAGAAAAGAGACCTGCTTCCCCTTCAGAGCATCCTTCTAGTGCTTCCCCTTGCGCGCGTCGTGAAGCCCACCGTGATGTTGCGGATTCCTTGCTTGTCTCCTCTGGCCAGGTGGTGCCATACTGTCCGCCCCATCTTCGCCATCAGCTTTCTTCCTCTCTTTCTGTTTCTCAGCTTTCTCCTTCTTCCTCTTCTCGCCCCCGTGTTCCATGTGCAGGCTGTGGTCGCCTTTATGTGCAAGGTGCCGGTCTTTCTCGCCATCATAACGCTTGCTCTGCTTTTCGTCAACAACTCGCATTAACCAATGTCGACCTTGCACCCCATCCTGCTCCCACTTCGCCACCTGACTCGGCTTGGACCTGGATTCACTCCCTTGATATTTTGACCGCTTTTCACTTGGGTTTTTCTCGTCCTCGTCTTTATGCACACATTCCCTTTGCCTTGCGCTTAGACGTCCAGAGAGCTTTGTCCTTACCTTTGTCTCGTTTGGCTTCCCTTTATCAATTGTCGTTGCACATGTGTTTTGTGATTTTCTCACGTTATCTCATAGGTCGTCCATCCTTCGTCCACTAATACTGCATATGACCTAACTAACTCTACTTGGTCGTTTTTCTGCTCAATCCTAATCCAACCATACCCATGTACAGTTTTTCTGGGTTCTTTGTACCAGTGTGAACAGTAGGCCATCAGCCGTTCGGTGGAGAGCATAATCAATTAAAAACAGTCTATGGAACTCCTCAATGGTGTGAATTGAGCCTCTCTACAGACTATGATACCAGTGCCTAGCCGTTCCAGATAAAGTGGTGGCGAAAAACATCATTTCATGATATGGGTTTGTGATGGCACTTGTATAGCAAATGGTCCAAAAAATATCAATATGCTCTTCGGCACTTTCATACGGTGGTCCATGAAACTCAGGAGTGGATCCACTAAGCTTTGGTAGTCCTCCTATCTCCGGGGGTACTACGATTGGTTTAGTCAAACGTCGTGCCTTTCTGTTGCCAACAAGTTCTGTAGCAGTAGGTGTTACGTTCACTAACGGTGGTTCTATAACGTCGGTTGGCTCAAGTTCTGGTAGTTCTTCTATAGGTTCCAACCTATCATCCAAGTCCATTATAGGTGGGTGAGACTCATCATCTAAGGCTGGTGGGATAAGAAACCCACGATTGCTTATTCTGAGCCCTAAACGCTTTGCTCTGGGGATTTGAAGTCTCTCCGTGCGGTGCTCCCTTAGACCTAGGTTTCCTTGGTATACCTGTGATGTCTCGTCTAGGGTGACACTAATGATTGCTGCATAATAGGTTTCTCACTTACGGATATTGCAGCTTGGCATGCCTTTTTGCTTTTTCCTCTCTGGTGTTTGCCTCTGCCTCCTCGGGGTGGTGATGGTGGTCATAGGGAAACTTGCAACAGGATTCATCGCTTTATGTCAGGAGATTGGAAAAATCTGCAAGAAGAGCATTTCCTTCGCTGTCATGCGCTTGCTGCTCAGCGGGATTCGACTTCGGATGGTGTTTCTATACCCCCTGTTCATCGTCGGTTGCGTCGCTGTGTTTTACTTGGGCAAGTGGGTGAGTATTCTCGTGCAGCTCGTGCTCTAGCTCCTACAAGTCCAGCTACTCCTTCTGCTACCCCCCTTCAGGCTTTGGAGCTTCTTCACCCACCGGCAAATGACTCCCTTCCTTCTTTTGTTGAGGACTTTGAACCTGATTCCGATTTGCAGCTCTCAGAACCTCATTTTCTTAATGCTTTTCTACGCAGCCCTCATTTGTCAACTGGGGGTCCTTCTGGTATGGTTTTCGAGTATCTTCGTGACTGTTTTTCTCCTGATGATTCTGCTAGCGGGTTTGGTTTGCTTTTTCAAATTTGCTCTTCCGTAGTATGTGGCCGTATTCCTCTTTCTATTGCTCGTATTCTTGGTGCTGCTCGTTTGATAGCCTTGGATAAGCCTGGCGGTGGAGTGCGTCCCATTGCTGTTGGAGAGGTTTTATACAGATTGGTTTCTAGGGCCCTTGGTTTTTAGCTTCGTGACAGTTTTCATGACCACCTATTTCCTCATCAGTTTGGTTGTGCTACTCCTGGCGGTTGCAAGACAATCATACATGCTTTGCGTGCTACCTTGGATCTTCATCCAGATTGGGTTGTCCTTCAGGTGGATGTTAAAAATGCTTTCAATTCTGTTTCCCGAGGGGCCATTTTCGAAGAACTTCGTGCGGCTCACGATCCTCTCGCTCAGCTCATCCCGTTTGTTCGCTCTTTTTATTCCATGGATGCGCCTCTATATTTCAGTCATGCTTCTTGCTTAGGTGATGTTTCGGTTATCTCGTCTGCTGATGGTATCGGACAAGGTGATCCCTTGGGTGGTGTTCTTTTTGCTTTGGCGCACTTTTGGGCATTGCATGCTTCTTCTGCTGCTTTTCCTTCTTGTTTGTTTCCCTCTATTGCTGATGACACGCATATTGTGGGACCTGCTAATGACGTCTTTCTGGCTTTCCTACATTTCTCTCAGCAACTTTCGACTTTGGGCCTCACTATCAATCCCTCTAAGTGCGTTGCTTGGTGTCCTCAGGGCCTCCTTCCTGAGCTCCCTTTACCTACAAGTTTCAATACTCCGGTTGATGAGATTAGAGTGCTTGGTATTCCTA
The DNA here is from genome assembly GCA_029204225.1 of Diphasiastrum complanatum. Taxonomy (NCBI): domain Eukaryota; kingdom Viridiplantae; phylum Streptophyta; class Lycopodiopsida; order Lycopodiales; family Lycopodiaceae; genus Diphasiastrum; species Diphasiastrum complanatum. The sequence goes on along the minus strand of CM055096.1, from coordinate 75,330,502 downwards.
TAGGTTTCTCGGATTTTGTGGCTTTCTCTTTGCCGGACACTTTGGACGCACATCTTTGTCACACTGATCTGCTACCAAAGCTTGGCAATGCTCAAGTTGCTTTAGGTATTCTCACTCAATGCTTCGCTCAACGGCCAAGTTATATTCTACGGTGTGTTCCTCCCTCTTCTGATGTTTTGGCTTTGCTACAGGATTTCGATAATACTTTATCAGATATTCTGGATCGCTTGATGGGTTCAGAATCCTTTCGTATTCCCAATGGTCAGTTCGTTAAGCGACAAGTCTCTCTTCCCGCTTCGTCCGGAGGTGTTGGTCTTTCTTGCACAGCTTCTATTGCTCCAGCTGCTTTTATGGGAAGTTGGGCCCTTGTTGCCTCTGCACTTATCTCTCGGTTTCAGCAGGACAACAAGCCCATTCTTCTCGATTCAGTAGCTCATGTGGAAACATGCATTCTTCCTTTCCAACAACATCTTCGTGCGGCCAAGGATCTCATTCCTCCACCTGTGCGAGCTTCTTTGCCTCCCTTTGAGTCTTTGCTTAGCCATCAGCGTGCTCATTTTCAGAAGTATCTTTTGGAGCGCTTCCACTATCATGCTTTCACTCAGCTTCTCATTGATTCACCTTCCGATGAGACTCGGGCTCGCCTTTTGTCTTGTGCAAGCCCGGGTGCTGGTGCTTGGCTTGTTGCGCGCCCTGTTGTTCCACACTTGCGCCTTTCTTCAGAGTTGTTTCTCACCGCTCTTCGGGTTAGGTTGGGTCTAATTAATCCAGTGCTGGCAAGTTTGACAAAATGTTCCTGAGGTCACCCTGTTGATCCTATTGGCACTCATCTCATGCGTTGCCCTTCTGGCGGAGAGCGTACTGCGACTCATGATTCCATTCGTGACGTATTGGCATCTATTGCTCATGAGTGCGGCTTTCATGTTGTTCGGGAGCAAACCCACATCTTGCCTGTGTCTGATTCACAGTCGCCTCGGCGTCGAGTTGATCTTGTTCTTTCGCGCGAGGGGATTCGCACGCTTGGAGATGTTGTTGTTGCTGATCCTTCGCGGCCTGACCTCCTTCGTCGTGCTTCAACTACTCAGGGTGCCGCTGCTTCTCATGCAGCTCTAGATAAAGAGCGAGATTATTCACATCGCACTCCTGGAGAAGGCTTTATCCCTTTTGCTTTGGAAACATATGGGTGCCTGCATAAGAAATTCGATGATTTTCTATCATCCTGTGCAGGTTTTGCAGCGAAACTCCAAGGTCGTGGTGCCGCACCTTTATCTATCATTACGGCTTATTATCGTCAACGAGTTTCGATGACTTTACAACGCACTCAGGCACTTGCAATACTTCGACGTGCCGTAGTTGCAGGAACGGCTGCTTCACAGCTTCTTGCATTACCTAAACTTCCAACTGTCTTAACTAGCGACTTACACCAAGCAGTAGGCTTTATGTAGATACTCTACGAGATTGTTGCTTTGTTATACTTGTACAGTATCTCAATTCGCCTTATGGCCTTTACGCTTTTTACATGCATTCCTTTGTACTCTGATGGGTTTTCCCATCTTTTATTGATAAAAATAGGAAGTTCTCTCTTTCACTACTGTAACACCTCTCTCTATGCTTCCTTGCTTTGATGTCTTTCCGGAAGCCAGCCATAATTAATGTTTGGGCTTATAGTGAACAAGTGGCAGATTTTAATTGGATCTGAGCACAAATGTTTAAACTCATATTAGTTTGGGCCTTTCAATTGAAAAGCCCAAACTTCAATTATGCCCGTTAGCAGGCTTGAGCAGACCTGCTACCTAGTAGCAGGCAGCCTTCAATGCACCTCGCCACGGCAGCCTTCAATGTACCTCGCCACAGGGTGGCTCGGTGCATGACTGCTGCATGCTACAGCCATAGCGGGCCTCTACCTAGTCAATAGTGAGACACAAATAACGTGACAGATATGAAGCTCCCGCTCTTGCTCCAAGCACGTAGCCTAAGCCCGAAGAATGGATGTTTTCCTTGACAGGGTGATCATTCAAGGAGCGATTGCTGTTCGTGGTGATTTTGCTCACGCATCAGTGATAGATACCAGTGGATGGGCAGCGCAACCGTCGGTCAATGCCGTGCCTGGAAATAACACGTTGTCTGGGATGGATCAAACATATTGATTGATCAGGAACGGCTTCTCAACGACTGCTATTACCATTATTATCAATAGATGCCCGTACCTCTCTGTGGATGGCATTGAGAAGGATGTCAATGGCTCTTCTTCCTCTCTCGCTCGTGGACAACAATAGATTTCGGTTCATGGGTAGCTCAACTACTGGCCAAATGGTGATAGTAGATGGCCGCTACTTCTTATCCAGGCAGGCCATAGCAGGAGGTGTATTGATTGCAACAAGTGAGCCGCAGATATGGGTGGGCAATTGAGCTAGAGGTCGCGGCTTGCAGATAGTCGCATACATATATCATTCTTCCTCCATGCGATTCTCAGTGCTTATAGAACAGCTGATGCAAGGTTGCTGGTGCTTGTTCCTTGATATTACTGCCATGTGACTGTTCAACAGCGGTGAATGTATTGGTGTCGTAGTAGTCTCTAAAATCAAGCTGGGTATCATATGTTAATACCCGTGAAGATTTTGAATACATAAAAAATGTTGGCGTTGTTGATCATAATCGTAAAGATACTACAAACATTAAAGGCCAATTCTAAGGCCGGGTGGTCTATGTGGTTCAAGGGTACTCTTCAGAAGTGACATTTAAGTGCTTGATGGGTGTTGGTGACCGAGGATGAGTTTTTCCCAAATTGAATATTTGGTCCTCGGTGTCCTATGGAGGAAATGATGGCCCTTTTTGATGATCATGCATATGGTCCAAGGTCAACTCTTTGCCATTTTAAGTCAATGTCAAGTTATGGGTGTTGGTGATCTAGGATGATTTTTTCCTAAATCAAATCTTTGGTCCTTGGTGTCCTATGGAGGAAATGATGGCCCTTTTTAATGATCATGCATATGGTCTAAGGTTAACTCTTTGCCATTTTTAGTCAATGTCAAGTTGTGGGATGCTTGAGATGTTTTTGGGTTTTGGTAACCGAATAATTTCCTGCCCCCTGCCCCCCAAGTGTTAACGTTTTGTCCGCTGGTGCTTGTTCCTCGATACGACATCCATTTAACTATTCAATGTCTGTGCTTTGTCATTGGGTGGTGTTGTATGTAGTGTTGATGCTAGCTTTGAGAAGAAGTTGTCTATCATATGTTAATGTTTGTGAAAATTTTAGTACACAAAAAATGTCAGCATTGCTGATAAGGACTGTGAAAAACTATTAACATGTCAGCGTAGCCTTGGGTTTATTTGGTCAAGTGCACAAAAAGGACAATTCTTTCAAATTGAATCGGAATCAGGATCCGTTCAACATCAGTCTGCTATCGACAATTCAGATAACCATCTTGGCATAATTAGTTATTTGATTCTTCAGAACCTCATTATATTTTCAGTTTTTCCTTATAAATAATCAGCTAATGTTATGGATTGCATTTACTAGTGGATACATTTGTATTCTTAGTAAACACTGGATAACTGAGAACTAGGCTGAACCACATGAAACCACATTCAATCATCAGGGCGTATGCTTATGTATGACCATAGGTCCACCCTAGGTCATGTATTCCTGAAATGTTTCATGCACTTTGCCTCAATAGTAAGGTGTACTGTCTTTTCAAGAGTATAGATTCTTTTAGCAGCAATCAAAACATGAATTCCCTTTTGCTGAGGCGGTATTGGATTGTATATGTTGTGGATGAAGTCATGAAATCATAGAAGTCCGAAGAAGCACTCTGATGTTGTTGCTTGATGTTAGAGTGGTTGCAATTTTTGAAAATCTGATCCCAGTCCAACAATTAATGTTTTATTTAGTTAAAACTTGCATGTGGCTTTTCCTGTATGACATGTAAAGGCCACTTAGGTAAGTATGGTTACTATTTGCAAGGATGAGAGCTGTACTTGTTCCCATTAACTTGGAGGGGTGAAGCAGTGTGAGTCAGAGCACAGAAAAACCAGATATATTTTATGCAATTCGTAATTATAGTAATAAATGCTGCATCGCCCAAAGAAAGATTGAAACCTTTGCTTTGTGGAACACATTCAAGTTGATCTGGAAAGCATTTTGGGTCTGTGATTGTATGCTAGCATCTCTTAAAAGAGTAGTGCTGATATACCTTTTCTGCCAAAGGTCTTTCAAGCTTTTGGATTTGTTAGGATTTGAAAAAAAAGCTTGTACTGTGTCTCATAGGCTCGGGTTTTCAGTACCTAAATTAAATGATTTTTGAAAATAATCTTGCAGGAAGCTTAGCCTCTTTTCCCAGTGCCAGGAAAGTGAAGGTGGATCAAGCCAATTCAGGGATGTCACTGAAACCTGCTTATCAAATCGCCAATCAGTTTGCACATGCTTATCCTGCACCCTGTTCTCCATCTCTCCAGTCATCAGCACTTACAAATTTGTCAGGAGAGAAGCCAAACAATCTCCAGGCCCAAATGGCTCAGAGTCAAGATTCAACTGTGCTGCCGGATTTCAATTCTTTTCCAAATTCATCTCGATCACCAAATCAACTCCAGCCCCAATCAAGAAGTGAAATGGAAGCTCGCTTATCTGATCTTATACACACTCAAACATATGATTTGATGCAGCCACCTACCCCTTCGCAATTGCTGGCAGTTACTCCAGCTCAATCACAATCGATTCACCAGACTGGATCTGAGTTAGTTGGGCAAACACCTTCAGGAAGGCAAGCTTTGAGTCAGTTATCCTCTGAGCCCTCCAATACACAACAAGGCTTCAACCAGCAATATTGTCAAACTTACAATCTGCATATTCAACAACCTTACCAACGACAGTGGGTGCAGCAAGCCTCAAGTCAAGTACACTCACTGTCACAATCTTTGAATCAGCACAGCTTACCAGGAACTCCACAAAGTCAAATGAGCGATATGAGATCAAATCCATGAAGTACGCACAAGACAGAATATGCCGTAGGAGTGAATTTGCCTTATGTAGATAATGCAAGCCCTAAATTTGATGGCAGTTGTGCAATTTAAGTTTAGGCTACAGATTGAAGAATAAGTAGTTATTTAGTGCACAAATTTTGAAGACAAACACTATGTTCTTTGAGGTTCAGGTTTTGAACCTGAGTGAAATGGACTGCTGCGGGATGTTGGACCTAATAAAGTTAGGGCTATTAAATTCTTTTCAGTTAGCCTTATCTAGTAGTATTGTACAGATGTGAAGACTCCCACTTGATTATGCTAGAATCTGGAAGGGCACGGTACAGATTCAGATATTTTGCATAGTATTCTTTTAGTTAGTTTGAAAAACTGTCAACAACATGTTTAGACTTGATTTGACATGGTATCACGAACATATATTACAACCTGTTTAGACTTGATTTGACATGGTATCACGAACATATTGGAAGTTAAATTTCTTATTGGAGATTTGCTGCTACCAATTGAATCAGCAGCGTTGCCTTAGTGCAGAGTATTCCTACTAGGATATCCTTGAGTGCCATGATTCAACAGTGTGCTTTTTTAGGCTGTTTGGTTGTCACAAGGTCCAATATTAAAAGAGGAGGTTTAGCCACTTCTGAGTTTTTGCTGCTAGAGCATGACATGTAACCGTGGATTGGAAATGCAACATAATTGACAAATTGATCAATAAGATGCTGAGTCATAGCCAGTGCCTATGATCAGTATAGGCAAGACATCTAGACTATTATTATGAGAGTTGAACTGCTTAGCCCACTGATGTGTGCTATCTGGTGTCTAATTGCACTCCATAAGCCAAGAGAAACTTGAACAGTGACAGCAAGAGATGAAGTCAATCTTAAGTCATCAGCTGATCAAGCTATTTACTGGATCAATTTAGGGCCAAAATCCATTATAGCTACGCGCATGTTACAGAAGGCCCCTGCGCCCTTGTCGCCGTCACCCGAAATTCGTGCAAGATACCCTTTTCTATTAAATTCTGATTTCTAGCTCAAACTTTGTGTGATCAACAAAAATCTTTTCAAATTTGTAATCCGAGTTCCTTGAGTTATTTTGCAAGGTGATTTGATATTATTTGGGAGAATTGATGCTTGTTCTATGTTTGTCAGCTGCATTCCAGAAAGCAAATATAAAAGGTGCATGCAAAACCAAGTTAAGATTTTAAGCTTTGACAACCTTAGAAACCCATTCTGACCCTTTTGGACCGGAAAGTACTGTACGTTCCGTACAGTACTTTTTGGAACGAACTGGGTTAGAACGTTTTCTTTTTTCCTTTTTGAAGGTATTAAAACAGAGCATAGTTGCACAGAAAGGCATTTCTGGGCAAAAATGTTCCCAGAAACGCGTTTCTGTATCCAGAATTGCTGAGAAAAAAAAACAAATTATATATTTATTTTACCCTAAAACTGCCCTAAACTAGACCTGAAATGCCCTAAACTGGACCCAACTGTAACCATAACACCTGGCAACCTATAAAAATGCAATGCCCTTGATCAGAGCTTTAATCTGATACCCATATTGCCCAAAAAATTCAAATCTAAAAAAAAAAATAACGTTGATGAGAAACGTTGTTCAACATTAATTTTTAAGGCTGAAACCTTAGATGAGGGCTAAAGTAACATGCAAGCAAAAGCTATTTTATTTTGCATGAGTGGTAGACTGTTGAAAAGACTAAGACATTTGCATGCACAAAGATGGCTGGTTCCCTATTAACTCAGCAAATTACATCTAGAAGTGGGGAGGGACCGTTTTTCACCGCAACACAAAAGAGAATGATTCACTTCATGTTGTGCACATTTATGTGGTTACGAGCTCATTCAGATATATATTATATAGCCGCAGTGCGTATCTGAATTGCCCAGTTTCTTTGTTTTAGATAGGCACCGTGCATGTTCTAAAAAACATGGCTTATACTTTTATTGATTTTCAGTGCAATTTCGAAGTGTTCTGTTTTTGTGGAGGCCTATAATTCCACAGTGATCAATTAATTGTGTATATAGTGTAAAATTTCAAATTTTGTATATGCAAATATGCGATAGAGCTTAAATCCATGTAAAGGCCTATTTGCATCTTAGAAATACATTGCATTTAAGACTCATAACATTTTGAAACGATGTCTTAGAGCGATATGTAGCTGTTCCCAATCGATACCTTAATCATTGGAGAATGACGCCTTAGGCCTGGGTACGTCTCTATAAGAAAGACACCATCGCCATTGTATGTACACAGATTTTCGTTGTCAATAGAGGAGAGAGAGCCAGTTTTCTACAAGCTTGTGCATTCCTTTTCTCTTACTGTTAGAGCTATACTTTTTATCAATTGAGCGAACACACTCTGAGCTTTTCTATAACTGTTCTAATACATGTCTGTCTGCGGCACTCTTTCCATCTCGTACTGAATTCCAGTGTTCTAACGTGAATTTATAGGTGACATCTCTGTAGAGACGATTCTAACTGTTTGTGTGCAGGGAATTAGTCGAAGCTGACAAGCATTCGCATAATGAGGACTTCTCTTATTTCTAAATGAGTTTATGTGCTTTGATAAAGAATACAATTGTCGATCTGTTTTGATTGCTTCTCAGTGATAAGAACTAATCTCCATGCGCTCATCAAGAGGAATCAATGCTTATTAGATTCTGTTTTGTAGAATCAATTTGCTAACCTCTGTCAGATAAATTGCTTTTTGATTATCCTGTTTCCTGGAAGATAAAGTATCTCTTACATTCTCAGACCTTGACCAAATCGTTTCATGTTCGTGTTTCTGGACGCCAATCTACTCAATATCTTTGGATAACTAGATATGTCATTGTAGTATTCTGTTCTGAATATTACATTCATCATCTATCCATTACCCTTTGTACACTTATCATCTGAAAGAGAAAATTTATCTCTCTGTTGGGAAACGATAAAACCTTTTATACTACATAATTTGTAGATTTTGTGGAAATCTATAATGAGTAGGCTACCACATAACTTGGCGCCGTTGCCGGGGAGACGAATTTTTGTCTTTCATGATTTTTAAGTGTACTAAGTCCACTGAATATTATTTATGTAATGTATGCCAAGAGACCAACCATGCACAACTATTGAGCAGAAACGTTTAGAACGAGCACAACGATTAGAAGCTTATAGAAAGGCACACGATTTGTATTTTTAGAATTTGTGAAATTCACCAATACGAACTAGATTAAGTCCTGAAGCGTTTGAAAATCCTTACAACACTTCCGTAGCACTTGTAAATTATTTTGAGTGAGAGGTTGCTAACTCATCGAATCTTCATCTTCAGAACATAGTTCTGATTCCAGTTCTGAATTTGAGTCCAAAGAAGACCCTGATCCACCATCAGAGCCAGAATTTGAACAAGAGCATGAGCCATCATCTGAATCTACATCTACACCACTGGAATACAGTTCCGAGTCATCCGATCCACCCGATCCACCACCTAACCCACCACTTGATAATATGGAGAACCCATCGCCACCCACATCTACCAAAATTAGATATGACTTCTTTAAAGGGTCATCATTTGATGATGCAGATAGCTATTTATCACAGTTCGAGTCGATTACTATAGCCAATAAGGAAAACACTGACGAGGATAAAGTTAGAATCCTACCAGGTCTTATGTGTAACCAGGCGAGAATCTGGTATAGCCAGTTGATTTTGAAAACGGTTAATACTTGGAATGCGTTGAAGGCAGTGTTTCTTAAACAGTTTAGGGAGATAGGATACTCCACTAGACTGTTAGCTCGACTTAATTCTGTGGAGAAAAAGCCGAAGGAGTCGCTCAAAAAATATACTCGAAGAGTTAAGAATTTGATAGGGAAGCTAGGGGCATAGTATTCTGTCCCCATGCAAAATGAATGGTTCTTGGGCAGATTACCCAAGAAGATGGACAGGTATTGTTGTCAGGGATTGACGAATTCGTTAGAGGATGTCATAGAATCTGCATAGAATTATGAAACTTCTAAAATTTCTAGAAGAAGAAGAAATGATAGAAAGAGTAATAAGAAGCATAAACAGAAAAGAATAGAAGAATCTGACTTGTCTATTGAGTCAGAATCAGATGAAGAAGAGTCTTATGATTCTTCACCCAATTCTTCTTCATCTAAAGAAGAAACTACCTATAGGAGATCTAAGAGTAAGAACTCAGATAGGAGAAGAAGGATGGAAAAGTCTGAAAAGATAGATCCATTAAGAAAGACTGTAGAGCTTTTAGCAAAAGAGATGGAGAACTTGAAAGTCCAGATGTCTGACATTAAAGCAAAGAGAAAGAAAAAAAAAAAATCAAACGCTAATGTTTGGTGTACGACTTGTAGTAAAGAGGGACACTCTAAAACAAATTGTCTTAATTTACAAACCAACTATATAGAGGAAGAACTATTCCTCTATCCAGTTGATAACCACGAGGAGTAGCTTATACTGCTACTTCCCCTAACCAAAAGAATCCTACATCTAAATCACGGTCTAGCCAACAGTATACCATTCTGCATAGAGGAGGGATGTGAGAAATTCAAGAAGAAGCATCATTGTATCCTGGTCAACCAAACATCCACAGATCCTCACAGATTCAGACAGTTCATGAGAGGTATACACCTGAATCATTTTGGACTTCATCAGAAGAACCAAAGAGCCTAGCCGAAGCAATTAGCTTCAAGGATGCTGTGAAGTGGCAAGAAGCTATGGAAAGTGAGTACAACTCACTTTTAACGAACCAGACCTGGACACTGGTCGACTTCCTCACTCACAAGAGAGTTATCGACAACAAGTGGATCTTCAAGAAGAAGATCAACTCTGATGGTTCCATTGCTAAATGGAAAGCATGGTTGGTGGCTAAAGGATTAACTCAAGTCCAAGGAGTGGATTATCACTCAAGTCCAAGGAGTGGATTATCAAGAAATTTTTAGTCCTGTCATCAAGATGCAGTCAATCAGGACTCTGATTACGTTAGCAGCCGCAGAAGACCTCGAAGGACACCAAATGGATGTCAAGACAACATTTCTCAATGACAACATCGAAGAGGAGCTGTATACCTTCCAACCAGAAGGATTTGAAGTCAAAGGCCAAGAGCACAAAGTGTTCAAGCTGCACAAAGCAATCTGCGGTCTGAAACAGGCCGTAAGGGCATGGGTCGATAGAATCAACTGCTATCTCATTCAATTGGGATTTGCAAACAATTCAACTGACTGTAATGTTTATTCAAAGCATATAGGCACCAATTCAGTTTACATTGCTCTTTATGTAGATGATGCATTTATTTTGTCTAATGACACTTCTCTTCTGCACACTACTAAGAGTGACCTGTCAAAGGAATTTGACATGACTAATTTAGGAGCTATCCATTTTTTGCTAGGACTTCACATTACTAGAAATAGACTTCAGAAGAAGATCTATCTTAGCCAGTAGGCATATCTAAAAGGCATTTTAGAAAAGTTTCATATGCACAGGAACACAGATCATGCTACACAATAACACAGACAGAAAACACTCTCCACAACGAGCTCATATAGCAACTGTATTTCTCAAAATGAAATTACACTGTACATATAGTTGTAGACTCAGGCAACCCATGCATGACCCAGGTTGCCATTGGCGGGACGCGTGTCCTGTCGACTTGCCTCGTGGCGAGGCCAACTTGTCCTTATCCACTAATAGGACCCACAGTACAGTAACACAGTGATTCTAACTTTAATTCTAACTCTCTCCCTTAAAGTAGAGTCACTTTTTATACAGTCATATACATAGCTTTAAAGTCAACAAACTTTAAGTACAAAAAGCTTTGATCTAAACTTATCAAACTTTTCTCCAATAAGTGGCTTAGTGAAAATATCAGCTAGTTGATCTTCTGTGCTACAATGAACAACATGAATTTCATGACTCACCAGCCTCTCACGTATGAAGTGATACTGAATCTCAATGTGTTTAGTTCTCGCATGGAACACTGGATTCTTTGCTAGCTGAATGCCACTCTGACTGTCGCTATGTAAAGTCGTGGGATTTTTCTACTTCATGCCAATTTCTTCCAAGATTTGTCTCAACCATATAGCTTCCTGTGCAGCACTACACATTGCCTTATACTCTGCTTTTGTGGTGGAAAGAGCAATTCTACTTTGCTTCTTACTAGACCAGGAAAAGCAACTACCACAAAACTGGAATATATATCCTGTGGTGGATTTACGATCATCATAGTCACCTCCCCAGTCCGTATCCACATAGCCACACAACTCAGGTAAACCATCATGCTTCCTATAAATCAAGCCATAATCTGAAGTGCCTTTCACATAACGCAAAATGCGTTTAGCTGCCTTCCAATGCATTTCTGTAGGTGCTGCCATAAAATGACTTACAATGCCAACAGCATAGCATATATCTGGTCTAGTCATGGTAAGGTAAATCAAGCTCCCTACTAACTGTCTATATAGCGTAGCATCAAATGACTGTGACTCATCAAGCTTAGAAAGCTTTTTACCTGGTTCAATAGGAGTGTTTACTGGTCTACAATCCTGTAACCTGAACCTGCGCAACAACTCTTTGACATATTTCACCTGTGTTAGACCCACTTCATGTCTTTTTTGCCACACTTCTACTCCAAGGCAGAAATGCATCAGGTTGAGATCTGTCATCTCGAATTGTTCCCCATGAGGTCTTTCTTGATCATGTCTATCATCTCTTGATTATTTCTCGTAATAATCAAGTCATCAACATAAAGAGCAATCAAAGCAACCATACCATCAAAGCATAAGACATACAGATTTGGATCAGAATGTGTTCTCACCATCCCCTTTGAACGAAAGTAGGCATCAATCCTGCTATATCATGCATGTGATGCTTATTTAAGACCATAAAGCGCTTTCTTCAAGTGACATACTTTATTTTCCTGTCCTTTCATTTCAAAGCCTTCAAGTTGATCCATGAACACTTCTTCTTCTAACTCACCATTTAGAAAAGCAGATTTCACATCCATCTGATGCAAAGGCCAACCAAAATGTGAAGCTAAACCAATAAGTAGACGTAGAGTATTCCACTTACAAATCAACGCAAAGGTCTCCTCATAGTCGATGCCTTTATTTTGTGCGTACTCTTTGATCACCAATCTTGCTTTGTGCTTTGCTATACTTCCATCTGCATGGTACTTAGTCTTGTATACCCATTTGCAACCAATGAGTTTCTTGCCAACTGGTGATTCTACTAAGTCCCATGTGCTATGCTTAGCAATTGACTCCATCTCCTCTCCCATGACCTTGACCCAAATGTCATCATCCTTCGCTTCACCATAAGTCGAAAGTTCTTTGCTTTGAATAATGCTAGATAAGAAAGCATAATTTGCTTCATACCTTTCAGGTAGTATCTTCTCTCTTGTTGATCTTTGTAGCTCCCTCTGGTTAGATGATCCTGGAAAGTCATCTATGTCGCGGCTCTCTATCAATCTCTCAATCCGCTTAGGGAGCTTTCTGTCAAGTGATCAGCTTCCTGGTGAAAATGTATCTAACAGTACATCCTTCTCCTTGTGTTTGTCACCTGCAACTTCAATCCTTCTTGCACCAAAAGGTTTGTCCCTACCTCTCCAACATGTTTCTTGAGGTTGAGTAGTAGTATCTTGAGATGTATCCTCATGTTCATCACTCGAAAGGTCAATGAAAGGATCATCATCAGGTGGTATTCTCACTATACCATCTTTCCCACTGGATGTGTCTATCTTCTCAGTATCCTCATCTTCATACATCTTGGATTCATCAAAGATAACATCACAGCTTATATGGATTTTGTTTTCGACTAGATCAAAACATCTATAGCCCTTCACACGATCATCATATCCTAGGAATATGCACTTGATAGCTTTTTCTCACTTCCTTAGGAATGTGTACAAAGGCCTTACATCCAAAGATTCGCAAGTGCTTCACCTTTGGCTTCTTCTTCATGAATGCTTCCTCAGGTGTTATCTTTGGTATGGCAATGGTAGGACTTCTATTTTGAAGATAGACTGCCGTGCTACATGCTTCTGACCAAAAATCTTTTGGTAGTTTCATCTCAGCTAGCATAGATCTGGCACTTTCCACAATCGTACGATTTTTGCGCTCAGCTACACCATTGAGTGCAGGAGTATGAGCTTGCGTAAATTATCTTTTAATCCCACCTTGATCACAAAGATCATTGAAGTCATTAGACTTGTACTTACCTCCACGATCTGATCTTAGGACTTTGATCTTTCTACCTGTCTGAATTTCGACCAATGCTTTGAAGCTCTTGAAGTTATCAAATGCATCTGATTTCTTCTTCAAGAAGTAGATCCACGTCTTACGTGACATATCATCAATAAAAGTCATGAAATATAAGGCTTTACCTAAGGACATAGTCCTCATAGGCCCGCATAAATCTGTGTGGATTAAATCCAAGATGTTCTTTGCTCTTGCAACATCCCCTTTATTGAACTTCTCTCGATGCTGCTTCCCATATACACAAGATTTGCACATCGATTTCAAGTGATCTTCTATGGTAGGCGATACCATCTCCAATTTTCTCATCAAACTGAGGCTTTTCAAGTTCAAGTGACCAAGCCTCTTATGCCACAACTCAGTTTGCAATGGAATGGACGATACAAGTCCATGTTGCCCCTTAATTGTAGCATTCAACCTATACAATTTTGTATTGGGCTCTCTTACTCCATCCGCAATAACTTTGAACTTTTGGTTCACATCCTTCACAAAGCAACGATCATGGGCGAATTCTACTTTCAACTTTTGATCAGTAATGACTCCAACAGAAAGTAGATTTTTCTTCAAACCTGGTACGTAAAGTACCTCCCTGATCATTCTGCTTTAGCCATCAGGTAGTTGGATTGAAACGGTGCCTGTCCCCTTGATCATGCACACCTCACCATTTGCTTGTGAAACAGATGTTCCATTATCCAACACCTTCAAACTATTGAGCCAATTCTTGTTACCTGTCATGTGTCTTGTGGCTCCTGAGTCAATATACCATGCTTGATCATCTTGATTAGATGACAATGCATATATGAAGATGCTAGAGTCTTCAATCTCACCCTCATCGACAAGGTTACCTGCTTGTTTTGGTTTCCCCTTGCCTTGTTCCGCCAAAAATTTGCAACATTCACTCTTCCAATGTCCCTTTTTACCACAATGGAAGCACTTGTCTTTTTTCTTAGTTTTACTGGAAGATCCCTCATCCTCCTGAGATTTGACAAATTGCTATTTAGACTTCTTCTTGCCCTTGCCCTTGCCTTGTTTTTGGCGTGTCGCAAGTGCCTGATCATCAGCATTTTGACGTCTAGCTTTCACCATTTCTCGTCGTTGCCCTTCCTGCATCAAGATTCATGTGAGCTTGTCAAAGGTTGGCAATCTTTCTCTTGATGCTATTCTGCTTACAAACATCTGATAGGATTTTGCAATGCCGCACAATGCATTGTGCACCAGCTCCACATCACGTATACGCTTGCCAATAAAATGTAGTTCATCTCTCATTGTCTTGATTCTGGTCGTGTACGTCTGAATGTGCTCTCCTTGCTCCATGCAGGCACTATTCAACTTTGACTTCAGAAACATGATTCTTGACGGATTTGACGTTTCGAACTGCTCCTTTAGCACATCCCATGCATGTTTGGGTGTAATAGCATCACAAATGTGGGTAATGATGTGATCCTTCACTGACAAATTAATGAAGGTCAAAGCTTTCCTCATCTTTTTGTTGAACACTTTGATGCCTGCTTCATTTGGCGGCCTTCTCTCATCACCTGTGACGACTTCCCACACGTCTTTCTCCATCAGTATGTTTTTCATTTTGAATTTCCACACTGCATAGTTGGAAATCCTGTCCAATTTGCTACTTTCACTCAAAATGGACTCTCCCATGTTTGCCATCGCAAAACTGCTTGAAACTTCTGTCTTAGGCTAAGAACAGTATGTCGAGGCCAACAGTGATGTTAGAAGTTGAAAATAATGACCTACACTTTTTCCCTTGACAGGCCACTCGCTGCTTTTCCACCAATTTGAAAGCCAAATCGGCGTCGCTTCCGAAATGCACTCAGTCGTCAACTCCTAACAACGTGCCCACTGGAATGGTGAAATCACTTCTGGCGTACTCCGAACACTTTCTCCGCTGCAATCACTCTGTTTTGTTGTACCGTACTTGCAGGTTTGCCCTTCGTTTGGAGGTTATAGCCTTTCGTTTGGGTCAAAACGGGCAAAGGACCCAAAAATAGGGACTTTTCTAATTTTTGAACTGTTTCTTCATAATGAAGAAACTTCACTCTTCACTTGTGAAGGGACCCCACTCAACTTTCAGTATGAAAATTTTTAATGAAGTTGAAGGCCAGAATGCACTTCACTTCTTCAAGGCCCTGTTCAAAGCCCATCCAATGGCTTATAGCAATCCAACGACCCACATGAAGCTCATCTCTACCATTGATTATCTTGTATCTGGATCCAACGCTCTTGATCTCATTTGGGCATTAAACCAAAACCCTGGAGCCACGACACACTCTAATACACTGAGTCGCCACCCTCCTTCACATCGCGCAATCTGCCTGTGGGCTCTTCTCCTCTTGCTTGCTGGCTATGGCTTCACCAAGGTTTTCTCTTGCCCTTCAAAATGCGATTCAGCACCTTCTCTGATGCGAGGCCGCCCACGGCCTTCTGTGACTCAGCTTAGCTGAGCAAGGTGCCCTCCTTCAAACTTTTACAGCTCCAAAAAGAGTTTAGAATGGAGAGAAATCTCTGATTTTGTGCTTCCAAACCCCAGACCAGGGTTTTTCACACAAATCGGTTCTTGGCTTCCAATTCACAGCGTTCTAACAGGCCTATCCTCTTCCTCTGAGGTCGCCGTACTGCTAGAAAGCTAATGCTTCAATCCCTTCATCAAACGGTATCCGATTGAATGCACACTGACTGCAAACACCGAATAGCCTGCTTCAGAATTTTAAAATTCCGTTTTCTGAGGTTCTGATTCAGCCGACAACCCTTGTCTCTAAATCCTCATACAGTCTCAAGCTCACAAAGCTTCTGTGTGCTAAACTCTCATCACCAGTGTTTCTCTTTTCGTTTTCAACCCGCCGTAGACCCCGAACTCTCAGAAGACAGTCTTCTGAAGCTCTCTTCAATGACGACATTGTACTATGTACACTCCCTGTACGGCTCTGATACCAACTTAGAATTTGCTTTGCACAGGAACACAGATCATGCTATACAGTAACACAGACAAAAAACACTCTCCACAACGAGCTCATATAGCAACTGTATTTCTCAAAATGAAATTACACTGTACATATAGTTGTTCACTCTGGCAACCCATGCATGACCCAGGTTGCCGTTGGCGGGACGCGTGTCCCGTCGACTTGCCTCGTGGTGAGGCCAACTGATCCTTATCCACTGATAGGACCCACAGTACAGTAACACAATGATTCTAACTTTAATTCTAACTCACTTTTGAATCAACTGATATGTTGTGGCATTTTAGACTTGGCCATCTTAACTACAACAGTATTCAACAAATGTCAACTCAGAGTCTAGTACAAGATCTGCCGTCAGTCAGCAAGCCAAATTCTCCATGCGAAAGCTGTATTATCAGCAAGCATGCAAGGAGTCCCTTCAGTTCAGACTCAGTTCATACATCCAAGGGCTTGCTTGACCCTGTACATAGCAACATTTGTGGCCCGATGCAGACTGCTTCCACAAGGGGAGCTCTCTATTTCCTAACCTTCATCGACGGCTTCTCTCGAAGGACTGCAACCTACTATCTGAAGAACAAATTTGAAGCATTCAAGTTCTTCATGCAGTTCAAGGCGTCTGCAGAGAACCAGACCCAGAGGAAGATCAAGGCTCTACACACATATGGAGGGGGAGAGTAACACCTCAGTCCAATGGTGTAGCTGAGCAGAAGAACATGTTGCCCATGCTGCTCATCCAAAGAAATTCAAGGCAAAAGCAATTACTATAGCTGCCTATTTGTAGAATCGATCCATCACCAAAGCCCTGAATGGCAAGACACCTTATGAGGTGTGGACAGGATCAAAACCATCACTCAAACATATTCGAGTGTTTGGATGCATCGCTTTCGCTCAGATTCCGGAGGATCTAACAAGAAAGCTAGATGACAAGAGCAGGAAAATGATTTTCATCGGCTATTCCCCAAATTACAAGGCATACAAGCCTACAATTTGGATATCGAGAAGGCATTTACCAGTAGAGATGTCATTTTAGTGGAAGACCAATTCATCGACCACCAAGGAAAAGCTACTGATAATTTTGACTCACGGATTGAACAACCAGTCAATTCCCGATCCAGAGAGTCAACTGCAGAATCTCGACGCTGACTCAGACAATGAGTCAGAACCTCAACGAGTCAACCTACATCAGAGGACTGAAGTTCAACCCAGAAGGTCGAACAGGTCCAGACATCCTGCTACTTCGTGTAGGAACAAAACGCAATTGTTAAGGCGATGTCTACTCTTGATGCTAGAAAGTAGCAATGGACACCGAATTCGATTCTCATATGGAGAATCAAACATGGACACTCGCTGAGCTGCCAAAGGACCAGAAACCAATTCCATGCAAATGAATATTCAAGACAAAGTACGATGCTGAAGGAAGTACAAGGCTAGACTAGTCGCCAAAGGCTTTTTCCAGATTCCAGATTTGGATTATTCAGAAACCTTCAGCCCAATCATCAAACATGTGTCGATCCGCCTACTCCTCTCCTTTGCAGACGCGATAGACCTTGAAGTCCACCAAATGGATGTCCAGACCGCTTTCCTCAATGGAACCATCGAAGAGAAAATCTACATGACGCAGCCAGAGGGATACAAACTCAATGGCAAGCAACAACATCTTGTTTGCAAAATCCACAAGGCACTCTATGGGCTGAAATAGTCACCCAGAGCCTGGTTCCATAATATCAACACACCAAATTCAACGAGATCAACCCAGCAGACTGATCTTTATCAGTCAGCAACGATATCTCAACAACGTGCTGGAAAAGTATGGAATGGCCAATTGCAAACCAAGTCACTTTCCACTTGACCCTGGACTAAAGTTATCAAAGGGACAGTCTCCTCAAACTAAGACAAAAAAGGAGGAGATAAAGTGCTACCCGTTTCAATCCATCATCTGAATCAACTGATATGTTGTGGCATTTCAGACTTGGCCATCTTAACTATAGCAATATTCAACAAATGTCAGCTCAGAGTCTAGTACAAGATCTGTCGTCAGTCAGCAAGCCAACTTCTCCATGTGAAAGCTGTATTATCAACAAGCATGCAAGGTGTCCCTTCAGCTTAGACTCAGTTCATACATCCAAGGGCTTGCTTGACCTTGTACATAGCGACATTTGTGGCCCGATGCAGACTGCTTCCACAGGGGGAGCTCTCTATTTTCTAACCTTCATCGACGACTTCTCTCGAAGGACTGCAACCTACTAATTGAAGAACAAATTCGAAGCATTCAAGTTCTTCATGTAGTTCAAGGCGTCTGCAGAGGACCAGACCCAGAGAAAGATCAAGGCTCTATGTAGAGATGGAGGAGGAGAGTACATCTCCAAAGAATTCAAGGCATTCTGCAAGGCCAACGGGATACTTCAACAATATACAACCAACTACTCACCTCAGTCCAATGGTGTAGCTGAGCGGAAGAACCGAACACTCATCGAAAGTGCCAAGAGTATGTTGGCCCATGCCTCTCTTCCAAAGAGATTCTAGACAGAAGCTGTTACTACAGCCGCCTATTTGCAGAATCGATCCAAGCCTTGAATGTGTAGTAACAGCCGCCTATTTGCAGAATCGATCCATCACCAAAGCCCTGAATGGCAGGACACCTTATGAGGTGTGGACATGATCAAAACCATCATTCAAACATATTCGAGTATTTGGATGCATCGCTTTCGCTCAGATCCCTGAGGATCTAACAAGATAGCTAGATGACAAGAGCAAAAAAACGATTTTCATCGGCTATTCCCCAAATCACAAGGCATACAAGCTCTACAATTTGGATATCGAGAAGGCATTCACCAGTAGAGATGTCATTTTCGTGGAAGACCAGTTCATCAACCACAAAGAAAAAGCTGTTGATAATTTTGACTCACGGATCGAACAACCAGTCAATTTTGATCCAGAGAGTCAACTGCAGAAACTCGTCGCTGACTCAGACGATGAGTCAAAACCTCAACGAGTCAACCCACATCAGAGGATTGAAGTTCAACTCAGAAGATCGAACAGGTCCATACAACCTCCATCCAAATTTATGGATGATCCGGCCTGCTACTTCGTGCAGGAACCAAACACAGTTGTTGAGGTGATGTCTACTCCTGATGTTGACCAGTGGAAAGCAGCAATGGACACCGAATTTGATTCTCTTATGGAGAATCAAACATGGACACTCACTGAGCTGCCAAAGGACCGGAAACCAATTCCATACAAATGGATATTCAAGGCAAAGTACGACGCTGAAGGAACACTAAATTGTTACAAGTCTAGGCTAGTCACCAAAGGCTTTTCCCCTATTCTAGATCTGGATTATTCAGAAACCTTCAACCTAGTCGTCAGACATGCATCGATCCGCCTACTCCTCTCCTTTGCAGCCGTGACAAACCTTGAAGTCCATGGACCAAATGTTTTCCTCAATAGAACCATCGAAGAGGAAATCTGCATGACGCAGCCAGAGGGATACGAACTCAACGGCAAGCAACAACATCTTGTTTGCAAAATCCACAAGGCACTCTACAGGCTAAAACAGTCACCCAGAGCTTGGTTCCAGAAGATCAACGCATTTTCGATAGAGAATGGTTTCATTCCAAACTCTAGTGAATTCAAGATGGTAGATACAGGACTCTTAAGTTCATACTTGGAATAGAAGTTTCTAGAGGTAGTGAGATGTTGACACCAGAAAATCAACTTTTATATTTGTATTTCTATACAACCAAGGCCCAATCTCATGGAACAGTCGGAAGCAGGCCTCAGTTGCATTATCATCAACGGAATCCGAATACATAGCTGCCACAAATGCAACCAAAGAGGTGAAGGCAACTGCTTGCAGACCTCAACCTTGCACAAACACTTCCTACAACAATCTATTGTGACAATCAAAGCACAATAGCGCTGTCTCTCAATCCGATATTTCACTCTCGAAGCAAACATATAGAAATCAAGTATCATTACCTTAGAGAGAAAGTGCACAGCAAGGAGGTAGACTTAGTTTTCTGTAGAACAAACTACATGGCAGCAGATTACTTCACAAAGAGGAGCAACATCTCGGATTTAACGATATGTTAAATCTGAAGATCAAAGTTTTTCAGGATCCACGTTAAGAGGGAGTGTTAGATTTCTTATGCTCAGTCTTAAACAAATCGTTCAAGTAATGAGCATCCTAAAAACTGGAGGCCGACTACATGTTTTTGGACCTTCACATTTTTTTCCTTTGAGATTTTTTTGCCTTAACCATTTTTAAGGCACCTTCGCCCTTTTTTTGCCTTTTTCTTCCCTTTGCAAAAACGGAAACATCATAGCCAGAATGCCTTACAAACCCATTTTTAAGGCACCTTCATCTTTTTTGCCTTTTTCACCTCTTCGGGAAAAAGGAGACACACAGGCCATAATGACTTAGAATCAATTTTAAGACACCTTCATCTTTTTTGCCTTTTTTGCCCCTTCGGGAAAAAGGAGACACAGTAGCCAGAATGCCTTAGAAACCATTTTTAAGACACCTTCATCTTTTTCTTTTTTTTTGCCCCTTCACAAAAAAGGAGACACACAGGCTAGAATGACTTAGAATCAATTTCAAGGAACCTTCGCCTTTTTTGCCTTTTTCCCTGCCTTCGCTCTAAGGATACCTTCGGGATTTACATGCCTTCAGTCTAAGGGCACCTTCGAGTTTTTCGGCTTTTTCACGTTTTGCTACATTGGCTGACCGACGTCGCCAACTTATCGCAACCCAAAAATAGCTGGACAACCAAATATCCCAAATGCGGTTGGCGGTTACCAACTTTGTACATATGCAAAGACTGGCATAAATAGCATTAAAGGCTTGTAAGATATTTTTTCCTTGACACTTGTAAATCTATATATATTAGCTGATTTAAGCTATGTAAGTGTTAATTGAATTTTTCTTTCAATCAAAGTTTTTATTTGTCGCCAGCATTATCACGCTTAGCAAGCTAAAGTTATTACTTCAAGCTATTGTACTCACTGTTAATATCTATTAGAGTGCAATTTTTGTCTCACTACTGCATCATTCATTTGTGCTGATTCCAATTCAATGATATGATCTACAAATTTAGTCGGTGGTTCGCCTTTAGGTAATTGCTCAGCAAACACATCCAAAAATTTACCCAAGATCTTCTTGATCCTTGGACCTTTCACCTCTTTTTTCACCTTGGACAAAGCTTTAGTCTTCACCTCTTTAACTTGTCCTTCGGCTTCTTTTATCTTTAGCACAAACATTTCCACATTCATTTTAGACAGACGTTGAGCCTTCTCTATAGAAGTTAGTTGTAAGGTTGAATGCTGCTGTATGGATTGAACGTCACTATGTGGCTCATATTGGTGTTTTCATTGCCTAAAGCTCATCACTCCTTGATCAAAGTTGATTGTCACATTTCCCAAAGTTTTAAACCATTCCACTCCTAGTATACCATTAATTGGAACCAACTCCAAAGCTTGTTCTAAGAGTGTAATCTCTGATTTGCAAATTAACCATAGGAGTGATGTTGTTATAAGGAATGGTTACTCCATTTGTGATCTGAACTTTCATCTTACTAAAAGAATCCAAAAGATGCACCACAACTCCGAAGCGACCGACTATTAAAGAAGTTGTGTGTGCTACCACTATTTATTAAGCAAAACAGTTTTTTTTTGTTGACTAATGCTTGAACATGGAAGGTTTTATTTGAGTGGGATCCATTGAAAGCATTTAAAGATATGCCCAACAACTCATTCCACACAAGTAAGGCCAAGATGCCGCGTGGAAATACACTCCTAATGTAGGTTAGGTCAATTCAAGAGAGTTGGTCATGTCTTGGTGGTCATCCCTACATTATAGGACCTACACCTTGATTTGTGATGAGATTTTGACCAACTAGCTATCTACCAAGCATGACTCTAGGAAATAGAATAGAGTTTTATTTTAGGACAAAAATAGTGAGTTAACTTTCTTATTACATGCTGGAAATTCACCTAACTTTACAAAGGAACTCACTTTTGCTATGTATTCCAAGATCCATAGTGATAAGATAGATTGTATTTGAAGCTCATTGGCAATCTCGAGCTAGTTCACTATGTACATTGAATTTTTGTGATCCAAATCAAACCAACTTGATTTCTACTTCAAACTTTGTCTACAGGCCGCACAGCAGGCTGCTCTTCACACATGCCAACTCGGATTTCAGTCTATGATCAATGCTTTGATTGATATTGCTTGTTATTTGTCAAATTGTCAATCTAGATCAACTTTTTGATGACTAGTTTTTTTATAGATTGTCAAGCAAGCATTCAATCACTCTCCATTTTTAGCAAGTATTGGAGCTAAAAACTAGTATTGAGAGGGTGAGCTAGACTCTACATTTTGGTGAGGGGATTTGATTTCCAACTTGGCGAAGATCTACATCTGTACTGTCCACATGTGTGGGCACCTCTGAACTTTCATTTATTGCATGATATTCATTTAATCCATAAAAAATCAATTTGTGAGTTCTTGATGAGAATTTTGGTGATCTAATTAATCTAGGCTGAAATCAAGACCTTTTCAAATGATTTACAGGTCTTGAAAGTACATCAAGAAGAGTGATGGAGATTGAGTCATTTTTTTAAGTTGTTACTCAGAATAAGGGATGGTGTTCCGATAAGAATTTTGAAAAGGGTAATGACAAATAGTTTTTAACTCTACTTTAAAACTAGTCCTGATGTAATTGTCTACTTTAGTCGTACTTATGTAATTGTTGACTTTTGAGCACTGATTATACATTGTTAGAGCTGAAACAATGTACGACTTTTTACTCATGATATGGACAAAATTAGAGTCACCTAACTTGGCAATGACTACTTGTTGCGACATGGATAACAACTAAGAATATGTGTAGACACTTGTAGTTCCCACAATAATGTCCTTGTTCTAACACAATTGTTGTTGTGGATGGATGCAGGTGAGCATATTCTCCTCAACTTAGCTTTTGTTGGTTGTTAGGTTTGGTCAATATGATATCTTTGACTGTGATGACTCTATACAAATTCGATTTACTTTAAGATTCGTATGCTTGGTATTGTAGTGATAATGTGCAATTTTGTGTAGATTTGTAGATTTGTTGTGTGTGTGTGTGTGTGTGTGTGTGTGTGTGTGTGTGTGTGTGTGTGTGTGTGTGTGTGTGTGTGTGTGTGTGTGTGTGTGTGTGTGTGTGTGAACAATGTGTGACCTTATTTATTGGCAACAAATTATAACACTTGAAAATGGAGTTGAAGACAGACTTTGATTCTCCACAATGGAACCATTATGTGTCACATTACTTTGGAAAAAGGACATAAACTGAGAAGACAATAATAGCTTTTGCAACATAGCCATTTCTTGTGGACTAAAATTTTCCATTCTCAAAAGTGGAATATTATCTGCATAAATTGGATAGGAAAAAAATGTCAAAACATATCTATAAAATGAAAATTTTCACAACAATATAGCATCTTGACTCAATCTACTTTTTAAAACAAAACAAATTATGTATACTCCATCTCTGGCTTCCATGTCTCTCATTTTTAATCCAATCCACTATTATATATTTGTTCTCTCTGTCAACATCTCTAACTACTGCATGTCGAAAATCTTTCAGTCCTGTTTCTACTAAAACAATGTCTTGTTCCTCAAGCCATGGAGGAACACAACCTGGATAGCCATATGCCAATAACCTCTTTCGTATAGTCAAATCTTTTACTTCATACGCAATACATTCAAAGCCATGATAAAAGGGAATGAACTTATGTAAGAGACGTGTGATTGGCCTTATGGAACTCCAATCATATCGAGCATATGTGCTTTGAATAACACTCATGCCTGTTATATCATCAATCTTTAGTTGCTCTTCGTTGTTTATGACCACAATACATTGATTGAAGTACTTGGTGCCGAAAAAAATCATGTGATCTCCATCATTTTGCATAGCAAACAGTGACGTGATCTAAGCTTTCCAGTGACCAACATTAGTGACGGAGTTGGTGTCATCGGTTTCAACAATCACATAATCTCCTATTGCATAGATATCACCAGCAAAAAACACTTTATTGTAAGCAGTTACACGTTCAAAGCAGCCATTATCTCTGTCAATTCCCTAGAAGTTTTCGGCATATTGGATTTCCTCAGTTGTAGGCATCCTATAGTTTTTTCTTTTTCTAGTTATAGCTAGATCCTTCTTACATATTATCTCCTCACATGAAAACCCACAACTATGCATCATATATGCTTTCCAAATTTCATTTGCCTTTCACAGATGACACATCTAGAATTCCATGCTTGTGGAAAGGAAGACGCTCCAAATCTTTTCGTATTTGTATTTTATAACCATCTGGCAAAACAAGATCTGTATACTCTCTCTTATCTCATTCATGCTTATACATGGTTCTCTTGGGTTCTACTATCCATTGGTGTAGTATACTTGTGATATCTTGCAATTCTATGTGTAGAATGCTTATTAAATGCTATTTTTTGATCCACACGTGTGAAGTACAGTAGCTAGCTGTTTGTGTACAAACAACAGCTTTTTTTATGTTTTGATTGAAGTTTGATCATAATATCTACTAGAGTTTGCATCTCATTCATAGAGTAAATGCTGATTTTTCTATATTGGCAAGGTTGGTGATTTGCTTGTCTATCTAACCCAAGATCAAGGGAACATTTTGGATCTTAATGATCTGAGATCTTTCACCTATTATAAGCGCTATTGTGCTTCAGATTATGAAGGAAGCAATCACATCTATCAATGATTTGGAAAATATATCAATGCTAGAGCATGCTAGATTGGATTCTACACCAAAATTGAGTTTCTTGCATATGTAGATTGGATCTTTTGTAGATCAAAGCTCTATTTAGGTTTATGATATTGATCAATTCTGATTTCACACATCACACACTGAATCTAGCCGAGTTTTAGAGCATTGTAAAAGCCTAAGTGGTGGCTACAAGATTGCATATCAAGTTATTGGCAATTGCACATATTTTGAAATAATCAATTTTTTGTGATTTTGTCAAAACCCTAATTTTGATTGGATATCTATATTGTGAACTTCATTTGAGTGTGTTTCAATCTTAGGAAGTGGCAAGAGTCATTAGATTGAGGATAGATCAAAGGTTGATCAAGATTTCACTATTCTATGCATTGATTTGCTTGGTATAAGTGCTAGAAGAGAATTCAGAAGTTTCATATATTGGTGATTTACTTTGAAAACATTTCTTGTTGTTCAAAGGAGTGCTTTGTGCATTGAAATAGGTTGAAAGAGAGGATCAAGTTATTGCTACATGGCTACATTAAGTGGAGTCATGTTGGAAGCCAATGATAGGCTTACCTCAAGTAGCTATTCATTGTGGAAAGTGAGGATGGAATCACTTCTTGAGATGAATGATGTTTTGGATATTTTTGTAGTTTTGGAGGAGAGGCCAACAACACAACAAGATCAGATGAGGTATGACAAGAGGGCCAAAAGGGCTCTACACATGATAAAGATGAATGTTACTAATGAGCTTCTCAAAAATGTTGGTAAGAGTACTTCATCAAAGGATGCTTGGGATTCATTGAAGAAGCTTTATGAATACAAGTCTACTTCTAGAGTGTTGACTCCAAGAAAGCAAATCTTTTCTTGTTTGCAAAAGAATGTAGAAAGTCCAAATATGTTTATTTTGAGAGTGAAAGCATTGAATGATGAGTCAGCTTGCGATAATGAGAGCATTAAGGAAGGAGAACTTGTTCAAGTTATTCTTAATGGATTGTTGGATGATCATGCTAACATTGTTCAAAGTCTTGCCATTCAAAAGACTTTTCCAAGTTTGATTGATCTTCAAGATATCTTGATCAATGAAGAATATAGGATTCAAGGAAGAGGTGGATCTTCATCAACATCTCAAGTCGGAGAGGAGGCAATGTTCATCAAAGGCAAATTCAAGGGCAAAAGAAAAAGTAACTGGTCTAAAGGGCAAGATCAAGGGGATGCTTTTTCAAATGGAAAAAATAAAGATAGATCAAAGCTCAAGTGCTTCTATTGTGGCATCAAAGGACACTTTGCAAGTGAGTGCTACAAGAAGGAAAGACATCAAGGAGACAAGCAAGGTAATCTTACTCTTGATGAAGATGGTTTGGATGTTCAAAATGTGAAAAATGCAAAAATAAGCTTGGTAGAGGCCAAAAATCTTGTATATAGATAAACACACATGTGTGAAGCTTGTTCCCATGTGTGAAAATAGTGTACTTGTCATGTACCATAATCATATAGGTTGTACATATGATTTAATTCAAGTTCTAGTGGCTAAAAAGGCCAAAAACTAGTTTTCTAGACATATGACACATGGCATCAATCTATTGATTGCATGAGCCACATCCTTTGGTTAGGTGTCATATCACATGTGTAGAGGACATCTCACATGTGTGGAATAAGCTGAAGTAGGCAAATTTTGACTTCTAGAAGATTTCCAAGTAGATCTCCATATAGAGGGAAAATGGACCAAAAATGCTCAAAATAGAAGGTTTTGTCCAAGTGTTAGTTTTGGATGATGAATCATCATATGACAAAGCACGTTCACACATGTGGGATCAAAGGGATGATCAGTACCACGAGCTCCCACTTATTGTATATATAGAGCCACATTTGGCCATAATCATTGTGAGACACCAATCTTGGTTTTGGAAGCAATTTTGAGTGATTATCTCCATTTGTCTACATTTGTTTTGATTGTTTTGAGGTGCTATCAATGTGTACTTGATTTTTAGGTTGGAGTCCGTGCTCAGACAGGTTTTCACATGTGGGAAACCAGAAAGTACACCTACCTTTAATTAATGATTGTTCTTGTTAGGATTTTGTGTCTAGAATTGATCTAGATTGATCTTAATCTCAAGTAGATTGATAGATCAAGTAATCTGACAACCAATCCCTCTTGAGGATCAGATTAGGATCCACTCTTGGTCCTTTTTGTACTTTTTCCACATGGTATCAGAGCCTAGTACAAGAGGTTTTGTTGAAATTGATAGGGTTAATCCTGCCAAAATTAGCAATTTTTTGGAAAACTAGTCAAATTTTGTGTAGCGAGTTGGATTTGATAGCTATCCTCAAAAATTTTGGTCCAGATCTTGTTTTGGGATGTAGGAACCCTTTTCACACGTGTGAGGCCGTACAGATCTGGTTTTGACTGAGAAATTTTAAAATTTTGTAGAATTTGACTCACACACCCAATTTGAAAGATTTTTAGTGCAAAATCAAGCATTTTCTATAGAGAATCTAATCCCTTGATTATTCTTGGATTAGATCAGCCAAAAAATCAAAAGTTAAGCTTGAATTAGGAGCATTAAATGATTTTCTCTGATTTTCTTGAGTGCATGTTGAAGTTGAAAGAGATTTTGCCAAAAATCATAGATTAAGGAGTGATATGCAAGGTGAGAGGTTGAAATCCATTGTACCATCACTATAGATCTGTTCAAGAGTGATAGGGTCAAGTTTAAAAGCATCAATTTGCTAGAAAACGTCCTTGGATCTGTCCTCCAAGTGAAACCTTTGAGAGTTTCTAGTGCATATAGAGCATCTATGCAAATCTTTTGTAGAATTTGACATAGATTAGCTTCAATTAAAAGTTCTAGAAAAGAGATTGAGATCCAAGTCACATTATTCAATACCACTCAATTTGTTTGAGTATTTGTGAGGTTTGAAAAGAGTCATTAAGGAGTCTATGGCAAATGTGTAGAGAGAGATCCAATTTTCTAAGAGTTCCTTCCTTTGTAGAAGGCAAGATCTAGAAGCTCATTTTGTGTTGTTATTGGTGGAGAATTTGTATTCTCCTAGGTGATCAAATCTCTCTAAGTGGCATTAGCTCTTTGAAGCACAATATCTTATTGAGAAAAATCACAACTTTTGATTTTGAATTTCATTCCAAGTCTTAAGAGGTAGAGTAATTGGAGGAATCCAATAGGGGTGATTGAATCAATTTATTGAGCAAAAATTGACATAGTATGTACGAAACTCAAATTAGTTCTATTCAACTTTCTTTGTGAGAGTGTGAGGGTCAATATGAGATCCCATTGGATGTCTAGAATGAGGAGGAGTCCATATTTGAGTATTCATGATGGTTGAGATCTTTGTGAATCTCTAGTTGTCTAATTTTTTAAGCTTTGTGAATAATTGGTGGTATAGTTTGTTGTCAAATCAAATCAAATTCATTCTAAATCTCAAGTGTGAGATTATTTGGGTCAAGAGTGAGTCCAAAAGAAGTGATTAAGTTTGATTTTCATGTATTTGAAACAAAACCCATCTTTTGTTCAAGAATCTCAAGTGTTGAGAGAACTAGTCAAGTGAAAAGGAAAATCTAGGTGTCAAATCTTTTTCATATCCATTTCCTTTCAAAAGAAAGAGTCATTAGTATTTGATGAGTCCAATAGGAGATTGGATCTGATTTCTTTAGTGATTTGATTCAAAGATTGTATGCTTTTGTCTTAGTGATCAAAGCAAAGTTTCCAAGTGACTAGTCATTAGTGTGAAGATTGATTCTTAGGTTTGTGAGTTAGATCTTTTGTAGATCCTTCTAGATTGTTGAAGATGTTCAAATCTAGTCTCTTGAGAGTCACAAATTATATTTGTAGAATCATATCACAGGTTTTAACTCACATAGCATCAATAGGTGGCATCCTATTTAAGGAAAGAAAGGATCCTAAGTGCAACCTTTGTGGCAAGGAAGGATATTTTTCCTCAAGATGCTACAAAAAGAAGACCAATCCATCCAAGAAGAACCAAATCAAGGGGGCCGAGGAGAAGGATGGAGCTTCAAGTTCGAAATGCAAATACAAGAAGGACAAGTCCAAGGAAAGGTGTTTCCTTTGTGGAAAGGTGAATGAGGCTTGGAGTCTCACAAGGACTTGCAAGATTTCTTCAAGAGTCCATCACAACACATGTCAAATCTTTTGAAATTTTTCATTTGGAAGTGCATTGTTTGGTTCAAGATGCAAAGATAGATGTCACTTTCATGAAAGTAACTTGGATTTATTTTATGTCCTTGGAAAGTATTTTGCTTGGAACTTTAGATAAGTTCAAACTTATTGTTATGATCCAAGAGAAATCAATCAAGAGTAAGGAGCAGCAATCACAAAATGAAAATAGTTTCATTTAGGCTATCATGTCAACTTATGAAGAACCATTTTGCTTTGAAGAGATTTTTGTATCTCAAAGGTGGATTAAGGCAATATTAGTTGAGTGTGATGCCTTAAAAGATAGCAAAATATGTTTTCCTTGTAAGCTTACATTAGTGATGAAGTCAAGGAAATGGAAATATCTTCATAATGTTGGATCTTTTGGTCTCAATAAGATCATGAATGATGTGTTCATTCATAAAGATGAAAATTGTAAGTTTTCAATTCTAAAGGCAAGTTGTAAACTTCTTATGAGAATAAGTGAAGCATCCAAAGTGGACACTTATATCCATAAGCAAGTAGTTAGCCTTATTGAGATGGAAATACCTTTTGATTTCAATATTGGAAAAATCATGCCAAGTTGTGGTGATTTTTGGACTTATGTTTTTAGCATAAGTAATCTTGATAATCATAGGAAGTGCATATTGAATGGTCATACTTGTTGTGATCATTATGAGACGTGGAGGTCTCGGATTTCCATCAAAAAGGATCACCATGAAGAGGATCTTAAGGAGTCATCTCAAGGTTCAAATGTGCCAAGGATCGAGGAGGAGAATCCTTCTCAAGGTTCAAGTGTGCCAAGGATTGAGGAGGAGAGCCCTTCTCAAATTGTGATTCCAAAAAGAAACTCAAGAAATATGGTTGAGTCCATGTGGCTCACATTTCAAGGGAAAGAGGAGCATATCTCATGTGGTATACATCTCATACTTACTTCTCTTATTTCATTTGATAAATCAAATTGCTTTAGTGAGATCATTGCATCTCAAAATTGGAGTAAAGCCATACTAGTTGAGTATGAAGTCTCTCTTGAGAACATAGATGATGTTCTTAAAAGGTTGAAATTGATTTTAAATCAATTAGAAAGCAAATGGTTATTTCATCAAATGTATGCTCTTAAGTCATGTAAGAGCAAAAGTGATTTGTTCACTCATAGTTTGAAGATTTGCATTGAGGCAAATTGTAAACTCTTTATGAGAGTAAGTGAATCATCTTCTAGAAACACTTATCTCTGTAATGAGTTATTTAGCCTCATTGGATCTGATATTAGCATGGTAAACAAGCATGAAAGTATGATGCAAACACTTTGTTATTATAGCATGCCTAGTCTTGCCAATTTGGATGAGTCTAATTCTCTAGATCATGGTAACATGATGTTACATCTTTGTGATCCTAATAAATCAATAAGAAATCTTTATTTTCTCATGAAGTAGCATGCACATGAAGAAGGAGCAAGCCTCAAGGTCAAGCACCTACATGAAAATTGGAAGGAAGAGGTGCTAGGATGGTGCAAAGCTCTCAAGCTCATCAAAGATGTCAACATCAAAGAAGCACTATCATGGATATGGTGATTTCAGATCAACATCAAAGCTCATTGGCTGATCTTCACACCTTTTGAACCAGCAAAAACCAATTCACCCCATGGAGTCAAGTTCAAGATCATCATGTCTTCCATCAAGTTAGATTTTTGAGGAGTGTGAAAAATGCAAACATAAGCTTGGTAGAGGCCAAAAATCTTGTATATAGATAAACACACATGTGTGGAGCATGTTCCCACGTGTGAAAATAGTGTACTTGTCATGTACCATAATCATATAGGTTGTACATATTATTTAATTCAAGTTCTAGTGGCTAAAAAGGCCAAAAACTAGTTTTCTAGACATATGACACATGGCATCAATCTATTAATTGCATGAGCCACATCCTTTCATAAGGTGTCATATCACATGTGTAGAGGACAGCTCACATGTGTGGAATAAGCTGAAGTAGGCAAATTTTGACTTCTAGAAGATTTCCAAGTAGATCTCCATATAGAAGGAAAATGGACCAAAAATGCTCAAAATAGAAGGTTTTGTCCAAGTCTCTCCATTTGTCTACATTTGTTTTGATTGTTTTGAGGTGCTATCAATGTGTACTTGATTTTCAGGTTGGATTCCGTACTCAGACAGGGTTTCACACGTGGGAAACCAGAAAGTACGCCTACCTTCAATTAATGATTGTTCTTGTTAGGATTTTGTGTCTAGAATTGATCTAGATTGATCTTAATCTCAAGAAGATTGATAGATCAAGTAATCTGACAACCAATCCCTCTTGAGGATCAGATTAGGATCCACTCTTGGTCCTTTTTGTACTTTTTTCACACAAAACACAAATGATGATGATTTTGTGATGTCTTCATGTATGCTTGCTAATGATGGAGATCTAGATCCATGGTGGATTGATAGTGGAGCAAGTTCACACATGACTTTTCACAAAGAGTACTTCACCTCTTTGTTGGCATATGGAAATGACAAGAGGGTAATCTACACGACCAATGATGGTGAGTGTGCAATCAAAGGGATTGGCACATTTCCTATTTCTCTCTCTACAAGTAGAAATGTTCATTTGGAGGATGTTTTGT
This sequence comes from Diphasiastrum complanatum, assembly GCA_029204225.1. Classification (NCBI taxonomy): domain Eukaryota; kingdom Viridiplantae; phylum Streptophyta; class Lycopodiopsida; order Lycopodiales; family Lycopodiaceae; genus Diphasiastrum; species Diphasiastrum complanatum. Next base: position 75,298,735 of record CM055096.1, on the reverse strand, counting down.
TCATTCCATCTATTACCAAGAATTTGCTTAGTGTGAGTCAATTGCTAAGCAAATCCCTCAAAGTTGAGGATGCTTGTATGATCAAAAGGAAGGATATCTTGATTGAAAAAGGTAAAAGACAAGGGAAGTTGTTCAAACTAGTCGCTTGTGTTATTGCTAACCAAGTTGGATGTGTTGCAAGTGAGCAAATACCTATTCAACAGGTTTGGCATTAGAGGATGGGACACCTCAACTTCAAGTCATTGGGGGTAATGGCTAGAAAGCAAGTTTTGATTGGTCTTCCAAGTTCCTTAAAAAGTATCAATCATGTTTGTGAGTCTTGTGCTTTTTCAAATTCACGTAGGCTACCTTATACTAGATCTACCTCTAGAGTGACTTTAATGTTCAAGTGGAAGATCAAGCAATTGATCTCAAAGGGCTTCAACAAGTCTGAAGAGAAGTTGGCAATCTGGAACTAGTCAAAAGCATCAAAGGAGAGTCAATTGGCAAAGATGTTATGGATATGTTTTTGCAGGTTATTGAAGACTCAAGTAAGGTCAAAGGACCAACTAGGAAGTGTTGTTCAAGTTTAATTTACGTGTTTAGTCTCATGTTTGAGCAATTTCATGTGGATGTGTGCAAATTGTCAAGATATGGTAAAACTAGCTACATTGGTGAGCATCATTTAGCATTCTTGGCTGGTTTTGCTGATGGAAATGAAGCTATTGGAGGTTTATTATATCACTCGTTCATGATCAAGTCATCAAACAATGATGGCATCTTGTCGCAAGATGGAGATGGAGGCTCATTCAAGGGGTTTATAGTGGAGACATATCAAGAAAGGACCAAGAGAGAGGATACAAGCAAGCAAATGGTTATCACTCACATTTATTGTTTGGTTGCTGTAATTTTCCAGAGAGTTCAAAGTTTATAATGTGAAGTATTGAAAAAGATTATCTATGTAAGATATAGGGGTCTTATGTTTTCTATATCAAGCATCTAGGTGTAGGATGTTGATAGGAACAAATTTGGCATAGATGGCAAATTATGCATTTCCACTTGTAATGCCACTATTGAGCCAAAATAGAGTAAGATGCTAAACTCGTGCCAATTAGAGTGTAGACAAGTGTAATACTTTTGTTTGATGAATTCTAAGAGGTCCAATAGGATTCAGTTGGATCCTATTGTGAGTGTGTAGCAACATTTATTGTTCATCATTTGAGTTTTCTTCACTTCAAATGTCTTCAATGGGTTCATCCTTGTTGGAACCAAGTGAAATATTGTCCACTTCAAACTACTCAATTTGGAAAATGAGGATGGATTCCATCTTGATCCTTCAAGACGTGATGGACATAGTTCTTGGCCTTGAAGAAGAACCACAAGTTCTTCAAGAGGTTCAAAAATACAAAAAGAGAGCTAGGATGGCTCTCCACTACATTAAGATGAATGTCTCTAATGAGATATTGAGGGAGATAGGTACTTGTACAACAGCCAAAGAAGCGTGGGATTGTCTCAAGACTATCTATGAGGCTAAGAATACCTCTAGGCTTCTCACTCTTAGGAATCAAATCTTTCAAAGTAGCCAAAAGAGTGATGAGAGTGCATCTAGTTACGTTTTGAGAGTAAAAGATATTCATAGAGAACTTGCTTGTATTGGTGATTCCATCAATCAAAATGAGCTAGTCCAAGTCATTTTCAATGGCTTGAGAAGTGAATTTGATAACCTTGTCCAATCCTATTCCATTAAGGAGGAGCTACCAAGTTTGGAGGCTCTCCAAAATGTGCTAATTTCATAAGAATCAAGACTAAAGTACAAGCTCTTGAGGATGGACAAGCTTTCTCTCACTCATAATGATGGCAAAGCTCTCTTTGCCAAGGATAAGCATAAAGCGAGGAGCAAGAACCAATAGCAACAATCCTCAAGCAAGGACAAAGTCAAATCCAAAGACAAAGATGAGGAGGAAGATGATTCCTCTAATGCTTCATCATCCAAGAAGAAGAAGAAGATCAAGTGCTTTTATTGTGGCAAGAAAGGCCATTATGCCACCAATTGCTTCAAGAAGAAGAATCAACTCAAGCAAGCCAACATTACCAATGAGAAGAAAGACACTATTGCAAGTGATGGAGAGGGATCTCTTATGGTCTCTAGTTTCTCATCTACTCCTTTCGAGAAGGACGGCCTATGGTATATTGATAGTGGAGCCTCTTCACATATGTGTACTTCCAAGGACTCTTTCTCTTCTACTGCACCTTATGATGGAGTCAAGAAATCAATATACATTGCAAATGATTTTGAATGTCCTATTGAAGGCATAGGAAACATTCCCTTGAAGCTTGCATCCTCTAAAGTTCTTTCTCTCTCTAAAGTTCTTTATGTACCTAAACTTACTAAGAATCTTATTACTGTTGGCCAATTGCTTGATAATGGCCTTGATGTGTAATTCAATGTTGATAATTGCACTATCGAGAAGAATGATGAGATACTTGCATTAGGATCTAGATTTGGAGGCATCTATAAATTAGATCCAAATGAGTATGTGAATGCTTGTAATGTCGCTCTTGTGAACAAGCTCTCTATGGAGGAACTATGGCATAGGAGGTTGGGACATCCCAACTACAAATCCATGCTCTCTATGATCAAAAGAGGCCCAAAGCTATTGGCTTGCCAAAGTCATTCTCCAATAAGATCAAGCCTTGTGAGGCTTGTGCTATTGCTAAATCTCACAAAAAGCCATTTACAAGATCTTCCATCAAAAGCAAGCATCCATTGGAGTTAATCCACTCGGATGTGCATTTCTCATCAACTATAAGCAAGAAAGGAGCCACTTGCTTTGTTACTTTCATTGATGATTTCACAAGATTCACTTGGATATATCTTCTTGCTTCTAAATCTATGGTGTTTGATCATTTCCTTATTTTCAAAGCTTATGTAGAGAAGCAATTCTCATTCAAGATTAAAGCTCTTAGAAGTGACGGAGGTGCTGAATGTATCTCCAATAAATTTCATGATTCTTGTGAGCTTGAAGGCATCAAAAGAGAGTTCTCTTGTGCCTACTCTCCATCTCAAAATGGAGTGGCCGAGAGAAGGAATATATCTCTATGTGAATGTGCAAAATCTATGAGAATTGAGGCATCTTTGCCCAAAGATTTTTGGGGAGAAGCCATTAATTATGCAAATTATATTTGCAATAGGCTCCCACATATAGCTCTTGGAGGAAAGTCACCATATGAAATCTTATATTTGAAGAAGCCTAAGGTTGATCACCTTAGAGTTTTTGGATGCATATGTTTTGCCCATATTCCCTTGGAAACAAGGAAGAAGGAAGATCCTAGTGCATGCGAAGGGATCATGGTTGGACACTCATCCACCAAGAAGGCCTATAGAGTCTTTGTACTCTCTACTTCTCAAGTTATTGAAAGTAGAGATGTTGTCTTTCATGAAGATCAACACTCATCTTTTGAAGAGGCCGAGATCAAGAAGTCTATGGACGCATCACCAATTATTGATTTTGAAGACAATCATGATGTGATAGGGTCGAGATTTGAAGAAGACTCTCCTCGGATTTTCTCACCAAGAAGATCCATGAGAGATAGATTCGAGCCTAAGAGGCTCTCATATGTTGACAAAGGCAAACAAGTGGATCTTGATTTCACTAATTATGTTTTTTATGTCTCTCATGAAGAGCCAAAGAATGTACAAGAGGCACTCAATACCAAGGAGTGGTATGATGCCATGAAGCAAGAGTATGATGCATTGATCACCAACAATATTTGGGAGCTTGTGGATCCTCCATCCAACAAGCATGTGATTGGTTGCAAGTGGGTATTTCGGATCAAGTTCAATCATGATGGCACCATCAACAAGTATAATGCAAGATTATGTGCCCAAGGATTTGCTCAAATCCATGGCCTTAATTATGAGGAGAACTTTGCACCCGTTGCAAAGATGGTGACAATAAGAATTCTTATTTCTCTTGCTTGTTTCTTTAAGTGGAAGGTGTTCCAATTAGATGTATCCAATGCTTTTCTAAATGGTTATCTTGAGGAGGATATCTATATGGAACAACCTCAAGGATTCATCAAGGATGAGTCCAAAGTGTGCTTGCTCTTCAAAAGTCTTTATGGACTCAAGCAAGCACCAAGATCATGGTATTCAAGACTTAATTCTTTTCTTATCTCACTAGGATTTACTCTTAGTGACTATGATCCTTCCATGTATCTAAAGTTTGTTGATAGCAATATTGTCATTCTTCTAATTTATGTTGATCACATTATTCTTTGTGGAAGTTGTATCAAGCTAGTTGATGAAACTAAGCTAGCACTTGGATGTGAGTTTAAAATGCAAGATCTAGGAGAGATACATTACATCCTAGGCCTAGAAATTGATTTTTATGAAAATCATGTCTTTATATGCCAATCTAGATATGCTCACTCTATGTTGAAAAAATTCCATCTGGAAAATTCTAAGAGCATAGATACTCCAATAGAGCTAATTGTAAAATATCCTAATAAAGGTGATGAAAGATCCTTTGAGGACATCACACTTTTTAGGAGTCTTGTAGGCTCCTTGATTTGGCTAACCCATTACTAGGCCCAATCTAAGTTTTTGTGTGCACAAATTGAGTCAATTTATGCAAGATCCTAAGATCCATCATTGGAATATGGCCAAGAGGATTCTAAGATATGTATCTTCATCTTGTAATTATGATCTACTTTATAAAAGTGAAGATCTATCCATTGTTGGCTACTCGGATTCGGACTTTGCAAGTGACAAGATGGATCGAAAGTCTATTAGTGCATACACTATCTTTCTTGGAGGCAATCTAATATCTTGGCTTTCCAAAAAGCAAGATACTATATCTCTCTCTTCATGTGAGGCCGAGTACAAAGCACTCACTACAACTACCAAAGAGGTGCTTTGGATCAAGAGGTTATTTATGGAGCTAAAGTGCATCAAGGAAGATGATCTATCAATGATCAAGTGTGATAACATCTCGGCCCAAGCTCTTGCCAATAATCCCATATTTCATGCAAGAAGCAAACACATAGAAGTGGCACACCATTTTGTGAGAGAAAAGCTTATTGGAGGAGAAATCTATTTGGAGCATGTCAACTCGTCCTCTTGTATTGCCGATCTACTCACCAAGCCTTTGAGCAAAATGCTTTCATCGAGCATAGATCTAATCTTGGAGTTATATCAAGATCAATGCTTAAATCTTCATAGATAATTTCTGAGGAGTGTGAAGAATTGAAAAAGATTATCTATGCTAGATATAGAGGTCTTATGTTTTTTATATCAAGCATCTAGGTGTAGGATGTTGGTTGGAACAAATTTTCCATTTTTTATATCAAGCATCTAGGTGTAGGATGTTGGTTGGAACAAATTTGGCATAGATGGCAAATTTGTTCCCACTTGTAATGCCACTATTGAGCCAAAATAGAGTAAGAGGCTAAACTCATGCCAATTAGAGTGTAGACAAGTGTAATGCTTTGTTTGATGAATTCTAAGAGGTCCAATAGGATTTAGAGGTGGAACCATGTGAGGTCCAATAGGAATTTGAGATTTGCTTGAAAATAGTCCAATAGAATTAAGTGGTGCACGGATCAATGGTCCAATAGGATTAAGAGGTGACAAAATGTGGTCCAACCATAGTTAAGCATAGTGGTAGTTCGTGGATCTACTAGTATCATTGTACTCCTCATTTTGGATCTAATTGATTTGGAGATTGTGTGGATTTTGAGTGTTATTGGATTTCTAGCTTTCTCTCTCTACCCGAGAGCACATGTTGATTTTCTCTCTCTACTTGAGGAGAGCAGCTTGTTCTTACTTAGAATAATTTTGGAATATTCCCACACATGTGAGTGAGAGTTGGAAGTGATTGAATGCACGTAGTAGTTTGTTTTTGCCATAGAATCAAAGATAGATCTTGAATCTCAATCTAGTCTTGATCTTGGTGCATCTACACACCTTAGGAGATCACAAGTACATGTTGTGGACACTCCACACGTGTGAAATCTACAGATTACATTTGATTTATAAAGTGCATTCCATAATAGTTTGATTGTTGTTGATTGATTTGCAATCTAACAATGATTCTCTGATTTGTAATCTAACAATGATTTGGTTTTCATTGTTTGCTTTGTAGAAGAAAAAAAAAGATGCATCTTAGAAGGAATTAAAGGCCATCCAAGCAGTAGATGAGATATGTTCTACATCCTAAATTGATGTTTTTGTTTGTTTTTCATTGTTTGTAAATGTTTACAACAAATTTATACCTGACGAAATAGAGAAACATAAACAATATACAATCACTCTATAGATAATGAGATAGAGATGATGAAATAGCATTTTTTTATAGAAGGTTTTGATGCTAACACTCTTTTTTCTACTTTTGCAAATAAAGAAAATACATCAAATCTAAGAAGTAATTATAGGCTTGTTAATCATCGCTCTCTTCCTCCTCATCGTTCTCTTCCCCCTCATCTTTGCCTTTGTCCCCTTCATCTTCATCCCCTTCTTCTCCTTGGTTTCCTCCTATACTTTCTTCCACAAAGGAAGCGAATGGCCTATACATACACATTCACAAACAAATGAATGATTATTAGCCAAACACATGTCATAAAAATGAAATGAAATGAAAATTATGTACCAAAAATAGTTGATAGTCGACTACTTCATTGAACACAATTTCATGGAAGAGAATTTTTGTTCTCAATGAGCATCCACTGTGGACTCTCTCCAATACATGCACTATGAGCATTGCAACCTGAGCATGGATTTGTCCTTATCCTTTGATTGCTGCCTGACTGGAACGTGAGTTCACCATCAGATATCAAATCATATGCAAACTATGTGTTAGCATTTGAGTGCCAACCTTGAGTGATACCTTCTATGGATTGAGTGGTGTTGAGCAATGGTTTCAAATGCTTGAGTACTAGTCTTTCAAAGTTCCTAGATAGTGATCCACACTGAATTGCTTTTGCCTGAAGTATGATCCTCTATGATGACCTCTTTGAAGAGTCTTCTTTTACAGCTATATTTGTTGTAGCCACAACTTGAGCACCACAGTTCAGAGGAGTCTGGCCCATCAACCAGCACTATTGATTCCCATCTACTGAGTGAGCCATGTGCATCTTCTTCTCTACAGGTCTTCTATAGCCTAAGACTGACCGAGTGACATGAACATATATTTATCATCATTCTAAGTGTGCTTGCACACAGAGAGCCATGTTGAAGTGAGCGCTAACAACTGATTACATGAGCAACGATTTGGAAGAAGACTACTTGTCTGCAGAGAGAGCAGCCTTGAGCAGGCTACTATCTAGAGCCAGTTTTTGGTGGTGTCCATGTCACATGACACCAACGGTCACTGCTAACCGTTATCAGTCACATGGCCATGAGCCAGGAATCTATCTCTCATGTATCTAGAATACATAGGATAAGTAAAAGTTTTCTTGGCATGCTTGATGCCACGTTAGATAGGTGTGAATATGATGGGCATCATATTAGATAGGTGTAGATACAATAGACATCATATTGCACATTATATAGAATCTTGGCATGACACTAGCATGCTGATATATGTACATGCTTCGTGAGGCTATGATCATGCTTTTGGTAATTGTGTTATCACTTTTGTTTGTGTGTGTGATTTTGCTTTATGATTGATCAATTGAGGGTTTGTAGATTCTGCATTTTATACTATCATCTATTGGAGGATCTATATATTTCATTACATACACAAACAACTACACGAGGAGAACTTGGATTTGGACGTTGAAGCAGAAATCTCAGGCGCTTGAAAGTTTCAAGGCATTCAAGGGCATAGCTTTGAGTGAAACCAATAAGAAGGTCAAGAAGCTCAAAAGTGACAATGGGGGAGAATTCAAGAACAAAGAATTTGATAAATTCTGTCTGAAGAATGGTGTCTTGAGAGAATTCACTGTCCCATACACTCCTGAGCAGAATGGTCTGGCAGAAAGAAAAAACAGAACGCTGATGGAAATGACTCGTTGTATGTTGAAGGAGAGTGATCTACCTAAGTATCTGTGGGCAGAGGCTGTTGTGACTACATACGAACATAAGCCAATTGACTCACACTAAGTAAATTTTTGGTATTAGATGGAATGAACAAAACATACTCCAAATGAACATTCCTATTTGTAGAGAGAGAAATAGGAAATGTGCCAATCCCTTTGATTGCACACTCACCATCATTGGTCGTGTAGACCACCCTCTTGACATCTCCATATGCCAACAAAGAAGTGAAATACTCTTTGTGAAAAGTCATATGTGACCTTGATTCACTATCAATCCACCATAGATATAGATCTCCATCATTAGCAAGCATACATGAAGACACAACAAAAACATCATCATTTGCATAGAGATCCAATCATTTGACAAAATCACAAAAAATTGAGTATTTCAAAATCGACAGGCAATTGCCAATAGCTTGATATGCAATATTGTAGCCACCACTTCGGCTTTTACAATGCTCCAAAAATTGGCCAGATTCAGTATGTGATGTGTGAAATCAAAATCGATCAATATTATAAATCTAAATAGAGTTTTGATCTACAAAAGATCCAATCTACATATGCAAGAAACTCAATTTTGGTGTAGAATCCAATCTAGCATGCTCTAGCATTGATATCTTCTCCAAATCATTGATAGATGTGATTGATTCCTTCATAACCTAAAACATAACAGCTCTGATTCCATGTGAAAGATTTCAGATCATTAAGATCCAAAATGTTCCCTTGATCTTGGGTTAGATAGACAAGCAAATCACCAACCTTGCAAATGTAGAAAAATCAGCATCTAGTGTATGAATGAGATGAAAACTCTAATAGATATTCATCAAACTTCAATTAAAACATAAAAATAAGTCGTTGTCAGTGCAAAAACAGTAAGCTACTATATTTCACATGTGTGGATATGAAAATAGCATTTAATAAGCATTCTACACATAGAATTGCAAGATATCACAAGTATAGTGCACCAATGGATAGTAGAACCCAAGAGAACCATGTATAAGCATGAATGAGATAAGAGAGAGAGAATTTCCTCTCTTCCCATGAGTTACAATCTTTTATAGTAGGTCCAAATCTAAGTTTAAACTTTGGTTTCCCTCAATAATTAAAAAAAAAACCCTACTATTTTGGTGACTAGATTCAATGTATCTACTACTCAAATTGAATATCTTCAAAACTTGTGTTCTATACTTTCCCACACTCTCCAAAAGTGTGATAGGGGTTCTACAAGGGGTTGAACTTGAGTTGTCTTAATATACTATTCTTGAGACTGGTTGAGTCAAGTCACTTGATGAGCCATGTCAAGTAATAAACAACAAAATCATTTGCTACATATCAAATTTTGACTTTGCCGAGTGATAGAGGCACCAAAATGGGGCTATTTACATTGGTAGACACCAAGTTTGAGCTATCTGATGTGATGTTGGTCACTTATGATCACTCAATGGGCAATGTCGAATAATTAGGACCAAAATTGAGTTGCCTCACATGTAAGCACTACATTCAAAGTTATATGAATGTCCTAAACTCTAAATTACTCTAACTTGATCACTCAATGGACAATATCAAGCGATAAGGGCCAATATGCGATATCTTAAGTGATAGACAGTAATTTTGAGCTATATCGCATGATAGGGGTCAATTACATTGATAAGTGATAAAAAAAACAATCAATCTAAATGAACTAAACTCGATATTAGTCAATTTTGATCACTCGATGAGCTAATTTGAGTGATGAGGACCATATTTGAAGTTTCACACATGTAGGAATCAAATTCAAATTTTTTCGAGTGATAAACATTAACATTTTAGCTATATTGAGTGATAACGGCCAATTCCATCCATGAGGGATCAAACTCAAGCAATATGCATGTTCTAAGCTTGAGGCTAGCCAAGTTTGATCTGTTCATCAATTATGTAGAGTGTTAAGGAAAAAAAATCATAGTGTGGGCATTAAAGTCTAACCATGTTGAGCAAAGAAACATCAAATTTGAGCTACTTAAATGTTCTAAAGTTGAGATTCCTCTGATTTGATTGCCCAATGGAAAATCTCAAGTGATAAGGTCCAAAATTGACTTATCTATGATGATGGACATCAAATTTGAGCTATTTCGTGTGATCAAAGTCAATCAATCTTAATATACTAGATTTGAAGCTAGTTGAGTCTAATCACTTGATCAGCCATGTCGAGTGATCAGCACAAAAATACACGTTAGGCATCGAATTTGAGCTATTTCGAGTGATAGGTACCAAATTCGAAATGTCTTGAATTCAATATTCTATTGATTTCATCACTCAATGGAAAATCCCGAGTGATAAAGACCAAAAATGCAACTATCTTGAATGATAGATAGCAAATTTGAGCTATCTGATGTGATAGGGATCAAATGTCAACAATAATTGGTGCAACAAAATATACTAGATTTGAAACTAGTTGAGTCTAATCACTTGATGAGCCATGTTGGATGATAAGCAAAAACATTACACATTAGGCATCCAATTTTGGCTTTCCCAAATGATAGGCAACAAATTTAATCTATTTGGATGAAATCTGTCAAAGTTGATCACTCTATAAGGAGCTTCAGGTGAGAAGTGCCAAAATGGTTACTCAAAAGTGTCTCGCCATTGTCATAATGACATGACATTTGCTTAGTTTCCTAAATAGCTGAAAAGAAATCACACTTCTATTTCATAGCTTGCTTGCATGTGCTTCTTTTCATCGTAAATTAAGCAAGGTCATTTTGCTCAAGCAAATTGACATTCGTGATGTATTTGAATGTTTTAGTGATAAAGATATTTGTGGATCTTGCTAAATTTGTGTGTACATCAATTTTAATTGTATATTTTGATAAGTGTATTTTGTCAATATCACATGCGTAAATAAGATTTAACATTCTTGTTGAAAAATTGTAGATAAAATTTAATCATTGATTAGCGAATACGTCTTCTGATGAGGAAATGCCTCAAAACAGGTATATTTATTTAATGTACAATATATATTATGTACTTATCATTTGGATTTGCAACATTGTGTGTTCTATATAACTTTTTTGTTTTTTTTTTTACGATCGTTTCAAGCACGACGCCTCCACAAGGTAGCAAAAATTTAAAGAAGATGCAATATTATTACAAAATGAAATCACGAAAAAGAGCACAAATGCTTGATCAAAGGCTTAGTGGATTATGATCGTATGTCATCAAGTTATGGTGCCCAACCTCGACTCAAATCGAAGGTACTATATATTTATTTGTTTGAAACTTAAGAGTGTATTTATACACATAGAACTTATCATTCTTGTAATTGTAAAATGATTAGTATCAATAGAGGTACAATGAAAAGATATATTGCAAGTGCAAACATTGCAAGGGATTGAAAATTTGGGAAAGATGAATAGTGGCGCAATATTTGTGGAAGTTTGGAAAGCACATTGAGGAGTCAAACGTGTATATTTTGACTATTTAGGACTTTTTCTTATCATACACATATTTATTATTTTTTGTGAAAAAAACTAATGCTTGTATAATGTTTCATTGTTGCAGAATATTACATTGGTGTCAATGTCTTATACCATGTCAATTGACAAACAATCTTATCAACACGATAAGAGATATCGATTTTGGATCATCTTTGGCATTAGACAAAGATCTTGTTGATAATCATATTATTGATATCACTAGTCACTACACACCTCATAATGTGGAAGTTATGCATCTTTCCATTCTGCACGTTACTCACTCCACCACACCTCACATAGATATTTCCATGGATTCTACTCATTCCTTGATATTACCACACATAGATTCTATTCATCCCACGACCTCACATGGATTCTATTCATCCCACAACACCTCACACAGATTCTTCTATGGATTCTATTATTCCACAATGTCACCACACAGATTCTATCTATCTCATGATACCTCACATTGAATCTATCCATCCCACGACACCCCACATCGATTCTATCCATCCCACATCACCTCACATACCTTGTGTAGAATATCCTCTTCTTCCTATCTCATCTAGATATACTCCATTAAAAAAAAAAATATGACTTGGACACATGTTGACAAGATTTAAAAATGAACAACCAAATTTACGTAGTATTGACTTATCCAAGAATGTTTTAAATTCATTGACTGAGTCTCACATTCCTCCCAACCTAGAAACATTGGTTAAGCCCTTTGATAGAAAGAAATATTCATATTGGCTTGATAGATTACCACTACCATTATGTGGAATATCATTTTCATATTGGGGTACATATGTACATGATCAAGCCAAGTGAACACTTTCCTAATGCAAGATTGGGTTTATTTTCTTTGACTAGCATTGATGTCCCTTTGAATAATGCTGTCACATTAATGCCTTATGCAAGATCTCAATACAATTGGGGTGATTGGCATGCTCTGTGTCATCACCAATGGAGAATGTCGCTTTATGGCTTGAATGCCAATGCTTGTTTTTCGGAAGAGCGGTGTATGCAAGGAGAGAATGTTTAGAAATCACATCGTATGTACATTGATGGGCGTCCGGAAAAACATGGCAATATTGCTGCATATATAAATAATTCCCTTGGTCGCCCTTCATTAACTAATTGTGATTTTGGGGAACGCACCAATGGAAAGGAATAATACTTTTCTAGGAACTCAGAAGGTACATACGTAATGGTATGTGCGATAAGGCCCATTATATGTGGTGAAGAGCTTTTCATCAAATATAGCTTCTTCCAAGATGTGTACAAAAGGCTTTGAGCCAAACTCAAGCATGTACCTTGTGAATATCAAAATACATTTTATCCATTTAGTGGGAACAAGTTTTTTGGTCAATTGATACATCTAGTACAATGTATGCATGAATCTTACCATGATAATTTATGTTGAATGTCAACAAATTGGTTTTCTTATTTCATGTTACAAATAAGAAACATACTTGGAACAAGATTTTAAATATGACGCTTGATTTTCATGTCTTAATTTAAGTTTTAATTTTCATGAATGACAATCTTAAATGTTAATTGAAGAATGTTTGTTTTCGTGTTCGAAGGACTATGAATCATCGTCTAGCTCTAGTGACGATGACAACGATTACTCCATATCCAAAACAAAATTGGCATACGATGGGCCACACATAAATCAACTGTCACATCATGAGCATATGGGATTGAGAGCCATGATGAAAATAGATGAACAACAATGTGCCAAAACAGTTAACATTCTATGCGAAAATTCTGTGAAGAATTGCCAAAAACTGGCAAATCTAGCTTGATCAAAGACCATGTAGAACATTGTACATATTGTGTATAATTGGGTTCCACACATGTAAGGCCAAGATGCCATGTGTCAACCCACTCCTAATGTAGGTTAGGTCAAGTCAAGAGAGTTGGTCATGTCTATTTGGTGGTCATCCCTACTTTATAGGACCTACACCTAAGTTTAAGGTGAAAATTTGACCAACTAGCTACCTACCAAGCATAACTCTAGGATCTAGGCTAGGGTTTCATTTTAGGGCAAGAAGGATGAGTTAACTTCCTTATTACATTCTAGAAATCCACCTAACCTCAAAAAGGAAGTCAAATTTGCTATGTATTCCAAGCTCCCATAGTGAGAAGATAGAAAATTTTTGGAGCTCATTGGCAATCTCAAGCTAGTTCACTATGTACATTGAGTTTTTGTGATCCAAATGAAATCAAATCAATTTCTACTTGTTTATCAGGTTGAAGGCCATACTAAATCCTGTAGTACACACGTGTGGGCTCGGATTTCAATGTTGATCAATGCTTTTGATTGTTAATGCTTGCTGTTTGTCAAATTGCCAATCTAGATCAACTTTTTTGTGTCTAGTTTTTTGATAGATTGTTAAGAAAGTATCCAATCACTCTTGTGGATCTTTTGTAGATCCATTTATGGTCCTAAAGTATAGTACTTTCACATGGTATCAGATCCAAGTACAAGAGGATAAGCCATTGATCTAATGCAAATCCATTTTTAGCAAGTTTTGGTGCTAAAAGCTAGTATTGAGAGGGCAAGCTAGAATCTTGACTTTGGTGAGGAGATTTGATCCCAAACTTGGTAGGGGTCCAAATCCGTACTATCCACATGTGTGGGCACCTCTGAACCTGAATTTAATGCATGGTATTTCATTTTATCCAAAGAAATTCAATTTGTGAGATTTTGATGTAATTTTTGGTGGAAATCTTAGGATAAGCTAAGATTGAGTGCCATTGATTAGATTAGACTTAGGGTCATAAGATCTAATTAATCTAGGATGAAATCAGGTCTTATAAACTTGTTTTACAGGTCTTGAAAGTACATCAAAAAGTGTGAAAGAGATTCCGTCATTTTTTTGTCCAAAAATAGCCAAAATTGGCAAGATTTGATTGTAAGTAGATTTCACATCATCTTATCTTCATTCCAACTTTGTGATTGAGTGCTAGAAGTGAGATTATAAGTCCATTTGTTGGATTAGAAATCTAATTTGTGTGAAACACTACAAAAGAGAGACCTTGGTGAGTTTCTAGAGACAATCAAATCCATTTCTTGGCAAGATTCGTTTGAAAGTAATTTTCACTTCATCTTATCTTCATTCCAACTTTGTGAGGGAGTGATAGAACTGTGATTATAAGTCCATTTGTTGGATTAGAAATCAAATTTGAGTGAAATAATTCAAGTGTGAGACCTTTGTGAGTTTCAAGTCAATCAAGTCTATTTCTTGTTTGTAGAAGTCACTAGTAAGATGGGATCTGCTGGAGCATACCTTCTAGAAGCAAGTGAGAGATTGAATTCTACAAATTATGCTATTTGGAAGGTTAGGATGGAGTAACTCTTGGTGCTCCAAAACCTTTATGAGTTCTTGATTGAAGATGAAGGTGAACTTCTAGGTGCACAGGAGTTAGCTAGATACAAGAAAAGATCTAGGCTTGCACTTCATTGTGTGAAAATGAATGTGAGCAATGATTTGTTGAGAGTACTATCAGCATGTACTAGTGCTAAAGAGGCTTGGGAGTCTTTAAAGTCAATCTATGAGTCTAGCAACTCCTCTAGAGTTCTTATGCTTAGAAATCAAATTTTGCAAAGCATGAGGAGAAGTGAGGAGAGTGCACAAGATTATGTACTCAGAATAAAGTCTCTTTTCATTGATGATTTTACAAGATTCACTTGGATATATCTTCTTGCTTCTAGATCTATGGTGTTTGATCATTTTATTATTTTCAAAGCTTATGTAGAGAAGCAATTCTCATTCAAGATTGAAGCTCTTAGAAGTGATGGAGGTGGTGAATATATCTCCAATAAATTTCATGATTTTTGTGAGCTTGAAGGCATCAAAAGAGAGTTCTCTTGTGCCTACTCTCCATCTCAAAATGGAGTGGCTGAGAGAAAGAATATATCTCTATGTGAATGTGCAAAATCTATGAGAATTGAGGCATCTTTGCCCAAAGATTTTTGGAGAGAAGCCATTATTTGTGCAAATTATCTTTGCAATAGGCTCACACATATAGCTCTTGGAGGAAAGTCACCATATGAAATCTTATATTTGAAGAAGCCTAAGGTTGATCACCTTAGAGTTTTTGGATGCATATACTTCGACCATATTCCCTTGGAAACAAGGAAGAAGGAAGATCCTAGTGCATGCAAAGGGATCATGGTTGGACACTCATCCACCAAGAAGGCCTATAGAGTCTTTGTACTCTCTACTTCTCAAGTTATTGAAAGTAGAGATGTTGTCTTTCATGAAGATCAACACTCATCATTTGAAGAGGCCGAGATCAAGAAGTCTATGGATGCATCACCAATTATTGATTTTGAAGACAATCATGATGTGATGGGGTCGAGATTTGAAGAAGACTCTCCTCAGATTTTCTCACCAAGAAGATCCATGAGAGATAGATCCGAGCCTAAGAGGCTCTCATATGTTGACAAAGGCAAGCAAGTGGATCTTGATTCCACTAATTATGTTTTTTATGTCTCTCGTGAAGATCCAAAGAATGTACAAGAGGCACTCAATACCAAGGAGTGGTATGATGCCATGAAGCAAGAGTATGATGTATTGATCACCAACAATACTTGGGAGCTTGTGGATCCTCCATCCAACAAGCATGTGATTGGTTGCAAGTGGGTATTTCGGATCAAGTTCAATCATGATGGCACCATCAACAAGTATAAAGCAAGAATATGTGCCAAAGGATTTGCTCAAATCCATGGCCTTGATTATGAGGAGTCCTTTGCACCCGTTGCAAAGATGGTGACAATAAGAATTCTTATTTCTCTTGCTTGTTTCTTTAAGTGGAAGGTGTTCCAATTAGATGTATCCAATGCTTTTCTAAATGGTTATCTTGAGGAGGATATCTATATGGAACAACCTCAAGGATTCATCAAGGATGAGTCCAAAGTGTGCTTGCTCTTCAAAAGTCTTTATGGACTCAAGCAAGCAGCAAGATCATGGAATTCAAGACTTAATTCTTTTCTTATCTCACTAGGATTTACTCTTAGTGACTATGATCCTTCCATGTATCTAAAGTTTGTTGATAGCAATATTGTCATTCTTCTAATATATGTTGATCACATTATTCTTTGTGGAAGTTGTATCAAGCTAGTTGATGAAACTAAGCTAGCACTTGGATGTGAGTTTAAAATGCAAGATCTAGGAGAGATACATTAAATCCTAGGCCTAGAAATTGATTTTTATGAAAATCATGTCTTTATATGCCAATCTAGATATGCTCACTCTATGTTGAAAAAATTCCATATGGAAAATTCTAAGGGCATAGATACTCCAATGGAGCAAATTGTAAAAGATCCTAATAAAGGTGATGAAAGATCCTTTGATGACATCACACTTTTTAGGAGTCTTGTAGGCTCCTTGATTTGGCTTACCATTACTAGGCCCGATCTAAGTTTTTGTGTGCACAAATTGAGTCAATTTATGCAAGATCCTAAGATCCATCATTGGAATATGGCCAAGAGGATTCTAAGATATGTATCTTCATCTTGTGATTATGGTCTACTTTATAAAAGTGAAGATCTATCCATTGTTGGCTACTCGGATTCGGACTTTGCAAGTGACAAGATGGATCGAAAGTCTATTAGTGCATACACTACCTTTCTTGGAGGCAATCTATATCTTGGCTTTCCAAAAAACAAGATACTTATCTCTCTCTTCATGTGAGGCCGAGTACAAAGCACTCACTACAACTACCAAAGAGGTGCTTTGGATCAAGAGGTTATTAATGGAGCTAAAGTGCGTCAAGGAAGATGATCTATCAATGATCGTGTGATAACATCTCGGCCCAAGCTCTTGCCAATAATCCCATATTTCATGCAAGAAGCAAGCACATAGAAGTGGCACACCATTTTGTGAGAGAAAAGCTTATTGGAGGAGAAATCTATTTGGAGCATGTCAACTCGTCCTCTTGTATTGCCGATCTACTCACCAAGCCTTTGAGCAAAAGTGCTTTCATCGAGCATAAATCTAATATTGGAGTTATATCAAAATCAATGCTTAAATCTTCATAGATTATTTTTTAGGAGGAGTGTGAAGAATTGAAAAAGATTATCTATGTTAGATATAGGGGTCTTATGTTTT
Source organism: Diphasiastrum complanatum (assembly GCA_029204225.1). Classification (NCBI taxonomy): domain Eukaryota; kingdom Viridiplantae; phylum Streptophyta; class Lycopodiopsida; order Lycopodiales; family Lycopodiaceae; genus Diphasiastrum; species Diphasiastrum complanatum. Next base: position 75,281,136 of record CM055096.1, on the reverse strand, counting down.
TTATATCAAGCATCTAGGTGTAGGATGTTGATAGGAACAAATTTGGCATAGATGGCAAATTATGCATTTCCACTTGTAATGCCACTATTGAGCCAAAATAGAGTAAGAGGCTAAACTTGTGCCAATTAGAGTGTAGACAAGTGTAATGCTTTTGTTTCATGAATTCCAAGAGGTCCAATAGGATTTAGAGGTGGAACCATGTGAGGTCCAATATGAATTTGAGGTTTGCTTGAAAATAGTCCAATAGAATTAAAAGGTGCATGGATCAATGGTCCAATAGGATTAAGAGGTGACAAAGTGTGGTCCAATCATAGTTAAGCATAGTGGTAGCTCGTGGATCTACTAGTATCATTGTACTCCTCATTTTGGATCTAATTGATTTGGAGATTGTGTGGATTTTGAGTGTTATTGGATTTCTAGCTTTCTCTCTCTACCCGAGAGCTCATGATGATTTTCTCTCTATACCCGAGGAGAGCAGCTTGTTTTTACTTAGAATAATTTCTAAATACTTCCCACACTTGTGAGTGAGAGTTGGAAGTGATTGAATGCATGTAGTAGTGTGGTTTTGCCATAGAATCAAAGATAGATCTTGAACCTCAATCTAGTCTTGATCTTGGTGCATCTACACACCTTAGGAGATCACAAGTACATGTTGTGGACACTCCACATGTGTAAAATCTACATATAACATTGAGGAATCATCTCATTTACATTATATTTGGTTCTTCATGTTATATTTACATCTTGATGTGTAAAATTGATATAAGAGATAGTGAAGCATCCAAAGTGGACACTATTCTCTATATCAATTATGGATGCTACTTTAAAGCATTGGGAAAGGACAAGGTTATGAAGCATAGGACTTCACTTGGAGTGTTATCAAAGTCTATGCTAAAACTAGTTGACGAGAGAGTGTGAAAGTTTTCTTCTAGTTTAGTAAAAATTGCTACATTTGTTTATATGGCATTTGATATTAGACTTAGAGTTTGACTTTTCAAAGTTATATTAATCAAAGTATTTGAATAAACACTTTTGGGAAAGTGTAGAACACTTGCCTAGCTTCCAATGCTCCTCACTAGGATCTTGCATAACGAACACAATAGCTTAGATCTGGTCTTGTGATGGTTAGATATATAAGTGAACCAACTAGCTTCCTATAGAGAGTAATTTCCTTGAAGGATCTTTCATTACCTCTTATAGTTAGTTTTACATTTGACTCCATACGTGTATCACAAGACTTTGTATCTTCCGTATGAAATCTTCTTAGAATATAATTAGCATACTTCTCTTAACAAATGAAAGTAGATTGAGAAGATCTAATCACTTCTATTCCTAAAATGTAATGCAAATGACCAAGATCATACACTACAATCTCCTTCTTGAGAGCACTCTTAAATTAATGCACCTCAAACTTCTTATTGAGAGCACTCTTGATATCATCATCATCTTGATTGTTTCCACCACTCAAAATGATATCATCCACATAGATTAGCAAGATAGTAACATCATTTCCAGCAAATCTAAAATATAATGAATGATCATACTCACTCATAACAAACCTTTGAGAGAGTGAAAATGTGTTAAGCCTAGCATACCAACTCCTTGGTGCATGCTTAAGACCATACAAACTCTTTTTTAGAAGACACACATGATTTGGCTTTGTAGATGAAATGTAGCTCTCGGGTTGCACCATCTACACTTCCTCCTCAAGATCACCATTCAAGAATTCATTTGTAATGTCCATTTTTCATAGATCCCATCCAAAAAGAGTAGCAAGAGAAATAATGACCCAAATGCTTACCATCTTTGCCACGGGTGCAGACGTCTCATCATAGTCAATACCATGTTTTTGTACATGTCCCCTGGCTACCAACCTTGCCTTATGCTTATTAATAGATCCATATTGGTTAGTCTTCATCTTGAAGATCCATTTGCATCCAATAGTTTTCTTTGTTCCTTGCTTCAACTACACATGTAAGTTCATCAAAAGAGGTTAGGAAATCAAAGTTTCTTCCATCAACCACTTGCTTACCATTCTCATCATATGTGAGCCTTGAAGACGTTTGTCTTTCCCTTGATGTTCTTGTTGGCTTTTGACTTGATGAAGGTCCTTCATCATCACCATCAAAAGTAGGATCCATAACATCAACATCAAGATTGTTAGATTCATCCACACCACCATTACTTGAAGATACTTTTGGAATGTTCCCCTCATCAAAAATGACATCTCTACCAATAATCACCTTATTAGTAGTAGGAATGTAAACCTTGTAGGCTTACTCACCTCACTACATCCAACAAATATACCTTTCCTTGAAGATGGGTCCTCCTTTTTCTATCATCAAGAGTTATATTGACATAGCATGTGCATCCAAAAGTTCTAAAATACTTGACAGTCGGCTTCCTCTTGAATAGCATCTCAAAAGGTGTCCTTCCATCCAATATAGCACTAGGCCACCTATTGCATAGAAAGTTAGCACACAACAAGGCTTGATCCTAAAATGGTTTAGGAAGATTAACACCTAACCTCATAGTTTTGGCACCTTCGCATAATGTCCTATTCTTCCTCTCGGCCCCTCCATTTTGTTGAGTTGCCCTTGGAGTTGTGTACTCCCTCTTGATCCCATGCTTCACAAAAGGCCTTGAACTTGGTTGAGATATACTCAGAACCATTGTCACTCCTCAAGCACTTGATCCTTGTGGAAAATTGGTTCTCCCTTGCATTCTTGAACTTCACAAAGACATCATACTCTTCATCTTTGCTCTTTATTAGATATACCCAACAATATCTACTAAAACTATCAATGAAAGTTATATACATCTTAGCTCCACTATTGCTAATTGTAGTAATTCCATGAATATCCGAATGTACAAATTGAAAAGGCTATGTAGATCTAGATGTAGATCTAGATGTAGATCTGGTATAAGGTAGTCTACGTGACTTTGACAAAGCACAAGATGACTCTGAGCTTAAGTTCTTCTGACCATTAATCAGACGGAAAGAACAAATCAGGTGAGGGAGAAAATGCTTCGAGCATATTTTTTGGCGGCGATCTCATTGGGAAGTGTATCTACCCTTGATTGAGTTGCCTATGCTAGGGTATCACGTTCTCTTATTGAGTATAGGACAAGAATCTAATGAATTAAGATTGTCGAATCATAGTTCAGATTCTAGTTATACTTGATTATTTTAGAGAAGGATTATCTGCATGATCAAAAGACTAGATGATGTCTACATTTATATTTTGATGGCAATCTCCTCAGAGAGAAATTTATCCTTGATGAAGATTGAGTTGTAGTAAGCATTTGGCTACCAGTTATAGCTCTTTCATGCCTATATATAGGTTTTTAATCTAGATCACCTATTTCAGGAGAGACTCAGATGATCAAGTTTCAGAAGGTAGTGGATTTCATACATGATATGCAGGAAATAGCACGTAAGAATATCCAGTGTTGCCAAAATAGGCACCGACATTGTGCAAATCTGGAAAGATCACCTCGAGATTTCAAATGAGGGATTGGGTATATTTGAGAATCCCAAAGGATTCTAGTGTAATGTGTACCAGCAGGCATTCCAAATTGTCCCCTAGATACAGAAGACCATATCAGATCTTGAAAAAGATCGGATTTTTAGCTTACCAATTGGACCTCCTAGTGGGAACTCAAGTGCATTCGGATTTTCATGTAAGCCTAGTGGGAACTCAAGTGCATTCGGATTTTCATGTAAGCCTAAGAGGAGTCTATGTGAAGGAGAGAATCTTGGTTTCGGAGACCAATTGGACCTATTGGATGAATCATCGGGTTTGAATGTGAAAAGATATGATATAATAACTAAACGATTAAGAAATCATATAGTTACCGAGCATCTAGTTCGATGAAAGGGACGTACAAATGATGATGATTTCTAGGAGCATGAAGGGAGCTTAAGGAGAAACTTCTCTAGTTTTAAGTTTTGAAGATAGAACTTGAATAAGGGGGAAAGAATGTCATGCCCACAATTGGTCTCGGGTAGCGTGTCCACACTAGAGATCAGTAGACCAACAACCCATAAGTTATTTATGATTATACAAGGTTTTGGGCTATTATGTGCATATGGTCATAAATAATGTTTGTAGGCCTAAACTCATGATGGTGGATTTATATGGGTCTACCAGTGAGTCATTGTAGCATGATCTATGTTCCTGTTTAAAGCAAATTCTAAGTTGGTATCAAAGCCGTACAGGGAGTGTACACAGTACAATGTCGCCATTGAAGAGAGCTTCGAAAGAGAAGTCTTCTGAGAGTTCGGGGTTTACGGCGGGTTGAAGGCGGAAAGTGAAGCATTGGTGCACAGCTTCTAGCATACAGAGGCTTTCCAAGCTTGGAACTCTGAGAGGATTCAGAGACAGGACTTGTCAGTTGAATCTAACAAAGTGGAAAGACGAAATTCTGAAAATTTCGTAAAGAAGTTGCTTTGGGTTTCCGATTGGTGTGCATTGGACATTGTTTGACAAACGAATGATTCCCAACAGTAGGGCGACCTCAGAGCAAGAGAATTTGTCTGTTGAAGAGCTGAACAAAGGCTACTAAGTGTCAAGAATGGTGCAGAAAGCCTGGCTTGGGGTTTACTGGTGAACAAGTGTGAATCTTTCTCTGTGGGGACCATTTTTGGAGCTGTAAAGCTACAACTGTGGGTGCCTTGGAGAAGTCAACACGCTGGCTGAAGGCCATGGATAGCCGTGGAGAGGTTAGTGTGAGGGAGAAGTTTTATTCTAAAAAATCTAGCAGGTCGTGAAGGAGGCAAAAGTTGCCATAGCTCCAGATATCCGCGAGGAGGAGAGCGCGGCTCGCGCTCGTCCAACTATGCTGAATGCAAGTGGCCCGAAGGGGTTAGCGTCTCTAGGAGATGAGTTTGGCACGTGGGCAGGCTGGTGACCGCATGATAGACTCCTACGTGGATTGACGGTGGTGATCTGAAAAAGGAGGAACGTCGGATCAAAACTGATCGTTGGATGCTCTTGAAATGGACCCATGAAGGTTTGAAGGGCCATTTTAAAAATTCTTCATTAAAAATTTTCATATGAAATGCCATTGAGGGGGCCCAACATGTGAATTTTGTTTTGAAGGGCAAGAGGCTTCAAAGTGAAGAACCAGTTCAAAACCACAAAAGTCCCTAGTTTCTAGTCCTTTATCCGTTTTAACCCAAACGAAGGGCTACAGACTCCAAACGAAGGTCACCCATACTGTACCTGCAAGTACGGTACCAGAAAATAGAGTGATTGTAGCAGAGAAAGTGCTCAGTGGACGTCAAATCTCTTTTGCCCCTTTCAGGGAGAGAGTAGTCAAGAGTGTGAGGTATGAAGCATTTCACGTTTGGAAAGTGACTTGGCTTGCAAAATGCCACCTAAGAAAAGGACGCCCTAGTGTGAAATTTTAGCAGGTCATCAGAAAAAGTTACTAACATCGCCATTGTACTCAAAACATGTCGTTTAGCCTACGGTTGCAATTTTAGGCAGTTGAGAGTCCATTTTGAGTGAAAATAACAAATTGGAGGATTTCCAACTATGCAGTGTGGAAATTCAAAATGAAAAATGTACTGATAGAGAAGGAACTGTGGGATGTTGTCATAGGTGATGAGAGAAGACCGCCAAATGAAGCGGACATTAAAGTGTTCAACAGGAAGGCGAGGAGAGCTTTGACCTCAACTTGTTAATGAAAGACCACATCATTACCCACATAAGTGATGCCATTACACCTAGACAGGCATGGGATGGGCTAAAGGAGCAGTTTGAGACGTCAAATCCATCAAGGATTATGTTTCTAAAGTCAAAGCTGAATAGTGCTCGAATGGAACAAGGAGAGCACATTCAGACGTACATGACCAGAATCAAGACAATGAGGGATGAACTGCATTCTATTGGTGAGTGCATACGTGATGTTGAGCTAGTGCACAATGCATTGTACAGCATTGCAAAACCTTATCAGATGTTTGTGAGTGGGATAGCATCAAGAGAAAGATTGCCAACCTTTGACGAGCTCATAGGAATCTTGATGTAGGAGGAGCAACGACGAGAAATGGTGAAAGTTACACGTCAAAATACTGATGATCAAGCACTTGTGACATGCCAAAAACAAGGCAAAGGTAAGGGCAAGAAGAAATCTAAGCAGCAATTCACCAAGACTTAGGAGGATGAGAGATCATCTAGTAAGAGCAAGAAAAAGGGCAAATGATTCCATTGCGGCAAAAGGGGCCATTGGAAAAGCAAATGTCAAAAATTCTTGGCGAAATTAGGCAAGGAGAAACCAAAGCAAGCAGGTAACCTTGTTGATGAAGGTGAGATTGAAGACTCTAGCGTCTTCATATCAGCATTGTCATTTAATCAAGGTGATCAAGCATGACTCGGGAGCCACAAGACACATGACAGGTAACAAAGATTGGTTCCGCAGCTTGAGAGAGTTGGATAATGGAACATCTGTTTCACAAGCAAATGCTGATGTGTGCAAGATCAAGGGGATAAGCACTGTTTCCATCCAACTACCTGATGGCAAAAGCGGGATGATCAAGGAGGTACTTTATGTACCAAGTTTGAAGAAAAATCTACTTTCCGTTGATGTCATTACCGATCAAAAGTTGAAAGTAGAATCTACCCATGATTGTTGCTTTGTGAAGGATGTGACCAAAAGTTCAAGGTTATTGCGGATGGTATAAGGGATCCCAACACTAAATTGTACAGATTGAATGCTACAATCAAGGGGCAACATGGATTTATCTCGTCCATTCCATGGCAACTTGAACTGTGGCATAAAAGCTTGGTCATTTGAACCTAGGAAGCCTTAGCTTGATGAGGAAATTGGAAATGGTGAAAGGATTGCCTATGATGGAAGACCACTTGAAGATGATGTGCGAATTGTGTGTGTATGGGAAGCTATTGGTGAGTGCATACGTGATGTTGCATTGTGCAGCATGCAAAACCTTATCAGATGTTTGTGAGTGGAATAGCAGCAAGAGAAAGATTGCCAACCTTTGACAAGCTCATAGGAATCTTGATGCAGGAGGAGCAACGACGAGAAATGGTGAAAGCTAGATGTCAAAATACTGACGATCAAGCACTTGCGACATGCCAAAAACAAGGCAAAGGCAAGGACAAGAAGAAGTCTAAGCAGCAATTCGCCAAGACTTAGGAGGATGAGAGATCATCCAGCAAGACCAAGAAGAAGGGCAAATGATTCCATTGCGACAAAAAGGGCCATTGGAAAAGCGAATGTCAAAATTTCTTGGCAGAATCAGGCAAGGGAAAACCAAAGCAAGCAAGTAACCTTGTCGATGCTTCTAAGGTGTTTTGATCACCTTGTATTGAGGCATGTTAGAGTGATTATAGACTCCATTGCATGGCAAGTCCCAAATATAAAATGAAGTCCTTCCCATTGGTCCATAAAGAAAAGATGGGTCTTCCCCATTTTAGACTTGAGTTGCCACAATGTGGCAAATGAGGTGGCATTGGACCTATGCCATGTAGGGACAACTGGAGCGCATTTTTTGGGCCTAGGGACATGGTTTGTCATGTTTGAGTTGCCAGGAGCAACTCAACAAAAATGGACCAATCAAATCGTAGGGGCTCAAATTGGCCAATCAAACAAGTCAAAGGGCCTGACAAAGGGAGTTGTCATTAATATGAAACCACCCACCACCCACCACCCACCCTCCTTATGAGGTGTAATTTTATGATTTTTATGGAGCCCTAAGATCATTATTTAAACATGTTACTAGTATCTATTTTATGTTCTTCATCCTCTAGATGCTACTATTTGTCTCAAAAAACACTGCCCCACAATGACATAGCACAAATTTAATTTCCAAAGAGAATGTCAACAATGATAGGGAAAAAGCCATTTGCAGATTTTCATTGATTCACGATTGCCCTAAAACGTAATTGAAAGGCAGTTGAAGTGGGCAAACAAGTTGATTCTAAATACGTAATGGATTCTGTGTGCATATTCTGCCCATTTTTTGGGCTACTTAAAAAGCAGAATATGTCACTATTTTTTCAAAAAATCTGATGCCCATTCCAGTCGGCACGTCAGTCCTCACGCGTCAGCTTGCCACATGGCAATTTTTGACTGGTCAAAAAAAAGTTGAAATGTTGATTATGCTTTATAAAGGACATGTGGAAAAGTCAAAGTATCCATTACACAATGGAATGGGCTGGGCACATGCCATTCTGTCCGGTTCGGCTTTCCAAAAAATTTCTGGGCCGAGCCTAAATTTTTTTGGAATGCCGAACCGGGTAGAATGGCCTGTGCCTGGCTCATTCCATAATACGTAAGGGATACTTTGTTTGCCCACTTCTTGAATAGATTAAAACGCAGAATAGGTATCTGTTTAAAATTATTTTTTGGTGCGCTTTCCAACCTGCGCGTCAGGCATCAGGCGTCAGGCGAAGACTGCCACATGACGACGTCATATTGGTAAAAAAATGTGAAACTGCTCACTATGTTCTATAATGTACAGGTAAAAAAAAGTCAAAGTATCTATTACGCAATGGAAGGCGCCGGGCACAAGCCATTCTGCCTGATTCGGCTTTCCAAAATTTTTTAGGCTCGGCCCCTTCCGACCTCACTTAAAAAATCTTTATCGGGCAGAATGGCCTGTGCCCACCCATTTCCATAGTAGAAAACACGTGCTTTACAAACTTATGAAAAGAGAATTTTGAGAGGCGAAAGGTATATAGATCGTGAATGTCCAATGGAAGAGAGAGAGAGAGAGAGAGAGAGAGAGAGAGACCTCAGCAGGGACAATTTTTTCTAAAAGTTTAGGGTTATGGTTTAATTTTAGGGTTTTGGAATGATAAATAGCAAGAAGAATTAGCCTCTTGTGCAGAAAAAATGAATCTTGCATTTTAATTGGGCCACCTTTGCCCTAAATTTTCATATTGGAGAGATAGATGAAGAAGGTTCTAAAAAGAGAAGCTGCCGTGCTTTTTGGCCCCAGCTCAACGTCATCGCGCCATGTGGCATGGGCAGGGGCAGCAAATGCCATGCCCACCATACATTTGAAATTTTTGGTGGGCCTCTCAAAGTCCCCATGAACTTGCACGAACGTGATCCCTAATGCACGAGCCCACGAAATTATCCATGCACTTGTGTGCACACAATTTAAAAATTTAAGTGAAATTTTACATATATATTGCAGTTGGAATAAATGCAAGGAACTTATGGATAAAAAAACATGTGAATCACATAAGGGCAAAGTCTCTCGGCATGTTTTTTGTGAATAAAAAATTAATTTTTGAAATTAAAAAGAAACTTGTGGATGTGAGTAAGCCGGGGCCAAGATGGGCAGGCGGGAAAGAGGTGCTCTCCCGATGGCCGACGAGAGAGAGAGAGAGAGAGAGAGATCTCAATTAGAGAGACAGAAGTTATCCATTCATCCGTTGCGAGAGAGAGAGAGAGAGAGAGAGAGAAGAAGATGCGTTCATTCGTTGCGAGAGAGAGAGAGAGAGAGAGGTTGATGTGTTCCATTCTGTCATTTTTTGTGTGTAGGTGGAGAATGTGCAAATGTAATCTGAAATGTTTTCAATTATGTATGAATTTGTGATTTGAATCGTGAATGCTCATGCAATCTGAGATTTCGTTATAGCTGTGACTTGAAATTTCGTTTTAGTAGTGCTGCTGTTTCTGGGATTGAATAGGTCAGATCCAGGGATTTTGGTATTGAATAGATCAAAATTTGGGATCTCTGTTCTAGGGTTAGGGTTACATTTTTAGGGTTTCTAGTGAGGTGTTGGAGAGAGAGAGAGAGAGACAGAAAAGGCGAAGAATGGTTGCTCAGCAACTTTGGCCATGTCCATGTTGAATTCAGCAAAGGAATTGGTGCTACCGAAGTTATTCACATTATTGAGGTATTGCACAAGGTTGCCTATCGGGTGTATGCAACAGTTCAGAGCATTATCATCATTTAGTGATGTCGCAGAAGTGGGCGTTAGCGATCGAGGGCATGAGCGAAAGCCAGTTGTTGCAGTGGCAATGTCAGGTGGTGTAGATTCCTCAGTTGCGGCTCTTCTACTGAAGCGCCAGGTGCCTTTTCTCATATGACACATCTCTTTCTTATCATTTTTGGCTGCAACGAGATGACAAAATTTGTATTCTCCTTATGCAAAATGATAACCTTTGCGGCTGATGATCTTTGTTATGTTATTGGCCTTGTATAACATATTTCAACCTTGGCATGTAGGCTTACCACTGAAAGACGGTTTTCACCTCAAAGAATTTTTTTTTCCCAGTAGCATCATAATTTTTCATGTCTTGGAGTTGATTACTCACATTATCTATGAAGATCAGTCCTTTCTTGGAAATTTCTTTTTAAGACTCTTTTCTTAGGCTGTGCGAACAACTAGGATACACCGCAACACTGTGTCGAATGAAGGAGAGCGAAGGTGATTGACACTGAGAGGGGAAAGAAACTGTGCTGAAATAAAATCATGATATAAAAATCCAACATAATTTTCAAGGTATACATGCATTTTATCGTGGGCAAACATTCTCCCTCGTGTTTTGCTATATTGGTAATCACATCTTCCTAGCATGGAAAATCCTTGCCACATCGGAGCAATTGCTGGGTGAATAAAGATTGGAAGTGTTACTGATTGATGGTAAGAAAAGTTGTTAAGAATCAAGAGAGGAGCACAATGCATCCACCAAGAGCAAAGACCCAAGGAAGGGTATGATGGTCGAACTACTTGTTGAACATGTGATAGTGGTAGGACCACAAACCAACGTAGCAACCAAATGTTTGAAACGCATTTGAGACGTCAGGAAAAATTGACCAAACGTTTGGAATGTTTTTTTGATTTCAGGGTTCCCAAAAGATTTATTCTTTTTGCAAATCTGTCGAAAAAAAGCTCATTAGATGTTATACAATAACTAGCATAAAATTACAGAGCACAGGACAATGTACAAGCCTACAATATAATTACACAAACATTTGATGGATGTCACGAGGCTTTAAGTTAAATAAAATGTGAAGATTAGGGGCGCCCTAGTCTTCCAACCTAGCTTGCAAAATTCTAGGATGTTTTGATTACCAACAATGGAGTACTAAGCAGTTCAATCTAAGAGGTAAAAACAGGATCAGATCTGAGCAAATACAAATAACTTTCAAACAAATGAGTTTCTATGCATTTTGATGCTTCCATTGGCTTTAGAATGTTCCAAAACTCTTGTTGGCAATCCTGTTTGATCCCTGGTGCACTGAGAAGGAAGTTACAAGTGAAAAATCAATTCACAAGAGGGCAATGGAGGCTGCAGCAGTCAGTGATGGAGGCAAATTCTTTTGCGCAGAGAGAGCGAGGTCTGTTCCAGGTTTGGGTCCCCAACAGTCCATCGGGACTCATGTTGGGGCCCAAAAAATGTTTTCTATTGAATAAAAAATGCTTCGATTTTTAAAACCTTTAAAAAAATGCTATTTTTTGGGGTTTTTTTTTGTTTTGCTGATTGCCATGTTTCAAACAAGTTTGGTTGGTACTTGCTACTATGAAGATGCCAAAAGACTCAAGACACGTTCTGGACTTTGACAAATCATGTATAGTCAATTGTTATGACCCTGGATAACTAAAGAAAGGCAACTTCAAGGTGAGTTTAAGATGACAGGAATGCCGCAATTTGCGGTCTATGCATTGAGGGTCAACTAAAATGTCGAACCAATTCCTTGCAAAGAAGAAAAGTGGACCTGCCTAGGTAGTAATCTTTTGATCTTTTGAAGTAGTAGAGAGAAACACAAGTCAATATTAGCTTGTTAGAGTGATCTTAGGAATAAAGGAACATACAATTGAAGTGGTCCACATAACTATCGTAGTGTTCATGCAATCCAAGGACTCGAACAGGAGAAAAACTCCTCGAAAGTGGATGCCATTGAATTATTATACCTATTGTAGTGGTTGATGTAGGGGCCATGATTTGGGTGACAAGTTGGGAATGCCTCATTGTGGTGATTGCGTTTTGGAATACTCAGTGCTCACACTTATTCATCTCAACGAGTTTCTTGTTGAAATCCAAAGGTATATTGTTAAGGAGATCCATTTGTTCCTGAAGCTATAATAGACTTTAGGTTTAGGCTTTGCGTTGAAAATCAAATCTCACAACAATTCTTGCACATTATTATGAGAGAGGAGAGGAGAGAAAACACACTTGTATGACAATTCAAGGTCCACAATTATACATGAGAGAGAATAAGTTACGTACATGTTTGTGTCTGTTTACATTTGGTCCATAGGTCTCGGGTCCTACACATCAGGAGGATGGGGCTCTTGTACCTGCAACGTTGGTTAGTACAAACTGCATGGTCCGTAACAAGACATGATAGAACTTTCTTGCATCTTTAGAATGTTGTATTGTAGGTTGATAATAAGATTATAAAATCTCTATCACTCCATAGAACATAGTTACACGCCAATTTGAATCGGTTGATTCGAACCAATCGATTCTTTGCGATTCTTTTTGGTTCGAACCGGCATTCCAGGTTTGAACCTCTCTTTTTATTTTCTTAAAATTTTTGGTTTGTAACTTGTTAATTGTTTTATAATGGGCCCTGGGGGATTCAACTTGTGGAGACTTAGAGTCGAGACAATGTTTGAGAAGGCTGAAGTCAACTGTCAGAAGATGAGTACACTATACAAGTTACAACCTGTACAAGGATCGGCTTGCTAAGAAGACTAAGGAGTCAGGACTAGAGAGTACAATTGAGTTGATATGGTAGCTAAGTTCGGGATCATCTGACTGTTGGAGCAATGCCTTTGCCACATCACTTACTGCTTAAGATTGTAATTTTGTGTCAAACTTATTTGCAGTGTGGAGAAAAAAATCAAAAGGAAGGTTATGACAATGTTTGAGAAGGTTGAAGATGAGTACAACTATTTGAAGGATCTGCGTGCTAAGAAGACTGAGGATTCAGGACTCGAGTATAATTGAGGTACTAAATCTCATGATCATGCCAAACACCACTATGCACAATGCACATGGTGACTGTAGTCTGTTGTCGAGGTTTAACCAAAGCACCTCCCCCCAGCACCCTGGCCCCCGACTTAGCACTAAACACTTCTCACTTAGAAGTGTGGGTTGGGCACCCCCGACTTTCACCACGTAAGGCATGACTCATTTTAATTTTGGAAGTGCATTATTTTGTCTTATATCAAGCAGAGATGCCAACAGTCGAGGTACAGACACATGCAACATTCTATAGAGATTACACGTGCTTTCTTTTACTATACCTGGCAAATTATCATGTTGTTTTCAGTTTTGACTTGACATTGGTGACACAACTCCATCTCTACAATTTGCAATTGGATTTTGACTCACGCAAGCAGTTTGTCTACTTTCCAAACTTGTTTCTTGCTCCATTTGTCTGTGGGTGGTGCTGTTCAGATAGGAATCCAAGATAAGAGACTTGTCTTTCTCCTTCTAATGTCCAATTCTCATAGATAAACCATGAGGGTGGGAAATCAAAAGCCACACTGTCTTGCAATCCCGAAAAGAGGCAAGGATTTGTCAAAAAAAGCAAGCAGTGGTTGAGTGTTGTTTTTGGAGGTGAGGCATGATGTTTCGCTTGAAAAACTTTTGCTCTTAGAGCTTCTAACAGACAATATTCTGTCACTTTGGCCAATTATGGATTGTGTACTTATGATCTGTTCAACTTCTTTACGTAGAAATCTGACTCTCTTCACTTGATTTTCTTGACAATTACTTCCTACACACCAAGAGAATAGTCCAGTGACTGAACAATTTGTAGTGGAGATGACATTTTTGAAGGACAACATGTGTAATGCCATCTCAAGCTCATTACGAGAAGAATATATGGAGTAGCACATGTGCCATATACCAAATTGGTCTCTTTGAGCTTCAGTTGGAGTAATTACACATTTTTTACGAGCAACATGTCTTTCGAGCAGAAGTACATCCGACCCACCCCTCTCCTTCTAACCTTTCCTTATAAGTGTACCATTGAGCAGATGTACGAAGAAACGCTGCTTCTTCTTGTGATGTTGCATGCAGCATCAGCTTGAGCAAAACTTTGTTTGGCTTTCTCATATAGCTTAGGGGCCCTCACAAATTTGGGAAGAGCAAACAAATAGTGAAAACCGAAACGATTTATTTTTCCCCTGTTGTTTGTACGACAATTGTTTCTCTCATGTAGAAGAAAGAAGAGACATATATAAAACCTACACTATGGCGTCTAAATGTAGCATGTTTCAATAGAGGAAGCCAAACAATTGATCTACAATCCAAAATTCGCATATGAAGTTCCAAGTATTGTCTGATAGACCAACAAAGCTTTCGTAAAATTCACATGTTTGATAGCAACTAAACACAAAACCATCCTGGATGTCAGTTAATTAATATACTTGACCTGAAGTTTTGTTGATTCAGAAACAGTTGTGATAAGCCACAATCATTATGTCTACTAAGTAGTCGGGAATTTTAAAATTGCAAATGGCATAAATATTAATCAAAACAATTCAAAAATGTGTTTCAAGTGACAAGCATGCAACGTCAACTCAGTAGTAAGAGCTAAATCCTAATTTCTCACCTGCCCTTTGCCTGGCCTCCGCATGGAGGAATGCGTACACGTCCTTCTCTGCCTGGTCTCTTGGTGGCAACTCTGGAACCGTTGCCTCATCGATCTCATCGGGATTGATCTACGCACATGCCAAATGCACATTGAAATCAAGATAGAATCTGGAGGGCCAACAAAAGAGAACCGTACGTACTACTATCTACTATCTACTATCTACATGTTAGAAATTATAATTTAGGACTTACCTGGATAGGCTCTGCGGTGGTCTGAAAGTCTTTGGTTGGAGTGTACGTACACCAACCTCTCCAATTGTGCAAAGGAGAGTCGATTCCTCAAGGAATGAACACTCCAGTTTCTCTCACAAGCGACTGCAGTGCAATCCTGTGAGAGGATCTTGATGGCAAGGCGGCGCAATTTGGGGACGCCATGTCACAATTTGTGATACAAATTCTAGATGGAGTTACTAGTCCTTCTAGCACTCACACAAAACCAAGCATAGAGAGAATTCAGTTCATAGAAGAATTGAGCAATGCTCTAGCATATTTGAATGATTGTGGTGGGGCGCCAGCCTACTTAAATAGTTTCTCTAATCAATGAGAAAAGCTAAAACTCAGCCAGAATTAGAAAGTTTTTGGATCATCCCACTTTCCTTGCCAACAGCTCTCCAACAGCAAGACTCAACCTAATCTTACTCCTGTAGATCAAAAGCGCCCTCCTACAAGATTGAGGTGCTTGTGGAAGATGAGTCTTCTCGAGAATCTGAGCATTGAAGTTTCTCTCATTCACAGACTCATAGGCTAGACAACTTTCTCTGATACCATGATAAATTGCAAGACCTATCTATGGAGTATTTTAACTTCAATACTAGATCAACCAAGAAATCTTGAGAAACTTAGCTATGGAAAACATCACATACAAGGAGAATTGCATAAGCACCTCACAACACCAAAAGTTAGAAGAAAATGAGTTGCTACTTGGCCAAGTGGGCCACTTGCACTAATTAACTTAACTTACAAAAGGGGGGTCTCATGTATTTAATTAAAAACATGCCCCATGAGTTATGTACAGCTTACAACATAATTAGTGCTTAGCCAAAGGGGTAAAATAGGCATTACTCTTCAACAATGCACACCCTAAACCCTCAATGAAACCATGGCCAATTTTCTTACTCCAATGCTATCTCCAATGGCAAATGTACATGCTCATCTCTCTCTCTCTCTCTCTCTCTCTCTCTCTCTCAAATGGCAAACATCACTCCCATCTTTGTCAGAGTCAGTGTTCACGGAGACGACATAGCTGCCATCAGCGTCCACCATCCACCGCAGTATCATCTTCTGGGCTGCGTATCACAGACTTCTTCAGTAATCCCAGTAGATATCACATATAGTTCCATCTCTTGGATATAGATTCGTTGATGTATTTCTTTCAGTTATAGACAGTATGTATTTCAGTTTATATCTCTTACTATGCTCCCATGTTTCTACACACTTGAGATGTATTACTCTGTTCTGTATGCTTTTTGGCATCAGAAGACATTAATAAAGCTCTCTCGCTCGCTCTCTCTCTCTCTCTCTCTCTCTCTCTCTCTCTCTCTCTCTCTCTCTCTCTCTCTCTCTCTCGTGCGCGCTGTTCTGGACCGCGCGGCCAGTTTGCAACAGTCCCGGTTTGAATTGGGAACTGGTTTGAACTGGACCCTATCGATTCAAATGTTCGAACCGCGGTTCGATGCCACTATGCTAAAGCGTTCTTCCTCAGCAGAGAGGTCCACAGACTCTTCCACATGATTCTTATTTTTTGATTTCTTAGTTTTCTTTTGGAGTCGGATTATGATGTGGAAATCTCAAACATGTCTTTATTCATGTTCCCACTTGTGCTTGATAGTCAACTATTTCCTTGGTGTGCAGGGCTTTGAAGTTTTCGGGTTGCATATGCAGAATTGGGATTCTCAGGATGAGAAAGGCATGCATGTTTGCCCTGGAGATCAAGATTATGAAGATGCTCGAAAAGTGTGTAAGCAGCTTGGTTTGTGCTTCTCCTACGGATTGTTAGAGTCACAGTTTGTTGGCTTTTAATGACAAAGTATATCTGTTATGTGTATAGAAGCTTTGCAATCAGGTATACCCAAATAGCTTAAGGGTTTTCTGCTCAGATACGTTATTGGTCCCTGAAAGTTTGTTAATGCAGAAGTGAGGCCTTTTTAATATAGATCCTGTTTTTTATCTTTTGCACTTATGTAAGTCGAGAGATTCATGAGTTTTCAGTGAGTCACTTCTGTAGGTCAATTGCATCTCACGACCTTTTAATAGTTCTGTTCATATTTGGTGGGTCTCTGTTATCTAGGAATTGATCTTTTTCAAGTGGACTACCATCGACGTTACTGGTTAGATGTTTTTGAATCATTCACCAGGGAATTTTCTATGGGCCGTACACCTAATCCAGATCTTCCTTGTAATCAGTACATCAAGGTAATGGCTGAGTCACAGATTTTAGTTGATCTGTGCTGACATATTTGACTTCTTCTCCCAGTTTATTTAATAATGAAACTCTGCTTTTCTATCTCTGCTTTGAAAGCTGCTTACACACTCTTCGATGATTTATAGGTTTTTCTTTGATGTGCTTTTAATTAAGAAAAGAGATATTTTGGCTTTAATGTCACCTTTCAGTTCTTTCAAAATCTTTTTTTTGTTACATAAAAAGATAGTTTTTGCAGTTTGATGCCTTACTGGAGCAAGCATTGCACATGGGAGCAGATTGGCTTGCCACTGGACACTATGCTCGTTTAAGTCAATCTCAGGAAGGGTCATGGCAGTTACTTCGTGGTGTTGACAGGAACAAGGATCAGTCGTACTTTTTGGCTTCCGTGGTTAGTGAGGGCTTAGCTCAGGCAAACTTGTGCTTTTGATGGCTATGTAGAGAAAAGAACTGAATAGTTTTCAAACTAGTTCACAGTAAAACTCGCATGTGTACAACTGAAACACTTAATTCTTTTCATGGCTTGGCATACATGCTGTGAAACTAGAAGCACTCTATTCTTTGCAACTTGATGCTTACTTTATTTTTCAATAGTACCTATGAAATAGTCACTATGTCGGTTATGTGTTGATGGATGATTTGTTTGGACAGGGGCAAGCTGCTTTTCACAAGGTTATCTTTCCTTTAGGATCTCTCTTGAAGTCAGAGGTAAGGAAGATTGCTACTGAGGCAGGCTTGCAAACTGCAAACAGGCGGAGTAGTGCTGGTATCTGCTTTGTGGGCAGACGTCAATTTTCAGAGTTCATAGCAGAGTATGTGGACATGATCCCTGGTCCATTTGTTTCAGTTACTGACAAGGCAGTGTTGGGAACACATACTGGTCTTCCTGCATACACATTTGGGCAGAGAGCTCGGATAGCTGGAGCTACTGAAGCGTGGTATGTCGTAGGGAAGGATGTAAAGAATCACATTGTGTTCGTTGCGCAAGGATCCGCTCATCCTGCTTTATACTGCAAGTCTGCTGTTGCAGGTACTCTTTGACAATTTACACTGTGAACCACTCTTATTTTAATAGTTTGGTGGTATAACTGACGTACCACAATATTTGCAGCTTTGATGATGCTTCATTCAGGCTGCCTGAAAATAATGTTATCAAATCCCTGGCTAGCGTGGTTCTATATGAAGTTTTTGTGGGGATCTTTCCAGTGTCCCATTTCCCGGGTAATCTCATACTTTAAAGAGAAAATATCCATGGCACTGTTGTGCCAGATATATTTGAGCCTTGAGTTTGATACCTTCACTGAAAAGTTATTGCTGGATCCAAGGCTAATTTGAATACAACAGACCTCCGACTCTGGGATTGACTCATTTCATGGATATCTGTTGCCACAAAATGGCAATCTGGTGGTAGTGATGCTATCAAATCTGAGCTTGATGAATTGCCTCTGAAATATATCAAAATCACAAGTTGACAAATATCCATGTGTTTGAAGGAATTTGTTGGACTGAAGCAGTGTATTCAAGTATTATTTTTGCAGAGACGGCAACGTAAATTCATGCAATGGTTGCAAAGTGAACAAGGAAAATGCTCTTGAACTTCCTATCCGATTGATTGGAGTTTCTTACAATAATTTCTCATGCAAAAGCTATTCTTCTGGAAGTTGGAACATCTTGAGACTGTGTCCCATGAATTCAAGAAAAATTCCATTGGAGGGCGATGGGTGAGGGCATGGTCAGTGGAGGGATGCTTTATTCTTTATTGTGGCTCATGAGAAGGCCTTTATAATCAATAGTACACAACATCATGCTGGTGATGAGCGACCTGATTTTTCTTACATGCACTTATGTTCTAGCTCAGTGTCTCCTTTTTGTTATGGAGACATGAAAGCACCAAGGTTACCAGCCGATTCAAACGGCCGATTTTGAATTGGGCGATTCGAACCAATTCGAACCAGCTAGCTTGGTTCGAATCGGGAAAAGGTTCAAACGTTTTTTTTTTGTTTATTTTCCTATTGGGGGGATTCTATTTGAATTTTGTGGGCCGTGTCCCTTGGGGACTAGAAACTTAGTAAGTTGTAACATTAAACAGGTCACATTGGAAGACATTGAGACGAGCGATACTTTGTGACAGATAATTGCAATTAGAAACTAGTGTTACATTTTCTCAAACAACTAAATATCAGAAGTAGTTGCATTCAGTAACAATGTTAGTCTAACAATTTGCAACATTATCAACTCAAATTGAATCTGAATTTGAAGCTCGAATCCAACATGTCGATTCTCTGAAAATTTTAAATCTCCCCCCCTCTTATTTCCGCTTTTTTTGTGAGATTTGAAAGAGATTAGGGGTTTTTTCAAATCATTTGGTAGGAGCTTAATACAAGGTTCTAGTCTTTTTAACAATTCAAGGGTTGATTCAAACAGCCTTGAGTCTAAGATTCAATTGGGATTTGAGTTCAGATTAATGGGTGGGAGAGATTTTCTAGCAGTGGCATGCCTATACCTGAATTCCTTCCAGCGGCCAGCCTGCACTTACCATTGTGTTCTAGCTCAGTGTCTCCATTTTGTGATGGAGACATGAGAGCACAACGCAGTGTTTCTTGTGATTATTCAATTGAGATATTAGCCGATTCAGAGAGATGGGGAGAGTCTTCCTTTGCATTGCTTTCAATGCATTCTGTAGAAGATAACGGATCACATGCATGATTTTTTGAGGCAATTCCACGATCATCAGTGGATCTGCAGAAGGATTCAACTGATGGCTACAACATCTACCATATTTAGGATAATCATATGAGATAGTCATGGCTTGGCAGACTGGCAGACATAAACTGATTTCATTTAGCACTCTCAAAAACTGATGACATGTTGTAGTTGATTATTTCATGGGTTTGCTGATTTGTATCCCTCATGGTCTGACCTTATATTCACACCGATCACTCTTTATGGGGACCACATAATGTTGCTACCGACACACCCCCCTTCAAGGTAGAATTTGAGAACATCAACCTTTGGAAAACCCAACAAAGTCAAGAAAGCCAAAACACATCCAAAATTGGCAAGAAGAGCTGTTAAAGGATATGAAAAAGGACCCAGGCCACTTTTGGAGGACCTTGTTTTACAAGACTAAGCAGACGTCTATCTACAAAATGAGTTATATATGCAAATAAATTGCATGCACTAGGAAGGGATGAGGAGTTCAAAGCAGATTGAAACACATGAGAGGACGAGGCTCAAGAAAATGAGGTGGGAGATCCTAGAAATGGCATAATGAGGATGCTGCTTAAGATGGGCAAAGAAGTGGTGGTTCCATATGTCATGGACTTGTAGAGAAGCTTCCAAGTGGGTTTTGATTTTGACTTGTACTGTGGCTTCAGATATTTTATAGCACAATTGTCGTAACTGAGACGCTTTATTCGAACATTATTCTTGTTTTGTATTTTTTCCCACATTTTTTACTATGCAAATCATATGGAAAGCTCTCGACAATGTGTGCCAAGTGATGTTAGGTGCTGAGCTTTTGGGTATAGCTTGCTACCCTTGCTAGCAGTTGAGATTTGAGGTTTTATGCATGTAATTTTGTAGTTAGTTACTAGTGTACTATTCCAATGTCCAGATGGAGTGGGATTGACTGTCTGTTGATGTGTTTTGGGATGACATTTTGATTGTTGCTACATCTGCAAAGTGTTTGGTTTATGCAGTTGTCACTGTTAGTATAGAGATCATAGTCTGTTTCAGCACAGTATCGTTTTTTATGGCACTAGGTGCTGGAAGTATCCTGGTAATTGGAGTCCCTTCACGGAGTGACGTGAACCAGAGACAATTGTATGGCTTGTCTTTCATTGACCATTTTATTATGTAACACTGGCTATCTAGGATCTATGCATCTTTATGCACTGTTTGCATTGAGTCGGTTGTTATGCCAAGCATCTTCACATATTGTATCCTTCATCCTGCTTTGTGACACCTTTAAATACATTGATAAGGGTTATTCTTTTAAAATTTACAGTTACACCATTATTGCTTGTTGGAACCATGGTTATGCACATTATCAATGACATTTATTATGGCCACCACCACTTGCTCTGTACATGTAGTCTTTTGGGAATGGGCTTTGCACTTAGCATATGGGTTTGTCCTTCCACAAACAAAGGCTGTATGCATTTTAGTTGTTGGTTAGAACCTTCCTCTTAAGGGCTGAATTTGCATGAGTACCCTCCACATAAGGTTTAGTGTTAGGGACCCCAACTTGAGGCTGAATGTCGACTGGGCTTGTTGACTTGACCAGTGACTTGTGGACTATGCTATCCTATATCAGGATGGTAGACCGGTTGCTTTTGAAGGCAAGAAGCTAGATCCTACTCAAAGGCGGTATGCCACCTACGACAAGAATTTTTTGTTGTAATTCATGCTTTGAAAGTGTGGAGACATTATTTGTATGGCTCCCAATTTACCATAGTAACAGACCATCAAGCGTTAAAGTATATTAAGGATGCGGTTGACCTTAGGGGTCGTAAAGCTAGATGGTTGGAAATGCTCCAAGAATTTCATTATGACATTGGGTACCGGACGTGTCATGTCTCGGGTAGCGTGTCCATGCTAAGGATCAGTAGACCAACAACCCGTAAGTTAATTGTGACTATAAGGGAATTGGGGCCCTTATGTGTACATGGTCATAATTAATGGTTGTAGGCCTAAACACATGGTGGTGGAGTTGGTATGGGTCTATCAGTGAGTCATTAGGGAACTGGAGGACGTGGCCCAGATAGGCTACAGAGGTGTCCAGTGAGGTGTCACAGTGCACTACTAGTGGTGCATGGGCCTTGGAGGGTATAAGTATACCTATTGGGCTCTCACTAGTGTATGCTTGATTTTGTGATTGGTAGCTACATGCTGCTAGTGTGATTCCTCTTTCCATGACTATGATTGATCCATAGATATAGGATCGACCCAATAACCTGGAAGGGAATTCAAGAAAGAATGATCCAAGCTGCAATATCTGCAACCTCAGATGGTTGCTTATGAAAAATTAAAAGAAGAGCTAGAAGAGGCTAAATTTCAATCAAGCCAAATCCAGACTTTTGAGGAGGAAGAACCAGCTCAGTGCCAAGATCAGTCTATGCAGATGGAGGACCAGCCAAAGCTATATCAGAGAAGGCCATCCAGATAGACGTCATCTACAAACAAATCCAGAAAGATCAAGAGACGCAGACTGAACCCGAGGATGATGCGAAGGTAAAACAGTCAGTATCGCAGCTGCTGCAGACCAACCAGCAATGCTAAGCATTATTCCACAGCAAGCTGAGGCACTTCAACTTAACTTGCTAGTTTCACAACACTACTTTGCTCCATTCTAAGAATGATCTCCATCATGATAATAGAGCTCTTCTCAAGTGTTTTAATATGTAGAATATGAAGTACAAAATAGTTGATACAGATAATAGTGTCCATTTAGGATGCTTCACTTTTTCTTACATCAATTTTACATAGAACGGTGAACAAGATACATGTAAAAGAACATAGAATCATAATGAAAGGATTCCTCCATGTATCCACCCTTGAATTCTCTATAAAACAGCAGCAAACAAGTTGTAAGTGAAAGTAACCAACAAGTGTTTGCATGCCGCCTCCACATTCCACTATGCCCATAGTGAATGCACCATGTATCTCCATGAATGAACCGAATAAGCAAAACCTGAACTTGAAATACTTGAAGTATCTTCACAAGATTTGCATACAACCCTTGATCCTACATTGTCAACAATTTGCCAATTTGCCAACACTTGGATGCTAAATCTTGAACTTTGCTCAAAAGTAACCATATTGACCACTTCAATATCTTTCAAGATTTGAATGAATACATGTACTTGATCATAAAAACCAGCAATGATAACTATTCCATCTCCAAGATCCAAAGGATGCAAAACTATGGAACTAGTTTCATTGAATTTTGACAATTCCAACACATTGACATGACAATGTTCATACATGAGATTAAACAAGTAAGGTAGAGTAAAAGGACACTTCCTTGCTGCTCCAAGAACCTTACTTGAACCTTCAAAAACCTACAAAAATAGATCCAAAATGCTTTGCCCATGTGGCTCCCCTTTGATGCTTTTGACTAGCTTCCAATTGCTACTTGCCTCTTGGTGTTGATGAAGCAATTCAAGATCAACATCTTGATCTTCCAATAAAACATGAAGGACTTTGCATTTATAAACATCTTCAGATCTGAACCTCTGAAAGTACTATCCAACATGAAGTAGAGTAGATGAATTTGAATATCAAACCTAATCAAACCAGCCCATTTGAGTTCAAACCAAACCTCAATGATCTCACCAATGAGATCTTCCTTGCCTTGAAGAAATTGCCACTTGAGTTGCTCCATGTAGTCTTCTTCATCCAACCTTTTGCCATCTTGATCATGCATGAACACTCCACCACAATCATAGCATCCGTTGAGTTGATGAAGAGATGTAAGATCCATGCCTTGGATCTTCCCAAGAGTCACTCTTCCTTTGCCCTTTCCTTCACAAGACTCCCTCTTAATGATCACACCACAAAAGTTAGTGAGATCCGTACGATCTAGGTTTGGTTGGGTTGGTTTATCCACCACCCGTTCCCTTGTGTTGTTGCTTTGATTGGTATGCTTAGACTTGTATCCTGTGTGTTGGACTTTATAGGATGGGTACCTCAAATAGTGTCGCGGATGCCTTAAGCCGGATTGGAGAGATTAATCAGTTAAGCTTTTCTGAGATCCAATCTGATTTATATATGTCCTCAAGAGATGTAAGATCGATAGGTACGTCGGTCGTATTTGGCTAGACGTCCTGGCAGGTACTTCTAGATCTACTGGTGAACTTGGAAAGCAGGATTCCAAGATTTCTCCTCAGGACAAGATTTAAGAGACTATTCTACTAGGAATGGGTTACTTTTCCGGAATGGAAAAGTTTGTGTGTCAGAAAATGATGATATTAGTGCCCCAATCTTGCATGAATGTCATGACAGCCCGTGTACGGGGCACCCTGGCTCACAAAGAACGCTTGGCCTAATAAAAGGAAACTTTTATTGGCCAGATCTAAAAGGTCAAGTGGAGGCATACGTTCATAAATGTGAACAATGCCAAGTAAATAAAGCTGAAAGACTTAAGGCAGGTTGGTTTGTTACTTCTTTGGAAATTCTCGAAAGGAAATGGGAAAGTATTTCCATGGATTTTGTGGTTGGGCTACCTCGGACGGGGAAACAATATGATGCTATTTGAGTTATAGTGGACAGACTAACCAAAATGGCGAAATTCATTCCAACTAGGCAGTCTGTCAAAGCTTCGGAACTTGCTTAGCTTTTCGTGGAAAAGTTTTCCAGGTTGTTTGGTTTGCCGAATGACATTGTTAGTGATCGGGATTCTAAGTTCACTGGCAAATCGCATAGCAGAGTTGGGCCTAGACAACATGCTCATGGCTCAAAAGTTAATCAAGGTGAATAATGAGCTGCTCATCTCAAAGCAGCATGAAGAGAAGGCCAAGCCGCAGCTATCAGAAGCTAAAACGCATGAAGCAACCTTGCAATAAATATGTTACACAGTTGCAGGCCACCTTACATAGTGTGCAGGAGCAAGTCAATAAGGTTGTTCTCGAAGCCAAGCGACAGGTACCACTCCTTCAAGTATAGTTGAATTTAGCGCAACTAGAGAAGGAACAAATTTTAAGAATTAGCAAAGGGCAGGGAGATAATCGAGCAATATAAGCAAGAAGCTGTCGCGACTACACAGGTAGCTCCCTAGATTCAAATCTTGTTCCGGCCTCACTTTTCACCACAATGAGTTGAAGGGAACAAGGTGGAGATACTTTACCAAATAGCGGATGTATCGCAAGAAACCCAGCAGGCTTCGTCTTTAGCAGTTCCATCGCGAAGACATCTATTGGCATCAAGGGCTTTCAAGCTACGAGTCTTGGCCATTCACGAACTTGTCGGACTTTATTTGATTCAATCTCCAACCCATGGTTCGATATAACGTGACCGAGATAAACCAATCTCTTGTGGAAGAAGACACATTTAGATTCTTTGGCAAAGAGCTTCTCCTGTCTAAGTAACTTTAAGATAGTACTGAGATGCTCCTCATGCTCCAAAGTTTTACTGTAG
This sequence comes from Diphasiastrum complanatum, assembly GCA_029204225.1. Lineage (NCBI taxonomy): Eukaryota > Viridiplantae > Streptophyta > Lycopodiopsida > Lycopodiales > Lycopodiaceae > Diphasiastrum > Diphasiastrum complanatum. Next base: position 75,255,980 of record CM055096.1, on the reverse strand, counting down.
ATGAGAATATCATCTAAGTAAACTATGACGAACTTTCCCAGATTTGGACGAAGAAGATCTCTCATCATCTGCTGGAAAGTCGCAGGAGCATTAGTCAATCCAAAAGGTAAAACCAGAAATTCATAATGGCCATACCTAGTCCTAAACCCGGTTTTTTCAACATTCTCACTCATTCAAATCTGATGATACCCTGATCTCAAATCGATTTTGGTGAAGTACTTTGCACTATGCAATCGATGAACCAACTCATCCATTCGAGGTAAGGGGTAATGGTTTTTAATCGTTAATTTATTTAACTTTTTATAGTCCACACAAAGACGAGTACCTCCGTCTTTTTAATTAACTAAGATAACTGGTGCCCCCCAAGGGGACTTACTAGGTGTCACATGGCCCATCTTAAGATAGTTTTGCAGCTGTCTATAGAATTCATCCTCCTCTGTAGTACTCATCTTGAAAGGATACAAGGATATGGGAGAACTACTAGGAATGAGTTTAATACCATGGTCGACTCTCCTAGAGGGGGGAAGACCCTCTGGAAGCTGTTCAGGAAACACATCGTTAAATTCTTGTCTAAGTCTCCTAAAGGTTTCACCTTTGGTGAATTTTCTTGTTTTAGGTTGTTAGACATTAATTCCATCTGGAAATATAATATTGTGAATTGCATTCTTCATGGTAAGTGAAATCCTTCAACCAACATAAATAAGAATTACAATCAACAACTTCCATACATTTAACTGTTTCCATAGCAGAAAGCATATAAGGAGAAGAAATATCCACATTTCCATTCAATTCAATGAGAGAGCCATTATGCAAGAACGACAAATTGTGAGTTACGTAGTTTTTCTTTAACGACTCATTCCTCTCATTGAACCACCCCTTACCAAGTATAATGTCTACTTTATCCAAATTCATTACATGGAAATCTAATTTATCCTTATAACCCTGAATTTGTACAGGAAGACGTGGGACTATTTGGTCCCAAACTTGACTCTCTGCTCCGGTGGCCAGCTTTACCACATATCGATGGTCACTTTGGTTTGTTTCCACCTTTAATTTCCGCAATAAACCTGTGGGTTATGGGCCCACCACGCTTCCGCTGCGCCACTCTGATACCAACTGTTACAATCTCAAAACCCTAAACCGCCAGGTGCCGGTCATCATAGAAACTGAACGCTCACGATCCACCCCGCCGTAGGACCTAACCCGGGTCGACCCTTCGTGCCCTGGCCCGTGACCTGTAACAAGCAAGATCCGACTTCCAAGCCTGATAGCGTCCTATACCACTGCCAAGGCCTTCAACAATCTTCTACCTCAGGCTAGCACTCTTGGCTGTACACAAGCGCTCTCCATCTGTTAGAGTCCAGTTACGACTCTATCATGACCTTGGCACGGCCGGTCATCAGAGGGCCTGAGGCCAAGTATTGGCAAGGGCCGGTGACCGAGGAGGACATTTGTCCCAAGCTGGGACCGGTGCCTCACGAGCAGTGACCCGGTGTGGCCGCCTGACAAGTTGTCAGAGATGCGGTGTGTCTTGACCGTCGGGACCCTAGCTGTCAGTGACGAGATGCTAGCCGGCAAGTAGTCGGGGTGACCAAGAGGGTCACAGGTCTTTGGCGGGGCACGGGGGTGGTACCCTATGAGTCACTCAGTATTCACAGGTCACAGGGGCCATGCATGCCAAGTGGACTGATCACCCACAGGTGGATGCCATGTGCCAGTGACGGGAATAGCAGGTAGAAGGACTCAAAGAGGGGGGTGCCTATGGTTGGGAGGTTCATTCTACACATCGGCTTCTAGGATTCACGAGCTTGGAGAGACTGGCTTGTGACAATTGGTATCAGAGCCTCGTTCTAGAGAGAGAAAACGTCGTTCTAGAGAGAGAAAGTATAGAAATTGTCAGATTTTGCTTGTTTTTGAAGGATTTTGGAGGGAGAAAACGTGGGAGACAGATTATAGAAGAAAGGTGGGCCTCCAGCGCTGCTGTTCCAGCATACAGGGAGCCCACAAACACCCGTTTGAGGGAGGAAAAACTTGGCAAAAGAAATCAGATGCTCCAGCGCATTTCTTCAGAAGGATTTTCGCTCATAACTTTCCGGAGCCTTCTCAGATCCTGATCAGCTTTAGGGAGCATGTTTCTAGTATTCATAGCAATCCTATAGAGCCATTATATGCCGGTTTTGGAGTAGATTTGCCTTTGTTTCACTAAAAAGTCGGTTTCCAAGCAAAAAACAGGTCAGATTTTTGGATTGGACATAACTTCTCCGATTTATCTCCGATTTCTGCTGTTAAAGTTTCAGATTGGGCCTAGTAGGAGGGCGACCTACTGCTAATTGACCGTTCATGAAAGCTTTTGCCGTTTGGAAGAAACTCGACGTCAAACAGCTCGCTTTTTTCCTGTTTTTTTTTGACTTTCAAGCTGATTTGGCGCCCAAAATAAGTTGTTCATCGACTTGTGTACCAGCATAGGACGCAAGGGAAGTACTACCTGTCCTTGGCTTTGTTACTTTCCAGTTGCCTTTTGTCTCTTTCAGTTCTAAATTGTCAATAGGCTGAACATTTCTTTTCCTGACTGTGTTTCAATAAGTCCAATTTTTAGCTTGATTCCGTGCTGTCTCTGTTGTGTTTCATAATGGAAGATGATAGAGTTGATATTCCGCTCAGTCCACCTGTTGCTCTTCCATCACCACCACCCAGCCCTGTGCTTAGTCCTGCCCATAATCCGCCTACAGTGGCTGCCCGTTCGCCTGTTGGTACTTCCCCTTCTGTGCAAGCTCGCATGGATAGTGTGGAAAAGACCGTCGCAGAGATGCGAGCAATGATGGTAGCTGGTGGTTATGCGTCTTCCTCGCAATATGCTTCACCTTATCCGTCTTCTGCTGTTTGTCCTATGTTACCTCCACCCTATCCAGAAGACAAAGATATTAAACCTACCCGTTTCGCTGGAAGCACTCCCCAACGCAATACCGATATCGTAGATCAGTGGTTGCATAAGTGGGAAGAGTATTTTGATTTGAAACAATCTCCAACTGATGAGGGTTGGCGGGTCCGCAAAGCTGCTTACCATTTCACTGATTTTGCTGACAGGTGGTGGCGCAAGTTGTTGAAGTCAAACTAGGCTCCATCCACCTAGCTTGAGTTTAAGCGAGCTTTTAGAGCTCAGTTTATTCCTCCACATGAGCATGTGCGTGCGACGGATGCTTGGCTTTTGCATCGTCAGAGGCAGTACATGGTGCAGGAATATGCTGACAGGTATCGTGAGATACTTATCAAGATTCCGGAAGAGATTCCTGAGTGGCTGGTAGTCCACAAGTTCATATTTGGCCTTCGTGAAGAGTTGAGGCCTTCGGTGCTTAATGAAGGGTGCAAGACCTTAGAAGAGGCAGTTGCTACAGCTCTCAACTTTGAAGGTAATGTGCGCACCAAGGCTGAGTTTGGAGCGCCAAGCTGGCCTCAGAAGAAGGGTTCGCGAAAGTCTGGCCAAGCTGGTCAGAAAGGCTTTTCGCAGAAGGATCCTATCCAGATGCAGTAGACTTTGAAGCGCAAGGCGGGATCTCCTATGGCTCGTCGTGCTTACGACAAGTCTCCCCTCAGTCCTAAGCAAAAGGAAAAGGCCAAGAAAGACGGATTATGTTTTTTCTGTCTTGGCAAGCATCTTTTCAAAGATTGTCCTTGACGTACGGGCAAGAAGCTCCATACTATGCAACGTCAAGATGAGGGCAAGGATGAGGAAATTTTGGATGACTTGTTGGTAAGTGATGATGAGGACACTCGTCGTGTCATGACTATTTCGGTGCGAAAGCTTGTTCCAGAGGCACCAGTTTGTTTCTTGTCCACCAAAGCGCGAGAAGCTTATCAGTTTCCAGATAGTGAATTGATACGCATGAGGGGAAAACTGGAAGGTCATGACGTGCTCGTCTTATTTGACACCGGTTCCTCGCATAATATCATCAATTCTCGTGTGGTGAAGAAATTTCACTTGGCTACTGTTCCATCTGATTACCGGTGTACTGTTGAGATGCCAGATGGTAAGGGAACAGAGGTTTGGGATGAAAGAATCTCTCGGGCATCTTTGTCTATTCAGACGTATACCGAGAAGTTAGATTTTGAAATTAATAAACTAGCTAAGTTTGATATTGTACTTGGTAAGCGGTGGCATGCAAGTAAGCAGCCCGCTATAGATTTCAAGTCACATGTGTATAAGTTCGGGCATGAGGGTATGTCTCATGTCTTAAAGGGGGAGAGACCATCTGTTGAGGGTCCTCTTGTTACCTATATGCAAATAAAGAGAATGGAGATTCAGTATTTGTGGTTGTGTTATGTGAATGTTGATTCCAGTTTGATTCTTATGTTGGTAATAATCAGATAAGCACACTCACTAATAAACCACAAGAAGCTTCATTTACTTTTGCATCCCCTAGTGCACATGTATTTGCATTACAGCCTAGATGTGACCCAGCAAGTGAGTTGGAGAAGTCCATTCGCACGCAGTTTAAACACGTGCTAATTAGTAATATGCCAGAGGGATTGCCGCCTAGTCGGAACGTTGATCATCGTATTGAGCTCGTTCCAGGGGCAAGTCCGGTATGTAGGCCTCCTTATAGGATGAGCCTAAAAGAGGAAGAGGAAGTCAGAAAGAGGTTGGAGTATCTCAAGTTGGGGTACATCCGTCCAAGTTTTTCACCTTTCGCCTCTCCTATTTTACTTGTTAAGAAAAAGGATGGTAGTTTCCGGATGTGTGTAGATTACAGGGGATTGAATAAGATCACTGTAAAGCACAGGTATCCGATGCCTAGGATTGATGATCTACTGGATGTGTTGCAAGGTGCAACCATTTTCAATAAGAGAGATCTCAAAAGTGGATACCATCAAATACGGATTCCAGATGAAGACATCCAAAAGACGGCCTTCCGAACCCTTTTCGGTCATTATGAATTTTTGGTTATGCCATTTGGGTTAACCAATGCCCCAGCCACGTTCATGATGCTCATGAACGATGTCTTGCGAGACTATATGGGCAAGTTTGTCGTCAATTTTATTGACGATATATTGGTTTTTAGTTAAGCGGTTGAGGAGCATGAAATTCATCTCAAGACTGTTTTGGGCAAGTTACAAGCTTCTGTCTTGTATGCCAATGCTCAGAAGACAGAGTTGTGTAAGACTCGTGTCGAGTATTTGGGTCACGTAGTGACAGCTGAGGGTATTTCGGTTGACCCAGCCAAGGTGGCTGTGGTTAAGAAGTGGCCGAGGCCTGCCGATATACGCCAATTACAGTCTTTCTTAGGCTTTTGTAAGTTCTACCGGCGGTTTGTTAGGAATTATTCATGGATAGCTGCTCCTTTAACGAACCAGTTAAGGAAAAACAACACTGTGGTTCGATCAGCAACGTTTTGAAAACTTGAAGGAGTCTGTGGCCACGGCTCCAGTTCTCAAGATTGTGGATACCCAGAAACCTTTTGACCTAGAGACGGATGCAAGTGGCATTGCCGTAGGTGCAGTGTTAAGCCAAGACGGTAGACCAGTAGCCTTTGAAAGTAAGAAGGTGACACCAGCTCAACAGAGATATCCTACACACGAGCAAGAGCTGTATGCGATTATACATGCGCTCAAGGTGTGGAGACATTATTTATATGGCGCCGAGTTTTATGTGTACACTGATCATCATACTTTAAGGTATTTTTGCACTCAGCTAGATTTGAAGGGCCGCCAAGCTCGGTGGGCCGAGCTGATGCAGGAATTTCATTTGGTAATTCGCTTCCGAAGAGGGAAGGAAAATGTGGTCGCTGATGCACTATCTCGTATACTGCATCAGATGAGCTTTACTGTGGTTGACAGTGGTCTCATGGAGGAGATTAAGAAGGCTCAAGAAAAGGACCCGCATTGTCAGCGTGTGTGGCCTAATGCGCGCAAGGTAGTCGACCAAACGGAAGAGTCAGTCGAGGCTGTCGCTTCCGTAGAGGCACACACCAGTACATATTTAACATACACCGTGAAGGATGGTATGTTATTGAGAAATGGAAAAGTTTTCGTGCCAGACGTGAAGGATCTTCGTCATAAGATACTTCATGAATGCCATGATAGTCCCTGCGCAGGGCACCCTGGTATTGATAAGACCAGTGAGCTTTTGAGAAGGCATTATTTCTGGCCACGATTGCAGCGGGATGTAAGAGAGTATGTCCAGCGTTGCACGGCTTGTCAGGTGAACAAGGCCGAGAGAGTAAGTCCTCCGGGCTTGCCACATCCACTTGAGATACCTATAGGAAGGTGGAAAAGCATCTCTATGGATTTTATTGTTGGGCTACCCAAGACCCAGAATGGATTCAATTCCGTTATGGTAGTGGTAGACAGGTTTTCCAAGATGGCTCGAAGTCCATAGTTTCTTACAAGGATCCCAAGTTTACGGGAAATTTCTGGATTGAGGTGTTCGCCAAGTTGGGAACACAGTTGCGGACGAGTAGCTCTGAGCATCCTCAGACGGATGGCCAGACAGAGCGAGTGAATCAGATCTTGGAAGATATGCTTAGGGCATATGTGAGTAGTACGCAAACAGATTGGGTAAAGCATTTACCGCTATTGGAGTTCGCGTACAATGATAAGAGACATGTGTCCACTGGATTGAGTCCATTTGAGCTCAATTATGGTTTCAGGCCACTGAGTCCTGCAATCATAGGAATTCCGCATAGGGTACCTAGTGCTGTAGAGTTTTTGACTCAGATGCAGCAGAAGCTAGAGTTGGCACGAGATAACTTGTCCAAAGCTGTAGCTAGGGCAGAGAGTTATGCTCGTGAGAACCGTACCTATCGGGAATTTGAGAATGGAGATTGGGTGTATTTACTAGTCCCTTCGAAGTCGAAGGTGCTACGCACAAGAAAGTGCGCCAAGTTATCTTCTAGGTATTGTGGACCATGGTTGATTATTAAGAAGGTGAGCCAAGTAGCTTATAAGCTACAACTACCTGTAGGATGCAAGGTGCATCCAGTATTCCATGTTAGCAAACTGAAGAAATGTTTGCACGATGGCGATAGCATGGTGGAAGGTCTAGTGTCTCTTGAGGAGAAAGACACCATAGGTTATGGGCTAGACAGAATCCTAGATCGAAGGGAGCGACGATTGCGGAATCGTCTCCTTCAAGAGTATCCAGTAACCTGGAAAGGGCATCCGTTGTCAGATGCTACGTGGGAGACGCGAGAGGCGTTGCAGAAGTCTTATCCAGAGTTTGTCATCGAGGACTGATGACTTGCCAGAGGAGGGAAGGATTGTTAGAGTCCAGTTACGACTCTATCATGACCTTGGCACGGCCGGTCACCAGAGGGCCTGAGGCCAAGTATTGGCAAGGGCCGGTGACCGAGGAGGACATTTGTCCCAAGCTGGGACCGGTGCGTCACGAGCAGTGACTCGGTGTGGCCGCTTGACAAGTTGTCAGAGATGCGGTGTGTCTTGACCGTCGGGACCCTAGCCGTCAGTGACGAATGCTAGCCGGCAAGTAGTCGGGGTGACCAAGAGGGTCACAGGTCTTTGGCGGGGCACGGGGGTGGTACCCTATGAGTCACTCAGTATTCACAGGTCACAGGGGCCATGCATGCCAAGTGGACTGATCACCCGCAGGTGGATGCCATGTGCCAGTGACGGGAATAGCAGGTAGAAGGACTCAAAGAGGGGGGTGCCTATGGTTGGGAGGTTCATTCTACACACCGGCTTCTAGGATTCACGAGCTTGGAGAGACTGGCTTGTGACACCATCCACCTTCCCCTAGGTAGATAGAATGAATGGATTGAGAGTCCTCTCCTCCTTGTATACCTCCAAGGAAGGAGTCTCCAAGCCTAGCACACATCCTGGAACATGACACATGGTGACCATGCAGGTCCACGAGTCACTGGTCAAGTCAACGAGCCCAGTCAATGTTCCTTTTCAATTGGGTTAGGGACCCAAGGGAGTTGGGTCCCTAACACAAGGGGTACCTGGAAGCGTCTAGTCTCAATCTCGAGTTGATGTGATGAGACGCGGAGCCGATTTAATGAGAATCTCAAACCATGAGACAATCTTGAGTCCACGTAGCATGGTAGAATAGGGAACCTCCTATATCCAACTCCAAGAAATGGGTCCGATTTAACTCCTAATTGGCCCTGCCATGCTTGTCTAAGATATGCTCGATATAGGATACGTCTGATGTAGTCATTAGTGCCTGCTGGATTGTCCATGATAGAAATGCCAAGCGTGTCAAGTGAATGAGAGACTTGAGAGATCCATGATATTGGTAACCCTGACTATGAAGGCGTTGTGATGAGGTGAGTGCTACCTGTGTGTATTTTTGCTCATCCATGGGAAATGCTCTGACTTGCTGTATGTATGCGATAATTCGGAAGATAGTGTCACGATGTATATGTGGGACTGCAAACTTACCTAGAATGATTTGATGTGGGATGGAGGGCTTAGCCCGTATCATATGTAATGGCATAAGGATCTGCAAGCGTGAGATACTGGTCCAATCTGATGAAGTGAGACATGTACACCATGCCTTTGCTGCGTATAATGCGGTGGGGGTAACAATGGTATCAAAAAGCTAACACTTACTAAGTCATCCCGAATAAACTTTTGAAAACAGAACCGCTCTAATTGGACAAGGGAGGCATGTCCCTTTCCAAGTCTACTTGTAGCTGCCTGTCTCATACCAAATATAGGACTAGTAAAAAGAACCCCTAAATAAGTGTAGGATGAAATGGCTGTCCGTCAAAGATAAGCTCGTCTCAACATGAAGGCCTTGGATGTATTGAAGACCAAAATCTTGGTCTTCGTAGGATTAACCATCAAACCCCATTTGGAGCAAAAAGCATGAAGACTATTGAACTGTCGCTGGAGGTCCTCTCTAGTCGTGGATGTTGGAAAGAGGGAAGTGAAATGAGTCAGTTCGATAAGTCGAAGACTGTAAGCGACCTATCGAGCGCATCGAAATAAACCTACTTTTCTAATGCATGACTACGCCTATCAGTATTGAACAAAGCTATAATGACACAGTCACGTTCAATCTTTTAGCAACTAACTTTGAAATCATTAGCACTAAAGTGATTTCATAGCCAAACAATGATGTATTGAATATTGCAACGTTGAAGTATTTCAACAGAACAGGCGAAACAATAAGAGATTTATCAGTTATAAATAACTACAGAGAAGCATACATTCTGACATGATACTGAACGCAATAAGAAAATAGATTGATTCAGTAAGTAGCATGTACAGATCAGATGATGAGAGCACAAAACAATAGCAGATGAAAACGTGTACTCAAAGCTATCTCTGAATAACTGAAAACTCTTTCTGATGCACTTCCGCTAGTCTGATTCGGTAGAAGATAGAGCTATCGAAGTTTGCTTGTGATTGTTCCATGAAATAGGACCGTTGTTGAGGAAGAATGTAAATCCAGAAGTGGATTTACGAGTGTCTACATCTCCTGCCCAACTTGCATCTGAATAACCACTGAGAATATTGAGTTTGTCATTGTCGACTGCTCCATAACAAATGCAAAAGTCCATAGTAGCTCGAATATATCTCATAACTCTGATAAGAGATGTGTAATACCAGGATTAGTCATAAATTGACTTAAGGAACTGATTGCAAAAGCTATGTTTGGTCTGGTACAGATCATCGCGCACGTAAGAGATCCTATTATCGAATGATAAGGATGCTCACGCATCTGCTCCTTCTCTTTGACTGTTTGAGGACATTGGTCCTTCGACAATTTGAGTCTTGGGTCCATCGGTGAGTGAGCTAATTTGCAGTTCATCAGATTATATCTGATCAACATATTGTGAATGTATCTTTGCTGAGTAATCTAAATCAACTTCTGTTTTCTGTCTCTTTGGATTCGAATACCTAGACAGTAATGAGCTTCGCCTAGATCTGTCATGTCAAATTCGGAGGATAGCATTGTCTTAGCTTCTTTTATTAGATCGATATCGTTGCTAAAAAGCAATGTGTCGTCCACATACAAAGTGATAATAATAAAAGAATGCTGCACTGACTTGAAGTAGACATTATAATATGAAGTGCTTGGTTTATAGCCGTGATCGATAAGAAAAGCATTGATCCTTTGAAACCAAGCACATTGCTTCAAGCCATAAAGTGCTTTATGGAGTTTACATACATGATTCTGTTTACCTTCGATGTTATAACCTTCGGGTTGCATCATGTAAATATCTTCTTCGATAACTCCATTAAGATATGCTGTTTGTACATCCATTTGATGTATTTCCAAATCTGCTGCAGCAGATAATGACAATAGAAGTCTGATTGAAGAATGTTTAACTACTGGACTGAAAGTCTCAGTGTAGTCGACATTGTGTACCTGAGAAAATCCTCTGGCGACAAGTCGAGCCTTTCTTCGACCGATGCTCTCATCTGCCTTGTATTTGATTTTGAATATCCACTTACAATCAACTACAATTCTGCTGGCAGGCAATTTGACGATAGTCCGAGTCTGGTTCTTGATAAGAGATGAATACTCTTTATCCATAGCTTCTTTTCAGAGATCGGAATCGGGTTGACTGAGTGCCTCTTCGACAGTAGTCGGCTCTTGAACAAGGTAAGCTGCAGACTCGTCGATATACCTTATAGGTGGTCTGCATTCTCTTGTCGATCTTCGGGGAAATGAACGAAGTTGATTAATTTCATCATGCTGTAGTTGTTGAGGTGCAACATCATCTTCTTCGGATTCGTTGTTAATAAGCTGTTCGTCTAGAGTAGACGAGCTAGGACCTTCAATACGTTGGGAACTGAAAAGTTTGATAATTCGGGAGAGTCCGATAGTTCGGCTATATGAGCTTTGCCCTTGCCTTTGAGGTCGATAAACTGATCTTCGATGAAGACGATCTCCCGGCTGGTTAATATCTTCGACTCGACATGATCATACAACTTATAAGCTTTATCTGAAGTAGTGTAGCTGATGAAAATAGATTTGATACTTTGGAAGTCGAGCTTCTTCCTGAGATCTTGTGGTATTTGCGCATAAGCGGTACATCCAAAAACTCGTAAGTTCGATAATGATGGTTTGGAGCCTGTCCAAACTTCATATGGTGTTTTGTCTGAGAGACCTTTAGTCGAACATCTCTTCTGAATAGAAGCTGCTATAAAAACACAAATAAAATTGCAGAACTGGATAATGAAAGGATAAAGAGTAAAGATCGATTATTCGGCTGAATCACTCCAATAGTAGAATAATCCAACAGTGGAGACTTGAGCCACATCATCTGCATAAAGTAGGATAGTAATCATAATATCCCCAAGACTACATGCTATACACCATTGACCATGTCTTCACTCTTCAAGCAATCATTGAGGAAGCCAGACATAAGAGACAAAGGGTTTATTGTTGTTTTGTTGACTTCAGGAAAGCCTTTGATTTTGTCCCACTTTCCCTTCTCATCCAGAGATTACATTACCTTGGCTTCTCCACTGACATAGTTCTTGCGATGATGTCACTTTATGAGTTGCTTTACTAGCCTGTCCTAGAGCTTGTAGTCACTTGATCTCAGCCTTAGAACTGATTGTCGACTTAAGAATAGTGCCATACAGTTTCACAATAACATGCTTGATCATGATAGTACGGTAGTTACTAGAATTCATGGGATCATCATTTTTGTGGATGGGGTGGATGATATTAGTTAACCAAGTGGAAGGAAAGCCAGAGACAAAGGCACGATTTAGCAAAGTAGCAAGGATAGGTGAAAGTAAGTCTACGGCATGGATTGACAATTTAAATTCGAGGTCTCTCATGAATGATCTTCAATGTGCATTGTCACAACCCACGTGTGCACTGTGCAGGCGTGAGGCTCGAGTTTGGGTGTCCAGGAGCGCGGCTCAGAGAAGGACAATTGCGCCCTGTTTCATGGTGGGACAAGTATGGGAGTGATTGTCCTCGATTACAGAAGCTCGCCATATGCATTCTCTCACAAGATTGCACAATGGTTGCATGTGAGAGGAATTGGAGTTTGTTCTCTCTGATTCATATGAAGTGGAGGAATAGGCTCAATGTTGCACAATTAGATAGGTTGGTGTATGTGCACGCCAATTAGCGGCTTTTGAAGAAGCTGAAGGGGACGAGGGAGCCTATGCAGGTAAATTGTAATTTGATAGTTGCAATTGTGTTTGAACATTGAAATTTGAAGTTTTAGTGACATTCTAAATGTGTTGTTCTACATATTGCAGGTAAATCCAGATGAAATTGATGTGACGAAGGCTCCAGACCTACCACCAAGGTCACAGGAGGTGGAGGACGTGTATGCACTACTCCATGATGACGCCATGCAGTTTGCAGTTGAATTTCAAGTTCCAATTTCAAGCTTTGAAATTTGAATTAGCCCTTGAACCTTGAGGCTTGGGCCCTTGCAAGTTGGAAGTTTGAACTTTGAGCTTCATCCCATGTTCTAAATTCTAGCTTTAGAATTGAAACTTGTGATTATTGTAACCCTTTGCCAATCCCTGCGTGCAGGACCTACCACTCGGGCTGCTGCACATCGCAGGACAGGGGGAGTGGCTTCCAGTTCTCGAGCCCTCGAGGACGAGGAGCCAGTAGAAGACGAAGACGACACAGAGACCTTGGAAGATGAAGCCGACAGCGAGGATTCCTTAGAGGATGAGAGTGATCCATCTGATGATGCTGATAGCATTGACAAGGATGCTGCTCCTGAGCTTGCACGTGCGAGGAGGTCATAGCTTCCGTGGGTGACTAGGAGGAGGCTACGTTAGGTTTTAGTCTACCTTAGGGGGACTCAGGAGACTGGCCCATTTCCATTTAGTATTTTGGTTAGTTTATAGAAATTAGGAGTTGACTTTGAATTTTGAAGTTTTGAGATTATAAACTTGAGACTAGTTACTAGCAGATAGTAATTTGTTATCATGTGTACAACATTATTACCAGTTGGCATTTATGGATGAGTTAAAACTACGTATATGATTCAAGACTCAGGTAACAAATTTACATTTTGGTAATGTTCAAATGTGGGATGTTTCAATTATCAATGTTGAATGTCGAATGGGATTTGTACTCACAGACTACGGTAAGTTGTAACTCAAGAGTTAATATTTAGAAGTTAGTACTTTTAACTTAGTATTGTTACTTGTAAGCTATTAGAAGTTAGAACTTAGTACTATAATCTATTACTTGTTAATAGGTAAAAGTTACACAACAATCCACATCGTATACATTGGCATTTTCGTGAAATTCAAATCATTGAACATTGTTAATTTACCACTAACTAACCATGCACATGTGATGGTACATTGGAATATGACACATGTAATATGTAATATGTATGCTGTGGCATTAATGCTTTAAAAAAAAAACCCTAAAACCGATTCGCCGATTCGAACCTGGAGAAGTCTATTCTTTCCCGATTCAAACTCGATTCAAACACGGTTCGAAAAAGGCGATTCGAAAGGTACCATCAAACATTGCAATGGAGTGTACGATGAAGAGAGCGGCGACAATATGAAGAGCAAGTGGTTCATGTAGACGAGCATGGATGTGGAGATTTAAGAAACGACACTCATCGTCAAACCAGGGAGGTCGAATATGACAAGATGATTTGGATGGGTGTCGGAGGATAAGGAGTCAGCAATATGAAGTGAAATGGTGGGGAAGTCGGCCTGTGATTCCAAGGGGATGTTGTGTGGAAAATGATGGAGTAATGAAGTGAGGGCTTGTTGGTAAGGCACAATGTAAGGATGGGAGAAGGTATATTTGGGTGCACAGTCACAGAGGGGGTGAGGTGGGGATTGTGAGGTCGGAATAGAACCTAATTGGAAGGACAGAAAAGAGTGATCAGAAAGGGTGGTGGGGAGGATTTGGAACTGTGATATCAATGGGATGAAAGATGGCGACCCCGTGAGGTGATCGACTACACATTGTCCACCCCTATGACTCATGAGGATGACATATATCACTGCTCGACTCCGGCCAAAAGTATAAATGGCTAACTCATGGGCTTCACCTAGCTACAATAGATACTCATCTTAACTAGTGATAGGTCCCAATGTGTCGGTTGATAACCTAGTAATTCCCATCGCCGCACAACAATCAATAGCCCGTATACGTAATCGGTTATCGTGAAAATCAACCTGTAACATGGCACTCTTGGCACCAAAGTCGCCAGTACGAAGAATGTAGTCTTGATCTGAAAATTTGACAATGTCGGCGGAAAGATCAACATAGGGAGAGCCAATGTCCTCCTCAAATGAAGAAAACTTTGGAGGAAAATAGCAGGCTGCAATATAGAGATCCTTGTCCAAACTAATACCACGTCCTATGAGGTGAACCCAGATAAACCATGCCGACTCATCATGTCCGATGAACTCCATGCTCGGATGTAGTGACTCTATATATAAGCATGCAACCCCACCTTAGCCTCTGCCACTTGCGGATCTTGTCTCTGTCCTATACGTTGAATGCCACCTGTATCCTAAAAATGTAGGTAGTCCTTTGACCTGGCTTTCGTGTGTCTCCATAAAGAATAATATTTCCCTTTAAATCTATAAGACCTCCAGCTGTAGATGATGAATATAGGCTGTTACAATTCCAAACTCCAATACGCAAATGTTGTGGACAGGGCCCCGAGACACTCCCATGCCTGGGCGCCCAACTCCCTATTGGCGAGAGCCACTAGGTGTGCTATCCAAATAACGAACCTGTCCATCTCGGTAAATCATGAGTCTACCTGATGCCTTGGCTTCTTGGAAGGCTTGACATCTTTTTTCCACGTGTATATATGTGAGGTCGACATCCATGAAAATGCGTGATTAGCTCTTCTCCGCAGGGCATCTCTACATGTAGTGGCTTTATCTCATTTTGTGCACCATGCCGTATCCAAGCCTTCACTATTATGGTCTAGAGTAGTTTCGAGAAAATGTTTTGCTTCTTCTATAGAGTTTTGTGGGCCTGCTGCCTTTTTTAAGCACTGTTGCCCAAGACATGATTTCCTCTTCTTGTTTCTCGATTTTGGCTTCCAGTTCTTTAAGCTTGTTGGATGATTTCGGTGTAGCAAGGATAGTTTGAGCTCGGAGTTCTTGCTTCAGCATATCCACCTCTTGTTGAAGCTTGCAATTAGCGTCTTTAAGCTGGGACATTTCAAGTAACCAAGTGGAGTTCAACCTTCATCTCCTGGAAATCCTGCAATGTTAACAGTAGCAGCCACATAGGATTCGACCACTTTAGTAGGGGTATAGGGATCTTTCGATGACGGTTAGATCTTTTTAGGACCAGGCGAAGGAGGTAGTCAAGGCAATGAGGAGGAAGAGGGGAGAGAAGCAGTGAGGGGAGGGGAAGGGGGAAACTCTATTGCGCAGCAAGGAGGAGGGGAGGGGGCGCAACAAAAGGAAGAGTGGGCTGAGCGGTGGGCGTGGGGGGAGGGGGAGTGTGGACTCCCCCTTGTCTTCCTATTCATAGCCAAAGAGAGAGAGAGAGAGAGAGAGAGAGAGAGAGAGAGAGAGAGAGAGAGAGAGAGAGAGAGAGAGAGAGAGATGCCTTTCTAAATTATTATTTTTAATCTTTATGTTTTCTTGTTTTAATCAGATTCACTTTTCTGGATTTCTGGACAACCTCCAAAAAATCTTCAAGTAAACAAGCCTCTGAATTGTTTGTTCAAGGCTCGATATGCCCAAGCTCTCAGGGCATGCTCTGTTTCTCTTTTATATGCTCGACCAGACGAAATGAGTGTACAAAGGGATTTTAGTACTGCAATAGATGGCTTTAAACCTAGCCAATTTTGCTGTATGCAGAATGTTAGTGATGGGTCTTCTTCAGAAGATCCAACGAGCTTATTGAAGGTCCGTAGTTTTATTCCAATGGCTGATGCAAAGGTTTTTCAATTGCTCCAAGCATTTACAA
The DNA here is from genome assembly GCA_029204225.1 of Diphasiastrum complanatum. Taxonomy (NCBI): domain Eukaryota; kingdom Viridiplantae; phylum Streptophyta; class Lycopodiopsida; order Lycopodiales; family Lycopodiaceae; genus Diphasiastrum; species Diphasiastrum complanatum. Next base: position 75,240,109 of record CM055096.1, on the reverse strand, counting down.
CAGAGAAAAGTTTCACATTTTGCTCATTCAAGTAGGGTAATGTTGTTAATCAAACTTGTAAGGTTTTGATTAGTCTTTATGTATAACTTTGCAGGTTCATTTCCAAAGCCCAGCAAAAGCCATTACTCCAGGCCAGGCATTGGTGCTTTACAGTGGTGACATATGCCTTGGAGGTGGTCTGATCCATTTTCCTGGCCCAACCCTTTTTGAAGTGTAATAATTTGGCATTATATGCGCATGCTAGGCTTCTAGGTGGTTTCAACCACTTCGGTATCTTCCAAAATGACTGCTAGTTTGTGTGAAGTTCCAACATTTCACCCCCCTCCCTTCTATCTTTTAGGTGAAGATCTTTGCATATGACAATATTTAAAGTGCGTGACACATCTTTTATCTTGGATTTGAACAGAACCAATGAACAAAGTTCTGCTTTACAATCAGTTTCAAATTGTTTTGTTTTGTGGTTGCTAGTGTAGTTGGAAACAAAGGATTAGATTAGCATTGCCTTGCATGAGTGGACCTAAACCAATTATTAACACAATGTTCTCATGTTACTTCGAAATTGTCTAATTCTCTGACCTTATTTCGTAGCATATGGAAGACTGGCAGGGGGCACTCAAACAAGGCTATTAAGGGCATATGCCAATGATTCTTATGAAAAACGGTTCTGATTGGTTCGTATATGAGCAAGGAAACTTGTTTGACATATTATCTTAAATGAGCATAGAAAAGCAAGCATCCTATGATGCTGTTAGTTGTACATTGGCGATCATCAACATGGATAGCAATCATGTTTCAATAACTTTCATGTCCCAGCAAATTCGCAATGGACACGACAAAACCGGGATTTGTATGTGAGGTAGACTTGAAGTACATATGAACCATCCATTTCTCTTTATGTGCTTGATGGTGTATTGCTGAATTTTTCTTTAATGCAATATGGTATTTTAATTTGCATGACAACCTTTGGTTTGTTCTGCAGCAGTCTGTTCTTGTCAATAAAGAATTATTACAGACAATGCCAGATATAGGAGCTACCATTTGTCATTTGGAGGCTTCGTAGTAGTCTTTATATCTCTTTTGCAACACTACATAGACGTCAAGACGTCATCCATTTCTGAAGGACGGGAGATCAAGAAGACTCTTTGTAGATCATCTCTGGTTTCCAGTTTAAGTTCACTCATTACCAGTTCCATTTTATGGATTTTCTGTACAGCTAGGATGCATCAGGCTAGTGCTAAAATCAGCAAGGATGTTATTTCATAATTATAAACTGCTTTTTTTTCTTTTTAATACCCATAAAACGAGAATAGTGACTTTGACAAAGTACTGAAAAATTGCTCTATTACTGGTCCTTTGTGCTAGTTTGGAATCTCTCTCATAATGAGAATTTTTTTTGGCCTTTTATATCTGTCTTTATTTATTTTCTATATTCTTTGCATAATTGCCTACGCATTCCATAATGCGATCCGGAACGAGCTCCAGATTTTAGGGTCAGGTTTTCCCGGAATGCACCCTTTTTTTTTTTCCTTTTTCCTTTCCCTTAATTTTTTTGCATCTACTTGAAATCTTTCTAAGAGAATTTTAGTCAATTTCAAGAAGAAAGACTTTAACAGTCTTATCTTTCAATTTGTGACGTTTGGTGACATTATATTTTTAGTTGAGCAAGATGATTCCGAGAATGCTCTCTATAAGGCATAACAAAGCGCCTTCTTTGTTGTAGCTATTTATGTGAACAAGCTACTACAGATTGATGCTCAACTTTGATTTGGTGCTCAATCGTAACGGAGAGCCATACCACATTTAGATTTTATGATTGGCAACCAATTGGAGTTCAACTTAAAGCCTTGCAAATTCGTAATAGAGTATGCAACATACTAATTTTTTTTTTTCCAGCGGAATAATGGTTTTTCCTAAACAAAAAATAAAATAAAATTGCATGTCGGGTACAATATGTAATAAAAAGCAAACTATTCATAGCTTGCTAGATTTTATCCATGGTTAAAGCTTTTGCAAAATCAACCACTTAATTTACAGTATTTTATTGGTAGCTTATGTCATCTATTGATTGTGTCCCGTGATTGGATTGATTGTGTTCCATGATTGTTTTGCATATGTTATGAAAGGATTCTAAAATGTTAGAAACAAAGCTTCATTATTAAAGCTTTGTTGATTCAATTGTCTAAGCTCATATTTTGTCCTCAAACAACAAAAGAGTTTGAGGCAATGAAATTTCTTTTGCCAAACTAAATTGTTGATTGTTGTCTTACTCTATGCCTCCTAGATTGGGACTTTATCAATGCCTTGTAAGATGGAGTTTAAAATTTTGAGTTTCAATAACTTGCAGTGCCTTGTAAGATAGAATTTAAAATGGCGAGTTTTCAAAACAATTCACAAAAGGCTTGCAAAAGTTGTATTCCACTCACCCTTAGTCTTGTTTTAGATTGATTCTTTTATGACCTACTTCAACTTGTGCTCTAAGAAAGCAATTTTGGGTGAGAAATTTGCATTTTCTCTATCAGTGAAGGATAATCTAGTCAATCTTTTAGTAATATGGGATTCATTTGAAGTCATTTAAGGTTAAAAATTCCTCTTCTTGGGTTAGGTAGTAAATTGGAAAGAGGTGTTCATCCTACAAAACTTCAACAACATCGATGTCAAGGTATAAGTATTGCAATACTATCTTTAGTGATGTGTAATTATATAGTTTTCAATGTCTTTTGATTTTTTTTATTAGTTTGATGATATCTACTTGCTACGAATCTAACACATCTAAGCTTAGTTGTAGGCTTGATAGAATTGGTAAGGGTAATATTGTATTTGTTGGTAAAATACATAGTTCTTGACTAATAAACTTTTTGAACATGGTCATAGGAGACTTTCTTTTGTATTATCATAGTTTAAAGAGGTAGTATGAATAATATACAAAATTTAGCTTGAGTATTTTGCAATTTCATGTACATATGTAAATCTCACATGTGTGGAGCATGTTTCCATGTGTGAGAGGTAGGCATGAGTTCATTTATGTTAGCTTGAGGTAGTGTAGGCCTTTGACATTTGGCATGATGATAGAGGGCTAGTGACATGTCTTTTGATGTTGTAATGTTGTCATGTGATCAATCACAAGAAAGGGATGTATAGAAATGGTCCAATCACATGTAAAAGCTGACAACTCACTAGACCAATCAAATCTAGAGGTGCTATGTAAGAGATCCAATTATTTTACATGTTTATTACTCCTCTCGGATCTCTAGTCTCTATTAGAGAGTGAGAGAACTCATTTTACACTAAGTTTTTTGGAGAGATCTTGAGATTCTACACTTAAGAGGGTTTTGTACATTTTCTCTCTACCCGAGAGATCATGTACTATTTCTCTTTCCACTTGAGAGCAAGCCAATTCCAAACTTAGTTCTTTGGATAGAGGCTATATTTAGATTGAGAGAGATTGACATAGCTAGTGAGATAGGTCTCACATTTTGGTTGCAAGATCTGAAGTTGGAGTTGGTTGGACACCATTATTGGATCCTTCTTTGAGAAAGAAACAACACTTTTGTTTGTGTTTAAATCCATTACAATTCAATTTCTCAAGGAAAGATGGCTTTCATGGGTTTCATACTATTGGAGCAAGGTGAGAGATTGACCACGGTGACCTCCAATTATGTCATTTGGAAAGTGAGGATGGAGTCAATTTTGGTACTTCAAGATGTGATGGATATTGTGCTAGGACTTGAGGTTGATCTAGTATCTCATCAAGCTAGTTTTTGAGGAGTGTGAAGAATAGGCAAAATCTAGCTTGAGTATTTTGCAATTTCATGTACATATGTAAATCTCACATGTGTGGAGCATGTTCCTATGAGGCATGATCATTTTAGTTCATTTATGTTGATTTTGAATAGTCAATAGGCCTTAAACTTGAGTTTTGGGGAGTGTTTGGGGGTCCTATGCCAAAAATACCCCTTGAACACATGTTAGCAAGTGATTAGGCCAAAAGAAGCTTTGACTTAGCTTGAGGTAGTGTAGGCCTTTGAGATTTGGCATGATGATAGACGACTAGTGACTTGTCTTTTGAAGTTGTAATGTTGTCATGTGACCAATCACAACAGAGAGATGCATAGAAATGGTCCAATCACATGTAGAAGGTGACAACTCACTAGACCAATCAGATTTTGAGGTGCTATGTAAGAGATCCAATCATTTCACATACTTACTACTCCTCTTGGATCTCTAGCCTCTATTGGAGAGTGAGAGAGCTCATTTTACACTAATTTTTTTGAAGAGATCTTGAGATTCTACACTTAAGAGGGTTTTGCACATTTTCTCTCTACCCAAGAGTTCATGTACTCCTTCTCTCTCCACTTGAGAGCAAGCCAATTTCAAACTGTTTTTTTTCACCAAAATTTGTTTTTGAATGTGTTTGATGAATGGTGATTGTATGATGCATGTCTAATGTGCACTTGCCTTGGAATTGCCAAGCTAGATTGATTCTACCATATTGGTGCTTGATCTATGTGCAATCACATACACCTTATTAGATCATTCACATTGTTTGAGATGTCCTCACACGTGTGAAAAGTGCACAATATTGAAATCACACATGTGTGGAGCATGTTCCCACATGTGGAGGGAAGGCATAATCACTTTAGTTCATTTATGATGAGTTTGAGTAGTCAATAGGTCTTAAACTTGAGTTTTGGGTGTCCTGACTTCCACCCCTTGTGCACATGTAAGTAGGTTATTAGGCCAAAAATAGCTCTTGATGTAGCTCGAGGTAGTGTAGTCTTGTGACACTTGGCTTGATGGTAGAGGGCTAGTGACATCTAATCTTGTGCTGTAATGTTGTCATGTGACCAATCAAAAGAGAGAGATGCATATAATGTGAAAAATTGTCAACTAGTTTTGTTGGTTTATTGGCATTTTTGGAGGCCAACTTGAAATCTCAACGTAGAGATAATTTCATATTTGTCAACAAGGGCCTAAATAGTGAATTTACTATTTTTGGCAAGTAGGTAAGTGGATGAGATTAGATCTGGACCCATTCTAATTGGCTAATTTTGATACATTGAATCTAGACTAGAATTTCTAGGTTTTTGATAAAGTATCATAGTTTTTTTTCTTTGTGGAGAATTCATCTCTTGTGTTTCTATGTCCATCTCATGTGTTTCTCTCTTGATATCTTGGTTTTCTATGTGTAGAATGTTGATTTCTCGATAGACCTTGGATCCACACATGTGAAGTACTATACTTTACTGCTGCTGTACGAACATGGACAATACTAACTCATATCTAAGTGTTTATGATCAAATCTTTGTGCATTTCTAAGTTCTAGCATGCATAAAGTAGTGATTTCTATCTTCTAGTTATTTCTAAATGTGCAACCAAATTGGCCTAAGATCTTGTTGATCCACTAATGTGTTTTGGATCTGTATTTTTTCACATGGTATCAGAGCAGGTTGTAGGCTAAAGTTGGTGGATTTTCCAAATCTAGAGGTGGATTTGAGGGCGCCATAAATTCTATGTGGATTTGGAAGTGTTCCTAGCTCAAATCTTGTAGTTTCAAGTATAGAGTTTGGATCTTTGTTATCTTAAAGTCATTTTAGGTCAAAATAATTGTAGATGGCCGATTTTTGAAACCACTTACTGAAATGTGGAGACAAAATTTGCTCATGATTGTGGATGTTACATTCTATTAGATGAGATATCTAGATTCTAGCTTTTGCATGTAGATTTCTCTTGATTCAATATTTTGCATTTTTGGTGAAACTCTAAATTTGATAAGGTCTCTTGATTTTAAGTTGCTAAAATTTTTCAAGCGTGTGTTTCAATCTTAGGTGTTGGCAAAAGTTCATCATATTGTGTTTAGATCTATTGTGATCAAGAAATTAGCGAGGTAAGAATTAGCCAATAGGAATTGGGATGCCCATCTCCTCAATTTCCTATATAAGTAGCAATTTCGAATCATTGTACATGTTTCATCTTCATTTCAATACAAGCAGATTGGCTCTCTTATGAAATGAATTTGTGAATGTCCTTGTTCTCTATCTCTTTTCCTTCATCTCTCATGCTTGTGAAAGTACTGTACTTTAGGACCATAAATGGATCTACAAAAGATCCACAAGAGTGATTGGATGCTTGCTTAACAATCTATCAAAAAACTAGACACAAAAAAGTTGATCTAGATTGGCAATTTGACAAACAACAAGCATTAACAATCAAAAGCATTGATAAACATTGAAATCCAAGCCCAGACATGTGTACTACAGGCTGTAGTACGGCCTTCAACCTGAGAAACAAGTAGAAATTGATTTGGTTTCATTTGGATCACAAAAACTCAATGTACATAGTGAACTAGCTTGAGATTGCCAATGAGCTCCAAAAATTTTCTATCTTCTCACTATGGGGAGAGGGAATACATAGCAAATTCGACCTCCTTCTTGAAGTTAGGTGGATTTCCAGCATGTAATAAGGAAGTTAACTCACTCTCCTTGACCTAAAATGAAACCCTAGTCTATTTCCTAGAGTTATGCTTGGTAGGTAGCTAGTTGGTCAAATTTTCACCTTAAACTTAGGTGTAGGTCCTATAAAGTAGGGATGACCACCAAATAGACATGACCAACTCTCTTGACTTGACCTAACCTACATTAGGATGGGTTTCCCATGTGGCATCATGGCCTCACATGTGTGGGACCCACTTGTGTACACAATTTACACTATTCTACATGGTTTTTGATCAAGCTAGATTTGCCAATTTTTGGCAATTCTTCACAATGCTTTTGTTATATTTGCTAATTGTCAGATCTGAATATTATTGGGATTGTATGTTCTTATACTTTTTTTTTTTCCTGAGAGAAAAGGAGAGAGAAAAAAAACAAGTATCTATCTCCTTTTGGATTGTAGTATTAATTGATTTAGGGTTAATGGATCTAGTGTTAATCTGTAGTGATAATGGATCTTAGAGTTAATTGTGGATCATCCATGCATGCTGGATTTTGATTTATGCTATCGCTCTCATGGGAATGAAACCTCCGCGTGACGACTAACTTCATCTCCTTGGTGCTTGTATGCTTGGATCTTGGGTTGAGGATAGGATAGGAAAGAAACCCGCTACATAGTTGATTTAAAGTGCAAGAACAAAGCTTAGGAGATCTTAATCACACATTAGGGCATTCTCACACGTGTGAATTTTCACAACATTTACATTCTATTTGGTTCTTCATGTTCTAGTTACATCTTGATGTGTAAAATTGATGTAAGAAATAGTGAAACATCCAATTTGGACAATATTCTCTATATCAATTATGGAAGTTACTATAAAACCATAGAAAAGATGTCTATACTTGAAATGGAGATCATTCTTAAGATGGATCGATACAGTGGTATCTTTGCATCCCTTTCGCATTCTTCATACATTCATCAACAAGCCACATCTGGAGTTATTCAGGAAATAGAAGATGTTGTCAATCAGCAATATTCAGGCTAAGATCACTACGATCTTGGATATAGAAGCTTCAAACTATTTGATTTGAAAATTAAAGACTTCACTCGTACTGAAGGGCGAAGGTCTTTGGCAATGGGTAAAACCATTAGAAGAGAAGCCAATTGCTCCTGGCAAGGAACTTCATGAATGGATGGAGAAAATGACAAAGCTATAACAATTATTGCATCTTCAGTGCATGACAATATAATGCTAGATCCTACATCAATGTCGAACGCAAAAGATTTATGGGAAGAATTGCAAACCAAGAATGAGACTCGATCTCGTAACCAAATCATGTTCTTGGAAGACCAATTAACTTACCTACAGTGGGATGGCAAAGACCTAAACACATTCGTACGAAAGATAAAAGACCTATTTATTTCCTTGCAGAATTTTGGCACGGAAAATACAATTTCAAAGGAAAAATAGCCTAGTTATTCTCTTCGAGCCCTACCCAGGTCATTCCACACAACTCGAACCTTATTGGCGAAAGATGCAACCATGACACTTCAAAAGGCAATAGACGGAGTCAAAGAGGAAGTAGAAGTTCGTGAACGCTATGACAACAATGGTGATTCCGAAAATGCTCTATTTACTCAGAAGAATAAATCTTCTAAGAAGTCTAAGTTTAAGAGAGAGTCGTCTAAAAAGAATGAGTCTAAGACAAATGATCAACAATCTCGAAAACAACAGAAAAATTCTGGTGATAAGAAGATCTGCAACAGATGCAAAAGATCAGGTCACACAGAAGATAAGTGTTGGTTAAATCCAAAGATTGAATGCATTCATTGTCATAAATAGGGTCATGCAGCAGTAGATTGTTATCAGAATCTCAGAAACAAAAAGGAGCAGAATCGAAACGAACCTTCAAATTCAAACTATGTCGAAGACAAAGCAGAATGCTCCAGAGCAGCAAAAGACAGGATGACAAGGAACTCAACAGCTTATGTTAGTGCTGATCTATGCTATTCATCTAATTCAAAAACTCGAGAAGTAGTACTTGATTCGGGAGCCATCTCACATTTTGTTTCCTCGAAACAAATAATGTTTGAGTACAAGAAGACAAACTATTCGAGATTCATTATACTTGGAGACAGTTCTAAGCATGTGGTTGATGGAACTGGTGTACTATGGCTAGACACGAATCAGGGTGACAAAATAGTGGAGGAAGTTCTCTATGTCCCTACTCTTGACAAAGATCTTCTATCCGTAGCTAAGATAGTCGATACAGGCATGTCAGTAACCTTCACAAAGAACTCTTGTAAACTGTTCGAGAAAGATTCTGATAACCTAGTAAAGGCAACAGAGAAGAAAATTTGTATCACTTGAATATTCGAACTTGAATTGAACAAGCGAATCAAACTCAGGAATCAATAGATATATTGTGGCACAAGAGGCTATGTCACATGAACATGAAAGCCTTGTACCAAGCCAACAAAAGTCAGAGAATTGAAGGAGTCAAAATCAAAAGTAGAGATATTCGAACTACCTGCGAATCTTGTCATAAAGACAAGATGACTAGAACACCTTTCAGTAAGGATGTTTATAAGGCAACTAAGGTACTTGAAATTGTGCATTCATATATTTGTGGACCATTCGGAGTATTGTCATCAGGTGATGCAAAGTACTTTATAGCGTTTATTGATGACTTCAGCAAGCTGTGGTATACTTTATACGTACAAAATCTGAAGCTTTCGAGAAATTTGTTGTGTATATGAATTGGGCTGAGAAGCAGACAAGCAATAAGTTGAAGCAGATTCGTACAGATCGTGGAGGTGAGTACATTTCCAACGAATTCAAGGCTTACTATACTGATCGAGGTATTATGCATACGAAGACTGCATCATACACACCTCATCACAATGTAATAGCTGAACGAAGAAATCGTACACTGATGGAAGCTGCTAGGTGTATGATGGCTTATGCGAAGGCACCAAAACAGTTGTGGGTAGAAGCAGTGGCTACATCGAATTATCTTCAGAATCGTATTCTGAAATCTCGAATATCGGATAAAATTCCTCATGAGATATGGTGGAAGTTGAAGCCAATTTTAGCACATGTTCGGATATTCGGATGCGCAATGTATATGCACATACTAGATAAGTTGAGAAAGAAACTCGATGAAAAGACAAAACAAGGTTTTCTAGTAGGATTCGAGTTATATTCATCATATTATCATGTCTATGTACCCGAAACTGGCAGAATAAAAGTTGTTCGAGATTATAAATTTGTGTTGAAATACATAGCAAACAGTGATCTAGTCGGCTATGAAATTCTCAAAAACTATTATGAGCTACCAACAACGACATAAGTAAAACAAGCAAAAGATGAAAGAGAATTACCAGATTCAGAGGGAGGTCAAAATCAAGTACCTGACAGACTCGAATCACCAGTTCGAATTCTAGCAGAAAAGGTCGAACTCGAAACTGCAGAATTGAACTCGAAACCTATAGAATCCAACTTGAAACCATCTGTGAGAAGATCTGACAGACAACGAAAACCACTAGAAAGGTATGGTCAGGATGTTTTTAATACAACCATCAAATTTTGTGGTTTCTCTGACGAACCTCCAACATTTGAGGAAGCTATTGATGGACTAGATAAAGATCGCTGGATTCAGGCAATGGAGGACAAAATGTCATCCACGTACGCACATATTCCCGATGGCAGAAAACCAGTCAAATGCAAGTGGATCTACCAGATCAAAACAGGTCATGATGGAGAAAACATCAGATACAAAGCAAGGTTAGTTGCTAAAGGATTTTCACAGAATTATGGAATCGACTACATTGATACTTTCTCACCGGTAGTCAAACATATATAAATTTGCTTGTTATTCGCGTATGCAATGGCTCATGATCTGAAAATCCATATTGTGGATGAGAAGACTGCTTTCTTGCACGCAGAATTGGAAGAAGACTTTTTCATGGACCAACCACTTGGTTTTGTAAGCCAAAAATATCCAGAATATGGATGTCACATGAATAAAAGCATTTATGGCCTGAAGCAAGCAACAAGACAATGGTACAGAAAGAAGGACAAAGCACTTATTGTGACTCCATAGCTTCTTCAAAGCAACTTGGCTCATCAAACATAGAAGTTAGAAAAGTGTAAGAGGTAAGTGAATGTAGATCTTCCCTTTGTTCACCTTTGTCAACATAGGTGAGCCTTGAGGGCTCAACCTTCCTTCTTGTAGATCTCCTTGGAGTCCTCGGATCTTGAGATGGATCTTCAAGATCTTGATCACATGTAGGCTCCTCCTCAAACCTTACAAGATCCTTGACATAAGATGGATTAGAGGCTTTCTCATTCAACTTGTAGTAGTTACCTTCATCAAAAGTAACATCTCTACTCACTAAAATCTTCTTAGTGATTGGATTATAGACTCTATATCCCTTGCTATTTTCAGCATAACCAACAAAGGTCCCTTTAATAGAAGTAGGATCATCCTTTTCTTGTATCTAATGCTTGAAAAACATAGCAAGTAGATCCGAAAATTCTTAGATCTTTAAGATTCGGCTTCTTACAAAATAGAGCCTCATAAGATGTTATGCCTCCAATGGGATTACATGGCAATCTATTACACAAATAAGTTGCACAAATAATAGCGTCTCCCCAAAAGGACTTAGGTAGAGGTGCATCTATCCTTAAAGCCTTAGCACACTCACATAGTGTTCTATTCATCCTCTCGGCTATACCATTTTGTTGAGGACTATAAGTACATGTAAGCTCTCTCTTAATGCTATTGGATTTACAAAACTCTATCATCTTGGTGGAGATATACTCTCCACCATTATCACTCCTTAATACTTTAATTCTAGCATGAAGTTGATTTTCAACTAGAGTTTTGAACTTAACAAAAGCTTCAAACACTTTACTTTTGGAATCCAAAAGTTCAATCCAAATATATCTAGAGTAATCATCAATATAAGATACATACATAGATGCACCTCCATTAGATTCTTGAGAAAAAGAGTGCACATCACTATGAATAAGATCTAATGCTTTTGTAGATCTAGTGGAAGAGTTATCAAAAGGTAGCTTGTGTGCCTTTGAGAGGCTACAAGCTTCACAACTTTTTCCACACTTTGAGAATGTCTTTGAAAGGCCAAGAGAAAGATCCTTGGTGCATAGCATCTCCATAGATTTGAAGTTGGGGTGGCCCAACCTCTTATGCCAAAGCTCCACTTGATTGAGCTCCTCCTTCACCATGTTCACACTTCCAAGAAAAACATTAGCATGAAGCTTAAAAAGCCTTCCTTGCTTGAATCCCTTTACAATGCAAGTATTATTCATCATTATGGAGCAAACACCTTGCTTAAAATGGACATCTAAGCCATCATCCATCAATTGTCCTACACTTAACAAATTCTTAGTGAGTGTAGGAACATAGAGTACATTATCAAGATCTACTCTTTTAGAGGATCCAAGACTTAAGGGAATATTTCCCACTCCATCTATTCTACATTCTTGATCACTTGCTGTTAGAATAGACTTTTTAGAACTACAAAAGGTACAAGAGCTGAGAAAAAATCCTTTTGGAATGTCATGTGAGAACTAGCCCCACTATCAATCCACCATGTGTCATTGGAGTAGCTCTTTGATGTTGATGTAGAAGCCATCAAGGATGAATTCACTTCATCCTCATCTTCCTCAAGATTGAGGTTGCCTTGTTTGCTCTCTCCTTGTGCATTCTTCTTCTTGAAACACTCGGATGCAAAGTGCCCCTTCTTTCCACAAAAGAAGCACTTGAGTTTGGCTCTGTTCTTCTTTCCACCTTTGGAGCTAGATGGTTGATCATCATTCTTGGTCTCCTTGTGTTGGATCTTCTTCTTTGACTTTGCCTTTCCCTTGCTTGAGAAGTTGGCCTTCTCATCACCATCATAAGGATCCAATCCTTTGCTTGACATGAAGGATCCTACTCTCCTCGGCCACAAGCACAGTATGGAGCTTGTCAATGGAAGGTAGTGCATCTTGAATAGCAAAGCTTTGTACAAGATTGGAGAACTCATCTCCAAGACCATTCAAAATGATTTGAACAAGTTCATCATCATGAATATCCTCACTAATGATGGAAAGTTCTTTGTTGAGAGATTCTATTCTCAAGACATACTCTTGAGCACTCTCATCACTCCCTCTAATGCTTTGAAGAACTTTGTTTCTAATCATAAGCACTCTAGAGGTATTTTTGGATTCATAAATCCCTTTGAGGTAGTTCCATGCCTCCTTGGCCGAGGTACAAGATGCTACTTCCTTTAGAAGTTCATTACTAACATTCATTTTCAGACAATGTAATTGTCTAGCTCTCTTTTTGTACCTCACTTGATCTTGCCCTCCTTGAGGTTCTTCTTCCTCTCCTATGACAAGATCAAACATATCTTGGAGCACAAGTAGTGACTCCATTCTTACTTTCCAAGTTGAATAATTATTAGAATTTAGCCTTTCACTAGCCTCAAGAAGATAGGCTCCAATTGAACCCATTCTATCTAGTAACAAGTACAACAAATGTACTATTCAAAGGCTCTCCCTTCTTCCTTTCTCAGAATTTAGCTAAAATGCTACTCTCTTGAATCTCACTAGACTCAAGAAGCAAGATCTATAATGATCTTGAACTCAAAAAGATTTGGGAAAGTGTATTCTACACAATCTATTCACTTAGGACCTTGGATTTGATTTTTGGATGTGCCAATGCCTTCCTATGGTGTTTAGAATTGGTTTTAGTTTCACTCTTGAACTAAAAACATAAGCCTCAAACTCTCTCACAAGGATTTGTAGGTTTAATAAGATTCTAACACCATTCACTCATCAAATCTATAATGGAAACAATGGTTTTTCATAAGCACATCACTAGTTTCACTCTACACAACTTGTTTGAAGCTCAAATATTGAAAAAAACACAAAGTTTTGGTGAAAGTACAACTCCAGCAGCCTCTCACACGTGTGAGAAGTACATCTGAACTTTTCACACTAATATGAACCTCAACATCACAAGTAAACTATTAGAAAAGGTCGCTCTCCTTCAAAGTGACTCTAGCACCAATGCTTTCACCAAAATGAAGATTTTTGGATCATCAACTAAGCTCTTTGACTTGGCTCTAATACCATGTCAAATTTTAGAGTTCAAGGACTGAAATTGATCTACACATGATCACAAAGAGTGATTGGTAGCTTGGGATCTTGATCTATATCAAGACTAGCTTCCAAATCTAGCTTCTACTTGACAATCTTTGTCATTCCAAGCAAGAACAATAAAAAATGATGATCCATAGCTTCACACGTGTGAAGTACAGCTACTATACGGCCTGATAACAGAGAAATAGTTTACTTATCATTTTCAAAGCATTCATCCACAAAGAAAGTGCTTAAGAGAGTCAAAACACAATGATAGCTCCACAAACCAAGATTTCTCATCATTAGCTCAAAAATGGATCCATCATGGATCAAGTACAAAATCACCATAATCTCTCTCTAAGCTGCATCCAACACATGTGGGACAGCTCATTGTACTTATCCATATCCACTTTGGATAAGATCTATCAAGTTTGCCACATCATCCATTGGTGGTTTGTGTTGACCTTCTAGATTCCTACAATCTAGGACCTAACTCCTATAATTTAGGAGATGTCATATTAGACTCAAATGAAAGCTAATCAAAATGGATCTGAATATTACAAGTGTCATTTCACACGTGTGGACAGGTCCTCACATGTGTGGATCCACATAGATGTCTAATATTCATCAAAAACCACGTGAAAATTGCTAAATTCTAACAAGAGAGAGTGTCAGAAATTGTAAACTCTGCAACTTTGTCGCGAAGGTGATGAAGCGAAACGAAGCGAAGGGAAAACATACCCCAAAAATCGAAAGAAAAGTATTCAAGATTTGGCCCAATGACCAGGTGACAAAACACACTAGAGGAAGACACGAAACTGAAGAAAACAATTTAAGCTGCCAACTAGCAGCTCAACGAGCATGGTGTATTGTACTTCACGCTCAGCTGAAAGAGACAACGATAACAGAGAATAACTAACTAGTTGATTAGCATTAACTTGTCTTGTAATTCTCTAATTAACTATCTTGTAAACTCCACACAGTAGAGATAAATACGCATTTGAGACGATGTAGAGACGATGTAGAGAACGAAAAAAATAGAAGAGAGAAAAGCTGTACATGAAAGTCTGCCAATGACAGGCCGCCAACGAGCGAGACACTGACCAACACACTGGAAAACGCAAAAACAGAAAATACAATTGCTTTCTTCTCTACCTCATCGTTCATGTCGTCTTCTTGATTGATTCTCTCATGATCTGTGATCTGTAGTCACTTGCTTAGGATCCTAAAAACAAAAAACACAACAAAATTTCTACAATCTACATGACCAATGATGGTGAGTGTGCAATCAAAGGGATTGGCACAATTCCTATTTCTCTCTCTACAAATAGGAATGTTCATTTGGAAGATGTTTTGTTTATTCCATCTATTACCAAGAATTTGCTTAGTGTGAGTCAATTGCTAAGTAAAGGCCTCAAAGTGGAGATTTATGGAGATGGTTGTATGATCAAAAGGAAGGATATCTTAGTTGCAAAGAGCATGGGATCAAGAGGGAGTACACAACACCGAGGACCCCCCAACAAAATGGAGTGGCTGAAAGGAAGAATAGGACTCTTTGTGAGAGTGACAAAGCCATGAGGTTAAGTGCTAATCTTGACAAACCATTTTGGGATCAAGTTTTGTTGTGTGCCAATTTCTTGTGCAATAGGTGGCTAAGTGCTATTTTTGGATGGAAGGACACCTTTTGAGATGCTATTCAAGAGGAGGCCAAATGTCAACTTTCTCAAAACTTTTGGATACACATGCTATGTAAAAATTACTCTTGATGATAGGACCAAGGAGGATCCACCTTCAAGAAAAGGTATATTTGTTGGATATAGTGAGGTGAGTAAAGCCTACAAGGTATACATTCCTTCTAATAACAAAGTTATTGTTGGTAGAGATGTCATTTTTGATGAGGGGAACATTCCAAAAGTAACTTCAAGTACTATTGATGTTGATGATGTGGATGGATCTAACAATCTCGATGATGATGTTATGGATCTGACTTTGGATGGTGATGATGGAGGACCTTCATCAAGTCAAAATCCAAAAAAAACATCAAGGCAAAGGCAAATACCTTCAAGGTTCACATATGATGAAAAGGGTAAGCAAGTAGTTTCTGGAAATTATGTTGCCTTCCTAACCTCTTTTGATGAACATACAAGTGTAGATGAAGCAAGGAACAAAGAGGAGTGGATCCAAGCAATGGATCTTGAGTATTAAGCTCTTATGAAGAACAAAACATGGAGATTGGTGAAGTTATCCAAGGACAAAAAAGCTATTGGATACAAATGGATCTTCAAGGTGATGACAAACCAAGATGGATCTATCAACAAGTACAAGGCAAAGTTAGTGAAAAAACTTTCAAATTGTGATAGAATTAAATATGGGCCTTGAGTCCCTTGACATTTTTAGCCTTAGGTCTTGACTCACGACTCTTCACTTGAAGATCAGGATTCAAGAATGACCATCTGACTGATAATAGTTTAATATATATGCTTTAATTAGATGTGTTTTGCTTTATGTATAGATTATAAGTTTATAGCATAATTTTAAGCTCATGCATTTCACCGACTTCCTTCTTATTCTAAGTCTTAACTCCTTGCTGGAGGTGTGGAGTAATTATTAAACAGTAAATTTAACAAAGAATCTATACAATTTTTGAATTCCCACATTGTTTGATCAAATCCTTAAAGCTGACACTAACAACCACCTTGAGGCTTCCATACTGCTTTCTTGATGGTGCATAACATTAGGTGCTCGATGTTGGGCATCGAGCACCGGGTGCATGACGGGACCCATCAGTATGTATGCACCAGTAACAATTCTAGCCAGACGACCGAAGAAAGGAGGATTGGAGACATCTTCATCTTGGCATGAAGGATGTGGTAGTTAGTCGTTAGTTAGCGATGTAGGCATGGTCATTTTAGGGACCTTGGAGTGTGCGATACACATGCGGATATATGTACATACCATGTGAATGAATTGACATGTTTTTGTGTGACGTTGAGATTGTCATTGTGTTCTTGATTGTAGATTGATCATTGTTTAATGCTTATGTTCTGATTGCTAACGAGTGATAACTAGATCCTGTTGTGCTTTGCTGTCAAATTTTGTTCATACTTTAGAGATTTGCTAGATCTTGTACATAGTGACCTTTGTGGCCCAATGCAGACTTCTTCAACATGGAGAGTTTTTTTATTTTCTAACTTTCATTGATGACTTTTCTAAGAGAACTGCTACTTACTTTTTGAAGAATAAATTTGAGACTTTCAAATTATTCAAGCAGTTCAAGTCATCTGTAGAAAATCAGACCCAAAGAACAATAAAAGCTCTATGTATAGATGGAGGGGGAGAATACATCTCCACTGAGTTCAAATAATTCTGCAAGGCCCGTGGAATACTCCAACAATTCACCACGAGCTACTCACCTAAATCAAATGGAGTAGCAGAACAGAAGAATCGGACATTGATAGAGAGTGCCAAAAGCATGATGGCCCATGCCTCTCTTCTAAAGAGATTTTGGACAGAAGCTGTCACTACAGTTGCCTACTTGCAAAATTGATCCATCACTAAGTCCATGAATGGCAAGACACCCTATGAGGTGTGGACTAGATTGAAGCCATCACTCAAACATATTTGGGCATTTGGATGCATTGCCTCTGCTCAGATCTCTGAAGACCTAAGGAAGAAGCTGGATGACAAGAGCAGAAAATCGATTTTCATTGGTTACACCCCAGATCACAAGTCATACAAGCTCTACAACCTGATCACTCAAAAGACATTCACGAGCAGAGATGTCATTTTCTTGGAGGATCAGTTTTTCGATCACAATGGGAAAGCTCCAGAAAAATCCGGCCCAAGGGTCAAAAATTCAAGATTTGATCGAAGGGTTGAAAATTCAAAATCTGATCCCAGGATTGGAAATTCAAAACCCGACCCTAGGGTCGAAAACCAGAAAATCGATATTGACTCTGGCAGTGAGTTAGAACCTCAACAAAACGAACAACATCAGAGGGTCAAAATTCAACCCAGAAGATCAAATCGACCCAGACAGCCTCCATCCTGATTCATGAATGATCCAACCTATTATTTTGTGTAGGAACCAAACATAGTTTATGAGGCTATGTCAACACTTGATGTTGACCAGTGGAAAGCTGCTTCGATTCTCTGATTGAGAATCAAACATGGACTGTGACTGAGCTGCCAAAGGATCGAAATCCAATCCCATGCAAGTGGTTGTTCAAGGTGAAGTATGATGTTGAAGGTAAAATAAATCGATACAAGGCCAGATTGCTAGCCAAAGGCTTCTCCCAAATCCCAGATCTGGATTATTCTGAAACCTTTATTCCTGTGGTAAAGCATGCTTCAATTCGTTTACTTCTTTCCTATGCAGCTGCAGCCGACCTTGAAGTTCACCAAATGGATGTCTAAACTGCATTTCTCAATGGCACCATTGAAGAGGAGATCTACATGTCCCAGCCAGAAGGATATGAGCTACAGGGTAAGGAGCACCTAGTGTGTAAAATTCATAAAGCCCTGTACGACCTGAAACAGTCTCCAAGAGTTTGGCTTCAGAAGATTAATACATTTCTAATCGATAATGGTTCCATTCCAAACTTGGCAGAAACATACCAAATGTTTGTTAGCACATGAATACAAGATGACCGACATGGGTCCAACACACTACTGAATTCAAAATTTTTAGAATTTGACCAAGCAGACATTTTTTCATTAGTCAACAGAGATACCTCACCAATGTGCTGGCAAAATATGGAATGGCCGAGTGCAAATCGTTCACTTTCCACTTGACCCTGGTTTGACGCTGTCAAAGGAGCAATGTCCAAAATCCAAGTCAGAGAAGGATGAAATAAAGCAGTATCCATCTCACTCCATAATTGGTTCATTGATGTATGCTATGCTCTGCACTTGACCCGACCTCTCAACCAATTTCTTTCGAATCCAGGTCCAGTCCATTGGAAGGCTCTCATGAAAGTCATGAAGCATGTCCAAGCTACAAAACAACTCAACATTTGCTATGGAGGCAGCCAATCTACCAACATTCTAGAGGGCTACACAGATGCAGATTGGGCAAGAGATATCGATACAAGAAAATCGACCTTTGGATTTGTGTTCTTGTTCAATCAAGGCCCAATTTCATGGAGAGCCTTCGATAGTTCGTTCGATAATTCAAACTGTCAAAGCCACCTATTATTTGATTCTCGTGTATTTCTGCAGACTATGTAAAAGCATGAGTAAGACTACAAAGCTAGATAAATGAATGGATGTAGATTAACTATAGGATTATAGGAGAATAATCCAACACTAAACACCCACTTTTTTCGAATTGGCTTCTAAATTTTTTCTTTTTGCTTAGCAAATGTATTCAATTCTTTTCGCATTGCATCACACCATACCTTTGATTTTTGTCTTCATCAAAAGATGATGGTTCTTTATTTTCCATGATGCTCTCCATGAGATTTGTTGGAAACATGTCAAGGTGCCTTATGCTCATGAGTGGACTTCTTCTCTTCACCCCTCTTTGCTAGATTGCATGTGCTTCTACATTATTTTTTAGAAAATAGATTCATGTGTTATGCAAGTAATCATGTATGAATGTCACAATGACATAGTCTTCATAGGACCACAAAAGTATGTGTGAATTAGATTTAATACCTTCTTAGCAATATTAAATTTTCCCTATTCAAACGACTCCCTATGTTGCTCTCCCTTTATACATCCTTCCACAAATAGGATGTTCAAGTTCACCAAGCTTAGGTGTCTTGTTTACCATCTTGTGTTTCCACAACAGTCTCAAACTTTTCGAGCAGAGATGCCCTAAGTGTCTATGCCATAACTCATTAGGTAGCATGATGGATGAACTTAACATTTATACTCTTGGAAGCAAAACATTACGCTTATAAAGGCCACACAAAGGCTAGTGAAATTATGTAGCAATGTTCTCTTTATGATTCATATCATTAAAAAATACTTTTTTCTATCAAGCAACTTTTATTTTTTAGTCAATTTAGCTCCAATTGAAAGTGGACTTTTCTAAAGCTTGGAACAAACAACACATTTAGGATATTCTTTACTTTCCCACTTGGAAACTAAATGAGTACTTTTTCGATGCCACAAATCTAACATCCCTCTCCATTTTCTTGCAGAATATTGTTGTCATTCTCCATTGCTGTGAATTGGCTGAACTATTCTTGATTACTCGTCATGTGTCATGTTTTCCTTAAGTTGATGAATCATATGTGATCATTATATTGTGAGGCCAATGCAGTGATAAACATGTTTAATGGATTCTCTCTTTTCTTCAACAAGATTTTCCTGGTGCTTGCATTTGCCTTTGTCAATATCAGTCTTTTGCTTTCGACAATGTCCCTTTCTTGTAACAATACAAATATTTGTCCTTTTTTTACTCTTCTCATCTTAATTTCCACATTCTTGTCTTTTTTAGCCGACATTGCTTGCTTTTTTTTCAAAGATTAGGCATGTTTGCTCGATGATCCAATATGAGTTCTCAGAACTCACAACCATTTCCAACTTTGTTCTCTATGCAACAATGTCATTTAGCTCCTCAAAAGCTAGTAATCTCTCTCTCCAAGATATATCAGTCAATGACATTTGATACTCTTTCAGCATCCCATTCATGGTCATGTGGACAAGCTCCACATTTCTCAAAATCTCACCAACTATATACTTCATCTTTCATGTGCTTTTAACACGAGTGGTGTAGCCCCCAATGCTTCTCATTGTGCTCCATTTGCACATTGCTCAATCTAGACTTCAATTACTAAATCTTCAAAAAAACATGGTCTCAAATGCCTCTTCAGTGCATCTCAACTTTTGCCTTGGCGGGACTACCAAAAAATTTTATTCGGGTTATTTTTTTGTTTCTTGGCTATAATTTTTTTTTGATAGAAAATTTCAATAATTGGTAGTCAAAATTCAAAAATTTATCACCCAACTTTGATATAAATATATTAAATTTTATGATAATTCACCTTAGATTTGATTATTATTCAAATAGTATTAATGATATATATAAAATTCTATTCACCCGATCTTGCTATATTTATGAATTTCAACAAGGAATAAATTGCCTAGATTGTGATAATCTTGCTATTATATATTTTGAAATAAAAAACTCTAGGGACCACTTCAATTATGTGAACTATTATGTGAAAGATTTAGCAATATGACAAAGATTGCCCTTTACCCAGGTCTATCTAATGTCCGTAGCTTATGTCATATTGGGACATTGCTCATCACCAATCACAATATCCTCAAGCTCATTCTTTGCAATTCAATGTTACTTGCTTTACTAAAAAAAGCATAATATAGTGCTTATTAGAACAAGAAACGTGGCTTTTAGGCTAAATAAAAGCCAAGTTTAACCTCCACCAAAGTTAGCAAATGTCAGCCAATTTGCCACCAGAATGCCAAATGCTACAATCATGAAGTGGCTAACTTTCCAAGTACTAAAATGGTTGAATTAGTGTTTTAGATCAAGTTCTCCCCACTTTCACACAATCACTCTATTTTGGAGAAGTACTTGCAACTCTTCTCTTGAAGTCAATAGCCCTTGAAAAAAACTCATTTTGGCCTTCAAACAAGCAAGTTATGGCCAAATAGATAAGTAATTATATTTTTTAACTTTGAAAAAACTTGGACTTCAAAACAACTCCACCAATCGAGCCCCTTAACCCAATGTGTAGTTGAAGATTTTCAATGAAGAAACATCTTTCAAAATCAAAAGTTAAGTGCATGGACCCAAAGCTATCTAGCGGTCCATTGCGACTATCAAAAATTTATTCTAAATTGTTGATTTGTCCTAGCTCACAATCCTGTGGTTGTAGGTCTCTATGCATGATGATGAGGTTCGTGCCTCTAGGAAACACTTCAAGCCACAAAGTGAGCACACTTAGTGAGCATGCGAACAAGGTTGTAGATAGAACGTGGAAAAGAAAATGCACCCTACCACCTCAGCTTCTGATCAATCTAGCACCATATTTTATCATTCAAAAGGTTGTTTGACATCACAACTAAGGTCGCGCATAGGAGGTTTGTGCGCCTGGCTGCCTGCATGAAGGTGCTTGAGTGCATGTTCATTCTCCATCGTTATCCCATAAACAATAAGGGTCCTTGGGTTCCTCTCCATATAAGAAGTGGTTGCTGTAGAGCAATTGTAGCCCCCCCTGGACAACCCCCGGCGACACTAGCAGGAAACCCCCCGGCGACACTAGCAAGAAACTGTAGAGCAATTGTAGCCCCCCCTGGACCCCCCCGGCGACACTAGCAGGAAAATGGGGGTCCAAATGCGCGCCGATAAGGGCCCAATATTTATGCCCCCAATTGTATGCACATTGCACTCACATCTCCCGTGAAATGATTGCAAAAGTGATTATCATCCATAGAGTTGATAGCCCACACTGTAGCATTAACATTTACTGAGAACCAGAGCAAATAACAACCAAATAGCTACTGAAAATAAGATCTGTTTGTTCCCGATCTACTGCAATTTTGAGAGGCAAAATGCTGGTTTGACCATTGCTCCCTAAAAAAATTTCAGCCATAAGCTATTTTTCCAAATATATACATATATATATATATATATATATATATATATATATATTTTTAACCACGTTTCTACATCAGAAACGCGTGCAGTTTCAGAAATGTGTTTGCCCAGAAACGCGTTTCTGTGCAACTATGGTTTAACATAATCAACAACAAACCGATAACAAATCTGGGCATCCCAAAAATTTCATTTCTTAGCCCTTGCAAGTGGAATCTTGCTAATAAAGGTTCGTAACTACGAATTAAATCACCTATTTGTAGTCATTACACTCATTCCATAACATTGTATCCAAAGATGTAACAATCACAGTGAAGCAAGAACATACTCAAACGGATCAGACCTTAGCACATACAAAATTCTATTCTGAATGTACCCTGACCATGATTGCAAAGCGGCAACAATTTCAAGTTTCAGGCGCACACACGTCTTTTAGCAGTTATACTAGCTATATGCCAAAACTTCTGGCAAATAAACACACGAGTAAGCCTTAGAAGTGAAAGGCAGCAAACATTGAAACTCACAGGTAACAAAACAGATGATCCCATGATAATAACTGGTGAATGTCTGGAAATTTTGGCTGTTTCTGGTTTCCATACTTCCAAGTGAAGCAATTACATCATGTGATTACTGTTAATGTTCTAGACTGCTTGGATAAACACCTATCTGCAACAACTAACTACTTCTAGAGCATCCAAAAGCACTCTGGTGACGCAATTGATCAAGTTGATTGTCCTGTGAAGTAAACTGCACGCCAATGCAGCCTTTTTTTAACTGGTTGTAAATCAAGCCAGAAGTCACTCTGTTGGCATTGACCTTATAATATCCGAATCACCTACAGCATGTATGTGCACAAATTGTAAGACTCATAGGGTCACCACAAAAAACAAAAATATCCATAATAACTGTGATTGCACGCAATACACTGAAACTTTAAAATGTCCCCGAACATTATTTTTAGGTGAAAGTGTCAACTAACAAGGCCCGCTTATCTCACTTACTCCAAGTTATGAACACAAATCAGATCTATATCCAATATCAAATGTTACGACCAGAAAAAAGAGCAAACATACCTGGGTCAGTGATGCTAAGGCAACAAACTCGGAAATATTTTCCGCAGGCAGTACCAAGGTCCACATTATCTGCCACAAAAAATTACAGAATAGTCTTTAAGAGAAAAGACCATCTTTTTTCCCATTGTCAATTCGTCATCCATAGATGACATTCAGTGAACTGATAGTCAGATAAATTACTAACTGATTGGATGAGAGAATTAGAACACTTAAAGTGGCGCGAACAGGTTCAGCACCCAAAGCCTACTAACATGCACTCAGAATATTCAACAAAAACTGAAATAATACAGTCTTAGCAGGAATCAAGATCAATTCATACACATTTGATTTAGCAATAGACTAGCCGAAAGAATGCTAAAATCAAAACAAATTTACAATAAAAAGAAAAAATGGAGTTTCTTCTGACCTAGATATTCGAAATAATAACTTTAGTGGTTGACTTACTTCCAGTGTAATGATGGACGCCAGTTTTTGAAAGCATAGCATAGTACTCAATCTCCGATTTTCGTAGTGGTGGGCAATTATTTGATATAATTACCAATTTTCCTGGTTCAAAACATAAAAGGCCACTTAATATATTAGATTTGAGCAAGCTCAGCTCCAATAGAACCAATCTCAAGTATGATTTTGATTCTCAAATTGGTTAGGGTGGACTTGATAAAACACTTGCAGCACAGTGAACACAACCAAGACTGATCAGACACTAAAAGTAGAGCTTCATGAATTTGGATCTTCACACACATTTAATGTACGCATAAGAATCCCCAAAAAAAACCAATAGATTTGAGGTGTGTTTCGAGACGACTCTAAAGCCAATAAAAAAACAAATTGCCTGAAAAGCATTATTGATTTGGCAGCAGAAACGCATAGTTGATGTCCGATCACATCGCCTAAGTACTGACAGCAACTACAAATTAAGATTCAAAGAACAATTTACACACGTTGGAGCAAACCTAACTCAATAACCCCGAAATTTTAATAATGTAGCTAGTTCCACTAGTCTCCAAATTGTTTAAAACTTTGCCAACTAGATCTGAACACCAATTTTTATGAAACTCAATGAGATCTTATACAGACACTAAAGAAAAAACCTGATACGCACAATGACTGACAAAAGTCTTTGCAAAAAACTTGACTTCATGTTTCATTTCAGTGTATATTACCTTTCCCACCACGCAGGGACTTCAATGTGGTCTTGTATCCAAGAGTAAACTTCCCACTCTTCATTACAAGAGCTAACCTGTTGTTAATGCTCTCCTGAGCCTTTTTCTGAAATGATAAGAAAAAGAGGTAAACTTCCAAATAGAAAAAGTTGACGGAAATTAATCACAAGTCCTCCAGTCCATTGCACTGATCCCACTAGATTGTTTACATGACAAGCTTCCCAACCATTGAATTGTCTCTCATCCCAGCAGCCAATTGCTTATACGAAGGCACCCCATTCAGACAAATCAGGAAAGGTCCGACTATTTAGGAGCAACATACATCTGCTGCCTCGTGATCGAAATTGACTAATGCAGCTACAGAAATTGATAAAGGACTACAGAAAAAACATAAGCTCATTTAGTCAAGGATTGAGAAGAAAGGAATAATGTCTCAATACAAAAGACCATTTTCTTAATTATAAAGATTCGTTTACTGCAGTTGATTTATCCAACGGGCATGTTAATAAGTCGCTAGTCATGCAGTGGCTGAAGGGCTTAAATCTGGTTTAGAAATCTGCCATCACCTCCTTTTCACCACATTATGAAAAGCTACGGTACTCTGGTTTTGAATGAAATTTCATCCCAAAAAACTCCATATTAAACAGGTAAAGATACAGACGGCTATTCTGCTTAATAACACAGTCGTCGATTAAGATAATTCTCTGCCAGAAACAAAAAAATCTTAAATGTTGAGTTAATATGCATTCCTGAGAGAGTCATTGCCTTTTGAAACAAGGCTTGATTCAGAATGGATGTAAGATTGAATGAAAAAACGAAGCAGATAGCCTATTTTACACTGGATGCAGATAAGAGCATGTGATTAGAATGCTTTGGAAAAAACATCAAAATAAGGCGAAATCATCATAATCACTGAATGGACTTACGGTCTTCTTGGCCGCCACCATAATGGGTGCTGTGTGTTTATCGACGAGATCCCAGAGTGTGAAGGCACCAGAAAAGGGAAGACGTAGCAGCAAGCATTGGAAAGAACACACATTCTGGCTGCTTCACCATCCCAAACCAAACCCTAAAAGAGCCACCCACCCACATAGCCACCTACCTTTGTGTCAGCCTGCCTAATAGGGTGGGGTGGAGCCAAATGCTTAGTAGGGGAGCTGTGTGCTTAGCTGTGTGCTGGAGAGACTCATCAGGATTACACATGCCCTTGACTCTTATGTGAAATGTGAGGAGGAATGTATGTGCTTGTAAGATGTTAACACTTGGGTATCCGAAGGAAGAACTTTCCTACTGATCCCGCTGTCAGGGGTGGCCATTCCGGCAGAACGGACTACTAAGCCAGCTATCAAGAGTAGTCATTCCGGCAGAACGGGCTAGTAAGCCAGCTGTCACAGTAGGCATTCCGACATAATGTTTGAGTTAGCCAGATTGTGGCATTACGAAAATGTGTGGCTGAAAATTGTGTGGGGGGTGCCTCCAAAATACACACAAACTCTAAGCACTAAGCATTACGTGAAATGTGAGGAGGAACGTATGTGCTTGTAAGATGTTAACACTTGGGTATTAGGGTTGCAAAAGGATTTGGAGTGAACTCCAGAGGCATTTAGTTCAACCCGGTTTCTTCTCACAAGTCCCCTTTGCAAAATAGATGAGAGTTGTCGATGGTCCATTAGAAAATAGAGCTTTCCAACGACTTCAATTTGAGATTCCACCATGTGAGATGGCATGAACCCTTTGGTATGTTAGGGCAAGTGAAGATGATTTTGTGCATAGAGACATTCAACATGTTGAATTTATTAAGGCAATCTAAGAAAAATGGACCAATCAAATTGCAAGAATTCAAATGGAACAAGCCAGTTGGCAATCCATTTAACACTTATGAGCCAAGTATGAAAGACGATTGGTTCTTTGTTATCATGTCACTTGCCAAGGCTTATGCCAAGAGACAGAGGTCAGGCACTTGTAATTGATGCTAGTCTAGAGCAATTGCAAGAAGGACAAAAGCAATGTCAAATGCTATTATTGTGGCAAGAAGGGGCATTATACCTTGGAATGCTACAACAAGAAAAGTGATGAAGAAAAGCAAGACGAGAAGCAAGTAAACTTCAACAATGAAGAGGGATATGGCTACTATGAAGAGGAGTCACTCATGGCATCCACTTGTGCATCATCATGTTGCATGGAGCTCCCTTGGTGGATCGACTTGGAAGCTCCCAAATGACAAGACAAAGAAAGTATTTCTTTTCACTCCCATTATGTTCATTTTTTAAAAAGTTTAGATAGCAAATAAGAAACCAAAAAAAAAGGAAAAGAACACAAGAAGACAAGCAAAAAGATGAACATCACCCAAAGTGTAGGCTCCATTCCACATTTAGATCACTCACTAAGGCTAGTGACACCCTTAGTAGCCTTGGTTGTCACTCATTAATAGTATTACCCTCTCCCCACTGGATTGAAATCTGTAGTACACACAACACTCACTGGATTGTAGATCCATACACCCTGTTCTAAGCCTCTGAAACCACATTTTAAGGAGGTGTGAAAAAAATGGACAATAGATGACATTAAAAATAAATCATCTATTGGATCTAATGCACATTTTAAAAAATGTGAGAGAGTCATTATGGAAGCACTTCAATCAGTCAGAAGCTTTGTATGCACAAGTCCTTGAAGAACTAAAAGATTTTGATCAAATGCAACACTTGTGGACTAGAGATGGACAAGAGTCATGGGCAAGATCAACTCTATGAAGAAACTTTAAGTTTTTACATTTCAAAGCTTTCGTATTTTTTGTTCCTTGCATCTTTGGACTGCTACATTTTTTAACTAAGTTTCGCACAGTCTTCATATCTGAACTAAGTTTCGCACAGTTCTCATTTGTTGCATTTCTCGAAAAAACGACACAAGGCCAAAATATAACTTAGAACATCTTCCCATGGACTTTCGGCTTTTTCGCATTTTAAAAAATGCGACACTTAGTTCAAAATGACTTAGAATATATTTTTCGCCTACCTTCGGCTTTTTCGCATTTTTGCGACAGCTCGTTCTTTGCGTTTTTCGCAAAATAGAACCAGGGCGTGAACACATAGTACAAGCAGCTGAACATAGCCAAGGCACGGAGGAAAGCGACATGCAACCAGAATCAGTTAGAATTAGCTTAATGCGTTCTTTTGATTAACACTAGAGTTGTTTTCAGCACATTTTTGTGCGCATGCATGCTTGCTTGCAGTAGATATTACTTCCGCTATTTCTCAGTTATTGATTGTTGATTAAACATTATCTATTGTTTATAGATTAAGTCTGTTGTTCGGACGATGATTGATCGTATTATGAAGCAGTAGCTACAACTACATAGATCAACTCTATGCGAGCTTCCGCATTTGGAAGTTCTGTCCTTTCGAGTAAGATTCCCAATAGTGGTATCAGAGCCCGTTTACTCAAACTATGGCTTCAATCAGCAGCATCCAATCTAAGATATGCATAGTTCTTGAGGCAGACGGGTCAAATTTCTTGGCCTGGAAAGTGAAGACTTCCCTCATCTTGAGAGGAGAAGCTTTATGGCCCTGGGTGGACGGCACCGAAGAGATGTCTGCCAGTAGAGGCAAGGAACTTCGCGAGTGGAAAGAGAAGAATGACAAAGCGATAGTTGTCATATCTTCTTCCATCGAAGATAGCATCACCCTTGACCTTGCTACTATCTGTAATGCAAGAGAGATGTGGGCTGTACTCATGACAAGGTTTCAGACCAAGTCACATAATCAGATCATGCATCTGGAAGATCAGCTTACCGATCTACGATAGGATGGCAAGGATCTCACAAGCTTCATCAGAAAGATGGAGAACCTGTTCCTATCCTTACACAATGTAGGAATAGAACACACAGTCTCACAAGAGAAGCAGCTCATGTATCTTCTACGCTCTCTACCAAGATCATTCCAGACAACCCGGGCTCTACTAGTCAAAAATCCTGACATGACTTTCGAGAAGGCTATTACTGGAGGCTCAAGAGCACTACGACGACAAGAATGAGTTAGATCAAACTCTCTACAGTAACAAAGATCATACGAAGAAGAAGCCTCAGCCTAAGAGAGAGTCAGCTAGAAGACAAGATTAGAACTAGCAGAAAGAGACAGATCAAGAAGGAAGATGGAAAGGCAAGAGCAAAAACAAGCAGCAAGCCGGTGAGAAAAAGACCTACGTGAGATGTAGACGTGAAGGCCACACGGTGGATAAATGATGGCTGAATCCAAAGACCGAGTATGTAAACTTTCACAAGAAGGGTCATGCAGCCATGGATTGCTATCAGAATCCAAGGAACAAGAAGATAGAAGGCAGAAAGAAGAACTCCAACAACCCATCATACGTGGATGAGCCAGAATTCTCAAAGATGACTGAAGAACAAGCCAATCGGAATCCATCCGTCTATCTATGTACTGAAATATGTGCTACATGACAAGTCGATGTTCAAGATGTTATTCTTGACTCAGTTTCTACGTCACATTTTGTGACGATAAGATAGATGATAGCTGACTTTCGACAAACAGATTCCTTCAGATACATCATTCTAGGTGATGGATCGTGACATGAAGTGAGCGGAACAGGTGTGCTAAACACCAATAGCAGATACATAAGATTAGATGATGTCATGTATGTGCCTATGCTACAGAAGGATCTACTATTTGTTGCAAGGATAGTAGATGCAGGCATGCATGTGACATTCACAATGAGTTATGCAACGTAATTGATGCCAACACCAGTACCCTCATTACGCAAGGCAAACACAAAGGCAACATGTATCATTTGAAGATAAGCCTTCTTACAGAACAAGCTCATCAGATTCATGAGCCTATGGATGTTCTATGGCATAGGAGACCGTGTCATATGAACACATTGTGTACAAAGCTAGTCAACATGGCGTATTCGCAGGTGTTAGCATCAAAGATATAACCAGTCTGACATCCTGTGATGCGTGCAACAAAGGGAAGATGTCACATACACCCTTCACAAGAGATTCATTCAGAACAACAGAACTCTTGAAGTTGATACATTCGAACATTTGTGGACCGACCCTTTGATGTGGTCTCTATAGGAGGATCAAGATACTACATCACCTTCATTGATGATTTCAGTAAGTTTGCAGTAATCTACTTCATCCACAACAAGCCAGAGGCACTTGATAAATTTATAGAGTTTGTAAACTAGGCTGAGAAGTGGACTGAGAAGAAATTCAAGCAGCTAAAAACTAATAGAGGCAAGGAGTATATCTCCAATCGACTTATTGATTTCTGTAGCAGTCACAGAATTCTTCACATGAAGACTGCAGTGTATACGCCACAACACAATGGTGTCGTTGAGAGGAAAAACAGAACTCTCATGGAAGCAGCAAGATGCATGATGGCCTACTCAAAGACATCAAAATCACTATGGGCTGAAGCAGTATCTATAGTCGCCTACCTCCAGAACAGGACTGGAAAATCCGGCGTGAAGAAACTTGAAGTTTCTACCCACAAAGCATTGCTAGCTTAGAAACTGCAAACCGCAAACCACCGCTACCGCAACTGCACCCGCACCGTGACAGATACAGACAACAAAGATAATGAAGGCCAGCAAACTACATACCGCAACAAACCGCAAACCGCGACGAACCGCAAACCGCAACCTCCGGACATCAAACAAAGACAACCGAAGGACACCACAGGTCAACACTTGTGGTCCACAGGAAAAGACCAAAGCTCAACCATAACAGCTTCATCTATGGCTACAAAGGTGGCTACGAACCCAGAGTGTCTTCAAGACCCAAGATCAACGAAGTACCGTAGGACGAATGGACTTCACGGATGAAGGATACAACAAACTGAAAGCCGCTGCATTAATAGAAACTGAACGGGTCCAAAATAAAAGAAAAGAAAATTTTAATCAATTCATTAAAAAGATCAAAATCAAACATGGAGACTACGAGCTTTTGTATGACAATAGACACATGTTGTTTCTAGGAAAATTGCACACAAGATGGATGGGACCTTATAAGGTCATAGAATTCTCTAACAATGGATCCTTATAGCTAGTAGATCTCGAAGGACACTTACTTGATACTCAAGTATATAAAACAAGGGTGAAGTGGTATTATGACTGATTTCTAAACAAAATGAGCAAGTTAAGCCTCACGACTTTTTGCGAATAATGCGAAATATCATAGGAACTCGAGATTTTGGCATATTGTATGAGGGATCATCATCTAAATTGTTTGGATTTTTTGATTTGGACTATGCTGGAGATACAATGGATAGGAAATCCATAAGTGCTTATTGTATTTTCACAGGTGATGGAGCTATATCATGGATGTCAAAGAAACAAGCCACTATCTCATTGTTGTCGGAGAAAATGGGAGGATCAGGATAGATAAGCCCTTCAATTCTCTCGGTGCGTGCACTACTGGTGACTTAGTAGGTGAACACAAGAACATAATAATAAGTTAGAGCTTTTAATTCGCTGTCTTTTTGTCAGGTGTTCGCAAAACTTTCGTGCTTCGTGTCTCTTGACTTTCGTGTTCGCGAACATCTTCGTAAGGCAGAGGGCTGAAAGCTAGCAAAGCTTTGTAATTAGAAACGTTTTGTTTTTTCAGCTCCCCCTCAAAGCATGATAGCTTTTCGATTCCGAGACTGCTCCTCTGTTTCTCAAAGAGTCCTTTGTCTAGGGCTTTGGTGAAGATGTCAGCAACCATGTCTTTCGTTCTGATGAAGGTGGTCTGCAGCATCTTCTTTTCAATTAGATCCCTGATCAAATGATACTTGATCGCAATGTGCTTCGTTCTAGAATGGAGCACGAGTTCTTTCGTTAGGTGTACTATAGAGGTGTTGTCCATCCGCAAGATCAGAGGCTCGTTTCTTGTTTCGTCCAATTCGTCCAAGAACTACCTTAGCCAGATTATCTCATTGGCCATCTTTGTTGCTGCAACGTACTCTGCCTCGCAGGATGACTGGCTACAACGGTCTACTTTTTGTTGACCCAGAGAACTGCTGCTCTTGATGCGATGGTGCATCCTCTTGAGACGCTTTTACATTCATCCCCGAGAGATGCCCAGCTAGCATAGCTATAGAAAAGTATCCTGAAGCATGCATCACAACAATAACACAATCCGTAATCCCTCGTTAATTGAAGATATTCCAAAATTCGTTTTGCGATCTTCCAATGTGTCGAGCCTGGATTCGTGCAGAATTGGCTCATCTTGAATACTGCATAAGCAATATCAGGACGTGTGTTAGCTGCATCTTCCTATAAGGTGTTAGCTGCATCTGTTCTCTCTCTTCCTCAGTCTTCGAACAGTCATCATTTGTCAGCGACGTTCCTGCGAGCATTGGAGTATTTGCTCCTTACCTCACTCATAGTCTCTTTCAATTTGTAAGCCTAGGTAACACCTGGCTTCTCCCAGATCCACGATCTTGCAATGTTTCGAGATGTCAGTCTTCACTTCAACAATTAGCTGCTCATTCTTGCAAAGTATCAGAGTGTCGTCCACATATATAGCCACAATGATGATCTGCTCATCTGTAACTCTGACATATACATTGGAATCAGCCAAGAGAGGCTTGAATCCTAATGATTTCAGGGCTTGATCTTTCTTCTTGTACCATTGTTGGACTGATTGTTTCAGACCGTAGATACTTCTGTGCATTCTGCATGCATAGTCAGGAATTGAATTTGAGACGTAGCCTGGGGGTTGATCCATATAGACCTCTTCGTCTAGTTCGCCATGCAAGAAGGTTGTCTTCTTGTCCACAATGTGGATCCTGAGGTCATAAGGTGCTGCATATGCAAATAACAGACGTAGGGACGAATGTTTGACGACAGGATGCCATATCTTTGAGAAAATCTCTTTGCTACCAGTCTTGCCTTGTATTTCGTCACATTCCCATCTGGTCTGCATTTGAGCTTAAAAACCCATTTGCATTTGACGGTTTTGCGCTTATGTGGTAATGGCTCCAACTTCCACACCTAATTTTTTCTCATGGACTCCATCTCTTCGTTCATGGCCTGGATCCATCTGTCCTTCTTTGGACTTTCAATTGCCTCATCGAAAGCCTGTGGTTTGCCACTGAATCCAAAGAACTCTTCTAATATGGAAGCTGAGCTACTTGGCACATATCTTGTTGGAGCTCTTCGTGGTCTTGTCGACCTTCTAGGAGATCCTCCTGGGACAACAATGCCTTTGCCTTTGTCTACTCTACTCGGTCCGGAACCATCTTGGTTTACAGGAACTGCAGCAGCGAGTTGTCTCTCAAATCTTTCTTCTTCAGATTTGTCGCTCGAATAAGAGGCGACTCAAAAATCTTCGTTTTCATGTTCGTCCTCTACTCCCTCTGTCATTGGTGGTAGGTCACAATACTGTCTCTCCAGAACTTCGTAGCTGATAGGATCGTCATTGGCCATTATCCTGCTCTCATCAAATCTGACATCTCTCACTATTTTTATAGTGGTCGTGTCTGGCATGTAGACTCTGTAGTGTGACGAGTTGTTGTCATAACCTACCAGAAATCCCTGGTCGGCTTTCTCATCAAGCCTATTTCGAAGCTTATCTGGAATATGTGCATAAGCTACATAGCCAAAGATTCTGACGTGAGACAGGTTGGGCTTTCTACCCCACCATAGCTCATGTGGTGTCGTGTGAGGAACACCAGACTTGCCTGTTCTGTTCTGGATGTATGCGGCTATAGCTACTGCTTCAGCCCACAGTACCCTTGGAGCCTTCGAGTAGGCCATCATGCATATGGCTGCTTCCATCAGGGTCCTTTTCTTTCTTTCTACTACACCATTGTGTTGCGGTGTGTAGGCTGAAGTTCTTCTGTGAATGATGCCACAATCATTGTAGAAGTCAGTAAAGTGATTCGAGATGTATTTGCCATCTCGATCTGTTCTGATCTACTTAACCTTGTTGTTTGTACATCTTTCAGCCCAATTTACATATTCTGTGAATTTATCAAGTGCTTCAGATTTATTCTGAATAAAATACACTCTGGCAAATTTACTATAGTCATCAAATAATAACAACAATATTAGCAATATATCCAACAACCTAACGCTAATTAAACAGAGGTAACTATTCCAAACTACAATTCATACGATGATTAAACTGGTTCTATGCAAATAACCAACTGCCATGCTCACAACTTTCAACAAATAATAGAGTAGTAGTTAATTGTAGAAGTAATAGCTGATACACCATACTCGGCGCCTACATGCCAATTGCTTAAAGGGTTTTAAGCAAGGTAACATTCTCTTGATGCCTGCAACTCACAACTCTCACCCTTCATCTCCTGAATACGCTACTACCTAGATAGTATAGTATTTATCCTTCTTCTGGTTTCAAAGTCCCTGTTTATCCTTTCTGTAAAAAACTACGAATTCCAAAACACCTCTTTTCAAAATGACCGCAATGGTCGCTTCAGCTTCTCGTTGCATCCCGTAGTCGTCGAGTTTATGGTCCCTTACGGCCTGTTCAACTTCCCATCGGAGACCACAACCCTTACTCCTATGATTGCTTACCGACTATTCAATTTCCACTTGAATATGACTTATCCTAACCTTCTACTTACAGATACAATTAACCGATTATGCCTACACATTTCCTAATAATCAATTTACAATTTGTAATCTCCAGACACAATTATATTTTCAACATTCAAGGACTACATGGGCTCTTGGCCTGATACATGTTACAAATGGTCATCTCGACCCTACACATATAGTGCCCAACCTGATTGCAATTTCGACAAAAATGAACATTTTCCTGGCGAAATTCCATAGTAACAACCTCTTTTGTGACCGCTGGCAATGGCTCACTGGTTGTTCCTTTTCGCTTATGCCTCTTCGACCATTTCCCATCACATGAAGAAGATGAACTCTCTTCCAAGCTTGAAGAACTATCTGATTCTAAATCTGTATCTGAATCAGAATCAGACGAGCCATCTCACCGATGATGTTGATGTTGTCGTTGGTACTGCTTTCTAGTTTCTTCTTCCTCCAACTGTCTTGTAGCATCCATAGTATATTCCAGGCCTTGGCCGTGTAGTGAAGTAGTTCCCCGTCAATTCCAATTTTTGAATGTCCTTCACTTCATGATTTGCCTGGCAAACCACTAGGAATTGGTGAATGTGCATGTCAGGATTATTGTGCTTCTTACCTTTAAAACACTGAAACACAGCTGCTCGAGTACGGCCTATTGAAACCGCATCCATTCCATGTAGAATCGTAGATTTTTCCAAATCCGAATAGCCAGCACTTGTAGACATTAGAGACAACTCCACTTCCTCCTCTGCTAACTCTACCCACAATTCAAATTCGTTCCACTCCAGAATATGCTACCACAAAGAAATGGTCCCGGCAATGGAACCAAAAAGGTGTTAGGGGTGTATTTTAATCCCTTAACTCCCTATTCCCAATTACGACAACAAAACCCTCTAATGTAACACGAATCCAATAATGATAACAATAATAGCAATATATCCAATAACCTAATGCTAATTAAATAGAGTAACTATTGCAAACTACAATTCATACGATGAGTAAACTGGTTCTATGAAAATAACCAACAACCATGCTCACAACTTTCAACAGATAACAATGTAGTAGTCAATTGTAGAAGTAATAGCTGATACACCATACTCAGCGCCTACATGTCAGTTGCTTAAAGGGTTTTAGCAAGGTAACATTCTCTTGATGCCTGCAACTCACACGAAGACTGAAACTAAGCATAATCAGTAGTCGACTCTCAGCCTTCATCTCTAGAATACACTACTGCCTAGACAATATAGTATTCAAAAGCCCTCTTTCTGGCTTCAAAATCCCTATTTATCCTTTTTGTAAAAACCTCCCAATTCCATAACACCTCTTTTCGAAATGACCGCAATGGTTGCTTCAGCTTCCCGTAATCATCGATTTACGGTCCCTTACGGTCTGTTCAACTTCCCATCGAAGACCACAATCCTTACTCCTATGATTGCTTACCGACTGTTCGATTTACCGACTATTCAATTTCCACTTGAATATGACTTATCCTAACCTTCTACTTACAGCGACACTTTTTACTTCATACAACTAACCAATTATGCCTATGCATTTCCTGATAATCAATTTACAATTCGTAATCTCCTAACACAATTATATTTTCAACATTCAATGACTACATGGGCTCTTGGCCCGATACATGTTACAAATGGTCATCTTGACCCTCCCTCTAGGAGGACAAGGATATATTTCATGAAGAAGAAACCTAATGCTTTTGTTCGCTTCAAAGAATTCAAGGCTTTGGTGGAGAACCAATTGGATGCATGAATCAAAGTGCTTAGATCAGATAGAGGGGGGGAGAATATAAATTGGATGATTTAAAAGACTTTTGCAAGGAACATGGCATGAAAAGAAAATTTACTCAAGCACACACGCCACATAGTAAAGGTGTTGCAAAAAGGAAGAATAGAACCATTACAAAAAATGCACGCTCCATAATGAAGCAAATGGGCTTACCAAACTTTTATTGGTCAGAGGCGTGTAATGCAACAACATTCCTACAAAATAGAAGTCCCATAGTTGCGGTTCCAAATGTGACTCCCGAAGAAGCTCTTATGGGAATGACGTCTAGAATTGACAAGTTTTGTGTCTTTGGGTGTAAGGCATATGTACACGTATCAAAGGAGGAGTGAAGCAAACTTGATGCTAAAGCAATCAAATGTATCTTTGTTGGGTATGATGAGAGGACAAAGGTGTAGTACATGTGTTTTGATCCTGTGATGAATAAGATTCACATTAGTTAAGATGTCATCTTTGAAGAAATTCATACTTTTGATGATGAAGACCATGCAGGTGGTAATGATAGCATCAAAAGACTTCCCACAATATTGGAAGGAGATGAAGAAGATGTTCCATAGGTTGATGCACATGAGGATCAGGCTCGAGAAGATGAGTATGAGAAACTCCACCAATCCATGAGCCTGGGCAAAGGTATTTACTGATAGGTGCAACAAAGAAAAAAATCTGCTGGAAGCAAGAGACGTTATTTGGACACTCCTTGGGACATATACTCACCAAGAAGTGTCTCACCAGAATTGAAGGTACCCAAATGGTACGAGAAAATCATGAAGGATGCGGAAATGAACATGCCAGGGTCTAGTTCGCAAGAGGAAGTGAGGAGATCATCGCGAGAAAGAAAAGCTCATGATCGTTACCATGTAGATTATGCCCTAATGAGCAACATTTTGAAGTGTCAAGAGCCATCGACTTTTTATGAAGCAAAGGATCTCAAAAAATGGCAAAGGACAATGGAGGAGGAGATGGAATCGATCCATAGGCATTTAAAGGTGTTGAGGTGGCTCAAAACACTATCTGCGTTAGACATTATGAGGGTGAAGAATTTCTTCCTCAGATGAAGCTTGGAAGTAACGTCTCTGATGTCGAGAGACAAGTATCTTTATGCCTTAACTGCCATTTACTCCAGTTTTGCATATGTACAAAGTTGGTAACTGACCTTAGGATATTTGTTTCTCTAGTTGTTTTAGGGTTGATGATAAGTTGGTGACGTTGGTCTGCCAATGTAGCAAAAATGTGAAAAACCCGAAGGTGCCCTTAGACTAAAGGCATGTAAATCCCAAAGGTGTCCTTAGAGCGAAGGCAGGAAAAAGGCAAAAAGCCGGAGGCAGGAAAAATGAGGAAAAAGACGAAAAAGATGAAGGTGCCTTAAAATTGATTCTAAGTCATTCTGGCTTGTGTGTCTCCTTTTCGCGAAGGGGCAAAAAAGACAAAAGACGAAGGTGTCCTAAAAATGGTTTCTAAGGCATTCTGGCTACTGTGTCTCCTTTTTCGCGAAGGGGCAAAAAAGGCAAAAAAGGAAGGTGCCTTAAAATGGTTTTCTAAGTCTTTTTGGCCACTTGGCCACTGTGTCACCTTTTTTGCGAAGGTGAGGAAAAGGGCGAAGGTGTCTAAAAATGGTGAAGGCAAAAAAATCTCAAAGGAAAAATGTGAAGGTCCGAAAACATATAGTCGGCCTTCGATTTTCAGAATGCTCATTACTAAGGCTGAGCATGAGAAATCTAACAGTTCAGATCCTAATATTTATCTTCTTATAAATGATGATAGCATTGCCTTAGTTGTACTATATGTTGATGACATAATTATCATGGGCAATGACGAGAGTCTCATTCACTCTATCAAAGCCAATTTCTGCAAGCGATTTAAATGATAGATTTAGATCTTATGCATTATTGCTTGGGAGTTGAAGTATGGAAAAATGGCAATGACATCAGGCTATGTCAAAGCAAATATGTTTGCGAGATTCTAGAAAGATTTCACATGATAGAGTGTAAGTCATTCATTACTACATGTGAAGTTGGTAAGAAGTTGTCTCGTGTTGATGATAGTGGTCAAGTTGATGCTACGTTATTTCGTCAACTAATTGGAAGTTTGATTTATCTTACGACCACTCGCCCTGATATTTGCTTTGATGTGAGCTTAATCAGTTAATTCATGTTGTCATGAGAAAGTGACAAAGAGATTTTTGAGGTATGTAAAAGGCACATCCAACCTTGGCTCGGTTTATAAAAGGCAAACTGTTTAACTAGATGGCAAGGGTAGTTGGCGATGATTGGGCTGGTAATATAGACAATAGAAGACCAATATTGGGTATGCTTTCAATTTGAAAATGGCTGTTTTTCATGGTCTAGTAAGAAACAGGACACGCGATGACAGAAGTTGAATGTAAAGTGTTAAGTTTTGCTACTCAAGAAGCTGTATGGTTACGTAGATTGTTGAGTGAGATTGGTATGAGGCAAACACACCCCACTATTTTCTTTAGTGATAGCCAACTGTAACCCCACTATTTTCTTTAGTGATGGCCAAAGTGGGATACAGTTGAGCAAAAGTCTAGTATTTAACGCAAGAACTAAACACATTGAAGTAAAACATCACTTTTTGCGTGAGAAGTGACAATCTGAAGATATTAATGTTACACATTGCTCTACAACATTGCAACTTGATGATATTCATAAAAGCTTTAAGTAAAGACAACTTTAAGATTTTTAGAGCTAAGCTTGGTATGGAAACAATAATGTAAAAAGTTCTTTTTTTGAAATACTTGTCAATACTAAAGTATGATACCGTCGTGGATGTATATTCCATGAATAGCATAGATCTTCGGACTAAGTGAGATGTTGATTATTGAGGGAGAGAGTTAAATTAGCAATAATCAATGTTTGGTTTCTTTACGTTTACTTTATAAGTTCAATGGTAATAGCAATTTATGTTCAAGTGTGATACATAAATAGCAATTTTTTAAAAGAAAGCATTCAACAAGAAAAACCTAATGAAGAATATTGGTTGCTGATATTTCAACAAGATCTCTAAAAGACAAAGCTCCTTTACAAAGAGTGGGACATCAAACTCGTATTCTAAAAAGGATAGTCTCAAATATGGAATCCTATTTATATCGATCTAGCAAATACCTAAGGGGTTCTAACTATGGCCTCTAGGATGCCCACTTTAGCATATCTATGAGTAATAGATTTATACATCTCTTGATTAATAGGAATGCAAGAGTCCACCCTAATAATGAATGTACAATTGTTACAAGCTTCAATAGTGATTGAGTACTCAAATAACTATATCCACAAGTATTGCTCATGTGTTTATAACATGTCCATATCTAAAGACATAAACCGCTATATAGGGCATGCATGTATTTTGATCATTCAGTGGTTAGGAAAGGAGATGAAATGCTCACGTATTTGATAGATCAGTGTCATGCCAAGTGTAAGAAAACATTTTTCTCAAATCATTCAATTTGGATAAAAATGATATTGGTGGCTATGGATACGTAGTCTAGACCTTGGTCTACAAATGGAATCTAGAGATCAAGGAGACCATGAGCTCCAACATTGGCTTGAACTTGTAGTATGAAATTGTACGTAATGACACTAATGTTAAGTAATATTTTTGAGATCTTTTTTTTAACGACCATGGGAAGAGTCTGTGAAAATAATAAATAATACACAATGACAATTGTAGAAATCATTAAAACCAAACTTTGTAATATTTCATCTTCTCTGAAACATTGTGATCCAAGTTACTCACCTGATTTGATGTACATGTGAGTGCATTCAATAGAAAGTCACAAATGTCCTATCATGGAATTTTACATGCCTCTTGTCAAAGTTTCCTATAGTACCTATAACATTTCAAAGATATGAGAATGTTTACTATCTTTGTTCAAGTTGTTATGACATTAACATGGTATTGAAATGTGAGCTTTGAACTTTTTAAATTATTATTGCATTGAGGTGATCACTTTATGTGAGATTTTATCTATAACTATGAAGACTAAATAATCCAAAAATTGTCATGATCACCTTAAACTAACTGAACAAAAATACAATCATTAATATATTACAATCACTTTTATATGAATTGCCATAACATAATGTTCAATTATAGACATTAGACTAATAAACTACATAGGTTATATCATTTATTTCTAGCGATTCTTGAACAACATAATACATATGCTGATTTAGATCTTTTTTTCAATTTAACACACAACTTCAAGAAATTTTTAATAGTTCATAGCCTATTTAGAGAGCATGGGTGCGTGCACGTGTGCGAACGTGCGTGCACACACACACACACACACACACACACACACACACACACACACACACACACACACACACACACACTTGTCCAAGTTGTAAGAGATGATCTTTCATAAATCAAGTGGTCTTGAAGCGCAAGATGAATGCCTTTTGTAATGTGGCCCTATCTTCCTTTTCGGTTGAAATACCAATCACTGGCAGAATTGGTTTTTTTTTAAGACCATGGGAAGGGATTTGTGAAAATAATAAATAATACACAATGAGCACATTTGCAAATGGTCATGAACTTTAAAGACTTGTAGAAATCATTAAAACCAAACTTTGTAATATTTCATCTTCTCTGAAACATTGTGATCCAAGTTGCTCACTTGATTTGATGTACATGTGAGTGCATTCAATAGAAACTCACAAATGTCCTATCATGGAATTCACATGCATCTTATCAAAGTTTCCTATAGAGGTTCTTATGTACCTATAGAATTTCAAAGATATGAGAATGTTTACTATCTTTTTTAAATTGTTATTGCATTGAGATGATCACTTTATGTGAGCTTTTATCTACAATTACGAAGACTAAACAATCCAAAAATTGTCATGATCACCTTAAACTAACTGATTAAAGATATAATCATTAATATATTACAATCACTTTTATATGAATTGTCATACCATAATGTTCAACACTAG
This sequence comes from Diphasiastrum complanatum, assembly GCA_029204225.1. Lineage (NCBI taxonomy): Eukaryota > Viridiplantae > Streptophyta > Lycopodiopsida > Lycopodiales > Lycopodiaceae > Diphasiastrum > Diphasiastrum complanatum. Next base: position 75,199,406 of record CM055096.1, on the reverse strand, counting down.
ACATTAGACTGACAAACTACATAAGTTATATCATTTATTTCTAGGGATTCTTGAACAACATAATGCATATGTTGATTTAGATCATTTTCTCAATTTAACACATAGCTTCAAGAAATTTTAAATAGTTCATAGCCTGTTTAGAGAGAGAGCGCGCGCGCACACACACACACACACACACACACACACACACACACACACAAGTTCTTATACTCAACATGACAACAATTGATCTTTTTCTTTGAACAAATGACATTGATTCATCATCAACTCTGATTGTTGTCATCACCATTGAACTATTTGTTTTTAGCAATTGGGACTACTCATTGTAGAATTAAAATTGATTTTCTATAAATGATATTTTCTTTGTTATTAATACTTAAAGTATGTGAAGGAGTACAAGATATGCATATCTATAATGTTGTTGACTTTTGATAAATTAGGCTGGAATAATAGGACCTTTGAGCATTTTGAAAGGTACCTTAAAAGTTGCATGAGTCATAAGCATATTCAAAAGACTTTAATATATTAATTTTTGATGAATATTAACAAGTTGTCCAAAATATTCGGATAAATTGATAATAAAATATTCTTTTGGGAGTAAAATTTCTTCCTGAGATGTAGCTTGGAAACTATATCTTGCACTTCGTATAATGTGCTCAAGATGTCCCAGACTTCTTTGGATGTCTGTGCTATGGACACATGGCCGATCTAAGTATCTGAAATGTTGAGGATGATCATTGTGAATGCTTTGCCATCCTTCAGCTTCCATCTGGTATCTTCTGAGTCAACACATTTCTTGGCATACATGTGAGTATTTGCATATTCTAGGTGTCCTTATGGATTTTTTTTTCACTTCTACAACCAATTTTTCCCTCAAGTGTTGTTACTATTTTGTCTCACCTTTTTATTTGATGTCTAAGGAGAAAACAGAAAGCACAGAATGTCGGTAGCTTAGCAGTTAGAGATGCAATATTTCCTACATTTCAGATTTGGAAGGACCAAAAGAAGCATGGGATACATTGAAGGCATTATTTGAAATGACAAATACATCTCAAATACTATTCTGAAGATGAAGTTGCATACATTGCGGATGGATGATGGTGCAACTATTGTCGATCACATACTGAAGATAAAAAAAATTCGTGACCAATTAGCAGCATTTGGAGAGCGAGTACGAGATCGTGAGATCGTGCAATTCACATTGGATAATCTGAGTGAGTCACATCAGATGTTTGTGATGAGTATAATAGCCACAAGAGGAAAACTAGGTGGATTGCTTTTGTAGGAAGATCAGCAATGTCAAGAGAACTTGAATCATCATAATAGGGGCTATGATCAAGCTCTTGCAGTTAGAGGATGAGGCAGAAGATTTGGTCATGGAAGATATGAATCGAGAGGAGGAACTCAAGACGGGGATCAGCTGAACAATTTCATGAGCAAGCCAATGATAGTCCGAATTGAGGCAATTGAAATCAAGGCTGAGGTCAAGGACGCGGGTATTCCAGACAAAATAAACCTAGAAATTGTAGGTACTGCAACAAACCTAGCCATTGGGAGCGTGAATGCTTCAAGAAACAAAAGGAGCTAGAACAAAGAAAAGACAAATGGCAAGCAGGCAATTATGTTGATCAACATCAATTTGATGATGACTATTATAAAGACAACTATGCTAATCAACATCAATATGATGATGATCAAGATGATGCAGGTGAGAGTTCAAACTTGTTCATTACAACATTAATGGCAAGTGATGAAGCCAAGGATACCTAGTACATTGATAGTGGTGCGTCCAAGCACATGACTTCAAGGAAAGAGTGGTTCTCAGAACTCAAGGAAACTCACAATGGTGATGAAGTTGGACAAGCCGATGGTCAATTGCTATCTGTGAAAGGATTTGGAGTGGTACCCATGAAGTTAGCCAGCGGGATGATAAAGCGGATAAGCAATGTGCAATATGTACCTGACTTAGCTAACAATCTACAATCTGTTGGGACGATGGCTGATCAACAACTCAAGGTTAAGTTTGACAGTGACAAATGTCTAGTCAAAGACATCAAGAATCACTACAAAGTGATTGCTACAGGAGCTAGAGTCAACAAAAATCAACTCTACAAATTGAATGCAAGAGCTTTTGCTCAAGCCATGGTAAGCACTGTTGATAGTTGAAGTGATGTTTGGCATCAATGATTTGGTCATAGTAGTGCTCAAAGTTTACAAATTCTCAAAAGAGGTAATCTAGTTATTGGATTGCCTGATATTTCTTTTGAAGGAAAAATTTGTGAAGGTTGCATTTTGGAAAAACAACACAGAGAGAGGTTTCTCGAAAGTGGAACAAGGAGAGCCAGTGGCATCCTAGATCTTGTCCACAATGATCTATGTGGACCTATGCAAACTAGATCTTTTAGTGGCTACTATTACTTCATTACCTTCATTGATGATTTTAGCAAATTCGTTTGGATTTATTTCATAAGCAAGAAATCAGATGCTTTTTCTAAGTTTAGGGAATTCAAGGCATTAATTGAAAAGCAAATAGGATGTTGCATCAAGACTTTGAGATCTAATGGAGGTGGTTAGTATTTTTCGACGGAATTTATTGATTTTTGCAAAGACCAAGGGATCAAGAGGCAGACTACAACACCTTATTCACCACAGCAAAACGGAGTTGCAGAACGAAAGAACAGATCTATTGTTGAGATGGCCAGGGAAATGCTCAAAAGCAAGGGTCTGCCAAATACCTTTTGGACAAAAGCTTGTAGCACAGGTACGCACATCCTAAATTGGTGTCCTACAAAATCCATGGAAGGTAAGACACCTCATGAAGCTTTTACTGGAAAGAAACCTAATATCTTTCATTTGAGAGTATTTGGTTGGATGCTCATATTTCTGATGAGAAATGAAGAAAATTGGATGAAAAAGCTATCAAGTGTATTTTCCTTGGATATGATGAGAAGGCCAAGGCATACATGATGTATGACACAAATGCATAGAAGCTTGTGATTTCTAGGGATGCTACATTTGACGAGATGGGTCAAGGTGAACAATCAGAAGTAATCACTGAACCTTTTGATGAGGGAGCGAAAGTACAGGTCAAGAAGAAAGTGGATTTTGATATGGAAAATCCAATGAAAAAAGACAAGCCTGATGCTGAAATTCCCAAGAGAGTACTTAAATGGTACTTGTCAGTCACAGATGATGCAAAGAAGAGAAATACTCTTGAATCTAGTGAGTAGGGAGAGCTTAGAAGATCAAGTAGAAACTAAAAACCTCCTGCAAGATTAGAGATGAATAGCCTTAATGGGTTCTGTGTTCAAGGCTCAAGAACCAAAAACTTTTGATAAAGCAAAGGAGCACGAGGAGTGGCATGAAGCTATGGAAACAGAAATGGAAGCTATATCAAAAAATAGGACGTGGAACTTGGTTGAGCTACCTGTTGGTAAGTCGTCTATCACTTGCAAATGGATATACAAGATCAAATATGGAACTGATGGGCAACTCAACTAGTACAAAGCACGGTTGGTTGCGAGAGGATTTGAGCAGCGGGAAGGTACTGATTTTGAGGAAACCTTTGCACCCGTAGCTAAGATGGTAACTACACGTTCTATCATTGCTATTTCTGCTTTCTATGGTTGGAAGATCTAGCAAATGGATGTTAAATCGGCTTTTCTTAATGGAGTGCTAGATGAAGAGGTGTACTTAGTACAACTTCAAGGACTTGTTGAGCTAGGGAGAGAGCATCTCATTTGTAAGCTCAACAAAGCCATCTATAGATTGAAACAAGCACCACGGGAGTGGTACTCTTGCATTGATGAATACTTCAAGTGAAGGGGAATGGTAAAGAGTGATGCTGATCCTAATCTTTACATTCTAAGACAATATCTAGATACAGTGTTTATTGTGTTGTACATGGATGATATCGCAGGAAGTATTGAGAGCTTAATTGATGAAATGAAATCAAATCTTTCCAATGCTTTTGACATGAGTGATCTAGGATTGATGCACTACTGTCTTGGCATTGAAGTATGGCAAAAGAAAGACATTGTCTTTCCTACACAAAGCAAATATGCATGAGATTTGCTTTATAAGTTCAATATGCAAGGATTGTAAGCCTTTGAGTACACCTATGGATGTCAACATGAAGCTTACTGCATATGATGAATATGAGAAAGTGGATGCTTATTTATACAAGCAACTGGTGGATAGTTTGATTTATTTGACACACACACGGCCTGCTATTTCTTATGATGTTGGTGTTGTTAGTCAATTTATGCAAGATCCTAGTCAAGCACATTGGAAGTATGCTAAACGTATCCTTAGATACATTAGAGGGACATTGAATTTTGGTTTAAAATATGATCAGCCTGAAGCGCCAATGTTGGTAGGTTACACAGTGTTAAAAATTGTAAAACATATCTATCATCTGTTGTTAATGTTTGGGGGATCCTACCCATGTAAATATTTTGTACATATCCAAGGTATGTGAATTGAGCACATATCCTTGTAGAATAGGGCGAGTTTGGGTTAGGTAGATCAAATTCCAGTGACATGCATAAAGTCTAGTTGGTCTAGTATGATATGCAATAATGTTGACAATGTCTAGTTTGACATGCATATAAAAATTCACATGGAATTGGTCAATTATGACCTTGTAGAAACTCGAGCCACAATAAATGCATAATGTCCTAAGTTTCCATAGTGACATGCAAATCATGCAATCACTCTAATGGACACACGCATGTAGATTTGTACATGGCTAGTTGAGAAATTGCCATTTGAAAAAAGTAGGTAGAAGTTAGGTGCAACCTATGCATGCTAGCGGTTAGGTGTCAAGTTAATAGTTGTTTGCACGTGAATAGGTGTAGGATGTGATCTCTGAGCCTCATCAAAAGCTGCAGATTCAACTTCAGTTCCAGTTACAATATCCATTACACCATAGAGAATCAACAAGGATACTATCCTCCTTCCAAACTGAATAGTTAAAGGTGTATAGTCTTTCACTAGCTTGAAAGAGACAATCTCCTATAGATGCCATGAATGTGAAGACTCTTGTAATTGGACTGCAATATGTTTGAGCTTGTTCCTATCTGACTTAGAGTTGCTACTCTCTTTCACTATAGGTATTTTCAAAAAAATACTACCTTCCTATGTGAAACACATGCAACTGTATTCGAGACAGATCTCAAATATTCCACAAGACAAGCTAACTAGATCAGATACACAAAGTGGATTGAGACACTTTGGTTAGTTTGAATCCTACTTTTGGCACGTGTGAAATGCAACAAAAGAAAACACTATTGACACTCAGAAGGCTCAAAGGGTGTTCAATTACTTCAAACTCAGTATTGATCTTTAGTTTCTTGTGTAGAATGCTCAAAACCATGAATTCAGAACAAAGTAAAAATTGATTCAAATCAAAATGTTGTCACTCGGATTTTGGACCTATCCTAATACTCTTTAAGAGCTTATAACTCTTGCTAGACACTTCAGATTGATTTGATTTCAATTTCTATGGAAAGTATAGATCATAGGCTTTACATCAAGCTATAACACTGCTATCTTTGGATCTATAAGTAAGGAGAACAAAGGGACTGAAAATCTCTGATTTTCACACGTGCGGAATTCCAGAATTCCGTACTACCTTAATTCAGGTCTAAAAATTTAGTTCAGGTCCGATTTGATCTAATTACACTTCATAGAAATGTTAGAAAAGATGAAAAACTACTTTTTTTGCTTGTTTATCTCTCAATTTCTTGTACTATCAGGGAAAAGCATGCAAAGCTTAATGAGGCTCTGATACCATGTTGAAAATTCCAAAATTCACACGTGTGGGGAATGTCCACAAGAGTGACTGATCTTGATTAAGCTTTGTGATTGGCACAGTACCCTGATTCTAGATTGTTCAACAAGATCTAGTTTAGAAGATATGGCTAATTCACAATCTAGCATGCTAATCAATAGACTATGATAGCAATGAATCAAAGAATGATTAAAAGTACAAGATTACAATGCATAAGCATTAGCCTCAACACGAATTAGAGAGAGAGAGAGAGAGCTAGAGAGATAACAAGAAAAAATAGTTTAGATCCAACCAAGCATGAGATAGCTACAAAACTTTGGTTCTTCATTACTTTGTGAATGAGAATGATATGTACATATATAGGAGAGCCAAAATTCGTGGTACTCCTTGAGCAAGAATTGCTCTACATATCATCAAATTGAACATCTCTGATGAGATGTTGAGAGAGATTAGTTTATGCACCTCAGCAAAGGAGACTTGGGAGACTTTGAAGAACCTTCAAGAAGCCGAGATCAAGTCAAGAAAGAGGAGTAAGAACTATGGTAGGTTAGAAGATGAGTCAGCTCATCCTTCTAACTTCAAGAAGAAGACACAAGAAGTTCAAACCAGTTGTATCATAGAAGACTCACATGCAAGTTGTGGAGAGGCAACTCTTTTGATGTCTAGTTTTTCTTCTTTACCTTTTAATGATGTATCATGGTATATTGATAGTGGAGCAACAACTCATATGAGTTTCTCCAAAGATTCTTTTGTTTCTATTGAATCTGTTCTAGATCCTAAGAAATCAATATACACAGCAGTTGGTGATGCATGTGCAATTGAAGGTGTTGGAAGTTGTTCATTAAAACTTACATCTTCTATGAATTTTACACTTTCCAATGTTCTCTATGTGCCTAATCTCACAAAGAGTGTGATTAGTACAGGGAAGTTGTTAGATGATGGTTATGAACTGGATTTCAATATCAAAGGTTGTTTCATAAAGAAAGAGGATAAGATCCTTGCAAGTGGATCTAAATATGGAGGTATTTTCAAGCTAGATGTGCATGAAAATTCAAGTTTATGTGATGCTGCATTGATGACTTATGTTTCCAAGGAGGAGCTATGGCATAGGAAGTTGTATGTTTCCAACTTCAGGTCTATGCCTATTATAGTCAAGGAGATCAAGCCAAGAGTGGCTTATTCTATGGCAAAATCACTTATGGATCCATATTTAATGTCTTCTAAACAGACAGAACATTCTATGGAGCTGGAACATTCCGATGTTCATCTTTCTTTATCAATAAGCAAGAAAGGTGTTTCTTGCTTTGCATGTACTATTGATGGATCCACAAGTTACATTTGGTTGTGTCTTGTCTCTTCAAGTTTTTTGGTGCATGTGTATGTTCCATCATGCAAAACTTTATGGAGTTATGAAGCTAATGGAAGGAGTGCACTTTATGAAGTCCTATTCAGTTATAAGCCTAAGGTTGTATACCTTAGTGTTCTTGAAGACTATTGCTTTATATGTGGTTTCTTGGAAAGAAAGAAGGATGGTGATCCTAGTCTGTGGATCATGGTTGGATGCTTATCCACCAAGGAAGGCTACATAGCCTTTACACTCTCTATCTCGAAGGTCTTGAGAAGTTCTATTTTCTATCTTGGAAGTTCTATTTTCAAAATTTTGAAGATCTTCTATTTTCAAAATTTTGAAGATCTATTTTCTATCTTGGAAGTGGCCGAGAGCACAGTGTGTCATAGTGCATCACAAGTCATTACTATGGCAAGTAATCAAGTTGTGATGAGGTCAAGGTTTGAGGAGGAGTATCCTCAACATGCATGTACAAGGAGATCTTCATCATTGTACAAGGCCGAGTCCTTGTTGATCTTATTTCATGGAAAAGAAAAGAAAAGTAAAGGTGGTATTAATTTTGTTTTACTCACCTATTGTCCATTTTCTTTGATTAATGATGTATCTTGCTTAATTGAGATTTGCTTATCTCAAAGATCAAGTAAGACTATTCTGTTTTTGAATGAAGTCTTTAGTTTGGAATAACTTCTTGTCTTTTGTGACTTGATTATGTTTCCAAAACATCTAGAAAGCAAGATAAGGTACCATCATTTGTATTCTCTTAAATTGAGTAAGAGCAAGTATGAGTTTAGTACTCATAGTTTGAAAAAGGAGTTTTTTCATGTATTGAGGCATATTGTAAACTTCTTGTGAGGTTAAGTGAAGCATCCACTGAGGACACTTACACCCTCAAGAAAGTATTTAGCCTTAATTTGATCAAGTTTGAGTATGGTTTCAAGATTAGATCCATTTTGGATAGAGTTCATATTTTTTGGACTAGTGAAGCTAGTATGCTTAATCTTGAATATTGCTCATGGTACAATCTTGATCTGTATGATCTTTGTGGTCATGACGAGGCATGGAAGCCTCGGTTTTTTCAGTCTTTCTTGCAGCCAACTTCATGCATTTGGACTTTGCATACCCAGGATCGACATCAGACATGCAGGGGGTACATTGGCATAGTAGCAGGTTGGTGGAATATTTTTCAAAGGCATTTGGAAAAGATTTCTATCAAAGAGAACTTATCATGGATTTGGTAAGCTATCTTCACTTCAAATGCAAAGCAAAGAATCCAAACTCAAAGGATCTTCACCAACATCAGATAGATATATTTTAAGGAGGAGTGTTAAAAATTGTAAAACATATCTATCATCTGTTGTTAATGTTTGGGGGATCCTACCCATGTAAATATTTTTTACATATCCAAGGTATGTGAATTGAGCACATATCCTTGTAGAATAGGGCAAGTTTGGGTTACAGGGTTTAGTTGTACATTTTACATTCAGTATGAGGTGTGTGTAGAGTGTTGGTGCATGTTCTTCCTCTGCCTTCTTGTGGTGATTGCTTATGGTGAATGCTTGATGTTGCTTATCTAATTATTGACACCCTCCCTAAGGACTTTTCCAAAATTTGCCTCACTAGCAACTCACTTGATGTTTACAAAGACACAAGTGGCAAGATCCCCTTGATCATGATTCACAAGGAATATTTAAGAAGGATTCTACAAAACATTGCTCAAGAAAATTGGCTTTGATTTGAACCTAGAAACTCACAAAGGTTTCACTTTTTTTTATTACCTCAAATTTGACTTCTAGCCCACTCAATGGACTTCTAGCCATAGTTCTTACACTCCCTCTCAAAGGTAAAATGAAGATTATCTTGGCCAATGGCGTTTGTGACTTCAGAGTGATTTGACTTGATGCATTCAGATCTAGATTTGTCTTTCCTTTACCTTTGTCCAATAAAGCTGGCACAACAAGATGATCACTGATCTTTGGATCAACTATTGTAACTACCTCGTTTGGTGGATTTTTCCATTTTAGAACCTTACTGTAATATTGCTTGGCTTGCTTTTTAGTCATAGGTCCTGATGGCTTGCCTCCCTTCAATATAACTATTTGTGTTTGGTGATTTTGTTGGTGGTTAATCTGGCATCCATCAATACCCAAATCTGGTTGGATCCATATGCCTTAAGATCTGATCATCTGTCAGCTCTGTTGTCTTATTATAAGATAAGGCATGGCTTATTAGAATCAGTTCATCTTCAATTGGATTTGGAATTGGATATGTTGAAATCCAAGCTACGTTCATCATATTGACAGAACATGTAATGGTAGTATCAAGAGTTTGATCATTTATTGAAATGATACTCACTGTTGAACTGTCATTATGTCAAGACATATATCCAGTTATATAATCAATAGTTGCTAATGCTTGGTTCCAATTGATAGTATCAGTTTGAAAATCGTAATGAACTCTCAACACCTTATTAGCTCAATCAATGGTATGATTCATTGTGGAAGAATCATTTACGCCTTTTTGGAGAGCTAGCTTGATTGTCCAAATTAATGGATCAAGTTTTAAGGCTTTTTTTTTTTCTCAAAAGTCATTTTGCCCATTCCCTAGTTATGAATTACTTCCGCAACTCGTAACTAAGGACGTCCGAATAAAACCTAGTAGACTGATGGTGCATGTTGGATTTTGATATCAATTTTGGTCAATCGATCTGATATTACTTATTTGGCATGAGGTACCAACCGCAAGAACTCACCTAGAGTGATATCCATCCTGCTTGAAAGAATACTCACAATCAACTCCGTTGGTGGGATTTCTAGTTTTGTTATCTTGAATGGTTCTTCGTGTTGATGTGATTGAGTATTTACATCAGTCTTTTGATGAGATATTTGCAAAGGATCAGGTAAATTCGATGGTACAACTGGCACAAGAGGAATTTTAGCAACAACCTAGCATTCTCTAGTGCTTCTTCCTCTTGAAGATCTTTAATCCACTGCCTCATATTATAATATTTCTCTTTCTCTAATTGCAGGTTTGAATATACTCCCAATATGGAAGGTTGATCATTGATTGATACAGATTCTGCAGGTTGTGAATCAGGAGCAACTTATTTTTGCATTTTAGCTCTTGTAACCAAAACTGGTGTAGATGGTTCATTGGCTTTTTGTGGAGCTGGCCAAACTATTGGTCTTGATTTGATGGAAATCATGTTCACTGGAGCAATTACAGATGGAACTTTTGGTCTGGTTGGATGGTCCTTATAGCAATGTCCATATCCACATCACAACAAAATGGAGCGAATTTGCCTTTGTTTGGACATTCTACTATATGATGATTTTCTCCACACCCGAAGCATCCGAGTGGTGCTCTTGCCCACTGTCTAGTAGAATGTTGATGCGTAGCAACATAGATTGCATATTGCTCATATGGTACAAGATCTTTCTCGAAAGCATAGTTCCACAGACCTTGACTCGATGAATCTTCTGGCTCCATCATATTGGCTTGAGGTGCTTGTTGTGCTAGCGGAGTAGGTAAAGCTGATTGTTCTAGATAACCAAGTCCATGCACCTTACCATTTAGAGCTTTCCATTTTGGTCCTTCATGATAACTATACTTATGATACTTTTGTTGAATAATCCTAGGATTAAACAAAAAAAAATGTTGTTTTGTGTCCAATAGAATTTCACAAATGACAATAAGTATCAGTCGTTCATCTTTTTATTATTGGGCATAATTACCAGCATAGATGCCACACAAGACATTTTTCCTTGTAGGCAAGGTCTGACGTGTTGCTTTGTCATGAGCTTTAGTAAGTTGGGAATGCTGATCTTCTAATGCCTTTATCCTTGTTTCAAACTTAGTTTGCATCTTGTCCACCTGCAACTGCTATTTTTGACCAAGACTCTCAAACTCATTTATCACCATTTCAACAGTTGCATTGATATTTATAGAAGCAATAGTAGTAGAGGTTGTGGTAGTCTATCCTATTGTATAAGGCAATACCAATGTGTGGCTCATCGTCAGATTTCGCATCCTCTTCACATATTGTTGTTGGATCATTCTACTATCGGAGTGATTCATCTGAATAATCGATCTTTAATCTTTATCCACTTTATGCAGTTCTATTTGTGTTCCTATACAATTTGCAGAAATACTCGGGAATCGCTCAACAGGTGGCTCCGACATATCGACAACGTTGACAAAGTCAAAGGAGTTGGACATGTCAAGAACAACAGCTATTGTTCCGCCTGACATGAAGCTAAAGACTTGCCCTAGCTGCTTTGCAAGTAAATTTTTGAAAAGTCCTAACTGGATGGATGCTAGTGCATTACGGCTAACTACCAATTGTGAGTGTGACCTAATTAGTTGTCCTAGAGAATACGCTTTAATTGCTTTAGTATAAATAGTTGATCGTCAAAAGACTTCTTCAGCTCTAGCTCATCTCTCTAGCTCATTTTCTTTCAGAGTTCTATTAGAGTATTTCTATTTGTGCTTACTACTTATCAATGGAAGTGCATCAGACAACGATTTTCAGTTACTCAGAGATAGCTTAGAGTATGTGGCTTCGTCCGTTATTGTTTTCTGCTCTCATCATGTGATTTGTACATGATATTTACTGAATCAATCTATCTTCTTATTGTGTTCAGATATCACTCGCTCTTATTCTTCAATTTGTGGTATCAAATTTTAGTATCAAATAATTGATTTCCCATTGTAGCATCATGACATCATTCTTAAAGTCATTGAAAGACTAAAGCTCCAGATGGATTCTCAAAGTAAAGTCGGTCTCATCGCAGACAAGTTGAATGGATCCAATTACTATTTGTGGAAATTTAAGATGAAGACCTTGCTAATCGCCAATGAGTTGTGGGATGTTGTTACAAGTATCGAAGTGAAGCTTGAAGATGACACAACTGACTCAAAATGGAAATCAAAGGATGGTACAGCTTTTGCACTTATTATTCTCAATATATCAAACACTCAGATTGGCCACATATTTGAAGCTCAAACTTCGAAAGAAGTATGGGACATCTTGAGCTCACTATATGGTGTGAGGGACGTGACTTCTAAGTTGCATCTCAGAAGAAAATTCTTCACACTCAAGATGTCTAATGCTGATTCACTTCATAATCACGTTAACCACTTTAAGAATATCTTGCAACAGATGGTAGCTATCGGATTGATCATCGACAATCAAGACGCAATCATGAAATTGCTTTCAAGCTTGTCTTCTACATATGAAAACTAGGTGATGATCATATCGACACACTCAGATTTAACTCTTACTAGAGTTATCACTATGTTGCTGCAAGAAGACAGTCGATGAAGTCAAGACACCTCTTCGACTTCATCATATTAGGCTATATATGTCAACAAAGGCTCAAAACGACAGAAGAAGAAAAGTTCTAAGCAGTCCACATCAAATCAGAAATTGACGCAAAGTCAAGAGCAATTATCAAATCCACAATCAAAGAAGAATATGTTTTATAAGTATTGCAAATGCACTAATCATGAGATCCAGGATTGTAGGGTATTAAAAGCAAAGAATACTAGCAAACAACCAGATCAATAGGCGAATGCAGTCACAACATCATCTCTCGAACTCGACATGGACGAAGGAGAGTTTATGGTCAAAGACCAAAAGGCGCGACTCAATAATTCTCGGTTTCTGAATTCTGGAGCTACTAAACATATGACCAGTCATCGTGAGCATTTTCACTCCTACACACCTTACAGTACAAAGAGATTTGTTCATCTTGGCGATGATAGTACACATACTATCGAAGGTGAAGGCATTGTAAGATTAATGTTCCAGCATGATCAATTCAATCTACTATCAAACATTTTGTATGTACCTCTCTCTACAAATCTATTATCAGTAAGTAGAATTACTGATTTAGGTCATAGGGTATAGTTTGAATATGATCGATGTCGAATTGTCGATAGGACAAATAAGATCCTTTCACTTGGCAAGAGACATGAATACTTATATAGACTGGCGCATTGTTATTCTGACACTAGTCAAGCTTTAAAAACCTCTGTTCTTGTCAATAAAGCATTACTATGACATCAGAGATTAGGACACTTGAATCATACATTTGTATCAAACATGTCTAAACAATCCTTAGCACTTGATCTCGACTATCCAGTCGACAACATGATCATGGGCTCATCCATAATAAGATCAGATTTACATTCAAATATGAGATGTTTGATACGTTCAATGTAATCATGAACCATCTCTTTCTTGCCCATTTTGATCTAACTCAACAGCAAAAAAGGATCATCAAGAAACTTTCTTGGCTTAAGTCACATGATCAGACAACTATCCAATCAGCACATTCTAAAATTGCGTCTTGTAATATGTTTGTCGCTTTGCCCTAGTAATAAGACTGAACATTTATCATAGTTTTATCAATCAACATGCTATTGGTGAAACTTCTCTACAACAGACCTTTAAAATTTCTCCCTTTAGAAAAAGAGCATTTTGTTGAGTTTCTTAGCATCCAAATTTTTCCATTTTCCTGACATTACCCAACGGGGTTGGCTTAGCTGGTTAGCTTGGCATCTGGAGTTTCTTTGGTCCCAGGTTCGAGCCTCCCCTTTGGAAACCAAGAAGCATTTTTCTAACATTAAAATAGATTGCTTTACAAACAAACAAACAAAAAAAAATCTAGACAAGAGCACAATCGCTCCATGATTACAAGGGATCAACATTCTCTCTCTCTCTCTCTCTCTCTCTCTCTCTCTCTCTCTCTCTCTCTCTCTCTCTCTCTCTCTCTCTCTCTCTCTCTCTCTCTCTCTCTCTCTCTCTCACACACACACACACACACACACACACACACACACACACACACACACACACACACACACACACACACACATATATTTAATCCATGTATTTCATCGCTTTATGTTCGAATAAATATGTGCAAACTTTTTAACAAAGGTAAGGCCATCACTTTTATTAATTTGTCATTTCAAGGCCAATGAATTCTCCAATTTAGAATTTCATGATTCCATCCACAATGTATTATTGAGGAGATTAAAGGCAAGCAACTCCGACAATTTTATTAATTTCCACTATTTCAGCTTGCCATGACAAGAATCTTGGGGAGATTGTTTTTTGCGTGTCTTCCACCAATTTCAACTTCTCCATGTCTTCCAATATTTCCAAAACTTGTCAGTCCGAAAGTGTTGTAATGAAGCATCGAACGTTTGTCATCCAAAGAATGATAACCGTTGGTTATGTATTCTATTTCATTGCAAAGTCATGCTCCTCCCAAGTTCTTGACATTGGGCTTGTACCTAACATGGAACATTATAAGTAATAGTCATAATTTAAATATTTGTTAGAGAAGGTAATTATTCATAATATATTCAAAGGTAATAGTCATAATTACAACAAATGGGGTAACTATGTCATGTGTATGATCTTTAAATTTTAATTTCAGGTTATGTACATGTGTTTCATTTGGTTCTCTTACTTCCATTGGCCTATCTCCTGGTCTACAGGTGGCCTATCACACTGATTTATATCTAAAATCAAAGTTGTTTCTTTAATTTTTTTTTTGTCTTATGAATTTCTTCCCTTAATTTAGCAATCTCAGAGCTATCTTGTAAGGGACGGATGGAGGCACCAAGTAAAGACATCGACAATTCAGTCACGTCTTTCTTACTTTCAGCTGATTGAATGGACTTGTGGTGATGTGTAGCCATGGTCTTTGGGCGTGACTTGGGTCTGGTGGGAGAGGACTCAAAAATATTATGTGATCTTGGACAGCTACAGTATCATCCTCAACATTTTCAGAGGCTGGCTTTGTGACCTGAGCAGTGGTATAAGCAGGCTTGCGAGGTCCAATAGATATACCTTTTGGACTCCGTAATGAGTAGACCGGATCTTTCCCTCAACAATAGCAACTAGCACCATTTTTAAGCATCACTTCATGCTCTGGACAGAAACAAAAAAACAAGTTCAAAATATAATGAGTAAAGGCATTTGTATTGGCCATGCTCTCAACACATGACAACTCAATTTACAAAAAGGTTTTCCACTTAGAAGTTCATGGTATTTTATATTTTGTTCTAGAATCCAACCGTGACTAAGAAATTGAAGAATCGAATGACGGGTTCCATGGCTTGTCTCTACCAAAAGTCACAACAATTAATTAATTATTTAATTAATATTTTTTCGCACCAAACTGATTGGGTTTTGGATTTATTTAGCGGTAGCGGCACCACGAGCGCATGTGCTGTTCAGAAA
Source organism: Diphasiastrum complanatum (assembly GCA_029204225.1). NCBI lineage: Eukaryota > Viridiplantae > Streptophyta > Lycopodiopsida > Lycopodiales > Lycopodiaceae > Diphasiastrum > Diphasiastrum complanatum. The sequence continues at coordinate 75,184,007 of CM055096.1, read as the reverse complement.
GGCAAACATGTTGCTACAGTAGATTTAGATTCTAATTTAGTTGATTTTGTAAAAATGAGAATGAAATCTCTTCAGTTTTGCCAGATGAACTATCTGAGATGGGAAAGAGTTGAGATAGTGAGGACTCATTAATTTCCTTGTCGGTTATGGTAGTTGAGGAAACTGTAGAAGAGGTGCCACTTGAAACTACGGTGGCTACTCAAGAAAAGGAAAAAGATGTAAATAACCTCGATGATTTTTGGGAATAAGAAATTCTCTTTTGTTTCAAAAAATAATTGCGTTTATATTTTTTGATGTATTGTGTTTTGAAAGCTTTTTGATTGATTTAATGTTCTTAAATTTGTTTTTTAAGGATTTAAAATATTTTAAAAATCTTAACATTGATAATCATTAGAAAAACTAAAATTGTAACAATTTATCAAGTTTATAAAAATTTAAATTTTGGATGTGCTTTTATGATTTTTTTTGTAAAAAAAAATATTGTTAGGAATTTAAAGAAATGAAAAGATTTTTTTTAAGGTGATTTCATTTGCGGTTATTTAACGTTTAAATATTCAATGAACTTACATAGATGTAAGTAAAGATTTTAAAAATTTTAAAATACTGATTAAAATTTTTATCATGATTTTAAAAATATTTTTCTCGATACAAGAATTGTAATTTAAAAAACTTTTAAAATTCCAAAAAAAAAAGAACTAGAACTTTTGTTTTAAATAAGCAAAAATGTTTTTTTAGTTATTCTAGTGGTTGTGTATCTAATGATTTTATTTTGAATAGTATTATTATTTCATATAAGCTAATTTTAAGTTATTTATAAAAATCTATTGACCAAATTTTTGTAGCTTGAATTATTTTCTTGCAAAATACAACAGTTTTTTAACATTACAATATATTTATTCAAAGCATTTTAAATTTGGATATTTTTTAAAAAAAATAAAAAAATTTGAAAAAAATGGGTCTCCATGTCATTTCTCTTTTTTTTGTCATCATGTTAGTTTCGTTCCATAATACTTGTGGTTACTTTTGTCACACAAGTTGTGATGAAAGGTTTAAGCCAAAGAGATAAAAGATTCATCAAATGGGAGAAAGAAAAACAACATGAGCCTTTTGGCCTGCTCAATGGGAGTATGCAATGAGGTTGATGAGGTGCACTTTCATAGTGCATTGTCTACAAATCCAAATCAAAGAGTAACATTACCTTTTTGCATCTTGCACAAACATGATTTCAATGGAGTTTGATCATGTATTTAAACATGTGAGAGATCTTTCACTAAACTTATCAAAGTACACCTTTTAACATGTCTTTGTGTATGTATTCAAGATGGGTTCAATATCAAGATTATATACAAATTCTATTACATGTAATTTTAAAGCCTGTGGTAGAAAATTTGCCTTTTGATAAAGAAGATGATATGAAGTCACATTGAACTGAGTGTCTCCAACTATGATATTATTAGAGTAATTTCAATTGGTTGATCATGAGGCTAGAGATGATATTGGTAGAATTTAATTTGACTATTGTATATGATATGGTGCATGTAATACATTGATTTGAAGTAAAAATCTTTGAAATTTTGTTTCTCATGCAAACTTCATGATTGTCTTTGATGTATTGATTTGTTGCATGCCCTACATTGGACAAGAAACATGATCAAAAAAATTGATAGAAAGCTTGTGGTTATGAAGGCACAATGACCTACCACACTTGTTTGAAAGTCTAATTGGTTTATGAATGGATTCCCACTAGTTGCCTAGTTGCCATGGAGCTTCTATGAGTTGCTAGCTTGGTAGTTGGGTGTGGCCTTCTATTTGTAGATGATAACTACCACAATGGTATGCTTATTTGTGTACTTAATGTATTTGCTTTTTAATTGGCAGGTATTGTTGGTTATTTTAGCTTTGATGTTGGATCGTTGTCAATAATGAGGTAGCTCAAGTCCTTGAAGATGGTACGCCAATGATAACTACAACTTTGGCCATTTATTTGGACCATTGAAGTAGGTCAAGATTTCTAGTCTAAGTCTAAGTACTAGTGTGAATTTCGATTTAAAAGGTCTAATATGTACTTTATCATGCTACATAAATTTTCAAGTGTACTGCGTTGTATGTGAGATGGGATGTTTAGACCATCAATATCTTATCCATGAATTTACTGATGCATTTGAGCTTATGTCTAGAATATCTCAAGACCAAATTAGGGTTTTTAGTGCTAACCAAACCATAGAGTGAAGGAGAATCTGTTGGAATCATGAGAAGTTTGACTAGCTAATTCTGTTGATGGAATCCAAATAGTGAGATGTGCTCTGAGTCTCTTCCGATATTATGATCAATCAGTGAGCAATATCTCTCTTTGATCTCACTATTTGGAATATGTTGTTTTTTGTCAGATTCCTGATATGCCTAGATAGAGTCGAACTCTTAACTATAGCTATTGTTGCTAATTAAGATCTATCCTCTTCCAAGGTGTGGTCAGACACTGCTTATTTAATTATTATGAGCTTTTATGCAATCCGATAAGAACATTGTAAAGATACCTTTGTTGAGTAATATAAATCAGTCGTCTCGCTCTGTCTCTGTGGATTTGAATGCCCAAACAAAAGTGAGCTTCACCCATATCAATCATGTCAAACTCAGAAGACAACATTTGTTTAGCATCCTTCACCAGATTGATATATTTGCTGAAAAGCGAAGTGTCATCTACATACAAGGTGATAATTATAAAGGATTGTTGCACTAACTTGAAGTAGACATTATTGTCGGCCATGCTTGGTTGAAAGCCTTCTCGGATGAGGAATGTGTTGATCCTCTGGAACCAAGCTCTGGCTGACTGCTCCAAGCCATAAAGTGCTTTGTGGAATTTGTAGACATGATTTTTCATACCTTCATGGATGTATCCTTTAGGCTATAGCATATAGACGTCTTCTTCAATGACTCCATTCAGATAACTGTCGGTGCATCGAGTTGATGTACTTCAAGGTCGGTTGATGCAGCATATGATAGGAGAGCTCGGATTGATGAATGCTTGACTACTAGACTAAAAGTCTTGTTGTAGTCAATGTTAGAGATCTGAGCGAATCCTCGTGCTACTAGTCTTGCCTTCCTTCGATAAATCGCTCCATTGGCATTATATTTGATCTTAAAGACCCATTTGCAATCAATGAGATTGCAGCCAACGGGAGCTTTGACTAGTGACCATGTCTGCTTCTTGATCAGAGAGGAATACTCTTTGCCCATTGCTTCTCTCCAGAGATCGAAGTCTTCTTGGAGGAAGTATCGTTGATGATTCAATCCTTGGATTTGTCATTGCTGAATAGCAGCAATATCTTCGTCTGAATCGTTGTCTTGACTATTTGCACGCTTGAGCCAGAAGCTCGTATTGTTGTGTCTGAGGCAGGCATTGAAGGTTCACTTGGAACTTTGTCCTTGCCTTTGAGGTCAACGAACTGATCCTTGATAAAGATTGTATCCCTATTGAACAAAGTCTGTTGTATATCAGGGTCGTACAACTTGTAGGTGTTGTCAAATGAAGTGTATCCGACAAAGATTGTGACCTTGGAAATCAACTTTCTTCCTTGTCTCCTTTGGAGTCTGCACATAGGCGATGCATCTGAATACTCGAAGGTTCGTCAATGAAGGCTTTGAGCCTGTCCACACCTCATGGGGTGTTTTGCTTGAGAGGGCCTTGGTCGAACATCTGTTTTGGATGTAAGCTGCAGTGGAGACAGGTTCAGCCCAGAAGCTTTTGGTAAAGATGAGTGTGCCAGCATACATTTAGCGGACTCGACCAAGGTACGATTCTTCCTCTCGGCTAAGCATCTAACCATCCCTCTCCCATTCATCCTCCATATATAGAAGGGGAAGGAAGTGGTCTTTAATTTTATTAATGATTACAAGAACTGCTTAACCCACTACCAATGGCTTTCACTTTGTTGTCTCCTTCATCCATGGAGTTCTTCTGTCCTACTGGTACTTCATTGATCTTGAGTCGTGAAGACGTGCCAACTTCGCAGCTGCCTTTGCATCTGTAGACTAAGTTGTCATTGGTTGAGCTTCGGTCTTCACTTGTAGACCACAAGTGCTAACCTACAGTTTCTTTCAGTCGTCTTCATTCATTACCCAAACGTTGCGGTTTGCGGTTGGTAGTTTGTTGCGGTTTGCAGGTTTTCGGCCTTTGTTATCTCAGCTATTTATATGTGATGCGAATGTAGTAGTGGTGGTTTGCAGTTCATAAGCTAGCAATGCTTTGTGGGTAGAGACCTTAAGTTTCTTCAGTGAATCGAGAGTTCTTTTGTGGATTTTGGACAATATCGTAGAAGTTGTAACTAGAAAATCATCTTCTACTAGAATCAACCATGAAGATCTGTTCAAAGGCTTCTATAGTTTGTGTGAGCTTGAGGAGAAGTAAATTTGTTGCGTTTTTATCCAATTAAAAGCTTTTTGAAGAAGGAACTAAAAATTATGTAGAAGTTGGTGGTAGCTTTTGGTTTGGCTCTAGTGCAAGATTATCACTATTGATGAGGCCAATAATGTAGCAATCAATCATTCAAGTATGTGATGATATCATAATGATTACTTTTACAACGTGATAGTCCAACCAATCTAACTAAGCAAATATTTGTTTTTGTTTAAATACATGTTGATGCTTAGCTAAATGGGTTTATATTTACCTATCAAGCTTTATGAAAACTGTTGGATTTGTTGTCTTATATATGACAAAAAAAATGCAGATTTTCATCTTTTGAACACATTGGATGGGAACCTTTGTACCTTGTTTAGAGAGTAGAACTATGGGATCTTAATACTTGTTTTAAAATATACCTAGAATGGCATTCCTCGCAAAGAGTATTTCATAAATGTAGTTTGAATGCACAATATTATAGAATAGACCAACATGTACATTGCATTTATGTTAATTTAATGTTGGACAAAATGTAAATTTTTCACTATTTGGAGATTGACCAACATATGTTGGTGCCTTTAATTAATGAATAGAAGTATGGGCCTTGTGTGTGCTCAGCTCAAGCATGTGCTATGTCAAAGTTAGAGGCTAGCCCAGAGGCTCCAAATCTTAGACTAGATGTGATTCTTTATGTGATAACTAATTTGGGTTCCCACAACAAGCACCATACACCACCACACCATGCTCTGGCCGATTTTTGTTTGGTAAAATTTTTCTCCTATGCATCCACCCATCCATGGGCAAGTCCAAACTTGGGTGGGCAAACCCACACCAAACACCATACAACACCACATCAAACATGTGCTTGAGGAATTTACAAGCATTAAATAATAGAATGCAGTTATAAAAGTTCATGTTGAAATTTGGGGTGCTCATTAAATATGGCAAAATTTGTAAGAGTACCTACAACTCTAATCACACTTTTGTCAGTTAGTATTGTACTTTATTACCCATGGACAATGATGCTCACACAATTTTGGAAATGGTGATTTTATTTTTTGCTTTCATGTTTCAACCCAGGTTTGATTCCTCGTGTGGGAACAGACAGTTCGGCCCAAGGACTTGCATAACATTATTTTTTACAAAACTATTTAAGCCAAAAAAAAAACTGTTCAAAAGGTTTGGGTCCTTTGAGACCAACATTGGAGTCTCTTTTATCTCCCTTTGCACACAAGAATGCTCTTATTAGTGAGTATTTCTCATTATTATAATGGTGAGAAGTTTAGTTTTATAAGGAAGTAGACTAGGTCAAGTTTTTAATCCTTAGCAACGCTAATAAAGTAAAGAATTATTGAGAAGATGTGACACAACAACGTATTGGCACCTGGATTCTATTGACTTAATGCATGTAAAGAGACATATTGGAGACTCGAAGCCTAACAAATTCCAAGTTCCAACAAGGCACTTTCAAATCAAGTTTTACTACAGAACTGTCTTTTAAAGTCATTTCAAAATCAATGACCACAAAGTTGATTAAGATTTATGCTTGTACTAATATGAGGGAAGTTGGTTCCACCTACATTTGGTAGGTACAAATAAGTCATGTGCATTTGGTAGGTACAAATAAGTCATGTGTCATTATTTTAGCTTGTCTTTGTTATGTACCAACTTGTACTAATACATGGTTAATATAACAATAAATAGCTATGAATTCTTTACACTAAATTCTCAACATATTTAAACAAAGATAACTTTTTGTGTTTCGTAAAAATCCCCATCTCCATTAGTGTTTATAATTTCATGACCTTTTACTAATGGAATCTCAATTTCAAAATGGTTTTGGGTGATTTAAAACTCTAGACTTTAGTCATAGTTATAAATTATTTCTTTTGTGTAAATCAATTTTATTATGAATGAGTTACATAGCATAATCATATGTCTTAACAATTTCATTTTTTTTCAATCACTTGAATGCTCGTAATTTTTACCACAAATAAAATTGGCTAATCATTTTCTTATTTGTGCAAGGCTACAAAGTTCTTTAAAATGTGCTTTCAATAAGGCAGGGCCATGTCGCTTAAGCAGCTTCTAGTGCTTGTCTTTTCATAGAAATGCATTTGAATTTTCAATTTCCCTAAAAAAGCTTTCTTTCCAAACATTATAGCATAGAAAAGAGAGATGCCTCTCTGCGTGGAATTTGTGTGCCTAAATACACCTTCCGTCAAAAGGTGCATATAAAATTTTTTACTTCTTGAATTGTGCACCTTCCGTCCCAAAGGTGCATGTAAATAAAAGTGTACAACAAAAAGAAGGTTAAAAACAAGTAAAAAACTAGTTTTCACGTTGGGGAAGGTCCACCTCAGTGCTCAGGAAACCTCCCTCAAGTTTCCCTTTAATATCCTACATCTTTCAATGGATGTCAGCTTTCGAAAAATAATGCCTTCTAAAACCTTCAACTAAAAAATGTTGCATTCTAAAATTTTCCAACTATCAAAGATTGTCGTTTATTATAGTAGCTCGCATCAATTGATTTTTGATCTACTAAATTGTATTCGTCATATTAATTTTTTTTCATAAATTTCAAAGATCGTTGCATCTAATTGTTTTTCTTGGGCATCAACTTAGCTCGTTCCAACAATTATTTGCATCGTACAATGTGTTATAGTGTCAAAAATTAGCCATGTACCAATAGGCTTATATAACAACTGTGCAAAAGGTCGAGCAACGTTCTTATATAAGGTCGAGCACCTGCAAGGTAGAACTTTCTCATTTCAAAATTTTACGTGGTTCCTTGAAGTATTATAATGATCTACATGCATCCTATATTATATTCAAAAGCCAACAGTTTAGAACAAAAGCCATCAGTTTAGAATCTTACAAATATTTTACTAAACATAAAATTTCCTATAAAATGAAAATTTTATCGATTTTTGAGAAGTCAACATCCTACATTATAACTCTAAAATAGATTTTTGAAAATTTTTGCTGGTTCTATTCCTAGAGTATGCCGATTTTCCGACCATTGGTCCACCTCCTCGACCCTTTCGCCATAAAAAGGGCCTTTTGCCTCGGGCTACTGCCCTTCCCTCTTTCAATTCAAATTAGTATTTGACATCACTTCCATTTTATGCTTGTGATCCAGGAATCAAAAGTCCCTCCTCCTTTTACCGAGGTAATAAATACTTGCCCGCCGTCAAAACACGGCCCTAGCTTGAGGCATCTATCTCAGTGGGGTCATCGCAGGGCACGGGTGATGGTTGCTTGTAAGTTATCGTGCAAGCCAGATTGCGCAGGCTCTACACTCTGGCAGGTGCAACGCACCATCCATCATCTACAGACTCGTCTTTCTCAGCATCCATCATCTAGACTCTAGAGACTCGTCTTTTCAGCTTTTTTAAAATCACAGAAACGAAACCGTGCAGTCCAGAAAAACTGGGCACTGAATCCAAGGGACCCACATGAGACTTGACCCATCCATCAAGCTTTCCAACTTCGAAGTAATACTCTTTTTTTTCTGTCTAAAGATCTTCAAGAAAATTTGGTGATTCAAGTGTCCACTTCATATTCATGTCGGGGTTTAGGGTTATAGGAGTGGTTAAATATGACTTGTTTCAAGGATAAAATTAAAATATATATTTTCAAAGTGACTTGGCCTTGTAAACTCCACAGCTACTTTAACAATCTACATGAAGCATCTGCCATTGGTAGGTGAGACTGAGACCATATAAAATGGGAGAAAAAATGGGACTCCCACCCTTTCACATTAATATCCACTTGCCACTAGGTGGCATGTCATGACAGAGACCCACTTTCACATAGGGGCAAGTCAAATCCAATTTTTGGGCCAGCCAATGTCCCCTGGCATGTTGGCTTGCACTTTGAAGTTCTTTTAACCCTTCACTACAAATATTCTTTTAAATGAAATGCATTTCACCTTTCCAGTTGAAAGGTGATTGCTTGAAAAAAAAACTTAAGAGTACCCTTCAACCTTTTAACATAAAAAGTTGCATACTTGCATTTTAAAACACAAGACCTTAAATAAAATGAACCAATTATATGTCAAGATTCAAATGGGCCAATCATATTGTAGCCCTTCATTTAACACTTATCAACCAAACATGAAATGGGGTGGTCAATTGCCCGTCAACTCACTTGCCAAGATTCAAAAAATGGGTGGCAAGTGAAAGGGCTAGGCAAAGGGACTTGCTAGTAGTCTGAAACCACCCCCAACAGGCATGGCAACAAATCAGTTGTAATGCGCTGAGAAAGGTTTAAAATGCATGTGACACATGCCTTCCCGCTTTGCTACGTTAGGTTTGTCACATTAGGTTTATTGTGCAACGGAACTCTTGTAGGTGCCATGATAGTGCAGGTGTTGTCTTAGCACATAAGACAACAGACAATCTATTGTTCCTACACCTTTGTTCCTAACAAATTGTCAAACCCATCCTTATTAAAAAGCTAGAGAATGTTTGTAGACTAGGTAAAAGTCTAGAATAAAAACCTTAAAATCTAAAAAAAAATAAGAAAGGGAGCTCATTTTAAACCATAAAAATTTTACAATGTGAATTCTGACAGTCAGCCTTTTTGTATTTGTCGATATTCTAAGAGCATTGACTCTCATTGCCCAATGCCATGGCCATGAATCCATGATCCATTGCTAAAAAGTGGCCTGCTACAGTGTGTGGCAGATGGAGATGCATGCCTCCCCAACCCATCCATTCATCTTCTATGTTAACACAAAACATGACATAATTTGTCCTTTGATAAATAGCAACGATTAAAATGTTTGTAACATTTACAACAGATTCACAAATATAAAGGTAACAATGAGGAAGGGTAGCCTGTAACATCTATGTTATAGGCCTGAAAACATATGGGTTATGGGAGTTTCTCTGAAAGTCAGCTGCAGCAGGCAATCAGCTGAGCTTAGACACTCCTCCCCATACTCACAATGTAGTGTTCTCCAGCTCCTTAGATGTCTGATGTAGCTGTCTCTCAATATGGCAGTGGTGGGTGGTTGTCTAGTAACTTGTCTACACTGTAGTCTGTAGATTGTGCGTCTCAGACCCGGACGGGTGACATACCACAGTTCACTCACCACTGCCAAGGGAGTGTGTCTTGACTGACATGAATTATGATACCAAGAATTGATTCTTTTGTTATAAGCTTTTACAGAGACTGGCTCACTCATAGGTATCACAAAATATTTCACGTTTTTTATTATCTGGGTTTCATCTTTCACGTTTTCCTCGCTCATGTCGAATATATTGGCAACAATAATGCATCATCAATAATTGGTGTAGCAAGTCTAGTCTGGGAAGGGATCAGTAGGAATTAGCTGGGTTCTGAATGCCGTACACGGCACCTCCACTGTTCCGGTTATCCTGCACCATACCGTTGCATGCACAGCAATGAGCATCCCTGAATCTTCCTATGCAAAATGCCTGTAGGCTGCTAGCTCCGTTACATTTGAATAAATCTATAATCAATTGCTTTCCATATCTCTCTCTCTCTCTCTCTCTCTCTCTCTCTCTCTCTCTCTCTCTCTCTCTATAGCTCCGGCCCCCTGCACTCGTTGATATATAATTCTAGTGTTCTAATCTCCTCTCGTTCTTGTTCGTACAGTTATGAATTCGTAGTTTCTAGTATTCAGGACCAGGAGGCAGCCTTTTACTATTTATGGCCGACTCCTGAGAACAAGCATTTCCAACACTTGTACTACAACCTGTCTCCAGGGCAAGGATCGAGAGTCCAAGCCTGGAAAAGAGGAAAATGTCTATCCAGATGACCGATCAATTTTGTGGCATGCAGGAAGCACAGAAGGCGGACAACACAACTGATGGTTCTGTTGATTTACGTGGAAAGCCAGCAGTCATTTCCCGAGTTGGGGGCCATAGGAGTCTTGCTTTCACTCTTGGTATATTCTTTTAGCACTGTCCGTCGTAGTGAGCTGCAAATGAAAGAATTAGCAGAAAACGTAGATTTTCGAAAACAACAATATTCACGGTGCATGCTCCCTCTTCTGACACGATGCTTCTAAACGTGGAAGCTGATTCGTAATTGTTATTGTAGGAAGAAGCACCTAACAGTATTTCTGATTTATTGTTGAACTGCATTTACCATGGCACGATAACATGCTGATATTATTTTCGTCTCGTGCAGGCTGCATATTTTTAATAAGAGTGGCATATGATGGTGTCACCTATAGTCTTGTTCTTTATCTAACAAGAAAACTACATATAAACAACTCAAAAGCAGCGTCTGATGTCAGCAACTGGATTGCATCTACCACTATATTCTCTCTCCTTGGAGCAATTGTTGCGGATTCGTACTTGGGACGATACTGGACTTGTCTGGGGTCTATGATAATTCACATAATTGTAAGTAAAAATCTAAGAATCAGATTAAGCCAAAGGCCAAGTTTGTCTTGAATAAATATACGAATTTTCCTACAGTTTCTGCTGGAGAGTAAACATTATCGTGATTAGAAGAGTTGGTGACGTCCTTTCCACTTTATGATACACGCCTAACTGCACCTTACAGTACTACGTTCTTCTTGTATGCCAACGAGAGATCTGCGACTCTGATTCTTGGTGTCAAAGCCAAATAGCTTTGTATTTGTTGCATTCACCAATCCGCACCACCTGTAGCAATCCGGGTGATCTTCTTCTTGGCACCTTGCTTGGCCCCCGGCTATAAAGCCTGCACACGCCGGGAGGGTCAATGTAAAAACAGAGCTTAGTTGATGTACGGGTTTTTTTGTTAGTACAATGTCACGAGCTATCTTTGTTCTTCTCTATTTCGTGATATGTAAATATGTTTCTTATTATGTACATTAGTCTTCTAATGTAAAAATCAGCTATGTACACATCTTGCTTGCTGTCCGTTGCCCGTTGCCCAGTCTGTTGAATCATTTGCGGCACATAGATCAACAATGATTATGGGCCCACATCACTAACTTACAATTAGAAGCGTGATGGAATCAAGTAAGTCTTCAGGAAGCGCAATAGAAGGGAAGTGTGATTATTGCACAAAAGGATCAAAACTGGACCCTGGGAGTTTAGAGGGAGAAGACCTGCAGTCAAGCAGAATCCGCGAAGGAAAATCAGCTTAAAGAAGAAGAATGTCCTCACGAGATACTTCCCACCAATCCACTCTTCGATTAAATGGTCATTAACCGGTGATCTTACGCATGAGAATTTGATTATGAAGACAAGAAATCTTCTCAAAAACCTTTTGATGGACATAAAGGAGTGCAAAGAGAACTATATTTCTTCAAATTAGAGCATTCAGGCTAAACATGAAAGGAGTTTTTCTATACCTGCTTCTTGTAGATGTCAAATAAAGTAGAATTCCCAATTATACTCCATGTATAGTTGCACAGACTACAGAAACACATATGGTGTGTGAAGATGCAGAGACTGCACGTAGGTGAAACTACGTGAAAGGGGTTTTGAGACATAGTCCAGAAGAACATAAAGTCAATTTAATGTTAGCTGTCTAAACGGCTTTGTGCACCAATCCGCACCACCTGTAGCAATCTCGGTGATCCTCTGGGCAAATAATAATCCAGTAGACGTAAACGTTTCTGGGTTAATACAATATTGTAACGAGCTTATGATAATCTGTGTTTTTCTCTGTTCTCTCTGTATATTTCTTGACATGTAAATATGTTTCTTGACTATCTAAAATAGTCTTTTAATGTAGAATTCAGCAGTGTACGCATGTTGCTTGCTGCCCGCTTCCCAGTCTGCTGAGTCTGTTGAATCTAACACTGACGTAGTTTCATTCTTTCAAAGTAAAAGGAATAATTTCATTGAAAATTCCCCAAGATGCACTTGCCTATGCTTCCTAAAAGCTTGTGGATGTTGAGAGCTTGAGATAATTAATTTGATTCCACAAGGAAAGGAGATATTCGACTTACTGTTGCGCGTTTTATTTAACAGGGTTTGCTGCTTATAATAACTACAACAGCTTTGCCCTCATTGGAGCCCCACAAATGCACAGGAAGTTCTGTAGGATGTACAGAAACAACTGGTAGAAGACTAAACGTCTTTTATTTGGGCTTGTATATTGTCGGAGTTGGATTTGGTTCGTTTCTTCCATGCTTAATATCATTTGGAGCGGATCAATATGACGAAGGGCATCCAGTTGAGGTCAATCAAAAAAGTTTATATTTTAGCATGTTGTACGTTGCAATTAGCAGCGGAGGATTGATCGGAAATAGCATAATCATTTACATAGAAGAAAACATAAGCTATAAATTGGGCTATGCTATTTCAGTAGGTTTCGTTGCGTTTGCTCTTCTGGTCTACATCTCTGGCACGCCTTATTATCGCTTCCAGAAGCCTCGGAGTAATCCACTCGCTCGGATAGCTCAAGTATGGGTAGCCGCTGCCCGAAAGTGGCGCATCAAAGTATCTGCTCCAGATAATCATCTGTACGAAGCTCCTGTCGAGAAAGAAGGGATTCGGAAGCTAGTCCACAGTAACCAATTCAGGTCAAACCTGTTCAATTCAGCTTTGTACTCATGAGTCTCAGAACATGGATTTTCAGATGTGGGTTTGTACATGGAGAGATAGATTCCAGAGTTGTTTAAGGAATAAGGACTGTATATGATGAAAACGGGCCCCTTTAGATTTGTTTTCTACAATGAAATAGAAATCACAGTAAGAAGCAAGCCAAAACAACGGAAAAAAGTTTTAGTTTCATTTACAAACCCTGGCACCAGTAATTGATACGGTAGTTTTACTGTCTATCAAGAATACTTAATGCCTAGTAGAAAATAATCCTTTTCAGTCAAAAACTCATCGTGAAGTCAAGAGTTTTAAGTTTAATTGTCACTTTGCTTGCGGGTTAGCTCATTGACCCTTTGATCGATGCAGGTTTCTGGACAAAGCAGCGGCTGTGATAAGTTCTCCTGAAGAGGTCAACGAAAGCCAAAGAAATCCTTGGAAGCTTTGCACTGTAACACAAGTTGAGGAAGCTAAATTCTTGTTCCAAGTCGCTCCTATATGGTTAAGCATAGTCATCTACAGCACACTGGATGTACAGATACTAAGTCTGTTCGTGGAACAGGCTGCTACAATGGACAACCGTTTGAACAAGTTCCTAGTTCCACCGGCATCAATGAGTATATTCCAGATCCTAGCGGTTTGTGTTTGTACTTTTACTTACGAGAGCGTCCTCGTACCATTTGTTCGCCGTTTTACAGGACATCCTCGAGGATTGACAATGCTTCAAAGAATTGGTGTAGGCTTGGTCCTTATCGTGTTTGCTATGTTAAGTGCTGCATTGGTAGAAATAAACCTAGTTCGGATAGCCAACAATCACCGGCTTCATAACAACCCAACTTCTAAAGTTCCATTGAGTATGTTCTGGCTTGTTCCTCAGTATTTGCTGGTGGGTGCATCAGAGGCTTTTACAGATGCTGCGCAGTTTGAATTCTTCTATGATCAGGCCCCCGAAGGCATCCGAGGGATTTCAACCAGCCTTCAGCTCACTGCATATTCAGTGGGGGGTTATCTAAGCAGTTTCCTGATCATCGTAGTCACAGCCATTACAAGACATGGGACTAATTCAGGTTGGATATCAAATAGGCTAAACAATGGGCATTTGGACTACTTCTTCTGGATGTTAATGATTCTCGGTTCTTTGAACTTTGTCTCATACCTCGCCTTTAGTCATAACTACAAGTACAAGAAGACTGTGCCTGATCAAGCTGCAACAGATCCAGAACAAAGATCATAGCTGCATATATACGCTTACGTCAAGCAGCACATCACGTCCAACAACTTTACTTGTGAAAGACATATTTTATGATTTTATTGGCTGAGGAACATGCCATAGACAGTAAGTTACCACAATAAATCCACTTGATCTTGATGGTATCAACAGACAGCTTTCATGTGCCATCTGATATATTGCACGCCTTGTATGTCGGACATCTTGGATGTTGTAGCTTTTAATATAAGAACTAAAAATGCTTTACTGAGTTAAGTCATGCTACTCATTGTGTTACTCTCTCATTTTCACCATCACTACCCAACGGGGTTGGCTCAGTTGGTTGGCTTGGCATCCAAAGTTTCTTTGGTCCCAGGTTCGAGCCTCCCCTTGGAAACCAAGAAGCATTTTCACCATCACTACATAAACCCTAAACCCTAATCCCTAAGTCACAATCCTATACCTACTTGCAAGAAGTTGCAAGAAGAAGCTGAATCCACGAGATGGTAGGACCCATATGCAAATTCATCTCTAGAATCAAAACTATTGGTAGGACCCATATGCAAATTCATCTCTAGAATCAAAACTATGATACAACAATCTCTTTTTGGCCTCCTCTTATTTTTAGCACCCTGTGCACGCGTCAGGGTGGGCCAGGCAGGGAGGGTTTTTTTTTCCTTTTAAACTGGTTGCCCTGGTGCCACGTGTCGGGCACCAGGGTTTATCCCATAAGCAAATCTCTGAGATAAACCAGTACCTACATATAACTGAACCCACCTGCTTACTCACATGTGTGCAGGTGGGTGTGAAGCTGCCAAGTGCCACCTGCCCGGTTCCCGGCGCCACCTGGGCCTGCCCGGCGCCACCCACCTGGCGCACCGGCGCCACCCACCTGGTGCCGGTGCCCCTGCCCGACTCCACTTGGGTGCTGCCTGCCCCCTGGCGCGACCGCCCTAGCGCCATGGCGCCCCCATGCACCTTTTTGGCCAGCCCCTGGCTGGCGCACCCTGACACGCCAGGGTGCTACAATTATGTGGAGCCCTCTTTTTGTACTGTGGAAGGCCCTGACGAGGGCCTTCCTTGCAGGGAGGGCCATTGCCTTGGGGCCCGACCTGCAAGGAAGGCCCCATGAGATGTCACACTTAATATAAGTTTCATCTTTTTTTTTTTTGTTAATTCTTTTAATACTCAAAAATGAATTCGGCAACTAGACATTTGAGATTTTTGAATGATTAGCAATTGACTTGAGTAATTGGTGTCACACTTAATGTAAGTTTCATCATTTTTTTTCTTTCTTATTTGTTAATTCTTTTAATACTCAAAAACGAATTCTGCAACTAGGCATTTGAGATTTCTGAATGATTAGCAATTGAGTTGAGTTGTTGGATTAATTATTCAATTCATAAAATTAGAAAAAATCTTATGTGTTTTTTAAGTAAGATTCACGAATATTTTCACTCAACTTTTATGAAAGTAAACAATATTTTCACTAACCTTTATGGGTGATTTGAGTAATTTTGAAAGTTACATGTTGGCCTTAACATCTGTAATGGGCCCTAGAAAGACCATTCTCAAATACAAAACGATAGTAGATGAGTTTGGAAAGTCACATAAGCACCTTACAAATTTGTAAGGTATAGTTATTATTTTTGAAAAGCCACATAAAGTATCTATTGCTATTTTTAGAAAAATTAGACATGAGCATATATTTGAGATTTACTATTTTAGAAGGCAATGAGGTCCATATTGCTATTTTTGAAAATGCGTACGTCCTAGCCTTAAATTTTCAAAAAATATAAAAGTTTATTTAAAAAAAAACCTCTAACAGTCGTTATGCAGGGAAAGGCCCCAAGACGGGAGGGGGGCTTCCCCTGTACATAAAACATACATATCACATGAAAAGTTATGCCTTAAAAGAAGATTATGCCTCAACACCCTTCACTAGGCTTGAAAAAAAAATTTTAGTGTCTTTTTACCTTTGCAACAAGTATATTAATTATACATTTGTGGATTCACAAAATTATGTCCATTCTTCTTGTTGAAAAGGTCACTATAGTACATGTCTTGTTTTGAAATTTTTGTTTGATGACTATGAAAAAGAACATGAAACTAAATGCTAGCATGAGCTAGTTTTTTGTCAACATGATTCTTTTTAACCTCCAATTGGAGGCTAAGCATTGTCAAACCTAATAGTGTGTTTTTGGGGGCTTGCATTTGGCCTCTACCACCAACTCAAATTGGGTTTGAGCTTCATTTGAAAAAATATGCATGCTTACAAACTATCATTTGAGAACTATATATTTGAAAGTACTAACAATATGTAAATTGTTAGAAGTACAGTACTAAGGACCATAAATGAGCCTACACAAGACTCCAAGAGTGACTGATTACTTGATGCATCTATTTATTGCAAAACTAGTCACAAAATCTTGATCTAGAATATCATCAATTTAGGATTTCACAAGCAAGAACAACCAAAAGCAATGATCAAACGCTGAGATTAATTGTAATCAAGTTTTGATAGCAAGGCATTCACAAAAACTCAAGACAAATGTGTAGGAAACTTGAGATTGCCAATGTGCTCCAGAAATTTTATCTCCTCACAATGGGATGATAGATTGTATGTACAATAGGGCTCTTCTCCTCTCAAGTTAGGTGAAAATCCAACATGTAATAAAGAGATTGATTGACCTTTCTTGCCCTAATATGTAAATCTCACCTAATCCTAGAATTTTTCCAATTTGATGGCCACCTCCATGATTTGAGAAATTTGGTCCTATAATATAGGAATCATGACCGAACAATCGCAGCTACAACGTGTGATAACACCTACCCCCCCCGCCCGGATCTCTCTCTCTCTCTCTCTCTCTCTCTCTCTCTCTCTCTCTCTCTCTCTCTCTCTCTCTCTCTCTCTCTCTCTCTCTCTCTACGCACCATCTTTCACGAGTGGAGACACTCATAGAGGACCTTTTCCAGTTGAGAGGTGCATGGGAGAAATACGGTTGCTCCATCATGTCTGATAGCTGTGTGGATTGACATTCATCATCGTCCAGTCATCGAATCTTTGACAAGGGACGTCGCCTTATATCCATTTGTACAAACCGTGACGAGACTAGACTTTCAACTGTCCTAATGTGAATTAAAGGTGGTGTGATGAACCAAACTCCACGGGTCTGGAGGTTGAGTAACATGGTAAGGGTGATAGATTGTAGCAGTACCAAAGGAGGGAAAGGAAATCAGGTTGTTGGGAAATGGTCAAATTGCTAAAAAAAAGTCAATTTTATCACACCGTGCTCCCAAATAGAAAACACGTGATAGGAATGGCAACAACTCTTGAACAACTAAATCTATGTGGCAAGATCCTCGACTATCCCAAAAAGCTAACACTTAAAAAGACACATGCTCGATAGTAGCAGGTAGCTGAAGTAAGTGTTATGAGCAAGCTTCTGCTCAATGGACCGTAGTACCTTGGAGTTGGCTTTCTGTGTCTGAGACGGAACATGAACGAACTTGTGTTGAGCAAATATGAGCCTATCCACTACAATCTTATATTGGTAGTCAACTCTTGAGACATAGAGTGTGACCGGAGAGAGCTAGAGATTATCAATAAGTATTTTAAACAATATAGGGAATGGCTTCTACAACATCAACAACCATCAAAGTAATACACACACAGCCGACGGAGAGAGGGTGAGATCCATTTCTCCAATTCAGAAAGATCGATTAGCAACAACAGCCCACTCGACATCATTGCATAGCCTGCTCATAATAGCAACGACAACATCCAAAATTCTCACACAGAAGAATGGCCTTCCTTCACAGACACAAAGATATTCATCTTCCCACCACATTCTCTTACTAATGAATTCACATGCAAATCCTTGGCAAAAGCCTCTAATTACCATCACTAGCCGATTATGTACCGGGTAATGGCCATCGGGAGGGCCATTGCCGCATATAATCTAGGACTCGGGCACTCGAGTGGTGGAGGCACGAGCTGGCCAAAGGCAACTATGTCCTTTAAAAGTGTCTTTTCTTAGAGCAATCCCTAGATAGACATGTGGCCCCTAAAATTGGACTTGGTGGCCCTATGGCATGTAATATTTTTACTTCTGCTTAAAGGATGGTTGGAGAGGCACTTGTCCTTTTTTCAACTTTCCTAAGTTGCCCATTTGTCAGTTTGCCAATTTGCGTCTCAGGTACTTCTCATGTGTACTTTGTCTTCAAAGTTCAAAGAATATGTGGTAAGGCAATTCACAAATTTTGAGAATCTGATGTTCAACCACTCTCAAATAATTCATAGCATGTTTCTTTGAGAGCATTTCGTTTAGTTTTTGAAGGCTTTGATTAGCATACATCTTAATTCCAACTCTTATGAGGGAGTATAAGAAAAGGGACAAATTGGAGCATAACATTTTCATATGAAGTACAGAGATCCAAAATCGAAAAGAAATAGTAATACCGATCTCTTGAACACCGAGTTAATCATTTTCCAGAGGACATTTCAGTATGATGTAACATTTTAATACAATGAAAAGTTGAAAGAAAAAGGTGTAAATTATGTTGCACATAAAGGTGAGAGTGACATTTTTCACTTATAAAGGAAAAAGCCTCTCAAAAAGCCAAAGGCATCCACTAGCATAAAGTAACGATCATGACCAATTTTCAAATGAACAGAGAGCTCTAGATTTCTATTTAAGTTCTACGTTGAAATTGAAGTAGTAACCTTAATTTGATGGTTCGATTGAGAATGCTAACTGATAACCTAGATACTTCTACAGTGCCTAAATGCTAGTTAAATGTCACACAACATCCTAATGAGCGAAACAGAGATGATGATTGAATGTTTTTAATATGATTAACATGTCAAATCGACCGGGGCCAAGCCCAAACCAGCTGACCGCTGATTCATTCTGTTTAGAATACTCTAATTCTGAAGTGCCAGGAAACACTTCTCTATAGCCTTGGACAGTTTCAATAACTGTCTATAAGCTCTTGGAATCTGTTTAATCTTCAGATGTTCTGTTCAATTTTTTGTTTCAAGGGCGATCAAGTAATCTGAGTTCGCCTTTATCTACGAGTATGCAAATGAATCAGAGATTTATGAAGGCAAAGAGACCTTGGATTTGCAAATTAATTCATTGCAAAGTCGGATATCTGGCAATCGATTGACAATTTGCATAGCTTGCCAACAATAATCGGTGCCATGTTAATACATAGAAGTAAACAGATATTATTTGGCAGATCCTGCGATTTCAAAATAATTGAGCCAAAGAAACAATTTGTCAATATAATAAATCTTCTTCCTGGCCAGTTTTTTTTAATGTCAAATGATGTTAAGAGTACTAGAAAATAATAAGTGTTTTGATTTCATACATAACATCAACAAAACTCTAGTGATCTTTGCTGGGAATAAGGGTTTAGGGTTAAAGGTTTAGTTTGAGAATCAACCCACTTGACAGTTATGTGCAGTTCTAATAGATGAATTGGTCCAAAGCTGGAATAGCCGTGAGAAATGAAGACACAGTCCCGGAGGCATTAGAAAGGCCAGAGTAGCATCAGACAGATTGAAAATCTATTGAGTTGAGAGATTTTTACAATACTTCCAAGTTTTGTGTCAAAAGTGCCATTTGTGAGAGAGTTTTGCCAAGAAATCTCTCATTTGTTTGTTTGCGGACACACTAGACTGTGTTTAGTACTACCATTCATAGTTATGAGGCATTTAGGAACTAAAAGACTATGATTTCATTGAGTTTTAGCCTACTTTTGTGATTTTGTGTGAAACTTGTGCAAGCAAGTAGGATAGGTCTAAAAAACTCAGTATTCTCCATCATTTGCAGTGAGGGTAGAGTTGGGAGATAGCCAACTGCAAGGAGAGTTGGATTAGTAGCTCATTCCATAAAAAATCACGGATTTTGGTGGAAATTTGAGTGAAAAACAAATTTTTTTAGCTGGAAAAACAATGTTTTGTAGGTTTGCTAGCTATATTGTATTGCTGAAAAGGTGCTAAACAGGTCTGAAACATGGCACACAGGCCCGAAACACCACCAAAAGGGTCCGAAACACCACAGAAGGGCCCAAAACGTCTAAAGTCTGCCCCGAAACGCTGATCAAGTGATCCGAAAACCTGACCCGAAACACCAGTCCTACAACCCGAAACACACGAGGGGAGGACTGGTGGACTGGTGTAGGACTGGTGTTTCGGGTCACTTGATCAGCGTTTCGGGGGCAGACTTTAGACGTTTCGGGCCCTTCTGTGGTGTTTCGGACCCTTTTGGTGGCGTTTCGGGCTTGTGTGCCACGTTTCAGACTTGTTCAGCACCTTTTCAGCAATAGAATATAGCCAGCAAACCTGCAAAACATTGTTTTCCCAGCCAAAAAAATTTGTTTTTCACTCAAATTTCCACCAAAATTTGTGATTTTTTATGAAATGAGCTACTAATCCAACTCTCCTTGCAGTTGGCTATCTCCCAACTCTACCCTCACTGCAAATGATGGAGAATACTGAGTTTTCTAGACCTATCCTACTTGCTTGCACAAGTTTCACACAAAATCACAAAAGTAGGCTAAAACTCAATGAAATCATAGTCTTTTAGTTCCTAAATGCCTCATAACTATGAATGGTAATACTAAACACAGTCTAGTGTGTCCGCAAACAAACAAATGAGAGATTTCTTGGCAAAACTCTCTCACAAATGGCACTTTTGACACAAAACTTGGAAGTATTGTAAAGATCTCCCAACTCAACAGATTTTCAATATGTCTGATGCTACCCCGGCCTTTCTTGTTCATTACAACGAACCGAAACACTAGTGCTACTACCCGAAACGCGCGACCAGTGGACATGTGAAAGCAATGCTAATGACAAGTGACAAAGCCGATACATCGACAGTGGAGCGTCCAAGCACATGACTTCGAGGAAGGAGTGTTTTTTGGAATTCAAGGAAATCCACAATGGTGATGAAGTTGGACAAGCTGATGGCCAATTGCTATCTGTGAAAGGATTTGGAGTGGTACTAGTGAAGGTAGCTAGCGGGATGATAAAGCGGATACACAATGTGCAATATGTACCTGGTTTGGCTAATAATGTACTATCAGTTGGGACGACTGCTAATCAACAACTCACGGTTGAGTTTGATAGCGACAAATGTCTTGTCAAGGACATCAAGAATCACTACAAAGTGATTGCTATAGGAGCTAGAGTCAACGAGAATCGACTCTACAAATTGAATGCAAGATCTTTTACTCAGTGATCTTTGACATCAATGATTTGGTCATATTAGTGCTCAAAGTTTACAGATTCTCAAAAGAGGTAATCTAGTTATTGGATTGCCTGATATTTCTTTTGAAGGAAAAATCTGTGAAGGTTGCATTTTGGGAAAATAACATAGAGAGAGGTTTCCCAAAAGTGGAGCAAGGAGAGCTAGTGGCATTCTAGATCTTGTCCACACTGATCTATGTGGACCAATGCAAACTAGATCTCTTAGTGGATGCTATTACTTTATTACCGGCATGCCCTTTTCCAACAACACATTTGTGCAATCTAGTAATAACACTTGAATGAAAGGTTCAGGGTTTAAAATTAAGGTGTAAAAAATCAAGGTTTAGGGCTTAGGGTCTAAAAGTTAAAGGTTTAGGATTGAGGGTTTTAGTACTATTGCCTTTCTTTCTTAAAGGTTTCAGATTTTAGGCTTTACTATGATTGCCTTTCTTTCTGTTTAGGGTTTAAGATCTAAGGTCTAAGATACACTTACGCTAGAAGTAAGGATGCTCCAACATTCCAGCTGAGGATGAAAAAAGCAGGTATTTTATGCTCGTGGCAACAATACTAGTCTGGACTCTGGAGCAGCGACCTCAGTTTATTATTCCGCATTTTCTTGCATTGCTAGTCTTATTCCTGTTACCCCCCTTGAATAATAGGGATTCCCTTATATCCATTTGGGTTTTAGACTTCTCCATGCATTGCTTTATGCCTTTTTTCTTGGATTCTGATATCTAAACTGTATGCATTTCTTGTTGCTTCCAATCACATAGAGATTATTTTTTTGTATTTTAATGTACAGCTCCATTTATTTTTCAGTCAGTGCCAAGTTTGAAAATCATAAAGTAAGAATTTATAACTGCTGGCGACGAAAATGTGGGAAAATCTGGAAACTTCGTTTTCTTGTTTGCATCAGACTTGGTGATGTGGGTCTTGTTAAGTCTCTAGCTGGGCCAAAAGGTGTGCAGTGCCACTAAGATGAGGGGCTCCCAAAAGCGTAAAAGGCAGTACTTTGGCAGGGTTAGATTAGATGGAGTTGAATTTAAGGTTGGGGATGATGTCTACTTGAAAAGAATAGATGCAGGTAAAGAGGAGTCTGATGAGGAGGTTGAGGATTGTGTTGTATGTAGAAGAGCAGGGGGTGGCACAATGATAGAATGTGACATTTGCCTAGGTGGGTTCCATCTTAAATGTTTGGATCCTCCTCTGAAAGCAGTTCCTGCTGGGGATTGGGCATGCTTGTACTGTGAAGAAGGTGAAGGTCGAAACAAGCGAAAAAGGCCCACCAGGAGGTCTATTAAAAGGCATAGAACGGCACGAGAGAGGCTTCTAGCAAGTGAGCTCTGGGCCGCTCGGATTGATCGGTAAGCATGACTATTTTAATGAAATTGGATTTTTTTTCAGTAAAAAAAAGTGGTTTTGCTCCTGTTCCTGTACATGGGTGTTACAGGACATCTTGCCAGCTTTTATTGTTTCCTTTGTCTTTTAATCCTCGGCCGTATTTGAATCCTATAAAAGCAAAGAGTTGTGATGTGAAGGTTTTCTAATGAATTCAATTTCAGATTCTAACATGTTTCTTTTCCTCCAAAGTTCCCACCTTTTTCTTGAAATTTCATGGTTTCTCTTTTCAAAAAAAAAAATCTTCAAACTTTTGAAATCAAGCAATTTTAATTTGAAAAAAAGATTGAATCGATTCAAATTTCTGTGAGTTGAATCAAGCAGTAACTACTTAATATATTCTTATTTGAATATTTTTTTATTCGATTTCAATTGATGTGCATCTGTCACTTCATCCTAGTAAGTTATGCTAGTTTTTAACATTTGATAGTTTGTATAGGGCTATCTTAAGACTTAGTTCTATTGCAAGCGTATTTGCAGGTTATGGAAAGAACCAGATTCGTCGTACTGGTTTGAGGGTCCCTGGTACATTATTCCTGAAGAAACAGCCATGGGTAGGCAACCACATAATGGGAGAAGAGAAGTCTTTCGTACCAATCACATAGATACCAATGAGGTATGGCAAATGTACAACAGTCTTTTACAAAAGTAACATGATGAAATAAGAATAGGATGATCTCATTTTCTCCAGTTTATTTCCAGAAGTAACCGAAATTTCGGTGAGGTTATTTACGGGAAAACAGAATTGACATTCTTGTTGCTGAAAAAGTTGTCCGAAGACTAGACCAAAATGCTTTTAATCAGATGGATCTACTTGTTGACACAGATGGAATCGATTTTGCGACATTGCTATGTTATGGAACCAGGAGCCTTTCAAAAGGCCAGCAACGAGGGTGACGATGTGTTTTTTTGCGAGTACGAGTATGATGCGCAGTGGCATACATTTAGGCGTATCGCAAATATTGATCAAAATGATTTGGCTCTTTCAAACGATGTTCGTAGTGCTCTGCCTTTTGTTTTGACCATAAAACTTGAAAAAATGCAATTATGATGTTATGGATGATACTTGTCCCAAACCTGTAACATGATCCACATGTCTGACAAGCTATGGCACCTTGTTCATTCAGGTTTAAAGAATCTGATTGGCCATTACTTTCTGGAAATGGCAGGGGAATAGTGAAGGTGATTGGTCCGGTGATAACACTGAAGAACACGAAGTAAAAAGTTCTACGTATAGAAAGCATAAGAAGCAAAAAAAAGTGATTAAAGAAGTGCCTATAAGGAGGAAAAAGTACAGCATTGCTGCAAAACATGCAGTAAGCCTTCTTTTATCCTCCAAAATGTGGATGAATATCACTAGAAATGAACCTGTTTACAAGATCACTACTTGTTTTTTTTATCGATTTGGGTTGAGTTATCCAGCTGCATTGTCGTCACTTTTTTGCAATTTTTCAACAAATTTGAGAGTCTTTGAATTCTATGATTGACACACCACATAACTTTGGTGGCTGCAGAATAGTCACAGTCGAATAGGAGGTTTAGAGGGACTGTGGGCTAAAAGTATCCCTAGTGATGTGAGACGATCACAGACCGAATTTGAGAAAGCAAAACATGCCTTATTGCTCTCCTCAATCCCAGGCTCCTTGCCTTGCAGAGAAACGTATGCTTCACTAGCATTCTAAGCCATGTCTGCGAGTCAGTGCATGCTCCAGGTGTTGCCACTTTTTTGGGTTTCATGTTATGTGCCCAGGGTTCTACTTCTTGATGATAACATGCATATGCAGGGAAAGGAAAGAAATCAGATCGTTTCTGGATGATGCTGTTGCTGCAGGAACACAGTGCCTGGGTAGATGTCTTTACATAAGTGGTGTCCCTGGCACTGGCAAGGTACGTGCCTGTTCTAATCTATTTCATTTTTTTTTCTTGTCGCTCCCCAATTGCTGCAGTTTTGATGAAGAAGATAAATTGCTTCTTGTTGACTGTTATTCTTTGAGTGCATACTTTGTGCTGGTTACCACCACTCTATTGTACTTTGAGCAGACAGCAACGGTGCTAGAAGTTTTGAGAGGATTGCACAAAAGGGTTGAAGACGGTGAGCTGCAGCCCTATAGGTTTATTGAAATCAATGGTCTGCGACTTATCTCTCCAGAGCACACATACACAGTAAGCATTATAGGCAGCACTGCTGTTCAATGTCAAGAAGAGATCTGTGTTATCACTCATTTCCTGAGAGCGTGTTCGTATTTTTACCACACACATTTGATGCAGATGATTCACGAAGCACTCACAGGTGAGCACATAGGATGGAAAAAAGCTCTACAAAAGCTGGATAAGAGGTTTTCTCAAATTGTATCCTCTAGCAGTGTTGATGGCAGACCATGCATACTTCTCGTTGACGAACTTGATCTTCTTGTCACCCGGAACCAGTCGGTACATTTTCTGGTTAACTTGGGCAGGGAAATTTCAATGTTAATTGCAGTCATTCACTTATTTGATTTGATTGGCCTTTATTTCCCTGTTAGATTTGAACTTTGTGATGAGTTTTCCTTCTCTTACATACTGACTGAGCCCAACTGTGCGATTGTGAAGGCATGTGAGTTAAGGCTGTTTGCACGTTGCAAAATTTGCGCTTGCTAATATTTAGTATCAAACATAGATAACTTTTTTGATCTTATGTACCAAACAGTTACATAAGATTAAACGAGTACGTACCGAGTAGTTTTCCATCATCTTGGAGTTTGATGTGCGTCTCTAACACATAAGCCTAAACCCAAAATCAACAATAACCATTATATCAAGGGCTAAATTTGTCTAGCTGAAAAGCAAGACTAGGACCCTGGAAATACACACAAAACCACTTGAGATTGCATGTGTCATAATCATCTTCTAATCAAGTGCCATCATGGAGAATTCTGATGAGAAGGGCTATGTCACTTCATATTCAACTTTCTTAACAAAATAATCCTCATGAGCCTTTGAGACAAGTTTTGAGTGACTACATGTTCCATTTGAATCAAGTACATCATTGTATGCCTTGTGAGCAAATTTTGGAAAAAAGAAATCCCATCTTTATGACCCCAAGTGGAGCAGGGTCCTTAATTTCTTAGATGTCCAATGTGTTCTTGACATGGGGCATATGTCGATTGAAGCTGGTGGAGCTGCATGTCTACCATCTCAGTGTGAGTTGTAGTTGCCAACAATTTTGACAATTGATCCTGGTGACCATTTACCCATCATCCTCTGCATAGTGGCAATAAAACTGCTTCAATTGTTTCTTGGGACTCACTTGAAATGGACGTTTCAAATGCATTTGAAATGTCTGTTACCAGTTTGTTTTTGTCCCTTTTGCCCTCGAAGTGGCCAACAGGATCATTGGGCCCTGTTTTTTAAAAGACGGGATTTTGTGTTTACGAGTTATGTATGGATCATAATTATATTTGATTGAAAGAATCTGGCTTCTTTTACTAAGAGTATATCGAATAGAATTATGCTTTCACGTTCTCTTCCTATATTTAACCCCCCTACCCCTTAATTTGACATGTCTATGGGTCAAGACAAGAAAAAACCCAAAAGATTTTGAAACATGTTGAACTTTTGATTGAATCGTGTTGAAAACTTTCAAAAGTTTCCCTGCTGCAATGAGATTTTCCCAAATTTGAGGCAGGATTTTGTCTAGAGAAAGAGGTGTGACTGATAAAATTATGGCCATCAGTGATTGTGTCACTGCCAATGGTCGCCTGTACCTCCCTTATCCTCAAGGCAACAGATCTCCTATCCATGTAAGAGACATGGAAACATAGACGTCTAGAGTACATTATTGATGAGCATGTGAAGCGTCCGAAATGTTCATGTTGGAAGATAACAGTTGATCATTCCTATTTTCGGTTCAAGATTTGTCAACATTCTTGGGGCAGGACTTAAAGGCTGCTGACACATGAATATCCAATTACATAGATTCATACCCACCAATTCATTGTATATCGTTCTTTAGCTTCTCATATCTTGGACCAAATGGACATGGAAAAGAGAGATAATGGCAATTTTGATCCCCATGGTTCATCTGTGTAATGAATTCCTCTGGGTAACGTTTCAATCATAGTAAAAAGTTTTGATTTTTGAACCTTTGAGAATCTTTTTGATTCAAGATTTGGATTTTTATTTTACTGAGTTTATGTTCTGATTGTAGCATTCAATTATGTATACTATCTTTCACACGAATGGTCTCTTACTCCAGACCTTGCTTGCAGGTGCTGTACAATATCTTTGACTGGCCAACTCGTGCTCATTCTCGTTTGATTGTCATAGGTACATCAATCTTTTGAGACTCAATTATCTCAGGCAAATTCTCATTCATCCAGTACTTCAGTCACCAAACATAGTCTCTAAAGCGGTGCTGTACTCATTTCAACAGGTATAGCCAATACAATTGACCTACCAGAGCGTCTCCTTCCCCGTATAGCCAGTCGAATGGGACTGCAGAGGATCTCATTCAGTCCCTATACTCACCACCAACTGCAGGAAATTATCCATTCTCGACTGTGTGGCATACAGGCCTTTGATAAGTTATCTGTTGAGTTTGCGTCTCGCAAGGTGTGGGCTGAATTATATGTTTAATTTATGCTTGCTTTTGATAATTGTCTTCATTTTCAACTAATATCTGTGTTAAGAGGGATACCTGTACCAGTATGGAAAGTACTTATGTGCTTGGACTAGGCTCTTAGCGCTGTGACTTCAACTTAGGTGGAATCCAAATGCTGATCTTAAATTTTAAATATCTAACAAGTTTCTTGGTTATATCTCTACTTTGAAAGGTTGCTGCTGTATCAGGCGATGCACGCAGAGCGTTGGAACTTTGCAGAAGAGCTGTCGAGCTTGCAGAACAGCGGCTTAGTGATCTTTCTTCCACAACAATTAAAGGCTGTCGGCATGCTAAAGGTTACTGTATCACCTGGTTCGTGTTTCACTTAATGACAATTGGCCTGGAATTAAATTTATTCAAATTTTGAACTGATTCATGTGATTGGAACCCCAAGGATTGGGCCCCGGGTTTTCTATAAACCAGATTTCTGAACACTAACCCCTGAATCCTTTTCGCCTGCAACAATCACTAAACATTTGTTGACGTCAAATAAAAACTTACTTTATATCTAATTTTCCCAGCATTATAAGCATTTTCTTTGGCGTTTTGTTAAATAGGCTGTTTCTTTACAGTCAAATTGGCAGAGGCCAAATCTGAACGATTGAACCGCCAATTGATCTGGTTCAGAATTGGCCGATTCTGAAACCTACCAGGAAACGTACACCTGACTCAATAAGATTTTCTAAGATCTGTAGTCTTGCAGCTCTCCTTGAAGTGTAGTACATGTTGGTGACAAGCGTGCTCATGTTATGCATAATCTGCAGAATAATCATCATAAAGAAGACAGACAAGGTACTATTGATTACGTTTAAAGTGAATATAATTGCTGAAGCAGGACTTGGAGCTAGTGGGAAGCTTATAGGTATGGCAGATGTGGAGGCTGCAATTCTTGAGATGTTTCAAGCACCTCACATGCAGGTGGGCTAGGAAACTTCAATTGTGACCATTTATTGCCATCTGTTAGCATTCAAATGGTTGCTTATTGCATGAGACCACTCAAGTTGGGACAACCGAAAGCTAAATTTAGTTTGCTAAACCCATTTGTCCTTTGCGATGACATCTTCCCTTTTTAAATTTTCATATTGTTGCTATGTATTGGAATTGTCTATTTGCAGATCATGAAACAGTCTTCAAAGCAAGCAAAAATTTTCCTTTTGGCCATTCTTCATGAGCAGAACAGAACTGGAATGGCTGAGACATCGTTTGAGAAGGTAGTATTTCTAGAGGGTAGTAATCACAGTTATCAGTTCATTGTTTCTGGAGTGTAATGTGGGTTTGTCAGTATGATGCTAGTGAACTAATCGATGAAAGTTTTGTTTTCAACCAGGTTGCCATAGCTCATTCATTGTTGTGTTCAACCAACAATGAACAATGTCCCAATTGGGACACTCTTCTAGCAATCGGGTACGAAAGACCTTGTGTTGAGAATATAGTTTGTGAGTTCCTGCTGTAGCTCACGTTAGAAATATCTTAGTGTATGTTTATTGCTAATGCAGGTGCAGGCTTGGTGCATGTCGGCTCCTGTTGTCTGAGCAGGGTTCCCAACATAGACTCCAAAAATTACAACTTAACTTTCCCAGGTATTCACTGAGACATCTGTTGTTGCATGAACGCTGAGGATTTGCTATTTTAAGCTTATTGGCCTGGTGACTGTCTGAGCTCGTTCTGACTGTAGCTTGTCACGAGCTTGCTTTCTTGTTGGATCTGCCTGGTATTGACACACATGGTTTTTTCAGTGAAGATGTTTCCTTTGCATTGAAGGACAACAAAGAGGTCCCTTGGCTTGCAAAGTATCTGTGCTGATTGGCGTCCAAGCACATTGGGGGCCTTAAATACCTGGCTGACTCAAATCATTAAAATTTGCAATTTTTTTGGGCCATGGAAGCATGTCAATCTCTTGAGAACAATAATGTGAGAAGGATGTCTTCGACTCGAGAGATGTAGCTTCATGATCATGTTACTTCACATTCTTTAGTTTCCAAAGGAAATAGAAAGATCAACTCGATAATTGAGGTCACATGAAGTATGCCTCCTTCAATCTCTCCTCAAACATGTTTGTGTTTTGGCTTGGTTCATTTTATATATAGTTATCGATTGCTTTAATTAGAGGGAATACGGGTTAAAGAACCACCAAGCCAAATGTAAAGTCTGTCAAATTGTATATCTAATCACTGTCACCTGCTGTTAAAATACTCCAAGGAATGATTTCTTCCAATTTTTGTCTCTCCAAGCTTTCACCTCCTGTAAAGGACTTTCTCACTTCATTGTGGAGCCTGTGACAAGCTATATTCACTGATCAGGCACGCAGGACTATCGGGCTCTGATACCATGTAAAGAATCAGATAAACACTATGATTTGTACTACACTCAAACAGTTGCAAGTATTTCTAAGATTTGTGAGCATTGGACTGTGCCATGCTAACAATCATCAAAAAACCATGTAGGTTGCTCGAAGTTGTGTTTTTCCACAAAGTACAAGCCATTTGTAACTTTATAATGACATTTAGCTTCATCATCTATTGATGCTTGGTGGGGCATCATCCCATGTATAGATCTGATATGTGTGTGTGTGTGTGTGTGTGTGTGTGTGTGTGTGTGAATATATATATATATATATATATATATATATATATATATATATACACACACACTAGTAAAGAGTGCTCGTTGTTGACGGGTGGTCGATGTATGTGTGTATCTACGTGGTCGAAGTACGGCGGGTGGACATCTGATTTTGGGTATAAAAAAAATCTGATTTTGGGTATTGAAAAATTTCAAATTTTTCGAGTCGATTCTGTATCGAAAAATTCATTTTTTATTTCGAAAAATTGCGAATTTTGGCTATTGAAAAATTCTGATTTTGGGTATCAAAAAATTCTAATTTTAGGTACCAAAAATTTACAAACTTTTTGAGTCGATCTCGTATCGAAAATTTTTGATTTCTGCCTAAAATTGGAGGGCGGTGTCGCATTTTTCGAGGAAGGGATTGAGGGGCAATGGACGGCCAACGATCTGCTACATTTATTACGATCGACTTTGAATGTACAAGCAGGCGGACTGTTACCACTGGGTCGAATTTCTAACTGATAGTATCGAAATTTACATTGTATTGAAAAACATACAAAGTCGCAATTTCTGAGTCGATCCCATATCGAAATTTTTTTATTTTGGGTATCAAAAAATTTTGATTTTGGATATTGAAAAATTACGAATTTTCCGAGTCAATCCCATATCGAAATTTTTTTATTTTGGGTATCGAAAACTTACAAATTTTTTGAGTCGATCCCGTATTGTAAAATTCTAATTTTGGGTATCAAAAAATTACAGTTTTTTGAGTCGATCCGGTATCGAAAAATTTTGATTCTGGATTTTGATCTTTGGGTCAAAAAAAATTCGGAAATCCCCATCCCCAAAGCACCTGCAAGAGAGAGAGAGAGAGAGAGAGAGAGAGAGAGAGAGAGAGAGAGAGAGAAAGAGAGGATGGAAAAATTTAAATTGGGTGAAAGAGAGAAAGTAGGGTATAGGAGAGAGTCTCTAATAGCCATAATGGATGGTCATAATCAAAGTGAGGGGGAGAGAGGGGTGAGAAGGGTATGAGACGGGCACAGATTTGTCATCATGAAGGATGACAAGTAGTTAGTGCACACATGCATTTTTAAACCAAGGAAAGAATCTATATACATTTTTTTTCAAACATTTTTTTAGCTTTTCTCTTTGCAAATTGGTAACATTTTTTGCAGGCAGAGCGTGACATTTTTGGCGGCACAATGTGACATTTTTTTACAGCAAAACACACATTCTCTCTCTAAAATAGTTTTATACTTTATAGATATGTGTGTATGTGTGTGTGTGCACGCGCGTGCACATGCGCACACGCAATCGATGTGTCAGAGAAAAGCTCAGACACACACACACACACACACACACACACAACGAACGCACGCGTGCGCGCACACACACACACACACAGTATGTACACACACATGCACGTATGTTCCAAATCCCTCCTCCCCCCTTATTTTTCTCTTTTTATTGTCTCTTTTGCTCTCCTCACTCCATCCTCTTCTGTTTTTTTCAACCGTGCATTTTTCGGCCCATGGATAAAAGCCTGTGGGTAACGATTCAGGAGTTAAAGCTAGTGAGTTTGGGCTTGTGGGTAATTATTCCTGAAAAGGGGCCAAGATAGGGATTTGCGGGATTGAAAAAAAAAACAGCAGTTTAAGCTAGTCAAGAGATTTCTTTGGTAATTCAAAATAAATAAGAAAGCCATGTAATGAAGATTATTGGCTAAAGTTTAAAGCACCTTGAAGTGTGTGAATAAAATAAAACCTTAATTTCAAACTTCAAATATTTGAATTTAGAAAAAGATATTTGAATTTAGTGGGTGGGAGAGAGAAGGTGGGAAATCTTTTTGGGGCCCACCCCTCAATGCACATAATGTGCAAATGTATGGGGATATGCACTTTCTTCATACATGCATCCTCTTCCCTATCATTTTTAGTTAAAAAAGTGGTATGCATGGGTGGCCAAGTGCCCAAAATCCACTATAATTATATGATTTTTCATCAATGCAAGCGTCTTTGGTAGTAGTGTCTTAGAGACATGCAGAGGCTTATGAGGAGGCTGATTTGGTATCCACTGTATTCCATAGCATTTGGAAGATTTGCTAATTTTTCAATTTAACTTCCTCTTTATAAGATAAGGCATATTGTTATGGTACTAGTTCATCTTGAAATAGATCCGATAATTGGTTGTGTTGACTACCATGCATCGTATTCACTCCATAAATAGTGTGCGTGTCCAAGGTGATTCTTCGAGTTGGCAATGTACTTGGACCTAAATCATAATCCTCCTATGACACTTGTGCGTTGCTAGGCAATCTGTGTTGAAATCAGAGCATGCAGCAGAGATTCAAGCCATATTACACAAGAGAGATGGAGAGAGAACAATATGCTTGTATTCAATAAGCTTGCACCATACAATGAAAGAGAGAATGAACTCAACATGAGAGAGAGGAGGAGGAGGTTATGCCTCCTCACAAATAACCTCTTAACATTAGCCCCATTCACATTAGAAGGGCCCTAAAGTAACTTACTCCATTTAGAGACACATTGGGCCTTAATCACATTTACATTAATGAGTACATTTCAAGTATGTCCATTAATAGCCAACAAAGTGGCATTACCCAATATTATTTCCAACACCCTGCCTTCAGGTCAGCTTTGTTGAAGCTTTTACATCATGCCTTACATCTTCCATACAATGACAACAACCAATGTCCTACCATGAAAATCTATCTTGCATTATGACACCTCCAAAAAAATATTCTGCCTTAAAAATAAATTGTTCTTTAGTAACATAGCATAGAAAATCAATTCTTCGACTACTCCGACATAATCTGAGGGGCTGAAACTTCATTGCAAAGCTGGAGCAGTTCACATTGTAAGGTTGAAGGATGTTCTGCAAGGTAAGAACTTCACAACAATATATGACACAAAAAAATTAATTCTAAAATTCTGTCATCTTTCAGTACTGGTTTGTCATCTTTCAGTAAATAAAAGCAGAAAGTACAAACTTCACCTTTCAAGTTTTGCACATTCTCTGTTTAGGGCTGATCTTTCACAGCCTTTCAATCCGAAAGTTTCACTTTGACAAGACTTTCTTCATTTAACAGACCTTCAAATCTTTCAAATCAGGCTTAGGGCACATTTCTTTTACAGATTAAAGCATCAAACTTCAAATTAAAGCTTGTCAATGTTCAAGGTTCTGCGAACTTTGGAACTTCAGAAAATACCATTTTCCTAAAGTTTGAAAAACTCCACCTCTTTTCAACAGTGAGCTTCAAAACTTCAGATTCAAGCATCACATCAAAACTTCATAGCATAAGTTTTGTGATTGTCAAGACATCTTGAACTTTCAAGTTCTGTCTTCTTCTAATAGCTTGAAAACGAAATGGACTTCAACATTTCTACAGAAGTTTGAAGTATACATCGAAGAACAAGAACCTTGACCATATTTATTTATTTGCCCTTTAAGGAGCACTTCAAGTTTGCTTAAAAAACCTTCAAGAGTACAACACTTCACTTAGTTTGACAAATGGCATGTTAAACTTTCAACTTCAACCTCAATCATGTAGGTCACCAAGGTTGAAAAATGTTTGAAAAATCTACGTCTCACTATTGCTAGAAATAGGATTGGCTTTGTTGGTTACGTTGCCATCCAAAGTTGCTAGAGAGACCCAATAGGATTGGCTTTGTTGGTTAGGTTGCCATCCAAAGTTTTTTTTGGCAAGTTCGAGACTCCCATTGAAAATTAAGAAGCACTATTGCTAGAGCCTAGCCCTATGCATTCTTCACACAGAGATTGGGGCCTTGGGCCTTCTCTATCCAAGCCAAAAGCCAAAATCTGCATCGAGCGTTCCTCACGGCTGTTCAAATCTGCACTTAATCTCTCCTGAACGGCTTCAAAAGAACCAGCGGGCTTCAGACACTTTTACAACAGAAACAGGTTGTTTGCTGCGCTCAACATCTGTCATCTACACGCATTTCTGGCAGAACCTGAGAGATCGTTGGTCCTTCACGCTTTTCTACAGCAACAGGATGATTGCTTATCCTTCATACGAACTTTTCAAAGAAAGATACAGCGAGCTCCAGCAGCGACAGACATCATATTTTCAAAAAACTGCCTGTCCACCATTGTAAGTTTCTTCTGGGGCACCCTCAATCTTGCACGGTCCTGTCACTCTCACCCAGCCAACGGACTTCCTTCCACGCGTTCTGCACGGATCTGGATTGCGCCATCTCTGTATTGGATCGCGACCTCACTTGAATTTGTCATCCCTCTTTCCACAGTATTTCCAACGTGTCAGGCCTGCAGATGGCAGAACTTCAGATTAGGCTCCAACAACCATCATTCTTCAGGACTGAATGCACAATGTCGAGACAAACAAGTGCCCTTCATACAACGGCCTGGCCAGATCTTGCTCAATTCCACTTCCTTTCGGGACTGCATTCCTTCATTCAAGATTTCTTTGGTCTCAAGTTCGAGCCTCCCCTTACAAACCAAGAAGCATTCAAGATTTCAACAACTCAGTCGATCAGGCATGCTTCACGGCCCGGGTGCGGGGGTGGGGGGGCCCCAAGAGTGTGCGCCTGAGGGCGGAGGCCCGAGGGCGCACGGTCCTCCGTGGGCGGAAGGGCCGAGGAGCTGGCCCTTCCCTTCCGTGAATTTCATTTTTACATTTTTTTTTTGACGTAATTTTTTTTTTGCACACACCTTTTGGGCGGAAGGTGCATGTAAAAAACGTAAATTTTTTTACGTGCACCTTTCGGACTCCGCCCTCAGGCGCACACTCTTCCGGGGCGGAAGGGCCGAGGAGCCGGCCCTTCCCTTCCGTGAATTCCGTTTTTACATTTTTTTTTTAACGTAAATTTGTTTTTGCAAGCACCTTTCGAGCGGAAGGCGCATGTAAAAAACGTAAATTTTTTTACATGCACCTTCCGGACTCCGCCCTCAGGCGCACACTCTTCCGGGGCAGAAGGGCCGAGGAGCCGGCCCTTCCCTTCTGTGAATTCCGTTTTTACATTTTTTTTTTTGACGTAATTTTTTTTTTGCACGCACCTTCCGGGCGGAAAGTGCATGTAAAAAACGTAAATTTTTTTACGTGCACCTTCCGGTGTTCGGAAAATGCCTGTAAAAGAAAAAATTGTCAATTTTTTTTTTGTCAAATTAAAATTTGCCCCACAGATTACGTTCTGTGAGGCATCACCATTTCCTTTGTAAAAATTTAAAAACTGATTTCACGTCGGCAGGAGCAGCCTGATCCAAGAAGGCAGCTTGAGACAACCTGCGAAAACTCCTCGTTTTACACTCTTGACTTAACACATTGTCTTGCCAAAGAGGATCCTAGTTCAATGTACACATTCTTGTGCAATCATCACAATGTTGAAACAACAAGCCTTCTTCAGAAATAGCCATTTCGGAACAGTTGTTTAGCAACAGCCTTCATTGAACCTTCATAGTTTCTTCGGAATAAATGCATCACTGCTGACAGTGGCTAATCGGTGTTCTTCCAACGAGATGGATCAACTGCCTTCAAAATTAACTTTTCTTGTGTTGTGCATTTCTCTCACAATAAACCAACAAGCACACAAATGCTTCTCTCTCTTTTATTCATTTTGCTTAAAACAGAACTAACAGAACATAAAACTCCTACATTCTGAAAATATCTCAGCAAAAAAATGCAAAACTTAAGAATCAAACTGCATGTCTGGATCTTCAGGGGTCAGCCATTCCCTGCTCTGATACCATGTTGAAATCAGAGCATGCAGCAGAGATTCAAGCCATATTATACAAGAGAGATGGAGAGAGAACAATATGCTTGTATTCAATAAGCTTGCACCATACAATGAAAGAGAGAATGAACTCAACATGAGAGAGAGGAGGA
Organism: Diphasiastrum complanatum; assembly: GCA_029204225.1. Lineage (NCBI taxonomy): Eukaryota > Viridiplantae > Streptophyta > Lycopodiopsida > Lycopodiales > Lycopodiaceae > Diphasiastrum > Diphasiastrum complanatum. The sequence continues at coordinate 75,148,138 of CM055096.1, read as the reverse complement.
GGAGGTTATGCCTCCTCACAAATAACCTCTTAGCATTAGCCCCATTCACATTCGAAGGGCCCTAAAGTAATTTACTCCATTTAGAGACACATTGGGCCTTAACCACATTTACATTAATGAGTACATTTCAAGTATGTCCAGTAATAGCCAACAAAGTGGCATTACCCAATATTATTTCCAACAATCTATAGTTGCTAATGTCGTGCTCCACAACATGGTATCTAATTGAGAACCATAATGCACACCTAGGGTAGCTCTTGGGGTGATCAATAGTATGACTTATAGTTGAGGAGTCATCATCAGATATAGGTTCAAATGTGCTCTCACAAATTGACATTTGGTCTAACTAATGGAATGTACTCCAATTTGGCCTCAAGTTGATATTTGACAATTGTTTAAAATACCTATTCAAGTACAGTTATTGACCTTAAGACATATTGGCATATGTTTTCCGATTCTGGGAATGACATGGAATATTTTAAAATATGGCAAGAAGCTCCTGCAATAAGCCCAAACACTACATAAATGAAGTAGAGAGTCAGAAATATTAGATTTAGGTGACCGTTTGGCATCTTGCGTGTGTGAGTCCAACATTGGGGCCTTAGGCTAATAAGCGCCATAGTGCACAACTATTGATTAAATATGTTAGATTTCTTATGCTCAGTCTTAAAAATCGTCAAGTAATGAGCATCTTCTTGAAAACGGAAGGCAGAGAACATGATTTTGGACCTTCACATTTTTTCCCTTTTAAAGTTTTTTCCTTATGCCTTAGAAACCATTCTTAAGGCACCTTCGCTTTTTGCCTTAGCGAAAAATGCGACACACTGGCCAAGTGGCCAGAATGCCTTAGAAACCATTCTCAAGGCACCTTCCCTTTTTCCGCCTTTCCGAAAAATGCGACACATTGGCCAAGTGGCCAGAATGCCTTAGAAATCATTCTTAAGGCACCTTCACTTTTTCGCCTTAGCGAAAAATGTGACACACTGGCCAAGTGGCCAGAATGCCTTAGAAACCATTCTTGAGGCACCTTTGCTTTTTTCACCTCCTTCGCCATTTTGCACTAGCGAAAAAATGCGACACATTCGCCAGATGGCCAGAATGCCTTAGAAATCATTTTTAAGGCACGTTCTCCTTTTTCACCTTTTTCGCTGCCTGTAATCTAAAACACCCTCGCCTTCTTCTCTGCCTTCAGTGTAAGGCACTTTTCGTCTTTTTCGTCTTCTTTGATGTCTTGAATCTAAGGACGCCTTAGGGATTTACATACCTTTAGTGTAAGGACACCTTCAGGAGTTGCAAACCTTCAGTCTAAGGGCACCTTCGAGTTTTTCGGCTTTTTCATGTTTTGCTACATTGGCTCACCGATGTCGCCAACTTATCAGCAACCCTAAAACAGCTGGACAACCAAATATCTCAAAGGCGGTTGGTGGTTCCAACTTTGTACATATGCAAAGACTGACATAAATAGCATTAAAGGCTTGTAAGTTATTTTGTTCCTCGACACTTGTAAATCTATATATTAGCTGATTCAAACTATGTAAGAGTTAATTTGAGTTAATTGAATTTCTCTTTCAATCAGAGTTTTTATCTGTAGCCGGCGTTATTGCTAAAGTTATTACTTCAAGCTATTGTACTCACTGTTGATATTTATCAGAGTGCAATTTTTGTCTCACTATTGCATCGTTCATTTGCGCATTCTGTATGAATTCTTCTACTTGAATAATTCTACTGCTAACTGTTGTGTGTCCATTCCTACATGCCACGCTCAATCCTTGAGCTTCTACTGCTGCTCAGGCCCACACGAGATTTCTACGACGTGGTATCAGAGCGGGCATTTCAGTAGTCTGCATTTCTACTGCGGATTATCAGTCTTGTTTCTATCAAGACATCTTTCTAGCAAATGCGCAGCCAACAGTAATCCGACAGTCGTTGTTTTTACCAATGAACTCGCTCAACCAGAATGGATCCATCATCTAGTTTATCATCATTGACAAACTCGATGGAGATAACTACCATCTCTGGAAATTCAAGATGAAGGTTATACTTTTAGCCAAAGGACTATGGGACATCATTGATGGCACATAGCTCAAACCAGAAGGTGATGCAGTCATCATCACCAAGTGGAGACTGAGAGATGGCAAAGCATTTGCCATGATCACCCTCAACATCAAGGATACTTAGATCAACCACATACGTGCTGCTCAGACAACTAAGAATGCATGGGACATCCTAGCAACTCTCTACGACATTAGAAACGTTACATCCAAGTTTCATTTGAGGAAAAAATTCTTCACCCTCAGAATGTTTGATGCATATAGTGTTTCGAGCCACCTCAACACAATCAAAAATCTTATGGAGCAGATGACTGCAATTGGCTCAGTCATAGAAGATTCCAATGCACTCATGACTATATTATCGAGTCTACTTGAAGCCTACGAAAATTGGGTAATGGCAATTTCTACCCAAGAGCAACTCACTCTATCAAGAGTAATCTCGCTGCTCCTACAAGAGGAGATTAGAAGATCAGCCTCCTCCTCAGGCTCAGGATCAGATCCTCAAGCTCTGTATTCAAAAAATTAGAAGTTTAGATCCAAGAGATCTACACAATCAGACTATCCTGACAACAAGAGCAACATGCAACGACCTGTATCAAACTCACCATCAACTTCAGAGTCTTCACCCTTCCATCCAAGACAGAATCTATTCTGTAAATACTATAAGAGTACTGGTCACCTTATTAAGGATTATAGAATGCTGCAATACAACAACGAAAGGAGACAACAGTTCCAACAACAAGCAAATGCTACTTCCACTAGTCACTCGATCTAGCAACATGAGGAAGATGAAGCTGCCTTCTTGACCAAAGTCGAAGAACAACAGGATATCGATTCCTGGTATTTAGACTCAGGTGCATCACAACACATGACTCACTATCGCGACTAGTTACCCTGTTTTTGAGGGAGAAGGACTTTCACTTTCATTCCATGACTACAAACAGTTGTGCAACTTGGAGACAACTCGACTCATACTATCGAGAATGTAGGAACAATCAAAGTCAAATTCTAGAAAGGTGAAGTAATGTTCTTGTCCAATGTTCTTCACATTCCAAATTTGACTAAAAACCTGCTCTCAGATAGTAGAATCACAGATTTGGGCCAGAAGGTCGAATTCGATAGACAGGGCTGCACTATTTTTGATGAATCTAGGAAAGTTATCAATTTCAGTAGAAGGTGTGAAAATTTGTACAAAATCAATCACTCCTATTCTATAAGTAGTCAAGCTCTTTTCACTTCAACTTCTGAATCAACTGAGATGCTTTGGCATTTCAGATTAGGCCATTTAAATTCTAGTTGTATTCAACAAATGTCAAAAAAGAATTTAGTACGAGATCTACCCTTTATTAACAAATCAAATTTTTCATGTGAAAGCTGTATTTCCAGCAAGCATGCTAGAACTCCAGCCGCTTCCAATTCAGTTCGTTCTTCTAAAGGTTCGTTAGATCTTGTACACATGGACATTTGTGGTCCTATGCAAACTATTTCCACAGGGGGAGCTGTCTACTTGTTGACTATCATTGATGACTTCTCTCGGAGGACTGCAACATATTTCTTGAAGAACAAATCCGAGATTCTCAAGTTCTTCATGCAGTTCAAGACATCATAAAAAAAAAAACAACTGAGAGAAGAATCAAAGCTCTACGCTCTGATGCAGGGGGAGTATTTATCTCCACCGAGTTTAAAGCTTTCTGCAAGGCCAATCGGATACATTTACAACAACATTCAACCAGCTACTCACCTCAGTCCAATGGTGTAGCTCAAAGGAAGAATCAGTCACTCATCGCAAGTGCAAAGAGCATGCTGGCCCATGCCTCTCTTCCAAATAAATTCTGGACAGAAGCGGTTACTATAGAAGCCTACCTTCAAAATCAATCCATCTCAGAGGCTCTGAATGGCAAGACACCTTATGAGGTGTGGATAGGATCAAAGCCATCACTCACAAATATTCAAGTGTTTGGATGCATAGCCTACGCACAGATCCCTGGTGATCTAAGTGGGAAGCTGGACAACACCAGCAAAAGGTCAATCTTCATCGGCTATTCCTCAGACCATCAGACATACAAGCTCTTCAATCTGGAATCTCAGGAGACCTTCATGAGCAGAAATGTCATTTTTGTGGAAGATCAGTTTATCGACCACAAGGGGAAAGCTACTTCGAATTCGGATCCTAGAATCGACACCAACAGCTATGAATGACTCAGGACTGATCAAAAGATTGACACTGACACTGACTTTGACAACGAGGCAATCCCTCATCAAAACAAATCGCATCAGAGGATTGCAGTTCAAACCAGAAGATTGAACCAATCAAGACAACCTCCATCCCAAGTTATGAATGATCCGGCTTGCTACTTTGTGCAGAAATCAAACGTTGTTTCAGAGGCAATGTCAACACCTGACGCTGATCAAAAGAAGATCAATGCATCTTTTAACGAGAATGGTTTTATTCCAAACTCGACAAACCCAAATTTTTATTTTCAGTCTGCGTCAAATCCCTTCATAATCATCACCTTTCATGTAGATTGATATGTTACTATTTAGTAATAATCTGAATTTATTGAAGGATTCAAAATGCATGTTAGCTCTATCAAAAGAAGCTTCATCTCAGATTTAACGATATGTTTTTCAAGATCCTCATTAAGGAAGAGTGTTAGATTTCTTATGCTCAGCCTTAAAAATTGTCAAGTAATGAGCATCTTGAAAATGGAAGGCCGAGAACATGATTTCGGACCTTCACATTTTTTCCCTTTTAAAGTTTTTTCCTTATGCCTTAGAAACCATTCTTAAGGCACCTTCGCTTTTTGCCTTAGCCAAAAATACGACACACTAGCCAAGTGGCCAGAATTCCTTAGAAACCATTCTTAAGGCACCTTCGCTTTTTCCGCCTTAGCGAAAAATGTGGCACATTGGCCAAGTGGCCAGAATGCCTTAGAAACCATTCTTAAGGCACCTTCATTTTTTCGCCTTAGTGAAAAATGCGACACACTGGCCAAGTGGCCAGAATGCCTTAGAAACCATTCTTGAGGCACCTTTGCTTTTTTCGTCTCCTTCGACTTTTCGCACTAGCGAAAAATGCGACACACTGGTTAGATGGCCAGAATGCCTTAGAAATCATTTTTAAGGCACGTTCTCCTTTTTCACCTTCTTTGCTGCCTGTAATCTAAAACACCTTCGCCTTCTTCTCTGCCTTCAGTGTAAGGCACTTTTCGGCTTTTTCGGAGATGATTCGGATTTCTTTTCTTGCAGTATATCGGTGTTCTCAAAGTTTCGTTTTTCACATTTTAAAATGTCTCATCATACGATACTAATTTGCTATTGGTGCATGTGATAATGTAGTGACTTCCTTCACTACGGCCTTTTCTCTTGTATGCTTTGGTTCTTACTCAAACCAAGCATTGTCATACTACAAAGTGAAGTTATGCTTTCAATTGAAACTTTTATTAAGCAGAAAATCTAATGGACTCCGTTTATTCTAGCCAAATGCTTCTCTAAAACGTAGTCATGGACTCAAAAGACCACTTTTTCTGTCGCTATGATATAAAGAAAATACTTTTACAAAGAAAACAACTATGGCAACCTCTCAAGAAGCCTCATCTACAAGCATTCAGGTATGACTTCTCATTATCAATCCAAATGCGAAATCTACTATATACAAACTAGAATGGGATAAGTAGTTTCTGACAAGAATCTCGTTTTACTTTCTTAATATACCTTCTTCTTCTTGCCAAAGAACCGACTTCAAAAAAAAGATAATATTTTTCATAAAGCAAAAATAAATAACGAATTCTCAAAGAAACCCTTCCGACATTTTTTTTAGGTTTAGAAATGATGTTGGAATCCGATGAATTATTACTAGTGCTGGAATCCAACATCCTCTGTATATTTCCGACGCACAGAGAACATTTTTATACATGTCGAAAATGTCCGACATCTCTCCAACATCTGTTTTAGGGTTGAAATGAATCGGAATCCGACATTGCAAAAAGCATTAAAAAAAAATTCGATTGTATTTGGCGCACAGTTTATGCACGCATTTTTTTGAGAATAGGATCGGAGCTGGTGAGATGTTACATTGAGTTCAACTATCAATTCCTTGATACAATTGGTGTTTTAAAATGAGGTTGGTGATCATGAGCCATGTTTTTACCAATCCTGTTACTATTCTTTCATCTAGCATAACTGATCCATTCTCTCTCTCTCTCTCTCTCTCTCTCTCTCTCTCTCTCTCTCTCTCTCTCTCTCTCTCTCTCTCTCTCTCTCTCTCTCTCTCTCTCTCTCTCTCTCTCTCTCTCTCTCTCTCTCTCTCTCTCTCATTCTTTCCAAGCATGCATGTGATAGGTGTTCATAATGTAATGCGGTCGGTCATAAGATCTAAGCTGTCTTTAATTAAATTAAGAGTTATGTGTACCATGGATGATGATTTCATCACTGAAAGAAGTTTTAAAAAGTCTAACAACTTTGAAACATTTTCTATGAACAAGTTTGAAACGATTTTTTTTGCATTTTAGGGTTCATTCACAACTTCACTTGCAAATTGACTAAGTGGATAGCAAATATATAATCTAGTGCATACAATGAAAGTAATTAAAGAGCATGTAATGAAAGTAACTTATGTTTCAAACGTATGAAAATTATAATCCATTCAATATTCACAAATCAAAGTCATTGAAATTCAAATGTTGTACCAAAATTCAAACGTTATGTTGTGAGACTTTCTGTCTCATGTACAATACATCGCGATGATATACATATATCCGAAAACAAAAAAAATAAAAACTACACTATATTATACAATACTACTCCTCGTCAGAGGCACTGTCGTCATCACCATAACCCGTACATGCCACATGCTCTACATCTGGAGCTGGCGCTGCATGTGCCTGCATTAACACAAACAACAAATGTGACAATGGTAAGTTTTCGACCAGAGATCAATCTACTGATGATATATCAATCTATTGATGATATATGCATATAAATAAATTTGATGGACACAATGATGAATATAACTCAGTATGGGATGGATGCCATGATGAGCTAGCTCTGCCACCAAATAGGTGTATGAATCGAGAAATGCAATTTCATACTCGGACTTGGATGGGTAGTGTCCAAAGTCGTGATGAAATGAATGACAAGTTAAAAATGAACCATGAATTAATTCATATGTGATGACAGTAAAGAATGCATTGTAAAATATAAGTGAATTACACTTGGGCCTGTAGGCCTGTCTTTTCACTAGATCCTGACTTAGGATTCCCCATGTCATGGGTCATCCTACTCGCCACAACCTCCTTCTGCAAGTGATATTTATCTGGATCTTTGGCCTCATCCTTGCAGGCCTTCCAATCTGGCTTGGAACACTAGGTAGGTTTTGGCTTGCCTGCCCGAAGTGTGTCCCACAGCACAACATCCCTCTTATGTCAAATCCATTTGCTCATATCTTTTGGTATGGCTCCTGAATGAAACTCATTTTCTTGTAGGAATTCTTCTCGCGGCTCCTGCATAATCCTGAATTTTGATTCTCTAGGTTGATCACACCATTTTTTAAAAAGTCTTGTTCCGAAATAATGGGAACAAAACAAATGCAACTTATTGATAAAATCCCCTTTTCATCCCTCACTACATCCCCATCGGCATTTAAATTGTAGTGAGTGTTGGAGGACGATTCAATTGTAGCAGCGGGTGGAGATGAAAGGTTTTCTGCGGCACCTTCTTCTCTGTTAAGCATTTTCCTAATAGCCGCCCTTTGTTCGAGCGACATGGTATCAATCAAGCTTGCGGTGTTTGGATCGAAGACATCCGCTGCCGCTGCCAACTGCCACTTCCACTCATGGTCGTATGCAAAAACTACCTATAGATGTTGAATAAACAAATCAATCATGAAATGAATTATATCATATGTTGAATAATAATTATTTACCCGAAGATTTGAAAATCTGCAAATTCACATTATGAAAAGATTGTGAACCAACAATGTAGGGAGTAATTTAAAACTTCCAAAACTCCAAGCTTGAAACATTGGGACAAAAAACAAGAAGTCTATTCATGTTGACATCTTCATGTCACTTGAATCGACATCAAAATCGTTTGAATATGGCAAAATGTGCGCAATTTCATTCCTAAAGAAATATGGTCTAAAGATCCACATACTCATGACCTCTTCAATCAAGCACAAGAGCAAAAAATATTTTTTTCTTGGAGTTAAGTAGGCACAACATTTATTTTCCAATTATGTAGTAATGTACTTGAATAACTTCCAATAACGACATTCTCTTCATGAAATAAGAAGCAATTACATTCTCCATTGCAAATATGTCATAAATCGTCCAAAGCATAATATCAACAATCAATCACACCACCATCGCCACTTGACCAAATTTCTCAAGACAACTAGCCATTCACAAAAAAATCTTTGTTGTTAATCTACTCCTTTATGACAATTTCTTCTTGCATCAAGCATGCACACTAAAGAATTAAATTTCTCCCTACCACCAAGCAACAACACTATTCATATCTACAATGTCATGACCAAAACTCATCCCATCATGCATTATCTACTTATTAAATTTCTATCTTGGAGATCCTCTTCTCTCTCTCTCTCTCTCTCTCTCTCTCTCTCTCTCTCTCTCTCTCTCTCTCTCTCTCTCTCTCTCTCTCTCTCTCTCTCTCTCTCTCTCTCTCTCTCTCTCTCTCTCTCTCTCTCTCTCTCTCTCTCTCCCTCCCTCCCTCCCTCCCTCCCTCCCTCCCTCCCTCCCTCCCTCTCTCTCTCTCTCTCTCTCTCTCTCTCTCTCTCTCTCTCTCGTGAGAAATTGGCAAAAATCTAGCTTGGTATTTTTCATATAGAAGTTTGTAAGTGAATCTCACATGTGTGGAGGATGTTCCCACGTGTGGAGAATTGTAAAGTGAATAAAAATGTTTGATATAGGGGTCTCATAGAATTTCATAGTCAAGCATTTAGGTGTAGGATGTTGATAGGGTCAAATTTGGCATAGATGGCAAATTATCCATTTCCACTTGTAATGCCACTATTGAGCCAAAATAGAGTAGGAGGCCAAACTTGTGCCAATTAGAGTGTAGACAAGTGTAATACTTTTGTTTGATGAATTTTAAGAGGTCCAATAGGATTTAGAGGTGGAACCATGATGATCAAAGCAAGGTCCGATTTGCAATTAACTTGATTTTGGTGTGGTGTGATTCTAGAGTTTGTGAATCTTCAAAGATCTTTCTAGTGTTTTTAATCTTGTTCAAATCTAGTTTTTTGGAGGTCACATAGAGTCCTTTCACACGTGTGTACTTTGTGTACTATGAAAGTACTATACTTTAGGACCATAAATGGATCTACAAAAGATCCACAAGAGTGATTGGATGCTTGCTAACAATCTATCAAAAAACTAGTCATCAAAAAGTTGATCTAGATTGGCAATTTGACAAACAACAAGCATTAACAATCAAAAGCATTGATCAACATTGAAATCTGAGCCCACACGTGTGTACTACAGGCTGTAGTACAGCCCTCAACTTGAGAAACAAGTAGAAATTGATTTGTTTTCATTTGGATCACAAAAACTCAATGTACATAGTTAATTAGCTTGAGATTGCCAATGAGCTCCAAAAATTTTCTATCTTCTCACTATGAGAGCTTGGAATACATAGCAAATTCGAGTTCTTTCTTCAAGTTAGGTGGATTTTCATCATGTAATAAGGAAGTTAACTCACTCTTCTTGCCCTAAACTGAAACCCTAGCCTAGATCCTAGAGTTATGCTTGGTAGGTAGCTAGTTGGTCAAATTTTCACCTTAAACTTAGGTGTAGGTCCTATAAAGTAGGGATGACTACCAAATAGACATGACCAACTCTCTTGACTTGACCTAACCTACATTAGGAGTGGGTTGCCATGTGGCATCTTGGCCTTCCATGTGTGGAACCCAATTATACAAAATATTTACAAAGTTCTACATGGCTAGATTTGCCAAAATAGGCTATTTTTTCACACTCCTCCTCAAATCTAGCCTTGGAAACAATAATGTATCTATATACAATTCTAAGAACTGATCTTAACATCATAAATGAATCATATTCAGGTTTAGAAGATGACTAATGATCCCCTAAAGTTGATGACATGATCTATCACCATATCCAAGATAGAGCTTCTTTGATCTTGATCTCCTCCAAGATGAATTGAAGAGTCTTGATTCTTCCTTGCACCTTTGCACTTGATTTCTTCCATGTTGAGTGATAATGCAAGAACTTGAAACTTGCTCCTCCTTGATCTTGATGCTTCTCTTTGAAGAAAATATGATGTCTCCATGTCTTGTGAAAATCACATTCATCAAGATCACAAAACATATACTTGAGACTGTTACCAAGATTTATCATGCTAAAATGACTAGTCCACAAACCATCAAAAGTAAGCATGATTTTTCTAATCTTGTAATTACAAGTGATCTTGAACTTCATGAGGCTACATACTTGCTTATGGATATAAGTTTCCTTCAAGGACGTTTCACTTATTCTCATAAGAAGCTTACAATTTGCCTCTCCAAAAGAAAAAAACACATTTTTCAAAACAATGAGTGATTAACTTATTCTTGCTCTTCCAAAATCCAAGAGCACTCATTTGATCAAACAACCAATTTACTCTTAATTGGTTCACAGTTCTACCTAAAAGGATTAGACATGAGCTAAAACGCCATAATGAATACGCTCCAATACAAAGTACTATGGACGATGTAATTCATGAGGAGGATGAAGATTTAGATGACGAACCAAATGTTGGAATGTTGCCTTATATGGCAGGGCAAACCACGACAACATCCACCACCATTGCATCAACAAATATCAATGCTAATGTAGAGAGGATGATCGATGAGTTCGAGAAACTTGGTCAAAAGCAGCAGATGCAGTCTCAACTTGATGAAAAAATTAAAGCCTTGGAAGAATTACATGGTAAAGCGAACAAAAAACTTGAAAAGTTGCAAAGACTTTTCCTCGCCAGAAAAATGTCTGGTGCTCAATTTTTGTAGGCAATCACACTATGAATGAGTGTCCAACATTGAAACAACAAATGACGAATACTATTTGTCATCTGTGTAACTCTGTGGGACATGAAACAACCTTTTGTTCTTTCAATCCTCAAATTATCCAGCAAAGGTATGCTAAGCTTCAGTATCGAGAACCTACTTATTCAAAGGGTCCTGATGGGAAGCCTTTCAATTTTTCCCTTGGATTTCTAGAATGACTAGCTTTGCCAGCTCCAACGGGACAGAGTGCTCCTCCTGCAAATCCAATGGAACCAGAACCTTATCCTAGTAATGAGCAATGGAACTATAGCAATGATCACGAGAGTGTTCCTTCAGAGCAGTATGCTATCTATGTTGCTACGCAACAACAAGCAACAAGACAATGGTCCAGAGCACCATTTGGATGTTTTGCATGCAGAGAGAACCATAGAGTTGCTGAATGTCCAAACAAAGAGAAGTTTATACCATTTTGTAGAGAATGTGGTTATGGACACTGTTATAAAGAATGTCCTGCAAGAGCCAACCATAACCAATTACTGCTCTTGTGAATATGATTACGATAAAAAAAAGGCCAGTAGTTCAATCTGAACCAACTGTACCTTTGATGGTTGTTACCAGAGCTCGAAAATATAAGGAGGATCTAGTTGATCCAATACCTGCTGAATCTGCACCAACTACAGATATACCTACCGCATAAGGGGTGTATAAAAGAAAGAGAAAGATCAAAAATGATTTTTCAAATCAGACTTCTCGCAAGAAATCATCATCAAGGAAGTCATCACCTTCAGAGAAGAGCACATCTTCTAGAAAGTCATCGCCTCCACAATTGATTCTTGCCAAGAAAGAACAATCAGAAGAAGTCCAACTTGATATGCTAGACGCTATACTTTAGATGATGCTGTGATTATGTTGCCCAAGGCTCATGGTGAACCAGACGAGAAAGTAACAGAATCAAATGAGGTTTACGATGGACTAGCTAGGACTTAGCCAATGCATCTTGCTGAACCAGAGAGCCAGAGAAAATTGTTCAAGTTGGAGCACAACTTACTATTGAACAACTTCAAGCATTAAGAAAATTATTGATCAGCTACCAAGATTATTTTGCTTGGACATACAAGGATCTCAAAGGAATTCCTGCCTGGGTTATTGAGCATATAATACTCTTAATGCTTGATGCAGTTCCAAAGGTCACAAAATTTTATCACTGTAATCCAAACTTTATTGAACTTATAAAGAAAGAGCTACAAAGACTACTTGAAGTTGACTTTAATTACGAAATTGAACATACAGAATGGGTTTCGCCAATTGTTGTCCTTTCTAAGAAGAATGGGAAGATGAGAATTTGCATGAATCTCAAAGCTTTGAACAAAGTGACGTGAAAAGATCACTATATGTTACCCTATACTAAAAGCATATTGGACCGTCTTGCTAGAGTGGAAGCATATAGTTTTTTGGATGGATTTAGTGGTTACAACCAAGTCAAGATCTCACCTGCATATCGTCATAAAAAATCTTTTGCAATAGAGTGAGAAACTTATGCTTATAAAGTTATGTTGTTTGGACTTTGTAATGCACCTAGTTCATTTCAAAGAGTCATGCAGTTTGCCTTTAAAGACTATTTGCAGAAATTCCTTGAAATCTACTTGGATGATCTTGGAGTCCATAGTGTGGATACAGACCATTTGGATCGTTTGGAAAAAGTATTTGAACATTGTCACAAGTATCAAATTCCCTTAAATCTAGAAAAGTGTCAAATATGGATTTCTAAAGGAGTTGTTCAGCCAGCATGATCCGACACTATGATTTTAGTTTTATTGTTTTACAATTTCTTTGTTTTTCACTACTTGGTTGATTTTCTTTTTTGAGAAAATAGCAAAAAAACTTAAAAAATAAAAAGAAAAAAAAATGAAAATAAAAAAATGAATCAAAAGACTGACGAGCAAAAATAAAATGTCATCAGATCAAGAAAAGTTGAAGGAAAGTATTTTCAGGAATTAGATCTTTATGAAAAATGACTTGGAAAACCACTTTTTGGGTCATATTTTGTACATATAGTTATAGAAAACATTCGTCGAGTTTTCAGAGGCAAGATCCACCTCAGATGTACCCACATTGAGTTGACCTTAGGTGAATGGTCAACATTTTTCCATTTTGGGAATGTTCGTTGAGTACATTACAGACCTTATGAACCTTCGCCAACATGCCAGATGGATTCAAAATGTCAAGCTAGGTTGGTCAAAGGTTCAGATGCTAAAAATTTGCATTTATTAAGCACCTAGGCAAAGGATGTTCTTAGGCGAATGTCAAACCTTCGCCAGATCTTCAGAACATTCGCCAGACTGCTATTTGGGTCAAGAACCTTCGCTGAGATTTTTGGAAGCTAATTTCACAGTATTGAGCATGCCTACAAATTTTTGTCTAGAATTGGTCAGCCAAACTAGTACTTTGTCTAATGGACCCTCCAAATTCACCTATAAGAAAGCTGAATTCGATTCATTTCTCACTGTTGCTAGCGGAGCTCTTGAAACTTTTTTTTTGTGACCAAAACTTTCTAAAACTTTTCTACAATTATCTGATACACTCCTGCACCTTACTTTCAGTCTTTACCTTTCTGTCATCATGTCTTCTATTGATACCTTGCAATCTCCACGTTATGTCATCCATCATGATGTTCCAACTCCAACAGACGTCATGATGCTCCCTAGCACAAGCATGGTCACTCAGTGGATGACTCTTGTCGGGCCTTTGCTTTCAGCAATGGAAGTCTACGAGCGAGTCTTTTCTGGAAAAATCAAAATGCAATTCATTACGATGGCCTTTAGTACTTGGGACGAGGCCAAATCCAAATTTTATATCACTTTCCAGACTGCTACACACAAGGTGCGCATTACTGAAGCTGCCCTTGTTGCCATAGGTATCACATCTGGTACTGAGCCACCTTCAAACCATAAGCATGCAAAGAACATGATCAAGCCATTCATAGACACCACTGTTGAGCTTTTCTGGACCCATGACGGGTATCTTCTAGAATCCATCTGAGATCCCATCATTCACGCCTCGTCCCAGCTACTGAACAACTTCCTAATGGTTGGCAACCTCAGGAAGGAACACATCTCATCACAGATCCTCCATCGCATTATAGACTCCAACTACAAACTAGGATCTGGCCCATTAGAACCATACAACTAGTATAAAATGATCTTTGGTGAGTCGAAGAGGGCTATCAAGGGTGATACCAAGTAGCAATTTGCAGCTGGCCCTCTTCTCTCTCTCTTATCTGCTTCATATCTGGAGTACAGGATCCGTGGATTCAATGCCGATTTGGTGTTGTCTGTCTATGAAGAAGCACCAGCCGAGTCATCTCACCAAGCCTCAAGCTCACATCGTTGCTGTCAAAACTCAGAGTTTAAGGACTGAATTTGATCTACAAATGATCACAAAGAGTGATTGGTAGCTTGGGATCTTGATCTATATCAAGACTAGCTTCCAAATCTAGCTTCTACTTGACAATCTTTGTGATTCCAAGCAAGAACAGTAAAAAATGATGATCCACGGCTTCACACGTGTGAAGTACAGCTACTGTACGGCCTGATAACAGAGAAATAGCTTACTAAACATCTACTTAGCATTCATCCACAAAGAAAGTGCTTAAAGAGAGTGAAAAAACAAAGATTGCTTCGCAAACCAAGATTTCTCATCATCAGCTCAATAATGGATCCATCATGGATCAAGTACAAAATCACAATAATCTCTCTCTAAGCTGCATCCAGCACATGTGGGACAGCTCATTGTACTCATCCATATCCACTTTGGATAAGATCTATCAAGTTTGCCACATCATCCATTGGTGGTTTGTGTTGACCTTCTAGATTCCTACAATCTAGGACCTAACTCCTATAATTTAGGAGATGTCATATTAGACTCAAATGAAAGCTAATCAAAATGGATCTAGATATTACAAGTGTCATTTCATACGTGTGGACAGGTCCTCACACGTGTGGATCCACATAGATGTCAAAATACATCAAAAACCATGTGAAAATTGCTTAATTCTAACAGTTGCCATCGTGTACGCAATGAAGTCGTTATACCTGACTTGCCTCTCGCGTCACGTCACCGAACTAGGCAAACCTCTTCAGCTGCACTTCCACCCCCGGCTCCAATTCGCACTGAGCTCCCAATCCCCCAATCCACCGATGCTTCCCTTGCCTTCGCTTCCTCACAAGGTCAGTTTGTGACCATTGGAGCTACAATTCCAATCCTAGTTGCCCAAGATGCCTCACCCCCACAAACTCGAGCTATTTTACCAAACACCCAGGCTTTTATGGACATGTTCGATGATTTTGACCATTTTGGGACTTCAAAAGTTTTTGTCATGCCCCACAGTCTAGGGCTCTTTGAATCCCAATCCTCTGAAAAAGGATTTGAATAGTTCCATGATAGTTCTACAATTTTTTATTCTACTTTTCAGAAAGATCAACAAGATACTGTAGCTGATCAGACACCAGACACCATTCGGGTCGTCCATGTGGTTAAATCTCCGAAACAGTTCGACGCCATGGTACCTGATGGCTACGAAGGAAAAGATATTTTTGAAGAACGAAAAGCGACGTCAAATGCTTTTTCATTACCAATCTCATTGACTAGAATGTTAACTCATGGGCATGAGCCAAAGGCATTTGGACACTTTGGATTGGCCTTATAGAAGGGCGATTCTAATTTCACAGTTGGTTCACTTGCTAAATGTTTGAGAGATTTGGAAACGTTCGATATAAGTGCCTACAATGAGCATGTCAACTTTTTTGAAGATACAAGACGTATCTTTGGGCTCTTGGTTGAGTTTCAAACCTTGCACAAGTGATCCACTCTATGCTGGATTGAAAAAAAGAAAGCACATTTCAGACTTCGATTCTAAAAATACCTTAATCATTCAAAAGATCATCCAACTGGATAGAGAACTCAAGATCATCAAGCAGCATGAAGAGAAATCTAAAGTTGAGAAGAAGAAAACACAACAAATAGCAGATTGACTAGAGGGTTATGTGGCGCAACTCCAGATTACATTGACAGCCGCCCAAGACCAGGTAGATCAAGCTATGCAGGATGCAAAGTAGCAAGTAGTGTTGCTACAAGGATAGTTACAGATGGCTGAGCAAGACAAGGTGAATTGGAAGCCACCACTCTTGAGCATAATACGTATCTTCAAACACAAATTCCTAATCATTCAGTCACATCGACATAAATTAGTGATTTGTTTAAAAAAGTTGAAACCTATCGAGTGGCTTTGTAAGGATTTCAAAGCCGATTTGACAAATTCAAAGGCACGGCCTTGACAGAGTTGGCAAAGGCCAAAGAGACCATCAAGGACTATGAGAAGACAACTTCTTAGGTTCTAGAGTCAATTCCACAACTTGAAGTTCCGGTCATGCCACAATTCTCGTCTCAACAACATGATCAGGCAGAATTGCATGCGACTATGGATTCAGGAATGAATCAAAGAGGAGTGCCAGAGGTTGAAGAGGTCCTACCAATTTCACTAGTAATGCAAACAGATCCATACACAAGGACCAGGCCGTTGTTTCGAAGGCCCATCAGCGTCGAGGACAAAATCAAAAGTTTTTTGCAGCAACACCCGCATGAGTCCTCATGTGGTGGTTGAGTCATAAAGCTCAAAACCTCAGAGATTGAGGCCGAAAAAGAAATTGATAAGCTACCAACTTTGGGAGAGCAACCGGCCTAGAGAGTTATAGTTTTTGAGAAAGCTCTTGATTCTATAAGGAGCTATGTTGCAAGTCCTTGCCAACTACGAGTGGATCCGTGCTATGTGACGATGCCATGTCGTAATAAGTGGAAAGATCTGGGGGTGGCCATGGATAAAATCACAATCCATACACCGAATTGGCTAGTTATCCACCAGACTTTCAACTGGTGCGATTTCAATGGACTTTCATAAAGCGCTACAAGCATACCAGCGGGAGTACATATTTTCTCCTCAGCTGACCATTAGGCAATTGACACTTTTTGCAAAAGACTTGACTATGTTGGCGTTTGTTGCTACTCGATGGGATGATTGTCTTCCTATGTTGACATTCGATCCAAATACACCAATGGTGTCCGACAACGTTAAAGATCAACTGCCTTTAGCAAGATTGTACTTTTGTGTCGTGATGATGGGTGGCTCTTGGAATTCAAGATTTCAGCTTGGACAACGTCAAAGTGGATCACTGGAGTGCATAAGTGCTTTTTGCTGCACACTTTGGATTTCAACACTGCCCGACTCGACTTCATGGAGAAAGTGCAACATCATTTAATAAAAGTTTCTACGCGAGGCTAATCAAAGCCCAAAATGAATAATCTCGCGAGGTGTCATGGGACCGCCACCAGTTTTGTTGGGAGATACTGTTGGAGGGTTTGTGGATCCTGAGGCAACCCTAACCCTAGTTAATAAGTGAGAGGGATTTGGTACCCTGCATGTGTAAGTCCAACCCGATGATCACATAGTTATTTGATAATTAGAAAGTCAATAAAAGGACTTTAGGCCTTTTTGCAGGACTTTTAATGTCGCAGGGCCTAAATGTCAAGTTATTGAATAAAATAGGGGTTCCCACCAAATTTCACTTTCAAATTGGTTCCCTCTGAGTATTGAATGAGTTCCCACTCTTTTTTAAATATTAATAGTTAGGGAGGTAGAAATGGGCCAATAGGATTTTGAGGCCAAGGCCCTCCCCTCCACTATAAATAGGGACAAACTCAAGTTGGTCCTCATGTTTTCATCTTCATTTCAATACAAGCAAATTGGTTCTCTTATGGAATGGACTTGTGAATGTCCTTGCTCTCTATCTCTATTCCTCCATCTCTCATTCTTTTGTTGTATTTGCTAATTTTTGGATCTCAATATTATTGGAATTGCTATTACTTATGCTTTTTCTGAGAGAGAAAGGGAGAGAGAGATAGAGAAAGAGTAAGCTATTATCATTGTGGATCTTAGTGTTAATGGTTGTAGTCTTAATGGATGTTAGAGTTAGATGTGGATCTTCCATACATGCTGGATTTTGACATATGATATTGCTCTCAAGGGATCGAACCTCTGCGTGATGACTACCTTCATCTCCTTGATGCTTGTGTGCTTGGATCTTGGGTTGAGGATAGGATAGGAAATAAACCCACTACATTAGATGTTTGCAGCAATCCGCTAACGTCTTCCAGTTGTTTCATTTTTTGTTCCCTCATTTGTATCAAGACTTTTTCTTCGCTTGGAATTTAATATGGATAGATCAAGACCATGTATTGGCATTCGATGGTGTGTCTAACAAACTGACAGAGAATGTGTCATTTAAACGAGTCAATGGTTACCTAGATATCCTAATATTAAAAAATCATAGTAAATGCAACAAATACATTAGCTTTCAAAGCAAACCTCAATCTCTTGTAGATTTGATGTTTGACCATCTGCTCTACTTCCATACTTCCACAAGTGATCATTGACAGTGCGTCTTTGACGCATCACTTACCCGTCGCATTTGACGCAAGTGCCCACATTCGTTCTTGATAATAATCGGCCTACAAAAAATTGTAATTACATTGTTTCTTGCAAAAATCGATAATAGTTAACTTGCAAAAAAATCATTGTAGAATATGGTATATTGACTTCACATAAAATTTACCTTATTGACATTTCTGCCCTCATCACTAGATTCTCCGTCTGATAAGCTGCACAAACATCCATCAAAACATTCAATTTCTAATAAAGTATTTCAAATGTGCAAGAATCTTTTTTTTATAAGAATTAACTGTAACCCAACATTGCCTATAGTCAAAATGTTGTAAACGTAATTAGATACCTTCCATGGGGGGGGGAGAGAGAGAGAGAGAGAGAGAGAGAGAGAGAGAGAGAGAGAGAGAGAGAGAGAGAGAGAGAGAGAGAGAGAGAGAGAGAGAGAGAGAGAGAGAGAGAGAGAGAGAGAGAGAGAGAGAGAGAGAGAGAGAGAGAGAGAGAGAGAGAGAGAGAGAGAGAGAGAGATGTTGAATTTCACACGTGTGAATTGTCCACTACATGTATTTGTGATCTCCTAAGGTGTGTAGATGCACCAAGATCAAGACTAGATTGAGATTCAAGATCTATCTTTGATTCTATGGCAAAAACACACTACTACATGCATTCAATCACTTCCAACTCTCACTCACACGTGTGGGAAGTGTTCCAAAAGTATTCTAAGTAAAAACAAGCTGCTCTCCTCAGGTAGAGAGAGAAAAACCATCATAAGCTCTCGGTTAGAGAGAGAAAGCTAGAAACTCAATGACACTCAAAATCCACTCAATCTCAAAATTCATGCAATGTGACATCTCTATTCACAATCACTTTTGAAATAGAGAGTGTAAAGACACTAAAGGCCTCCTTGATGGATGAGTATCCAATCATGATCCATGAGCTTGGATCATCCTTCCTTCTTATTTCCAAGGGAATATGTTCAAAGCAAGCACTACCAAGTTCACTAAGGTGATCAACCTTAGGCTTCATCTTGAATAAAACTTCATATGGTGCTATTCCTTCAAGAGCTCCAATACTCCTCAAAGCTTTGATCTTCAATGAGAATTTCTTCTCAACATATGCTTTGAATAATAAGGAATAATCATACACCATAATACTTGAAGAGAGAAGATACGTGCATCTTGTGTGATCATCCTCTGAAATATTGGACATATAAAAAACATCAAGAGAGTTTGCATCTCACTTGGATCCAATTTGTAGATGCCTTCAAATCTTGATCCATATGCAAGGATCTCACCATCCTTCTTGATCACACAATTGTCAATATTTAAATTGACATCAAAGCCACTATCAAGAAGTTGGCCAACACTTAAGATGTTCTTTGTAAGCTTTGGGACAAAAAGAACATTGTTGAGAAAGAGATCTTTAGAAGATGCAAGCTTCAAGGGAATAATCCCTACTCCTTCAATATTGCACTCATGCTTACTTGCAAAGTATATGGTCTTCTTAACTCCATCATAAGGCAAAATAGATGAAAAAAAGTGCTTGGAGCCACACATATGTGAAGATGCTCCACTATCAATATACCATGAGTCATCCTTGTTGAAGGTGGAAGATGAGAAGCTTGATGCCATAAGAGAGCCTTCTCCATCACTTGCAATATAGTCTTCTTTCTCATTGGTGATGTTGGCTTGATTGAGTTGATTCTTCTTCTTGAAGCAATTGGAGGCATAATGGCCTTTCTTGCCACAATAAAAGCACTTGACCTTCTTCTTCTTGAGATTTGAAGTAGAAGCATGAGAGGTATCCTCCTCCTCCTCTTCATCTTGGTCTTTAGCTTTGTCATTAGAGAAGTGATGGTGTTGCTTCTTACTCCTCTCTTTGTGCTTGGCAAATAGAACTTTGCCATCATCATGATTGAGTGATAGCTTGTCCATCCTCAAGAGTTTGTACTCTTGTCTTGATTCTTCAGAAATAAGCACACTTTGAAGGGCCTCCAAACTTGGTAGCTCATCCTTAATGGCATAGGATTGGACAAGGTTGTCATATTCATCTCTCAAGCCATTGAGAATGACTTGGACTAGCTCACTTTGATTTGAGTCACCAATACATGAATATCCTTGACTCTCAAAACATAACTAGATGCACTCTCATCACTCTTTTGACTACTTTGGAAGATTTGATTTCTAAGAGTGAGGAGCCTAGAGGTGTTCTTAGCCTCGTAGATGGACTTGAGACAATCCCAAGCTTCCTTGGATGTAGAACAATCACCAATCTCCCTCAATATCTCATTAGAGACATTCATCTTAATGTAGTGGAGAGCCATCATAGCTCTCTTCTTGTATTTTTGTACTTCTTGAAGGACTTGAGACTCCTCCTCAATCCCAAGTACAATGTCCATCACATCTTGGAGTATCAAGATGGACTCCATCCTCAACTTCCATATTGAATAACCGGAAGTAGACAATCTCTCACTTGATTGCAACAAGTATGAACTCATTGAAGTCATGTAAAGTAAAGATAAATAAAATTGATGAACAAAAAATGTTGCTTCTCTCTCACTATAGGATCCAATAATGGTGTGCTACCATCTCCTATGCAAGATCTTGTAACAAACTGTGAGATGATTCTCACTAGCTATCTCAATCTCTCCAAAACTAGATCTACTTCACATCAAATGATGGAGTATGGGCAAAGTTAGGATCAAACAATCTTAGCACGTGTGAAATACACTAAGAAACCAAATTTGACTCAAATACAATGATATTGCATGAAACAAAATGGCTAAGATCTCAAAATAGTGCCTCGATCACATCTAGATGAGATTGGTAAGCATTCAACTGTGATTTTGGATCAAACAAGAAATCTCTTGACCAAACCAAATGTGTCCACCCAGTTCTAGGTGCCCTACCTAACCCTCTTCAAAAGCTTATAACTTTTGATTGGCTCAACCAAATGAAATCAAACTGATTGCATCAGAAACTACACAATAATAGCTTCAAAACAAGCTATCAAGCAAGATAAATGGATCAAGCATGAGAGAGAACTTCCAAACTGAAATTGGATGTTCCTCACACGTGTCTGAGCACCTGATTCCGTACAGTACCAGGTCAGACCCAATCAATGTCCTTTTGATCTCTTTTGATCCAAAATTGAACATGATGCTAGGAAAATGGACCTTGACAATTTCTAGCTCAAGATTGATGAATAGTTTTCACTTAAATGGATCAAAATGCATGGTAACCTTAGGTAGGCTCTGATACCATGTTGAATTTCACACGTGTGGATTGTCCACTACATGTACTTGTGATCTCCTAAGGTGTGTAGATGCACCAAGATCAAGACTAGATTGAGATTCAAGATCTATCTTTGATTCTATGGCAAAAACACACTACTACATGCATTCAATCACTTCCAACTCTCACTCACACGTGTGGGAAGTGTTACAAAAGTATTCTAAGTAAAAACAAGCTGCTCTCCTCAGGTAGAGAGAGAAAAACCATCATAAGCTCTCGGGTAGAGAGAGAAAGCTAGAAATTCAATGACACTCAAAATCCACTTAATCTCAAAATCAATTAGGTCCAAATGAGGAGTACAATGATACTAGTAGATCCACGAGCTACCACTATGCTTAACTATGATTGGATCACACTTTGCCACCTCTTAATCCTATTGGACCATTGATCCATGCACCTCTTAATTCTATTGGACTATATTCAAGCACACCTCAAATTCCTATTGGACCACATAAACTACAGCATGTTAGAAGTCCAAGAAGACCCATGTTTGTGCTCCTACGTGATTACACAGGAGCGCAAAAAATGGATCTCTGACATCATGGGAAGACCCATTTTTGTGCTCCTACATGATCATGCAAGAGTGCAAAATTGGTGTCTATAATGGTTTAGGATCACCCGATTTTGCACACTTGCATGATCACGTAGGAGCGCGAAATTTGATCCTCCTATTTGGTCAAGGCCCGAAGTTGCACTCTTGCATAATCATGCAGGACCAATTAATTGGTGTCTATAATGGTTTGGAATGACCAAATTCCGCGCTCTTGCGTGATCATGTAGGAGCATGAACCTCGGCCCTTTGACCAAATAGGAGGGCAAAATCTATCCTGGGCACTCTGGACATTTTCATGTGCAATATGTAGCATTTCATGCATATCATGTAGGAAATCCGCTACTTTCTTAAACTTGATCGACCGAGTCTCAACCGCGATGGGTTACCTAGGCTCAAAATCGTACATAAGCATAAATGAGCTATAACCAGTAGCCGAATGCTTACTACTATTATAGGCAAACTCGATCAATGGAAGGTACTTTTCCCAATCAGATTGCCATCTGAAAACATATGCTCAAAGAATTTGTTCCATCGTCTGATTTGTTCTTTCTGTCTGTCCATCCGTCTTAGGATGATCAGAAGAACCCAACCTCAGTGTTGTCTCTAGTTTAGCGAATACGACCGACCAAAAGTGACCGGTGGACTTCGGATCACGATCGCTCACAATATCACTCGGTAATCCGTAAAGCCTAAACAGACGCTCTACAAATATCTGAGCTAAATCAGAAGCCTTCGCGGTGGTCTTTACCGGAATAAACATATAGGAGTCATCCTTCCATGGTGGAATAGTGGAGGTGGATGGAATGTTGCGTAGTGAGGGGAGGTGGTGAGTAGTGTTTGAGCTCAGACATGGAGAGGATGTTATACGGTTTCAGGGAGGTCTTCAGCTTGGGAGGCATACTGGGCATCCTGCTTGAAGGTGCGGTCATCATCGGTCTACAGGTCAAAATGAGAGAGGGTCAACTTGAGTTGTTGATAGTCGATGGTGGTGGTGGAGGTCGGAGACTGTGTAGAGGTGGCAGATGGTGGGATATGTGGTTCATCGTCGCGTTGTAGCACTGGATGAGGGTGGCGAGGTGGTATTTATGGTGGTTGGCATAGAGTGTTTGGAGATGCTTGTAGGCTTGGTGGAGGTTATTGAGGATGGTGGTGATGGTAGCATGGTAGTGCTTTTGATGTGTTGGCGGCTGGTACTCAGGAGTAAACCTTGTCTGTGGGCATGTGAAGTGATGAATGGGGGTGGAACGAAGAGAGAGAGATCTTGCATGTGATCTAGTTCTAGATTGAAACATCAATCTGGAAGATAGTTGATAATGGCATAGAGGGCAACAATAAAATGGAGCGGAGGACTCACAAAAATATCACAAAAATAGCCAAAGTTCTTAACTTGAACATAACTACTAATGATGACAAAAATAGAAAAATGTTTTTATTATCCTCCGAAGGAATTTGATAAACATGAAGCATTTATTAATTAGAAAGCTAGAAATGACAGAGAAAAATAATAGAAAGCTAGCCTACTAAGATATTGAAGTTGTCATCTAGAGTAGTGGAAAACTCCATAATGGTGTTGAATTTTCTCTTTACAATTCTCAACCCAGCATCAGTATCTCGTAGTGATTGCTCATCTTCTTGGAGTGTGGCACAAAGTGTTGTCACCTCCGTATCCTGGATGGCAAGGGGTGCTAGCCTGGAGGTCTTTTGCTAGCTTGATGGATTGTGCTAACAAGCCCTTATAGTATTCTACTCGGTTTCGTTGGAGTATCTGTGGCAGGGGTGTCTTCTCCTCCTACTGTAATAGCTTGATCCACAATTGTCTACAGACTAGAGATTTGAGAATTGGCTTGTTGAATAACTAGATTCCATGTAGCTTCTTTGGTGGTGAAGACCTCTTGTTGCCTAGTTGCAACTGTTATGGCCTTGGTAGCATCACTTTCCAATTGATAGATGCAATCATTGAGGGATCATTTGTTGGTAAGAAAAGAGTCACACTCCAACGCTAGTTGTCGGGATTCCACCGAAATGTATTGGTGATTTGGTTGATAGCCTTGTCATGCTTCCTTTTCTGCATCGAGTAGGCTTGAATTGTTAGCACGAGTTGTTGGTTTGTTGTAGTAGTGGCTTCTATTTTTTGGAGTTGGATCTTTAGATTTTTCGCATTCTCTCTCTCTCTCTCTCTCTCTCTCTCTCTCTCTCTCTCTCTCTCTCTCTCTCTCTCTCTCTCTCTCTCTCTCTCTCTCTCTCTCTCTCTCTCTCTCTCTCTCTCACACACACACACACACACACACACACAAGTTGCGCAGCAGATCAGTCAAAGCCTGCAGATGTTGTTGTTGTTGTGTAGCTGATAGCAGTCTCTAGTTTGATCAATCGCTCTTTGAATGAGCATCTGGTGAAGTTGATGCTGGAGGCTTGTAAGGGTGTTCCAACTACTCATGGAGGACCCATTTCAAGGAACAGTCGAAAGCATAAATGCATTTCATTGTCCTCTACAAAGTCTGAATATGTTGCAGCTACCTCTATAGTCAAGGAAATTATTTGGCTCAGATTACTCCGGGATCTAAAATTTCAACAGATCAGATCAATTATACTCCATTGTGACAATAAGAGCAAATGAGTGACCATCATGCCAAAAGACTGGATTTTGGCAATTAGGATGAGAAGAAAATAGAATATAAAAAATATTGATGTACGCCCAGACATTATGAAAATCTGAAAAGATCACCGAGAGACTTCCAAGTGGGGGATTGGGTATATTTGAGAATCTCAAAGGATTCAAGTGTAATGCGTACCGACAAGCATTATAAGTTGTCCCCTAGATATAGAGGACCGTTTAAGATCTTGAAAAAGATCGGATCCTTAGCTTACCAATTGAAACTACCGGATGGATTGCAAGTGCATCCCATATTTCACGTTAGTCGTCTCAAAAAGAGTCTACGTGAAGGAGAGATTCTTGGATCTGGAGATCAGTTGGACCTGTTGGATGAATCATCAGGTGTATCTCGTCTTGAACCCGAAAAGATCTTGGATACAAGAACTAAACAATTGAGAAATCGTATAGTTACCGAGCATCTAGTGCGATGGAGGGGATGTACAGACGATGATGATTCTTGGGAACAAGAAGGAAGCTTAAGGAGGAACTTTCCCAGTTTTAAGTTCTGAGGACAAAACTTGAATAAGGGGGGGGAATGTCATGCCCATGACTGGTCTCGGGTAGCGTGTCCATGCTAGGTACCGGTAGACCAACAACCCATAAGTTAATTGTGACTATAAGGGAATTGGGTCCCTTATGTGTATATGGTCATAATTAATGGTTGTAGGCCTAAACACATGGTGGTGGAGTTGGTATGGGTCTATCAGTAAGTCATTAGGGAACTGGATGATGTGGCCCAGATAGGTTGTAGAGGTGTCTAGTGAGGTGTCACAATGCACTACTAGTGGTGCATGGGCCTTGGAGGGTATAAGTATACCTGCTGGTCTCTCACTAGTGTATGCTTGATTTGTGATGAGTAGCTACATGCTGCTGGTGTGACTCCTCTTTCCATGACTCTGATTGATCCATAGCTTGGGGGCTAGATCCGTACGATCTAGGTTTGGTTGGGTTGGTTTAACCTCCACCGGTTCCCATGTGTTGTTGCTTTGTATGGTATGCTTAGGCTAGAATCCTGTTGTGAGGATTTTATACTGTTCAACTTACAATTACACTTTGGGTGATCACAAAAATCGAAATCTTGTAAATTAAGTTTTGAGTGCAAAAGAACAATGCTAAAAATATAGATAAAACATAGACATTGATGTTGATGACACAAAAGAGACAACCAAATGTAATGGCCATTATAACTCTTCCAACTAAACTACCTTAGAAAGTATACTGCTTTGCACAGGAACACAGATCATGCTACACAGTAACACAGACAGAAAAACACTCTCCACAGCAAGCTCACATAGCAACTGTATTTCTCAAAAGGAAATTACACTGTATATATAGTTGTTCACTCAGGCAACCCATGCATGACCCAGGTTGCCATTGGCGGGACGCGTGTCCCGTCGACTTGCCTCGTGGTGAGGCTAACTAAACCTTATCAACTGATAGGACCCACAGTACAGTAGCACAGTGATTCTACTTTAATTCTAACTCTCTCCCTTAAAGTAGAGTCTACTTTTTATATAGTCATATACATAGCTTTAAAGTTAACAAACTTTAAGTACAAAAAGCTTTGATCTAAACTTATCAAACTTTTCTCCAACAAGTGGCTTAGTGAAAATATCAGCTAGTTGTTCTTCTGTGCTACAATGAACAACATGAATTTCATGACTCAACAGCCTCTCACGTATAAAGTGATACTGAATCTCAATGTGTTTAGTTCTCGCATGGAACACTGGATTCTTTGCTAGCTGAATGCCACTCTGACTGTCGCTATGTAATGTCGTGGGATTTTTCTGCTTCATGCCAACTTCTTCCAAGATTTGTCTCAACCATATAGCTTTTTGTGCTGCACTACACATTGTCTTATACTCTGCTTCTGTGGTGGAAAGAGCAATTGTACTTTGCTTCTTACTAGACCAGGAAAAGCAACTACCACAAAATTGGAATACATACCCTGTGGGAGATCTACAATCATCATAGTCACCTCCCCAATCCGCATCCACATAGCCACACAACTCAGGTAACCCATCATGCTTCTTGGTTCAATAGGAGTATTCACTGGTTTGCAATCTTGCAACCTAAACCTGTGCAACAACTCTTTGACATACTTCACTTGTGTTAAACCCACTTCGTGTCCTTTTTGCCACACTTCTACTCCAAGGCAATAATGCATTAGGCTAAGATCTCTCATCTCGAATTGTTCCATGAGATCTTTCTTGATCATATGTATCATCTCTTGATTATTTCCCGTAAAAAGTCATCAACATAAAGAGCAATCAAAGCAACCATACCATCAAAGCATAAGACATATAGATTTGGATCAAAGTGTGTTCTCACGATCCCCTTTGAACGAAAGTAGGCATCAATCTTGCTATACCACGCACGTGGTGCCTATTTAAGACCATAAGGTGCTTTCTTCAAGTGACAAACTTTATTTTCTTGTCCCTTTGCTACAAAGCCTTCAGGTTGATCCATGAACACCTCTTCCTCTAACTCACCATTTAGAAAAGCAGATTTCACATCCATCTGATACAAAGGCCAAACCAAATGTGAAGCTAAGGCAACAAGTAGACGTAGAGTATTCCACTTACATACCGACACAAAGGTCTCCTCATAGTCGATGCCTTAACTTTGTGCATACCCTTTGATCGCCAATCTTGCCTTGTACTTTGCTATACTTCCATCTGCATGGTACTTAGTCCTGTATACCCATTTGCAACCAATGGGTTTCTTGCCAACTGGTGATGCATATTTACACTTCCAACAATTAAGGCATCTATTTGAAACTCAAACAAGTCAAAAGATCAAGGCCCTACGCAGTGCGAAAATCATGCAAAATCTAGCTTGGTACATATATAAATCACACATGTGTGGAGCATGTTTCCACATGTGAGTAGTAGGCCTATTTGCATTAGTTAATTCATGCCATAAAGTAGCTTGTTTTACTAAGCAATGTGAAACTAGACAAAAGTCATCATGACGTTGGGCCTCAATCTGCTCATGACTTGTACAAATCAGAAGAATGATTAGGCATAGGTATTTGGGTCATGACCTCTAGCTCGATCAAAGGTCATGTTTGCTGGTTCTGACGAATCCCCAAGATACTCGGACAGAGCAACTCAAGAGCACCTCTCACCTTAGACCGAGGAGATATCTGAGAAGACGAGACTAATGAAGACTGAGAGCCGAGAAATACTAGCTAGGAAAGACAAGTAAGAACTGCGTAAGCCTCATGGTGAATCTCGGAAGATGGAATGACCATGTAGGAACTAGTATTTTTAAGCAAATGCAATAAATGCAAGTAGACCCCTCTTAAAGAAAGTAGAGTGAGCCACCTTTTGATGGTGACCTCTAGTGGAGAGCATTATTCCACATGTAAGTGAAATGTGGAAATTCCACTAGGATGCCACCTAAGGAGCTCTCTTGCTTATTTAAGAGACTCCCTCTTTGTGAGGAGGAGCTTTTTTGCATTGTATCTACTCCATGCTTAATAAGAAGATTTTCCATGAGTTTGATGCTACACTAAGCTCCTTGATCATGATGGTTTTCTTGAGTGATGCCCCTATGATCATGCCCTTTCATTCATATTGTGTGTGGTTGTGGATTTAGAGTGGATTAGTTTTCTTGCTTTCCTAGTTGTGGATTAGATTTCTTGTTTTCTTGTGGATTAATGTAGGAGCCAGCATTCAAGTAAACTAAATAGGTTGGATCTGTGGTGTGATTCTTGCATATCTCTGTACAATCCAGTTCTTGATGTTCTTGGAATGTCCAAGAATCAATAGACTGGTTGGTTTCTTGATTCTTGGACTTCTAACATGTTGTAGTTTAGCTTTGTTTCTTGTTTTTGTCAAGTTATGCAAGGTAGCTCAATGTTAATGTAGTGTAGGCTCTGATTTCAGTTCGTTTTAAGAGTAGGTAGCTGTAGAATCTGTAGAACGTTCATTGGTTTGCATGTTGATCTGTTTGTCCTCTGACAAGCAGGACAAAAGAAACATACTACAACGAAACTTTGTTTCTTTCTGCCTGAGTTGGCATCGTAAAATCAATCAAGAAACCATCTAACGACTGTCATGAAGCCTGATAACAGGTAGAAACGATTTTGTAAGCAAGAAGCAAAAAAGTAAACAACAGGTCCTCTGGAGCAGGGGATCTGTCAACATTTGACCCATTGCCGCTTGCATGACTCACATTCTGAAACGACATATGCTGCAAGACTATCTTTGATCGGACCCATGCACGCAATCTGAAATGTCTCCAGATCCGTTCATATCTCAGAATAAGCTGCACACACCATCCCCACGCCCTGCATACATCCTCAGCTCCTTCTACATGATCCTCTACACATAGCTTACCCATCGTCTCCACCTCCCTCCGTCACCATCTCAGCCTAGCACCCTGTCTCACGTCTCAACCGAACACCTTCTCTTCCATCTCAGCCGAGCCTCTCTCTCTTACCATCTTGACCGACACAACGCAGGTGCATCAAGAAAATAAAAAAATAAAATCTCAACCGGAGCTCACACTCACATCTCAATCGGAGCTCTCAGTAAAATCTCAACCGGAGCTCTCAGTAAAATCTCAACCGAAGCTCACGCTGGAATCTCAGCCGAAGTGTTCGCTGAGGTCTCAACCGAAGTGCTCCCTGAAATCTCGACCGAAGCGTCTGCTGAAGTCTCGACCGAAGTGTCTGCTGGAATCTCGACCGAAGCGTTCGCTGAAGTCTCAACCGAAGTGTTCGCTGAAATCTCAGCCGAAGTGCCCACTCAGATCTCGACCGAAGTCGAAGTGCTCGCTCAGATCTCGACCAAAGTCGAAGTGCCCATTCAGATCTCGACCGAAGCCAAAGTGATCTCGACCGGTGTGAAGCGCCCACTCAAATCTCAACCGGAGCCGAAGGCAGCGATCAAATCTCCATCGGAGGGATTCAATCAGATCTCAACCGAAGCAATAAGGTCAAAGCTCGACCGGAGCAATTAACACCCATCTCGACCGGACCATAACTTTTGATCAACACCTTTGATTGCCATTTCAACCGAACCACCATCTTCGCAACACCTTTGAGCCTGAAGAAAGAAAAAAAAAAAACAATACTCATACCAATAGAAAGCTCTTTTTATACTGAGTCTCCACCTTCACTTCCTTCAACACCCTAAAAATCCAAAAACACCAAAAACCCTAAAAAAATCCAAAAACACCAGAAACACAGACCCAACACAAAAAAGACACAACAATACCCAATGGCCGACATTACAGATCCTGACAGCCCAGAAGATTATCCATACGAGATCAGGTCCCCTGTAGCTGAACAAATCAGATGTCATAGATTCTACCGAATGCGGTCCCAACCCTACGAGCCATCCACAAACCCATTTGAAGGACAAGAACATGATAGAGCCGAGTCCTCGCGAGCCAGAACCCATGTTCATGGTGTTGAAACATCCCATGCCAGAACCAACCCTAATGGAGTCTCTACTATCCACAATGCTCATCATGAGAGACGTACACCCAAACTAGATCTACCAAAGTTTGACGGTAGTTCGGACCCTCAAAGATTTTTGCAAATCTTTGAGAATGCATGTGATGTATATGGCGAGACATCACCCGACGCCATGATTCAACTCTTCTCGATGACCATGATCGATCGAGCACGAGAATGGTTTTTTAGCCTTGATCGTGAAGATAAACGTGACTGGTCACTCTTGAAGGAGGCCTTTATCAAACGTTTCAAGCCATTTTGCTTGATAGAAAGCCCTTTTGTCAAGCTAAATAATATCAAAATGACAAAAGACGAACGAGTACGAGACTATATTGAGCGTTTCAAACGTCTCAAAAGTCAAGTACAAGAACAGCCCTCGGAACAGATGCTCATCATCTGGTTCTTAGTCGGTATTTTATGTGTAGAATGTAATTCTATGTTGTGATGTGAATTTACACGTGTGAAATACAATACCTTACTATTATTGTACGAACAACAACTTCAATTTATCATATATTTGATGTTTGATCAAGATCTTGTTGAGTTTGCATCTTCTACGTGTAGTTGATGTTAGATTTCTACATTGTCAATGGTGCTTGATGTGTTGTACTTCATATCCAAAGATCAAAGTGACATATTGGATCTTAGTGATCTGATATTTCTTCACACTGTGGTTATGACCTCAAACAATTGTCTAGATCTCAAATAGACAAGATTGGCAAGCTTTTTCTTGAGTTTTTGGACTAAACAAGCAAGATATGAGTCAATCTTGATGTGCCCAACCAGGTTGGGATTAGACGCGAGCTTAAATCCAATGATGAATATATGAGCCTAAAGTTAGCTATGTCTGATGCCATCAAGGAAGAAGACAAAGGATCAGATATTGACGAATCTAGAGAAAGGCAAGCACCACGTGCTCCTGTCCATGAGTCAAAGCCGATCGAGGACACCCGAGATTAGCTTTGGAAATCACAGCTGGCGTTGCTTACTAAGCAACACCAACTTCAGATGGAGAAACTCACCAATGAGTTTCAAGCTACCCTGAAGTCTATCCAAAGCAGTATGCCTGGTCAGTCAAACCTTGCACAGGTAGCTTATAGATGAAAAATAATGTGGTGCCCACACAGTCGTTGATGCTTGTCCTTCATATCGACCTATCCAAGCACATACAGTTCAACAATATGAAGAACACCCATCCCGATCTGGAAATGCCTTGCCTTATCCTGACTATCCATCAGAAAGTCCAGACCCACTAGCCATACAAGATGGCTACGCCGTTATACAAGGGCCACTGCACACCAGATGTTTCATTTGTGGTGAAATCGGCCACTTCATGGTTGATTGTCCAGTTAAGACCCAGTACCATTTTGAGTGTCCCGACTGTATAAAAAAACACAGTTTCAAAGACTTTCCAAAACAATACACTAAGATCCTACCTGCCCGTCACGTTAGTTATGAATTACAATAGGATCTTCACGACAACAACATGAGCACCATAGCAACCAACAGCTAAACCTGCTGCTCAATCGAGAAGTTTCTTGTAAAGTTCTACATCACCATCCAATACGCCAGTACCATAATGCAAAAAGACAATTTGAAATGAGTCCTTGTCGAAAGAAAGTAAAACCGATATTCCATCATCTGCTACAATGTCCAACCAAGAGCAACCTCCACAGGGAATTGACAGTTTTTCTCCCCTTCTACAAACTCAAATCTATTTGTCTTTCCACATGCAGATAAGATTTCCAATGTGCCAATACACAACAAATCTAGGATTCGGAAATCCACTTAGAGATTCGGTTCTGAATCTATTGTCCACAAAGGTCCTCAAGACATAGTACCTCAACCATACCTGCATCTCAAGCTATATCTTACAACATCTGCTATCAATGATGATAGATTTTAGTGTCACCAACTCTGTCTTGTTTTGACAAGGGCATGTCAGAGTAAGTCACATTACTCTACAAAACACCTGAATTATTGCAACTATCAAGGTACATTATCAATGTTGATGAATGCAAGTTTTGTTCGACAAGTGCTATACAGTTCTCACTATCTGTAACGTTTGTTTATTTCCTTGTTTCTCTTCACCTATTTTGTGTGATTGATTTTTGCATGAGGAATAGCTATTGCACGAGAGTCTTCTGTAGAACATCTCTAGAACACATTTTCATTCATCTATCCATCTTCAGATTACCATGTATAGCAGTTTCAAATTTTTGAAAACTATGAGAAATCCATGACAAGTTAGAGTTGATTCCTGCACCTCATTGCCATATTATTCTTTGAGTCAAGTACAGCAAGATCGAAACAAATTTAGTTAAAATTTGTTCAATCTTTAGTCCAGTCACATGTTCAACGAGTTTCAACTACGTATTCCACACGTCGATCCAATCTTGAGCCTAAACACTCACCAACAACAACATCCCCATCAACAGATTTTTTTTTTTTTTTTTTTTTTTTTGGGGGGGGGGGGGGGGGGGGCAAGCGTGGATTTGCTTGGATCCACTGGAGCAGTTACGCTGCCAGCAACAACACCAGTAAGATCGACAGCCAAGGTCACAAACCCAAAGTCGACAATGACAAGGCTAAGAAGACAGATGGACAATCCAAAGCGACTCGATCAGAAGAAGTACCCCAGTCACGACGAAGATCCTTCAGAAAGGGAAACACAAGCATTGGAAAATTAGTCTCCTTCTTCAACCAACCTCTTGCCATACTTCTGCGCCCATTCTCCTGTCTATCATCCACACCATCTATTGTTGTCACCACCACCCTCCCTTCCATCTGTTTGTTTATCATCAGTTTACTGTTCTTCTGAGAAATTCCCAGTTTTTGATAGTCTTACCGAAGCAGCTGATAGATCATTGCAAGGTCTTGTGGAGACCAACTACCACCTATATTGGTTGTTCAGCCAAAAAAGACCTACAAAAGCAGGCAAAGCAGCTAGAAGAAATAAAAAGAAAGATCCAAGAAGCTGAGGAGGAAAGGACAAAATTTAAACAACAGATGAGTCAGATCGATCTTGATCAAAAGAAACTCTCTGGAGTAATGATAGTTGAATCCCATCTTATGAATCCCAAAGAGATCCAAAAGTAATGGACCAAAAGAAAGAGCTGCAGAAAAATGAAAGATAAAGACATCCGTGAACCTGCAAAATAAAGCGAGCTCCTCATCCAGCAAGTGGTGGTCGAACCTCTACATTGCAAGGGTCCAAGACTGCAACCATAGAACTATCAGTTCCTTCACCCTACCACCAAGTCTTCATCATGTTTCCTTACAGTTACCAAACCGTCCATCCAAAACTGTTCCTACCACCAATTTTTTATGAATCCATCCGCTTGAGACTGATATTCAAAGTTTGTGCAACCTACAGATCAAAGGTTTTCCTTGAGACTGGAACTTCAACTGAGAGAAGAATCACGGAAATACCCAAAAGAAACCAAAGATGGAATCTGCCAAGAAGCCAAAGATGAAACCGTCAATGGCAGATACAAGTGACAAAACAAGGAGACACATGGAAAGCACTCGAGCATGCAAGTTGTGAAGCTGCTGAGAGCTCTCCAATTTTGAGAATGTCAACCACCTAGAACAATAAGACATTCTGGTTAAACTGCGACAATTCGTAAAAAAACATTTTTTGTGATAAAGACTGGCGACAATAAGCACTTGGTTTTATGTAAGCGAACGAGGATATACGCTTTTCCAAGTGACGATCGAAGATGCCAATGCAAAGCGGAGCGACATCGTCCAATATGAGTTGCAGTGGGTCCTGCAACACATTAGGGGTGAGATGATGTTCGCTGATTCTGACGAATTCCCAAGATACTCGGACAGAGCAACTCAAGAGCACCTCTCACCTTAGACCGAGGAGATCTTTGAGAAGACGAGACTAATGAAGACTGAGAGCCGAGAAATACTAGCTAGGAAAGACAAGTAAGAACTGTGTAAGCCTCATGGTGAATCCCGGAAGATGGAATGACCATGTAGGAACTAGTATTTCTAAGCAAATGCAATAAATGCAAGTAGACCCCTCTTAAAGAAAGTAGAGTGAGCCACCTTTTGATGGTGACCTCTAGTGGAGAGCATTATTCCACATGTAATTTGTGAAATGTGGAAATTCCACTAGGATGCCACCAAAGGAGCTCTCTTGCTTATTTAAGAGACTCCCTCTTTGTGAAGAGGAGCTTTTTTGCATTGTATCTACTCCATGCTTAATAAGAAGATTTTCCATGAGTTTGATGCTACACTAAGCTCCTTGATCATGATGGTTTTCTTGAGTGATGCCCCTATGATCATGCCCTTCCATTCATATTCTGTGTGGCTATGGATTTACAGTGGATTAGTTTTCTTGCTTTCCTAGTTGTGGATTAGATTTCTTGTTTTCTTGTGAATTTATGTAGGAGCCAACATTCAAGTAAACTAAATAGGCTGGATCTGTGGTGTGATTCTTGCATATCTCTGTACAATCCAGTTCTTGATGTTCTTGGGATGTCCAATAATCAATAGACTGGTTGGTTTCTTGATTCTTCTCGTGCTCCTCTATCTTTTCACTAGCCTACTACATTCTTGAATGAAATAAAAGTTTTCTAGAAGATTTGCAAAACAAAGATTTGAGTGAATTAACAAAATTTGCCAAATTGGCATGTGCTCCTGCATAATCATGCAAGAGCACAAAATTTGGTCCTCTGATCTCACTATAAGACTCAATTTCGCACTCTTGTGTGATCACGCAGAAGCGCAAAATTGTTATCTTTGACCACATTTGATATCAGATTTCGCATTCATGTGTGATCACGCAAGAACGCGCTCCCTCATGTTCTCATGGCCAGCTTGAGCAACTTTTGGGATATAAAATTATTGCATTTCAAACAACATAATTTCAGAAAAAACTCCTTTGCATACATCAGCTTCTCTTACAAGCAACACATGATTTACGTATAAATGACATTCTATTATAGTCAATTAGAACTTTTAGACGATATTAGCTGTAATACATTCTTTCTCCTCTCCGCTAGATTTAGTGAGGGTATCATGACCTCTGCAACTAGGAGAGGTGTGTTTGTTTCATTAGTATAAGGTCCAGTGGTTTACGCAATAAATCACTTGGACTCGTATCTTGTTGTTGTCTAAGTTGATGCTATCTCCCACGACTGATCCATGTGATACGTTGTATTCTTTCATCGTAGGAAATTTGAGCTGTGGGATGGGTTGCTTTTTTATTTCACTTAGAATTTGTGCTAGCACCAATTCACATGATGCTTCATCACCAACCATGGATAGCTGCTGGAAAGTGTCTAGTTCCGAGTGGTCAAAGAATGAACGAGGTTTGCAATATTGAGAGTGCATCCAATAATTCAGCGTCTCTCATGTTCATAACATGATGTAGATCATGGAAAAATAGGTACTCTCTTACCATTTATAATCACGGGACAGAGGTTGCATATTCTGATGGTTGTGTCATCTGATGAATTAGTGTCTTGTTTGCTACCAAATGCACAAGTCTATGTCTCAAAGCCAGTTGATAGAACCAACACCTTCTCCTCATCAGCATCAATCGGTCTCTCTGTCTCACTTTCATTCACCTATGTAATCAGAACACTAGACTCTGATTTTTTTTAATTCAGGACAATACAATGCTCCAAGAGGAGGAAAAAAGAACCATCTCGCCAATATCAACTTTCTGCTTATATTTTCCAAACTAAGATTAAGCATCTCCTCTTTGGTGAAGATCCTATAATAATCTCTTTCCATCGTGCAAAAGCTTTCTCCCCTTTATAAATGTAAAGTAGTAGATCATAGGGAATCCATGAAATTTCTGAATCAGGAAGTCTAATTGCATATGGATAAAGAGTTATATTCATGTAATCCATAGCAAATGATAGTGCATCTGGGTTTGCTCTAGCCTTGGCTAATGTATCTATTCTTGATGTAAATTGACAAAAGATATAATCAATTTCATTTGCAAACAGTGTATCAACTAATAACGCTTGCAATTCTCTCTTGGCAGCGCAATCCATTGGTAGGAATGAGTGAATATGAAATACACTAGCAACGAAGATAAGCAATGACCTAGAATGCAAATCAAATAATATGAAGATAATTTGAAAACTGGGGCGCACAAACTTGTAAAGTGAAATTGAACTAAATTTCACATCTTTATATATTGTTTGAAAAAATATATATTAAATTTTTCATTTTTCATCAATGTTCGAAAGGACAAAATGACGTAGTACCTTAAATTATTTATTTACAATGGCTATTTCCCTCTACAAATCAATAACATAATTGAATTGTTTCAAGTGCAATCATTTTCAAAGATTTGCTGTGATGATTGAGGCAACCAACGCTTGCCAACACGAAATTCTATTTGCCCTCCATTCCGAATGTTTAGCACCAACGTTAGAAGATATCCATGTTCTTCCTCGATTATGGTTTGAGTTTGCTAAAGCACTAGGTAGAGTTGTCTCGTCACTTTTATTTGCTCTAAACACTACACCCCTATAAAACCAATCAAAAAATTTGATTAGTGCATTACTTCCACTAGTACCACCGCCATGTCGTGTATGTCTGAAATATGTCGCTTTCCTCTCTATAGTTTCCATTCCTTGAGTACTCCAGACAAGGATGAGTGTGCACAGAGTATGTGCTGCAAGAAAGACAAATTAAGTCGGTGTATATATTTTATATTGTCACAAACGTCATTTAAAAAGAAAACTAAAATAAAATAAAAAGAGAAAATAAAATTTCAAAAAAAAACCATGTAATGAGTGACATGTGTTTCTTCCCAAGCAGCAACAAAAGTCTCAATAAATTCTTTTGATTTCTGAAAGTGAAGATTGTAATCAATATCAATGCCTATGTTTAATATTGATCATATATTAGCATCAGAGGGATAATGTCTGATGTTGTACACTGGCATACTTTTTCCCATTATTCCCACTGTAGTTTACTGGGCCTCCCTGAATGATTAATGCATTGAGATATTTTCTATTCTAGCAGGATTGTTCAATGCTCAAAAACACCACAGCTGAGGAAGTAAACGATCTATTGAAAGCAGATTTGGTGGAGGTTGTGCATCATCTTTAATTAGGTGCTAAACCTACTGTGGATTCTCTTTATTTCTGTCTCTCTGTCGACACAGACAACAAAGCTTGTATTCTAATAATAAAATGTTTGAAAAGATAATCCTGAAAACATCCAGGAATTGCATGCTCCAAATATGAGATCATATATTACATGATTATTAAATAGATCACTGATGTAATATATTTGTTGACATTAGACATACTTCCCAACTTTACTGCGATACAGTATGAAGGCTCACTGATCTAGCAGTAAGCAGACTTTTTAGTTTTTTTGCACTAAAGAATTTTTTGTTTTGTTTTGCATTTAGACTGTATGTTCTGACCCAGTTAGTTCCGGAATGTATTATACAGAACGTACAGTACATTACGACTATTTTTGGTCGGAACGGGCTTCTAAGCTCTGAAGCACGTGTTTCATCTGCGAACTGATGTTAACAATTATTGTTAGATCTTTTTGCATTGATATTTCTTGTTCTAATTCAAAGGTCATGCATGTGTACTCACCGGAAGGCACAAAAAAGATGTGGATATGATTGTATTATCAAGAAAGGGAATATCCATCATTTACAATGTTAACTCCTCAAAATTGAACCCACTATTACATCTAGGTACTGATACACGAAAATTCCTTTTCTTAATCCAAGGTACATCATGGTTTTAATATGTATGTTTGATTCAAATAAAACTCGATTTTTCTTTTTTAGAAGTATTTTGTACGCAGTAAAATGTTCACCTTTGCTTACTTGATTTGATAATTTGCTTGTTACCTTACATTCATCATCAACCTATGGTTTATTAGAAAAACAGGTTTTTTCTTCTTCTTACTTTGTTGGTTTTGAATGATAATTTTGCACTCAGATGGAGGCTTGGTACACTATTTTTTGAACATTAACGATATGTTGCTATCTTAGTCCTATGTCCATCTGTTTTTACAGGAGGACAGCTTCGTTTAGGGTCCAGGTGGCAGTAAACAGAATTTTAGCCTTTAGTGTTTTTGCACTATTATAATCTTTTTACAGTCTAAATAGTGTTTTTCCTTTGTTGATTAGGTATGTATTTCTTTTTTTTAATTTGGTCACGTTCCAAACGGAACAAGTTCCATTCCAGAACGGGCAACTATGCTTTAAAGGGTAGTCAGTTGCTCCGCTTCAAGAACATATCATCTGGAATCTTTCATGCAGTCCCATTCAAATGAAGTAAAATAACTGAAGATACTCTACACTACAGATTGTCTCTAAGTAAAATGTTGACTAGTCAGCAGCACAATGCAAGCATATAAAAGCAAATACAATTATCATAGAAACCACATTCGGACAAACCATAAGAATAATCAGTCAGTACTTGTATGTGAGATGTAACTAATGAAATAAAACAACAAAAAATCCTATGCTTATGTCTCAGCAGTTCACATGAATGTATGACACACAAGTTGTTATTTCAAAGAACGTTCTACTACCAAATCTTTGATTTGAAAGGACCAGAATGGTAGGCATTTTGGTCACGTTACCCATGATGACTCATGGCTAATTGATGATTTGGATTGTGTATTTTTTAAGTTGAAGTAGTCACATGGGCAACTAGCCCATACTTAATTGATTATTACCTCATCACAGACTTTCTAACAGAGTACCAAAATCACGAAACAAGGTATATGTTTTGTGGCCTAAACTGGTATGTCATAAACTTATAATTGTACAAGCAACTGTAGCATGTAATAGAAAGCTTGCGAGTATGTGTAAAAAAGATACCAATTTCTTTGTGTAAGTAAATGGTTGTACTATATAGTACATGCCAGTGATTTTGTAGCCCTAAAGATCATAAGAATTTCCTTTCACTTCCGCTGGAGCTAAATCGAGAAGAAAGTCCTTGTCCCATAATCTTTGCATCCAAGCTGACAGGTTTTCGACCAGCCATTAGGTCCTTCTCACGATCCCAAGGTTTCCAAGGATGCTTTCCAGCCCAGTCATCCTGTTGGGTTCCTGGAGTCTTTTGGGCTACTTTCTGTGGTTTCCCAGCAGTCTTAAGCTTATGCTCCTCTAGTAAAGAACGAGGACGTTTATTTTCATTGTACTTGTCAACCAATTCAGCAATTTTACTTGTCTTTTGCTTTTCTACAATCTCCTTCGCATCCTCAGCAGCAGTTAAAGCAGCATGCTTGTATGCTTCCAAGTACCTGAAGAATAGGCCCAATTATTGAATAGAAAAATTACCAAATGGATTGAAATTTCAAGAGCAATACATTATTAAACTTGAAGATAAACTGTTGGAAACATAATTATTCCTACAGTTTATTCTGGATGACCTTTGACAAGTCCACAAACAAGAACAAAGTGGAAATGCTTAAAAATGATCTTATGCAAGGCTTGAAAAGCCAAATTCCTATTTAGATGCTCATTTCAGAACCCCATTACAATACTATTATGGATTTGTTTAACTTTTAACTTTTCTAGGACCTGGGCAGGCAGTCTGACAACGGGGGGCAAAATACCTATAAAAGCTGACTTTTGGGATTTACGTAATACTCCAGTAGCATATTATTTGATAGATAAACACAGTCAGGGGCCAATTTTGGGATTTACGTCATACTCCAGTAGCATATTATTTGATAGATACACACAGTCAGGGGCCAATTCTTTGAGCCCTCAAAAGGATTGATCGTATTAAATAATAGAAGTCACTTCGTTTGGTTCAGAGTATAAGAAAGTGCAAAATTCTTGTCCGCAAAAGCACAAACACTATCATTCACCTGCATCATCACATCTATTTCAGGAGCCGCATATGCAACAAATACCATAAACATAAATACCAAGTGACGTGTATAGATCAGCAGTACTATCTGAATGGAGTAAAATACTTCTCAATACACGTAAAGATATACCAAAGCAAGCATGCAACCCACGAATACAAGATAATAAGATGACAAGATATCTTGGTAGAAGCAAATAAATCTCAGGCTTTCCGCAGAGACCCTTTGCCAAATCAAACGACAATAAATGGGTTGAGGCATGCAAGTACATAACAAGCTGGATATATTTAGCAACAATAGATGACTCGAAATATCTAGAGAGAATCCGAGCTAGCTGTGAGGACCAATCCCGTGATGTATAAGCAGCAATAAATAGCTCCGCATGTAAAAAAGGACTCAATGCAGCTACATGTCTAGAGCATAGTATGAAGGAACCAACCTGCAAAGAGAGCCCAGCTACCTAAAGGGGCCACAAATGCTAGGTATAAACTAATTTAAGTATCAAAGTTGCAGGTAATCAAAATTACCAAACTACTAAATTGAATAACGAGATACTCTGTGAACTAACAACAATTCAACAAATCATCAACCATCAATGAAGAGCCTCCAAAACCTCATTACCGTTTATGAGGCCCTAGAGTCTCTGAATTAGGGTCAAATTGTCAGATAATGACAGTATGACTCATAGATATATGTTGACTAAACAAATGACATACCCAAGACCCCAAATTAATGGTCCAAATGACAAATCATAACAGTGCAAACCTATGCTCCAAATGGATGACCTTTAGCATGATGTATGACCTAGAAATGAAAGAGCATCAAGCCAAAAATGGCTTCAGAAGGTAGGTGGACAAATGTCACAACCAAAAAAAGAAAAACAACAACAATCCAACAAGCAACCAACTTGGACAATAATTTCAATTTTCTCGAAAGAGAACATGCTTTGCAGCAAAAGATATCATGTGAATATTGATGCTAATTGAAAAGAATGAAACAATTTTGCAAGAACTTTATGAAGTTCAACAAAAAAGTGTCAAACCAACCACTCTGTAAAAAAGGAATCAAATGTAAGGGCATCCTTATGTAATAGCATCAAAGAAGTTTCAATGGTTGTAAGCTATACAGAAAGGAAAAGTCACTACTTTCTCACTCACATGAAACAATATTTTGAATATTTTAAATTATTGAATCAACCTACTAGAATAGAAGTTCCGAGGAAATATCTGAGGAAACGTAGAAAGGTATAAATGCCCCTATTTATAAAGGTCAAACATATACTAACATTCAATCAAAAGAAGCCTATAATAACATCTCAAGAAATAAATGTTTTCAATACAAGGAAAAAATCAACATCAAGTCTAAGATAATAAAAGAACATATAAACATGCACAACCTAGAATTTATTATATCCACCTAAAAAGTCATCGATCATCAACCACGTGTAGCTTGCTGTAGATTCTATCAGATTCCTACTTAGCCTTCAATCCCCTCACAAGAATAAAACAGCATAATTGGCTTAATCTAAATCTTCAAAGATCAACATGATAAACCATTTTAATTCTAAATGTATAGGGCACAAACTCAGCCATAATATTAAAACACCAAAAATAGAGATGACATGTCCTTATAATGGCAAAGTTTGTCAATCTAGTCCGCATGTAAATATCACCTGATTTAGGTTGAGGATCACCATAGAAGATACATTAAAAATTTTTGGCCTAATCTGTTGAATTTTCTAACTATCTCCACACTGCACTATCTTGAACAAGACCCTTTTCATTATTACTTCGTCTATAGTTTTCAGAAAATCACAAAATGAAAAGAACAATAATCAACAACAATCTTTATGGAGATTCTCATGCAACTATGACTCACTAGCAAACTATGATGTCAAAACTTACTGCATCTTAGCCTTCTCAGCTTTTTCTAGAGGATTATCAGTCCAACTGCTAGTATCTCCGCGACCTTCTCTTCCGGACTTACTAAAAAAAGTTGAGTGCATACTTGGAGCCCCAGCCTGTCAAAGAGAGAAAGCCATTAGACTTGTTTAGAAATTCACTCTGCCACAAATATGATCAAATACATGTTTGATACAGTTGTACGTTTTATTGATCCATACACACTTAGGTTTGAGACTTGTGTTTCTTCTTATGGTACATTTTTTGGCCCTAATTATGACTGAGTCTGGTATGAGTAACTCACTCAGTCAATCATGGATAACACTCAGCTACGGAGCAGTTCAACTGGTTCTCCACATTTTTAAGTTCAGTTCATTCTGAACTCTCCTCTTACATCCATTGAGCCCTAAACAGGTTGATTGATCGTATAGGGAAGTCATTCTGCTACTAATAAATCAGTGAGTTGGGGGGCTACTTCAACAAGGCCAACAAATAAGCACTTTGAGACTTTGTGTTCAAGTACACTTTAACTTTCACTTGCCCCTTAATGCTTCTTCATGTTAGATTCGGTCTTGAGCTGGTTGGTTGTTCTTATGAGCCCTATTTGATGAAGGGGGCCAGGATGAGGAGATTTTGGATGACTTATTGGCCAACAAGAGTGATAATGACACTAGACATGTCATGACTATTTTGGTCTGAAAGATTGGTCCAGAGGCACCAGTTTGTTTCTTATCCACCAAGGCACATGACGCTTATCAGTTTCCAAATAGTGAACTGATATGCATGAGGGGGAAGCCAGAAGGTCATGACGTACTTATCTTATTTGACACTGGTTCCTCGCATATATTGTTAGAAATTTAATTCAGATCTAGAATCTGTGTGTATAGGCCAAATTACCTTGTCAATTGAATTTAAATAATTAGGCCAAAAGTTTGCAAATAGGCCTTATCAAAAAACAAATTAAAAATAGTATGGTCTGTAGCCTTCAGCGAGCTAGTGCCTAGGAATATGCCATGGCACCTATGTTTGACTAGTAGTTGGCTGACTACGTGTAGTAGGTGAAGTAGATAGGGTAGGTGAGGTAGGTAGAGTAGGCGAGAGTGGTAGGTGAAGGTAGGTAGATCTAGAGAGAGAAAGTAAATATGTCTATAAAAGGGGAGGTTCCAACGAGTTCGCTACTTGTCACGTTTTGTACTGTCACGCTGCCTCATCATTGCAATTGTATGTTTTGAGTCTATCATCAATAAATGCTAGTTCTATCTTGTTTCTACAAATCTTGAATGTGATATCTTGTGTACTTTCTATGTGTACTGTACATTAGATGATAGTACTATACTTGTTTTTCATGAATATGTACTTGTCGAAATGTTTCTAGGCTCAATCATTTTCATTTGTAGCATTTAATGATATGATGTCCTCTTAAATCAAAGATCCTGTTCATACAATTTGTATTGGTTTTTTTCAGCATAATATTATTATTGATTCACGTGTGGTGAAAAAGCTTCGCTTAGCTATTGTTCCTTATGATTGCCAATAAACAATTGAGATGCCAGAGGGGAAGGGAACAGAAGTTTGGGATGAGAGAGTCTATCGGGCATCCTTGTCTATTTGGATGTATTCCGAAAGGTTAAAAGTTTGAAATCACAAAATTAGCTAGCTAAGTTTGATAACGTTTTGGGTACGCAGTGGCATACAAATAAGCAACCCGGTATAGATTCCATTTCGCATGTGTATAAGTTCAGACGAGAGTATGTCTCATGTCTTAAAGGGGGAGAGACCATATGTTGAGGGTGGGTCCTCTTATTACCTATATGCAAATAAAGAGAATGGACCTGCAGTATTTGTGGTTGTGTGAATGTTGATTCCAGCTTTGATTCTAATCTTGATAGTCATCAACTGGGCACACTCACTGATGATCCACACGCAACTTCATCTATTTTTGCATTGTCCATAGCAGATGCATTTGCTTTACAACAAAGGTGTGACCTGGCAAGTGAACTGGAAAAGCCCATCTGCACAAAATTTAAACATATGTTAGAAGGAATGTAGAGCATCGTATTGAGCTCGTCCCGGGAGCGAGTCCGCTATGTAGGCCTCCCTATAGGATGAACCCGAAGAGGAAGAGGAAGTCAGAAGAATGTTGGAGGAATCTTAAGTTGGGGCATGTCCATCCTAGTTATTCACCCTTTGCCTCTCTTAAGATAAAGGATGGTAGTTTTTTGATGTGCGTTGATTACGGGGAATTAAATAAATTCATTGTAAAGTACACATATGCAATGCCTAGGATTGATGATCTACTGGATGCGTTGCAAGGCGCAACCATTTTCAGTAAGATAGATCTCAAAAGTGGCTACCATAAAACACGGATTCGAGATGAAGATGGCCTTCCAAACCCGTTTTGGGCATTATGAATTTTTTGTGATGTCATTTGGACTAACCAATGCACCATCCACATCCATGATGCTCACAAACGATGTCTTGCGACCATAGGAATTCCACGTAAGTT
The DNA here is from genome assembly GCA_029204225.1 of Diphasiastrum complanatum. NCBI lineage: Eukaryota > Viridiplantae > Streptophyta > Lycopodiopsida > Lycopodiales > Lycopodiaceae > Diphasiastrum > Diphasiastrum complanatum. The sequence continues at coordinate 75,103,363 of CM055096.1, read as the reverse complement.
GCCTAGCATTGTGGAGTTTCAGGCCCAGGTGCAGCAGAAGCTAGAGACAACACCTACTGATTTGTCTAAGGTAGTGGCTAAGGTAGAAAGTTACGCTCATAAGAAACATACCTATCAAGAATTTGACACCGAAGATTGGGTATATTTACTAGTCCCTTCCAAGTTGAAGGTGCTACGCATAGGAAAGTGTCTCAAAATATCTCCTAGGTATTGTGGACCATGGAGACTGACACAGAGTTCTATTCAGTGGGCAGCAGCAGGGCATGGCCTAGGTGCTGCTGCTCCCGTTCCAGCCGCAGCATCGGGCCTAGTTCATCGGGTCCACATGTATTTCGTCAGCCTTCAAGATCAGAGGCGGGCCCTTCCCATCTCACATCATCATCAGTAGCAGATGCACCTTTTCACGAGGTTCATCCCGCTAGAGAGAGGCAGATAGAATCAGCATATGATGCTCCACCATCAGACACCCCTTTAGTTGGTCCATCCACTGCACCCGCAGGGCGTGCTAGACCACGACAGCCCCATGTACAACAGAGAGGGGTTAGGTCCAGGTTGCAGCAAACCTGGAGCATCCTGGGTGGCAGAGAGAGCTACATGCCCAATGTACTAGACAGGTTGGCCAATTTTTTTACGAGTGCGGCATTCCTTTTGCAATTGTTGACACATGGGCATTCAAGGAGCTTTGTTGTCTTGTCACATCAGTGGATACTATACCGAGGCCTCCCAGGAGAGAGGCATTGCGCACGAGTTTCTTACGTCAGGAGGAGGAGACCATCACGCGAGAGCTGAGTTTTATTCACACAACATGGCAACCATAAGAATCCTGTCCTTAAACTTTTTGCACGTGTTTCATTTAAAAACGTAGTCTTTGAAGTTTGCATATGTCTATTGAATGATGGACATTTATTGGCAAATATGGATGCTCACTATTGAGCGATGGGTGGACCAACCCTCGTCGGCAATTTGTCGTCAATATCTTGGTCTTGTGCATGCTTGGCACAATCTTCATCTCACTGAACATAATGCTCTGGTCGCGTGGCTGCGATATCGGAGCTGCGCGACCAGAGTATTATGTTCCAAAAGTCCTTTTCAAAGACGGTGGTCCTGACCGTCTCATAGATGAAGTCGACTGTGATGGCTGCCCACGCTGCGCCACAGGTAGCTTGTGGAGCTCTTGTGACCCATTTTTTATGTGTTGCACCTAGTAGACCATGAGGGATGCACTCAGTCTCATAGATGAGTTCATGGATCGCATCGACCAGGCGCAAAAATGTGCTATCCAACATCGTACCAGCACTGGAGTTTCACCTTTCTTATTGGCTCATGGGTATGCTCCACTTTTGCCAGTGGTCCCTCTTCCTCATGATGATACACCAGTTACCATTGCCTCTTTTTTATCAGGTGCTTGCGAGCTTATTTCTAGGGCTACTACTCACTTACAGCATGTTCAGCAGCGCTATCAGACTTCTGTTGATCGTCATCACCGTCATGTTGAGTTTCAGATTGGTGATATGGTTTACCTCCGGTTACGCTTTGCACGTCATCACTTTGTTCAGGGTCACGCTTCTACTGAGAAGCTTGCACCATGCTATTATGGGCCTTACTGTATCTTGGATCGCCTCAGCCCTGTTACATACCGATTACAGTTGCCTGATTCTACACGAGCCTGTGATATATTTCATGTTAGCCTTTTACGAGCTACCATTGAGGATGATGCTCCTCGCGATCTCACATTTCCTACAGAGCCAGAGTTGTTCCCTTTTTTGCCAATTGCCATCCATCAGGTTCGCCTTCAGCATAGTCGACGTCGCAGGCAGGTTCAATTTTTGGTACAGTGGGATGGTTGTCCTCTTGAGGAGGCCACTTGGGAGCCTATTGATGTCTTTTATCATACACCATTATTGGCAAATCAGGCTCGAGCCCTCATGGCTTTAGTTCTTTCCTCTACTACAGATGTCATTGCAGATGTTCCCTCTACTTCATGATTCGGCTAGCTATGACTATTCTTTTTTTGTTTTGTTGGAGTATTTGATTAGTACTTGCTGTACACAGTTATGATATCTGTTGTGACGACTTATGTCCTCTCCATCAGTATTTCCACTAGTTCGTGATTTTTCAATATTTAGCATGCTTACATTTTTGATTTAGATATCATTATGCTTGCTAGCCGGTGGAGGGCTTTGTTTTTCTGCAGGGGAGAGTTATGGACTTGGCTCATTACATTCATCGCGTCCATTCTTTTATTCGTTATTATGCATAAGCAGGCCTAAGGGCCCTTTTTATTCATATACTAGCCTTGGGCCCTATTTGGTCATATTTTTAGGACTTGGTCACGTTTTTTTGAACAAGAGGTGGTTGCTTGCTAAAAGAAGTAAGAGTGAAACCAATAAGCACTGGCATGAAGAAATCGAATTGATCTTAGTGGTCATAAGGCCCAAAGGGCAGCACTCATATAGAAATTTGATTTTGAAGTTTGGCATATCTAGTGATGCAATCAAGTTTTTTCCGTTCTTTTAGGAACCGAGGAATTTGATAAAGGAAGATTCAATTACCAATCTCTAAGGTTGAATAGTGATTTTATGTAATTTTTGCACTTTGATATTTAACCCGTTATAGAGCATTCCTAATTGAAATATCTTAAATCAAATTCGTTCTTAATTCCACTCATTCTTATCCATTACTAAATCTGTCACTCACAAAATGTTGAGGCGTGACCTACAAGCCTTATGGTGACCGTAAAGATTAAGTAAGCAGTGAAGCTAACATGGGTCGGAATTTGTTCTATGAAGTTGGAATTTGTGCCAATTCCCGAGAACTTCATAATGTATCGATTCCAAAAATTAATTTTTGGATAATTTTTGGATGGTTTGATCCGGTAGTGAACGGTTTTCCTAGAGGAAAAACTTGTGGTATGGGACGCAGGCAATTCCAAAGGGGAGATCTGAAACTAATTGGATCCGCTTGACCATAGTATGGTCGTAAATCTAAATGATGCCAAAATACTATTGGTCATAAAAGGGCGTTTTGACAAAAATTTGAGATATTGGTCATGACCCCCTTAGAGATATTTCAAATTTAAAAAAACCGGAAACCCGACATGCTATTTTGTATTAAGAATATATTTGTGAATTTATTAACATTTCATGTGATTCCTTAGAATTTAAGTTTTAGTACTTGTTGACCTTGGATGATGTCACATGAATGGCTTATGATATCGTTTTCTAAAAATCGTTTCTCTTATATGAATCTTCCATAAATCCTTTTCTGATTACAGGTCAATTCTCGAGAATGGTAACAAAGAAATTCTTAAGACAAATCATTCTGGAAAAAGTGTTGGGACATTAACTATATTTGATACTATTAATGCAACACGTTTCTTGATTTTTAAGATTTTTTGCAATTCTTCTTTGTAACTTCTCCTTGGGCATATCTAGACTAATATGCACCCCCTGGAAACTCGTGTGGTTTCCTATTAAAAGGGGGAGAAGTAGGAAGAATAGAACGAAGAAACATCTATCAAGGATTCCAGGAGGAATCCATTACTTGAATAGTTGACGACCTGTTACTTGAATAAAAAACGATAGGATATCTTGATATTACAGAAATCCTGTAAGGATTATAGTAGATATTATTTAGTTAAAAGATTTAAGAGAAGGAAATCAGAAAACATTCTTGTAGTACAAGAGTTGCTGATTACAAGTCTGATTGATTTGTGTCAGAACTAGGGAACTCTATTGCAAGATGGTGGTTTGTTAAGACCTGTTCCTTGCTAGTAGGAATCAACTTGATCCTAGTGAGGACTGAGATCCGTGAGTTGATGCAAGGGATGAAATTCACGCTAACAATATATTCTTTTGAGTTAAACTCTGGTTGAGATTTTGGTTGTGAAATAGCACTCTTTGTGTGATCATAAAACCTTTTGTACAAACTTTAAATCCTGTGGATCTACAAAGGATTCCTTGGACTAAGTTTATTAGCATGCATAAACTAGTCGTTAAAACAGACATATTGATGAGAATTATATAGAGACAATTTCTCGATGGGTAATTGTAATTTCTCAATGAGAGCTGCGTATTGACCTTGGTGGGATTAGAATCAGATGGAATGTGGTGTTTTGGATCCACACCTAGACATTCAAATATTTTCTAAATCCATTACAACTAACTGAGTCAGAAGTGTTACTTCTGAGTTAGTTGTTTGAATCAACAATATAATCTCTGAGTGTTAGTGAAATGTATTGCCTATAAGTCACAACCTTTATGAGCCACTTTTTGGACTCATTTAGAGGGTATTTTTGTGCATAGAATACACAAAAACATTTGGCCTTAATCTTTTTCCGATTGAAAAGGATGTAATGCTATCCCGAAAGACTCAGTTAGAGTTGGATAGTTGATAGGAGAAGCTCTTGACGAGAGCAGTGCATTTATGCAGGTTGCCGGTTCTGACGAGAGTAGTGCATTTATGCAAGTTGCTCCAACTTCTAATGAATGCCTCTCAATCTGGTAGTTATATAGTAGCAACCACCATCTAAGAGAGCGAACAGCCAAAGGACCAAGGGGATGTAAAATACCAAAAAGTGTGTTTTTGCTCAGGGAGTCGGAAGGCCAAATCATGAAGAGGCCGTACCGTCGGGGCCGGGGTCTACTGGCAGCCCCCGGACCCTGCAGTTGGGGTGCTCTGGCCCCGAAACCCCCTGTCGGGGGGCTACCGCCCCCCAGACCCCCTGTTTCTCGGGGGGCTCCACCCCCCAGGACTTCCTGCTATGCAATCCAGCCATCTCCTAACCATCATGGTCTCACAGTAGACCCCATACTAACAACCGTGCTCAATAATGGCTTCTCATAACGGGGGCCTTACAGATTTAAGCTCACGGTTAACTAGTAACTACTAAACTGAGAGGTCCATTATTTAGTTATGTCTAACACATTTTGTAGCTGAAACTACCGGCAACCTACATTTAAATAAAATGCTCTACTCTCGTCAAGAGCTTCAAGCTGATACCCATATTGCCCACTAAATTTTATTTTTTTTAAATTAAAAAAAATTAATTTTTTTCCTTTAAATATTACCGCAGACCAGAGGGTGGTACCGTATTGGCGGTACCACCATTACCGGCGGTACCATAACGGCGGTACCACAGGGAACTATGATATATATATACACACACACATATACAGGTATATCATAGATGCACCAGCCGTTCTGGAACGCGTTCCTGGAATTTCCCAAGAACTCTGTTCAGGAACTCTTTTTATTTTTGCAAAATGGGTTTCAAAAAACAGGAAATGTTATGGGGGATGGTGATTGTCCGAAAATTTTTTAAACATTGTAGGGACCCTATTTTTGTCAAGTAATATTGTTCTACTTGTCTTTGTTCTGATTGTTTTTTATAGTTGAAAATTTCTTTGAAACTGAATTTTTTGATGTTTCTATTAGCTAAAGAACAATTCTTATTAACCAATATATTGTTTATAGTATAAATGTATATCTTCCATACTACATAGCATATACTATCTATTATAATTAAAATAATAGTGTTTCCGGGCCGCTCATGCTGCCAGGACCCCTTTTTTTTTTGAAATTTTCCTTCATGTTTTTTTGTCGCGGCGGGCCGCAGTCACGCTGCCCCACGGGCAGCCTGACTCTGCCAGGAAAAAAAACTCCCCATTTTTCAAATTTTGTACCCTCCCCTTTGCCCACCCGCCCAAAAACCTGCCCTGACTAAATGAATATTGGACATGCTGAACAATGAACATAGGCATGTACTTTAGTATCATGTGGAAACTCTAAAAAGAATTTGAATATATCAACATTAAGCAACCTTTCTCTCAGGTGGAAGTGATGTCATCCACTCATCTCGACCAGCAACCGTGGTTCCTCCACCAAGTAAGTCGTCATCACCTTCCAAAGGTTCCCCTACAAAGTCATTGAAATCAAAGATGTCAACACACAGCTTAACGAACATATATTCCACAGTTAATATAGAGAGAGCGACAAAGATAATAAAAAGCTTGATTGATCTCTTTGATGAACCAAAAAGTACATAGGACTAAAGGACATCTCAAGCATGATTCTATATTAGGGGGCATCAAAAATGTCTTCGATCATAGAACTTTTTGTATACATAACTAAATGAGTGAAATGATCATAGCTAACCAACCAGAAACTCCAAAACTCATATGGGAGAGCTCCCATAAAACAAGTCCATATAGAAAAGCAAGGTAGTCATCAATTAGTAACCTAATACATATCTGGAAAAGTTCATGACGTTTGTGGATGATGATGATGTCGTGTGAATAGAAGATGTTTGCGAGTTTGTCTATGCGGCACATCATGTTTGCAAGTTTGTCTATGCACGAGGTTATGAGTCTCCCTTGCTACTGGCAATGTAGAGAGAGAGAGAGAGAGAGAGAGAGAGAGAGAGAGAGAGAGAGAGAGAGGAAGAAAGAATAAAAAACCTTATCAATGTAGTTTGTCCGAGAAGAGCACCTCGAACAAAAATAGTAAAACTACATGTGTTATTGTTGGGAGCATAAAAATATTTCAAATAAAGGAAAACCAAACCACTCTAGACCAACTAGTCTAAATTGTGAATCGTGATTCATGATTATGGAATGTCATTGCGAAAATTAGGCGTTGTCAACATGTATTCCAAAACGCTGAGTTCCAAAAGGAGGATCGTTGTTTGAAATGTTTGTAAGTGTTTTGGAAGCTCATAACCCATTCAAGAACAATTCTTCTTTCCCCCCACCATGTTAGCCATATAGAGAGGGAGTGAGAAAGAAAGAAAGCTTTATACATGTCTTTTCCATGCCAAGAGGCATATAAGACTAAAATGTACATGTCAAGTATGTGGCATCAGTGGGAGCGCATAAAATGTCTCCAAAACAATAAAGAAAAGTGCATGTCGATATATTACTAATTAATCCAAACTGAACTATGTTGAATGAGATATGAAAGAAAGAAAAATGCACTGATATAAGCAATGATCTAATGAGACTGTGCCATCATCATGTCCTACTGGAAATGAAGAGATTTAATGCGAGCTGCTACAGGAGATCTCTCTCTGATCTCAAGGTAAACTGGGCATCGGAAGATGAAGTGCTCCTTGGACTCAACCTCATCCAAGAAACATAGCTAGCAAATCCTCTCCTCTCTCGAAACACACTGAAACCGTCCAACCTCAATCTCAAGCCGGTGCGAACAAATACGAAGCTAACCAAGTATGAACCTAAGACCATGAGATAATCCAAAAGCTAGGTAGTGTGGCAGAATAGGAAACCCTGTTGTATCCAACTCTAAAACATGAGTCCGATAAAAGTCAAGTTTGACCCCTAATTGGCCCTGCCAGACTCGATCAAGATACGCTCTATAAATAAAACCTCTGATAAACTGGTGAGTGCCCGAAGGGAGGTCTGTGACAGAAGTGGTGAGAGCTGCCTATGTGTATCTTTGCTCAAGAGCTGAAAACAACTAGACTCACTGGATATATGAGATAAGCAGGAACATGGCTCCAAGCTATAGAGGTGGAACTACAAACTCAGCAAGAATAATCTAATATGGAACGGAGGGCTTAGCCTGTATCATACATGATAACATAATAATCTATGGTCATGAGATATTAGCCCAATCCGATGAGGAGAGACATGCACATGATGCTACTGCTGCATATAGTGTTGTGGGAGTGACAAGTGTATCAAAGACCTTACACTTACTCGAGGCATCTCAAATGTGTTGGATTTATCCGAATAATCGATCTTTACTCTACATCTATTCACCTATCCAGTTCTGTAGTTTTACTCATGTTTTTACACAGTTTGCAAAAATACACGTGTTACAGCTTTTACTCCATGTCCCGGTTGTTTACTGTTTTTACTTATAGATGTACTTCTTGTAAATACAGAAATGGCTACGTCACCGGCCTGTGGTGACCCTTGTAACAGAAATGTAAATAAAGTTGTTAATGCAAAGTCGGTCTCACCGTAGACAAGCTAAATGGATCTAATTATCATTTGTGGAAATTTAAGATGAAGACCTTGCTAATTGCCAATGAGCTATGGGATGTTGTCACAGGAATCGAATTTAAGCTTGAAGCCGACACAGCCGACTCCAAATAGAAATCGAAGGATGGTAAAGTTTTCGCGCTAATCATTCTTAATATTTCACATACCCAAATTGGCCATGTATCTAAAGCTCAAACTTCGAAAGAAGTATGGGACATCTTGAGCGCACTATATGATGTGAGGGACGTGACTTCTAAGTTGCATCTCAGAAGGATATTCTTCTCACTCAAGATGTCTAACGGTGATTCGGTTCAAAATCATGTTAACCAGTTTAATCTCTTGCAACCGATGGCAGCTATCGGTTTAACCTTTCAACGATCAAGACGCAATTATGACATTGCTATCAAGTTTGCCACCTGCATACAAAAATTGGTTGATGATCATAACGACACACTTAGATTTAACTCTCTCAAGAGTACTCACTATGTTGTTGTAGGAAGACAAAGGGTTTCCTAAAATCAACAAAACAACAATAGAGAGAGAGAGAGCGAAGAAGAAGTCTTATTGATGCCTTTGTACCAAAAAGGTACACCCAATATGTAGAGCATCCAAATATGTAATTAATAGTAGAAGCATTAAATTGCTTCCAAAAACACAAATTAAGATTACTTTGAGATGCTACATATACAAGTAAGCAAAATGACTGATTGCTATTGAAATGTAAGAAGATGAGATCTGATGGATTTATTCTTCCAAGATGCCAAGTGTACTATGAAACCGTTGCCTTTTGCTTCATATTTCTCTCGATTGCATTGCAAGCCATCTTGTGATGTAGGCATAATTTATGTTGACGTTAGATTCCATAACTATAAGATTCCTATTCACGATGCATTGTGGTAGAGATAAACTGACTAGGCGACAATACTCTCCTTAGTTCACGACAATACTATATTAGGAAGTGAATTTGACGCTTAGCAATAGCTATGTTCCTATAATCAAAATGATGTTGTAGCTCAAAGGGTGGATGCATGTAGCATGCATGGCTATGCATGTAGCATGCAGGTGCAACCAATAGTACACCTTGTGATTGCTAGCGAATTTGAACATACATGCATAAGGTTGAGTGGTGAATGGGAAGCATCATGGTTATTTCAATCTAGATGGGTTGCTACATCTAGTCCTACAGCTTGCAAGAACATGAAAGTAATGCAACATCATATGCATATAAAAAGAATGGGTATATTGTATCAATACGCCTCCCAATTTACATTCATCACCTCCGCTCTAGCATATAACCTCCTCCCACTCACCTACATAGAGCAAAAAAGATGTTCTTGACATTGGAAATCCAGGGCACTTTTCTTGATCTAAAGGCCATACCATCTGCTTGTACAGTGCCAGCACTTCCTGTATAGTATCATAAAAATAGTCAAGGTAGTGTAATCTCTACATCAAGACAACACGGAACTAAATCAAATGCTCCCTAGATGTGGAATTGACGGATCATATGTGAGAGCATAAAAAGTTTGGAGGCATTGGCCCAGTTGAAAGACAATAATCCAATGCAAAATGTGTTAGGGGGGTGTTTGATCACCTAACTACCTGGCACTAATTACGGCTAAACCATTAATACACTAAGAACATTCTCTACCATCAACAGGAACAGAAACCAATTGCAATTTAATACGGCGGCGTAACAGAGCCTGACTCAATACCATTCACAAAGTACCATAGATCTACTCAACCCAGTTACATTTCACATGATTAAGATATCCTAACACACAGCCACAACTCGCAAGAGAAGAATTATCACAAAACACTGACCATACAACAATTACAACGAGATTCATGCATAGGAACAGATAATAATGCTCAATCCACGTTTCATACAATGATCCAATGTCGATTACAAGAGTTCACACTACTGAATAGTACACAGTGTCCACATCAAAGTTGCTCAAAATGTCTTAGGCAAGGCAATAGGCTTCTTGCTGCCTGCAACCTGACATAGAAACTGAATGACTGAATATACAATAGCTTGGTTCTCACCCTTTGACTCCAAATCATACTACTGTTAGACAGCGTAAAATCAAGAGTCCCCACTTCGGCTACAAGAATCCTATTTATACTCCTGCCAAGATACCGCAACTTGATATCGTAGAACTCCGCAACAACCGCAACTGGTCGGTTCAACTTCTCGTCAGAACCGCATAAAGACCGCAATCGTCAACTTTGCGGTTGCTTACGGTCTATTCAACTTCCCGTTGAATATGACTTATCATTAACAAACCTACCTATTCTAACTTCATAATCATTCTACAACGACGTCTCCTGACCTATTCACCTAACTATGTAAATACATTTTCAATAAACCCATAATCTTACAAATTATACAATTACATTTGAGTAAAACTCATATTAACAATTACATTACAATGACCAAAGTAGGCCTAACACATATCCCCCGGGGGAAGAAAACAAGTTCCACCGAGTTTCAACTTTGAGTCCTCTTCAGCTTCTTCCTGCGCTTGACCTCCTTACTATCGTGTTCACTGTCACTTTCATCCGATGTGTGCACTCCCGAGACGGTACTCACAGACTCACCCCTGCCCTATGCATCAATGGTAAGCATCTCATACTTCTTGAGTACTCCCTTTGGTCTGGGCATATCTACCAATACTGTTGTAGGCACAGTTGTTGGTGACACTCGTTGATCGCCTGATCTCGGCACTGGTGTGGCTGGTCCATGTCAAATGGGCTTGAGCAGAAGTCTCTGATGGTCATCCATCACACCAGATACCAACCGTGGTGTGTTTTTCGTGAGCATCCCTTTACTCAGCCATTCCGTCGTCATCAACGTATACTTCTTGTTAAGGAATAGCTCCTGTGTCTGCTTCATGGCTATTGCAATGACGGGTCGAAATTCCAAAGCATCGTAGGTATGGAAATTGTGGGTGCCTTTGTCAATTTTCCTTTTCTTTATCCGCTCCTCTGATTGTTGCCCTCGTGTTTGGAAACCCCCTTCCCATTGGCAATATAGCTGCCATAGTGATGGATATGTTAAATCCACGTGCCTCGCCACCGCAGCATAAAGCGCATCAAACTCTTTACCAGAACCTGCTTCCCATGCCCTAAACTTCGCGCCCTTCTTAATCGCCTGATAATGCAGATCATTATGTGTCGGCAAGTATCCTTTTACTTCATAGATATATTGTGCCGCAAAGAGCATTGAATTTCCCACTAGGATTTCGACCCCGTCTGCATATTTTATCTTCATCCAGCCTTGCAATATTGCCCAAGCCAAGACCGTTTGCGTCTTCAAATCTACCTCTTGCCACAATCCATATAGTTCGGATAATTCCCAGGGCTCATCCCATTCTGCAGTCGTGATGTCCCTCACCCCTGGCAAGAACAAGTAGTAAATATTCCATGCATGTTCGACATTGCGCAGGTGTATCCATGGTTTTGAAGCCCTGCCCAAGTTGGTTCGTGGTCGTTTGACGCATGACAGGCACGGTATAGGTACAACCATTTGTTCTGCTGTCAAAGATCCCCCGGCTTGCTAGGTCTGTTGCGGAGTGGTGTCGGTCTGAGTTGTACCCCTCCGGTCTTTCCCTTGCTCCCTTATTCGTTTAGTCTCCGTTAACAGCCTCTCCATCTCTGCTTGCAGTTTTTGGAATTCACTTCCTTTATCATGGAGTTCAACTTCCATGTTTGCCAACTGTTCTCGGAGTTGTGGACACTCAGTCATGGCTTGTCTTAAATTGGCTTGTTCCTGCACGGCTTCAGGATGAGACAGCCATCCCACACACTGCCCTGTTGCTGGCAATATGCCCTGCTTTTCTGCAAGCTCTCTTTCCGATTGTAAATTCTCATCTCGTAGGAAGCCTTGTTCTTCCATAAGCTGCTCCAGCTTATCTGCTACCCTTGTGCGTAATATTGTTTTTGCCCATTCCTTGAGTCCTGCATTATCAATACGCACTGGGCCTCCTGCGGTAATGTTTGTGATCTGGGCGTGCAACAGATCTCTTTCATGCTCAGCCATATCTTTAGAAGTCTGCACCGTATACAGCTCCTTCTGTAGTTGAGTGATTTGATCGAAGTACTGTGCATTTCGCTCATGAAGCAAGTTGTCTTCGTTCTTTTGTCGCAGTTGCTCTTGTACGCCATTTAACTGCGTGGTCAGCTCATTTACCTGTGTCTAATATTGGCGTATCTTCGGCGCCTCTTCCTCTGCAACCTTCAATCGCTCTGTTTGCTGTACATACACTGTGTGCCAGTATGCTGCTTGGTCCTATAGGTATTGATATTGTCGAATAAAATCCATTCCGGGTTGTAAGCCCGGTGAAAAATTTCTTGTCGTATGTAAAAACATTTTGATATGACCATCATCTGCACAATCTATGTTTTGTTCCAACGTCCCTGTATCCCGAGTTGGATTCGTAGTGTCCTGCAGCGGAATAGCCGCTGTTGTGAAATTCCCTGACGGGTTTGCATACATATCATCGTTCCGCTACTGCATCTGTGTTGAATCCCCTGTTGATTCCTCGGCTGGTATTGTTTCTTGTTGCGTTTGAGGACTAAATGAATCTGATTGAAGCTCGGCCTCATCCCCTTGCATGTGTGGCAACGAAATAATACTGCTCAAGGCTTCCGCTTGGACTGGATTGTGCTGCAACAACCCCACTTCCTGATCCGTCAAGACTCCAAAAGCTTCGCATATCTTGGTGATATGCGCCCCCCACTCACTATACTTCTTAGTGCCCTCCAAACACTTTTTGAACTGTTTGTATGCAATCCTTCCCCATGGAATTGGTGCTCCATGCAAAGCAGCCTGAATCAGTGCAAAATTCTTGACAGAAATATACTGATCAATATGTCTTCCGAAAATTATCTGATTCATCCACCTCCCCAAAGCACCTAGTGTCGATGGTTTGCAGAGACTTAGCTTATATCCCTGCTCCTTGTTGAAGGCATCATAAACCAGCTGGAATGGCGTGTAACCGGTAGAAATCTTGTAGGCTGTACGATAAGCCCACAATGCCGGTTGTAAAATTCGTGCCATGAGCCCCCTTTTTCCAGCACTTGTTTCACTATAAGAGCCTTCAAAGTTTTATTGGTAGCTTCTACCTGACCATTACCACGTGGATAATAAGAAGTCGACATCTTCTGAATAATCCGGAATGGATACATCATCTCTTTCAATGTATCATTCACAAAATGCGGTCCTCTATCATACACGATTTCCAAAGGACATCCAAATCGCGTTAGAATATTATTAGATATAAATCCGGCGGTGGATTTTGCGGTATTATCCCGCAATGCTTTTGCTTCCACCCACTTCGTAGCACAATCAATTGCCACGACAATGTATTTATGACCATTTGCAGATTGTGGGTTAATTTTTCCAATAAAATCTAATCCCCATCTCTGAAACGGCTCTATTGGTTGCAAGGGTACCAGTGGATAATCCATCATTGGTACTTGGCCACCAAAATCCCGCCTGTAAAATCTTCTACACTGATTTCGGTGGCAAAATGCCCCCCTGCGGACCCTGAGTGTGCTCCATCAATAATAGCCGGCACATCTTTTGACTGAATGCGTCCTCGCAAAACTTGGTCATGGCCACGTCTATACAATTGGTCCTCAATGACTTGGAAAGCACGCGATCGCCAAATCAGTTGGCAGCGTTGGGACTTCTTAAAGTGTCCCTGGAAACGTTCCATGCGTTAAAAAATTATATAAATCAGTATATCAAGTATCATACAGTAGTTCCGAACTAAAACGCTGGGCATCTGGCATTTCATCAATGCCTTCCTCTGTATCCCCCGTCTCAATACAAGACAATTGATCAGCCACGGTATGCACTTTGCCCGGTTGGATCCAAACATCGAATTTAAATTCCTGGAATAATATCAGCCATCATGCTATCCTACCAACAATCGCCGGTTTATGAATCAAATATAGTAGCGGCTGATGATCCATGTAGACTACAAATCTATTATCCAGCAAAAAATGTCGAAACTTGCGAAGAGCAAAGATTAAGCTCAGCGCTTCTCTCTCTGTAGTCGAATAGTTCTTTTTCGCAGGCGTGAGCATCTTACTCGCATAATAAACCGGGTGATCATACCCCTTTTCCTCGCCTGATTGCGCTAAAACACAGCCCATTGCAATCTGGGATGTGGCTGCATGTACATGGAATGGCTTACTCTAATCCGACGGTCGCAAAATTGGTGCATTAACCAAGGCATCTATTAAATCTCGGAACGCCTTATACCGCCGAATGGTTACTTTGTAAACCGCCCCCTTCTTAAGAACCTCATACAAAACATGAGTTATGTCCGCATACGCATAAATATATCTGCGATGGTAACCCGTCATGCCTAAAAATGTTTGCATTTCCTTCTCAGTTTTCGGAAACCTCATGTTTTTGATGACCTCTATTACTGTCGGATCAATTGATAGTCCTTCCTTCGAAATGATCTGGCCCAGCAGGACCCCTCCTCGCACACAAAAAGTACACTTGTCTGGATTCAGACTAATGCCAATCTCATAACACCTCTGGAAGCATTTCTCCAAGTATTCCAGGTGATCATCAGCATCGTCGTATAGGCAAAATCATCCAGAAAGATTTTCATAAATCTATCCAGATAATCATAAAACGCCTTCGTCATCACCTATTGAAAGGCTACTGGCAAATTCTTCAACCCGAATGGCATCACCTTATAGGCGTATTGTTAAGAGCACGTGACCAGTGCTGAACCCTAGAGAACACAGGAGGTCAGATACCACAGTCAAGGTCGTGTCCAGCGTAGACGACCAACAGGGCAAGACAGTGTGAGTAGTGTGCCCTGGCACAGTCCATAGCCAAGGCGGGCCTAACACAGCCTAGGGACCCTGTCAGCAGGATAGGGCCCCACGTTGGGTCCCAACGTGCAGTCAGCCACGACATAGCACGTGGCCGACAGTTGGCAGTATGCATGCTACCAGGCCTCACACTGAAGTCATTGAAGACTTGGCCATCTTCAACAACTTCCAAGAACTAGCATTTAGAACAAGTCTGTAGATTTGAGACTGAGCATCGAAATCCAACACCAACAATGGCAGCAAACGGAAGAGGCTGGCCAGAGAGAGAGAGAGAGAGCGCTACTTGGTCAGTTCACATGCTGTGAACTGCAAAATGAAACTGGCAGATATCTCAACAGAATCTATGCCAAACAGCAAAAGCTAAGAGGATAAATCCAACAATTTTGTTTGTACTAATCAGTAAGAGCCTTGATCATTCATGGTAAAAGATCTCACAAAATCCTAGATTAATCTCCTTGCAGAAAGAAGAAGCTCGTAGGAAGATTCACCTCTAAGACGTCTCCAATGAGCGGCTTCCCGTAAAGATTTTAATTCCTCCTGCACATTTTACAAAACTTTTGTAATATGCCAGTCAACCAACAATTTAATATAGACCAGAAGCGATAAGCGTAATGTGTTAGGCTTCCAAAGAAAAACATTGAGCATGCACCTCATACTCTTCCCTCATCTGCTTCTCTGCAAGCTTCCGGTCAATCTCAGCACGCTGCCACAAATGCAAAGCCACCATGTTATGGGCAAGATGAACTACAATGATTAGCAAATGCACCAACACATCAAATAATAACCTGACAAAAAGGCAGGCGAAATATTTCAATCAAATGGAAAAATATACAGCACTAGCATTTCCATTATATGAACTGATTTTCCTTGTCCAATGTCCAAATGCTAAAATTCCAAAAAGACGTCAACAATTTTCGATATTTTTTTCTGGGCTCTAGAGTGTCACAGAGACTGCCAAGAAGGAATTAAGTGAAGTAGGGATTAAGATGACAACAATTTATTGGGGTGGTGCAGTTTTACTTACAGTGGTTTGTTTTCCAGAACCTACTCTAGATGTCCATTTGAGACGAATCATTGCCGCTAAAGTTGTGTTCACTTGTGAGAAATCTTGCATCTATTTGTGCTCTCCTCGGACATTTTCGGGTCTTTACTAATATTTCATGGCCTATACAGCTTAACCAAACTTTATATGTAGTTTTTCCTCATGACTTCAGGTTTTATTATAATGAGTAATCTGAATCCTGATACCGCCAAATGTTGGAAACCCATATATTGGTCCACATGGCAGGCTCACAATTAAGTTCAAATGTTGACTACGGGACAATGCCACATTGAGCATACTCATAAAGGTCACTGAGCATGACAAAAAGCTTAGGAAGCCATGACTGATGATGATCATTTTCATCCTGTGTTGCATGGGCAGAATAATCCACCCACTGTTGCACCTACAAGGAGGTAAAACCTTTTACCAGAGATAACAGTGTATTGGCAATTGGCTGACAAAGGGAGTAAACAAGGGCCTTATGCTGATAGCACTACCATGGATCTCAGGAGAGTTATGACAAGAAAAAGACAAATTCTCAAACCAAAGTCTGCACTCGCGTCCAATGAGGCCTGCAAGCATTGACAACACTTATATGTCACAGCTCTCTGCCCAGGTTTGATAAAGCTGTGAGAAGAAGGTGAAACTACCACCGAAGGATTCAAAAACATCCAAAAATTTGCCTCAACCTCAATTCTGGGCCAAGGGTTGTGCAAGTCATAAGCAACATTTGAAAAAAGAATAAAATGAACAGGGAGAAAGTGTTTCATAAACTTTGCCAATTTGTGAAAAGGAAAAGACATTTGAAAAACAAAATCATAGCTCATTACACTTGAATAAGCAAGCTCCAGATCTTTCTTCAATTTTGTTGCTACATTAACTAGTTCAATGTGAGGTATTGATGCCTGTATTTTATGCAATCTAAGATATTCTAAACACACACTAGAAATCTTCGAAAAAATAATGGAAATAACTTTTCAAACATCGACATGAAAAATCCTAGCACCTAAACTTTAATAAATGTCAAATTTTCTGTTTCTCCCAATGCAATATATAGGCAGCCTTCTACGCAATCATAGGAAGTACAGATCTGACTAGCTACAATACTGCCCTGCCCCATACAAAATATCTGAGACTCTTTTAAGCATCAAAGCAAAACAGTGGCACTGATTATGCACATCCATATATTGCACGTGTGGCTTATGAGCAGCAGTTGCAAAATAGTAGAAGCTGAAAAATTAAGGCAATTGAAGCGATCAACAAAAATTTGTCCACCTTTGTAGGATCTTCAATGTCTTTAAAAGCTCTGTTTACGGCTGTAAATGCCTGTTGTGCTTGTGGATGAGCACATTTATCTGGGTGAACCAAAAGAGAAAGTTTCCAATACCTGCACAAAACCATCAAGCATCTTCAACGTATGGCTGAGAGAAACAAAGTGGTAGAGCCAATCATAAGTTTATCTATAGAGGTGACGACCTGTCAAGTGCAGAGACATTGCTTGGTATCCAATACATAGCATAAATTCACACTTTAAGATTCAGTGGCCCAGTTTTAACAAACATCAAGTGACTCAGACTTACAGCTGTTATAAGGATAGTGACCAATAAGTGAAACTGAACAAAAGGTACCCTACAACCTTAAAGAGCTGCAATGAAATCCATTGATACCAGAATCATTCAACTCTATGTTGTGTGACAAATAGACTATATGGGTGGCAGAGAGAGACTAGCTAGTCGTACGTGACCAGCTGACCCACCAGTTTGATTATGTCATTCTCATGCATAAGTTGACTCAATTCAATGCCAATCAGGTCTCTCATAGCAACGTGTAATACAATCACAAGGATGAGAAGGAGTTTACTCACCAACATCAAACTAATAAACTGAACAAAATTAAGATACAAAATCCTGACCTCTTCTTGATTACTTCAACGGATGAATCAGGCTTCGCACCTAGCAACTCGTACGCATTTCCAGATTCCAGAGACAGTATTCTGGCAACCTGAAATATTACAAAAACATTTGCATATTCTTCAATTCATTAAGCACAACAAAACAATTAGAGAGGCAAGTCTAGACATCTTTGAAATCCATAGCAGGTTTCAGCAATTTTCAATATCATATTTTGAGTCAGCTTACAAAACATACTTTTGACTATCCAAGGCAGCTTCAGATTAATTTCACACTATTTCAAGAAAGATTCACAAGGTATCTGCTTCCCACATGGCTCCTTAATCACCTAGTTTGTTCACATGTTTCACTGTAGCTTACAGTCAACGACCTAGAATGATGAGCTTTGTCTGAGGACATGTCAGAACAGATATTGACTTGAACATGTCATCAAAGAATTCAATCACAGCGTAGATCAGTTAGTCCAGCACGCACCAAATTAACTATCATTGACCTTTTAAAGATCACAATCACAATTCAAAAACGTCAAACAGAAGCTGTCCACTTCTAGAAATTCAGCTCGCAAGCAAACCTCACATATTCTGTTTTTGTACAGCTCAGTTTCTGTATGGATCAAGCTTACACACTGGTCACATCAAGTTTGTACTTTCAGTTTCATATATATCAATTGTTTTGTACAGTTCAGTAAATGTTACTAAAGAATTTCCTTGCTATCTTAGTAACAGCAATGTGAATGAAAACAACAAAGAAGAAATAAAAGAACATTGGGATATTTAAAAGAGCAAGGAATACAAACTTCAAAAAAAAATTTGGAGGTGTCGTCACTAAATGCAAATTGCACATGAAGGAAAAACTACAAGCCATAACCCTCATTGTAAGGAAGAACCAGCAAAAGCCAACAGCAGTCTGAGTCTCTCAAGTTCATTTGTAAGATGCCAATTTGAAGATGAGATGCCTAGCATTCTGCCAAACCTGATCCTTTGATTCACATTACTAGAAAGAGAAGCCTTGAATGTCACACCATCTCATGAGTCATATCAACTGACCTCTTCAAAACGTTCTGCTTCATTAGCAGATTCAGCCTCAGCAACAGCAGCTGGTGGTGGTGGTCCAACAAAAGGATTTTGCTCTAGCTCATCCTCTGCTTCTCTGCAAACAATCATAAAAACCCCCGAGAGTTTCAATCATTGTGCAAGGGCAAAAGCCAGATTTTGACACTGACCAGATTTAATTATACAAGGTTGGCTGTTGTTTGGACCACCAGTTCACCAATAAGTATAGCATCATAAGCATACCATAAAAAGATGTAGGGATTGAAAATAATGTGATACATCCCTAATATAAACTAAAAAGAGTAGGACTAAAAGGAAAATACATATCCAAATTAGATTAAGGGCCAGCATATAATGCAAAATTTGAAGCAATCATGAATGCCTCACACAACTTGTACTACCAGAATGCATCTAGATAACAGCAAATTTTATTCAATAATTCATAAGAGCATAAGTTATATAACCTGAGAATTGATTCAGCCTCACTTAGTCTGGCAGCTGCTGCCAACTGTTCTTTTGATGGAGCAGCTGGACCAACAAATCTGTCCAAATCATACCAACACTTGATAATATACTTCAGAAACTTGTGATCCAAAAATCTTATCCACCCAAATTCCAAGAGCCAAAGAATGGAGCAAATAGAACAAAAAATCAAGAATCGATAAGCCAAAAATACATATCAAGACTACCTGAACCTGACCACTATACATAATAGAACTGTTCCAAAGTTATGACTGTTCGATATTGAGTCTCTGAGCATGCAACAACTACTTACCTCTGTCGATTCATTATTGAGGAATTGAAATCACTAGCTTCAGCTAAATTAGCATCATGGATGGGCTTTTCAGCGGGCCCTATTCCTCCAAAATTGCCATCTTGTTGACCATTGGACTTATCATCATTGCTCTCTGCTGCTTGAATAGCTTCATCTTCCATAGACTGTTTTGTCTCACCTAGTCTTTTCAGTGAATGTATATCATCAATATTCATTGCAAAGTCCTTATGAAGATAGCGTTTCCAGAAGGGGCCGAGTATTTTTGAAGTAGGATGTCCACCTTTGGGAAGAGCATAAATCTTCCCCCGAAGTCGGCGTAGTTTTAAGACACGAAAGAGCTTCTGAAGAAGAAATACCAGCTTTTTATCTGGTAATGCACTTATATCGACCACCTGCCCACTATCTACAACGTGCAGCAGCTGCAATCAAAAATTAGAATTACATATCTCTCTCTCTCTCTCTCTCTCTCTCTCTCTCTCTCTCTCTCTCTCTCTCTCTCTCTCTCTCTCTCTCTCAAAATACCACACACTTGACATGTACTTTTTCATCTTATATACCTTTTGGCTTAAAAAAGACATTAATAAAGTACTCTCAAGAGTAAGCCCCGAAGTCGTAGGTATGATTAGGAAGCTTTACCTACTATGTAGAGACTTTCCTTTCAGACTTTATTGGTGAACCTTTGACCATCTTCCCTAAGCAGTGGCAATCTATCATAATTACAATGATGGCTTGCTTTGAGTCCAAAATTAGCCCTAATCTTGTTAAGAGCAAAATGTCACATGTCTAAGGGATGGTACTTGCAATAGGGTAGAGATTGCAAAACTTATTGTGTAAACTACTCACCCATGGTTCTAATAGAGGAAATTCAATCTCCTTGCTCTTTTATTTCACAGTTTACATCCAAATATAGGTTTTCACAGTTGACATCCAAATATAGGTTGTTAAGAACAGCTTTTCCACTTAGAAAATTTTAAGGCACTTACAAATCTCTCATAAGTATGGTTCTTTCAAGCAGATTTGAGAAAAAGACCGATATTACTCAGCCACCTCATTGCCTAGAGTAGTATCATACTACCCCTGTCCATTAGGGTAAAAGGCTTTCTTCCAGCTCAAAATTTCAAGATAATTATATCCCAAACTTCTTCGCTTTTCTCGTCAGCCCAAATGAATGCTGAATGGTGAAAGATCATGAAGTTTTATGAACTGTCAGTTTCATTCCACGACAAAGTTGTCTCTAATTCTGCTAGAAAGATTTGATTATTCCACAATGTGAGGGCTGCAAACTGGCCAGTTCAAATTTGTGCTCCTTAACTACTAACCAGCAATCCCTGTGGTGCCATGGAATCTAAGCAATTCTTGCAGCAGAAAATTTCAGTATTCAAATAACGTAATCTTATCTTGACTTATTTGCAAAACAAGGCGCCAGAATGAAGCTCTTAAAAATTCCACTTTATTTTTAACCTAATGAGAAACTGTCCCTGTTCCGCCCAGGAACCCGGTGTGCCTAGTAGGGCAACTGAGTTTTGTGCAAAACCAGTGAAACCCGAAATAGATATTTTGACTTTTTTTGCCGTGACTACAGGGAGGTTGTGACAGTATTTTCTTGGTGCTAACATCACCATCGTTTGTAGCCTGGTTACGCACAAGCAAAAAAATTCTAATTCTTACTATACTAGAGGAAAACTTCACAATACAGTAGTCATTTACCTGTTCAAGTTCAGCTGCAATTTCAGGGAACTGCTTGACTATATTAACAACCATGTCTAGTGCATTAAAAGCCAATTCTGTAGTTTTGGCAAAGGAATCCGCCTGAGAAGATGATGACTCTTCATCCACGGAGGAAAAAGACTTTTCCCTGCGCTTCCGCTTTGAATCAGACCTCTCTCTCCCCCCTTTGCGCTTCTCTCGTTTTCGCTTCCGACCCAAAGCTTTCTCTTTTGATTTGTTTGAAATTTCATCTTCAGTACTTTCACTGCTGGATACAGAATAGCTTGAATTATGCCTGTGTTTTCTGACTTTCCTGCTTCCTCTTTCTTCTTTCCTCAGCTTCTTCTCTTTGCTTTCTTTCCGCCTACTACTACTACTCTGGATGTGGGTGTCTTTGCGCTTGCCCATGTCAATTTCAGATGTTTGCAAATATATCAGCGTGAGCGCTCTGGGCCCCTCATAAATCCTGTCTTCCCACAGCAGATTTATAGTTTCAAGAATTAGCTATAAGAAACTAATTGAATTATCTTGTGAGCTGATTGGAGTGAAAGATAAGCAAGAAAGCGATGAAGCGGTCTGCATTGGGCGTAAGTACTTTCCCTTCCCTTCCCTTCCAATCTGAACAGCGTAGCACTATATTACACTGATTTCTTCCGTGGCAGATCTATACCCCTCAGGCAAAATTGCAATCATTCCAGTAGATGAGCACAGTGATAAGCCATATGGGCTTATATACCATTCACACTAATAGTTATATTTGCGCTCCTACACTCTTGCAACAAATGTGAAGAATACTTTAGCACTTCCCTGCAATCACGAGCTGCTTGCAGTCTAAATGTTCACACTGGATCTGAAATCTTTGTGTATCTTGGAGGCGGAAGTACTTTCCTCTTCCCCTCTCTCTCTCTCTCTCTCTCTCTCTCTCTCTCAAATCACATTATCTCTCACACCTCGCTATTGCTATTTCTCTTCCCCGAAACCCTCATTTCAACAAAACCCTAAATTTTAAGGCTTTCATTGAACGGCGCACTAACTGATTTTTCAGGACCAGGACAATGAAGACATATATAAGCTTTCAATCAGAATTGCAGCTTTGTTATGGGATAAAGGGAAATTCAAGCATCCATCAAAGATTGTTGACTTGCATTGTCAAAACCTAAAAACACGTGGACCAATCAAAATGTGGGGAATGAGTTTTCTCCATCACTCCTCTCTCTCTCTCTCCAACACCTCACATTATGGCTATTTTTTGGTCCCTAAGCCCTAAGATCCCTAAACCTAAAAAAACCCTAAAATTCAAAAATCGCTCCTCTCACCCTCCCACCTTTCTCTCTCCTAGTGCTCTCTCTCTCTCTCACCTTCCATCTCCTTTCCGCTCTCTCTCTCACCCTCTCTGCTCTCACCTTCCATCTCCTTCCCCGCTCTCTTTCTCACCTCCCTCTCCGCTCTCACCTCTCATCTCTCTCTCAACTCTCTCACCTCCCATCTCTGCACTCTCTCACCAACTCACCTTATCTATCTCTCTCTCTAGTTCCATCTCCAGCTCACCTCGTGTTGCTACTCCTCGCTCGCTCTCTCTCCCGATACTTCCTGCTGCTCCTCTCTCTCTCCCGATCAGCCATCACTGCTCCTCACGTTCTCGCTTATTTTTCTCTCTCTAGGATATATCTCTTTCTCTCTCTCGATACATCGCTAGAGTTCTCTCTAGAACTTTCTAGGTCACACATATTTTGGAAGTTGCCCTTTCAACTTTCAACTGCTCGTTGTCAGATGCCCGTCCATGAAGGTTTAGGGCACACGTGGCCCAATCAAAACACAAGATTCAGTTTTTCTCTACAACAGCCTACATTCTCTCTCAACTCACATTATCGCTATTTTTCATTCTAAAAACCCTAAAAAAAAAGTGTAACCCTAAAAAACCCTAATTCTTTTGAAAAATCCTCTCTCTCTCACCCTCGTCACAATGCTCCTATATGCGCTCTCTCTTTTTCCATGCATATATATATCCTTCTCTCTCAACGAAACTTCTAGATTTTTCTCTTTCTACTCTTTTCTGGAAAGTTCCAGAAAATTGTCCGTCACCCTCTAGCTGCCTGTCATTGAATACTTAGGGCACACATGGCCCAATGAAAACGCAAGAAACGCGTTTTCTCCATCACTGCTGACATTCTCTCTTACCCTACCGAGTTCCTAGTTGTGCAAAGAGTGACTGTGGCTATGTTGCCACATCGAGCAATTGGAGTGTCAAGAACTAGCTCAAAAATTTGGCCCATGTGAATTAGCAAAAGCCAGTTTTCGGCACCAGTTTTCTCTGAATTTCGAAATTCACATGTTTTCTCCAGAAATTTCTAAATGCACATCATTTTCAAGCATTTCAAATGCACTTCAAATGCCCTTCAAATAAGTTTTAGAGCGAACGTGGACCAATGAAAATAGACCCTTTTTGTCTATCATTGCCCACATTCTCTCTCCTTTATCTATATCTCTTGGTTGCTGTAAATTATGTTATTTCTCTTCCACTTAGGGTTTTGAGCTCTAAAGGGTCGTTGGCTTAGGGTTCTTATATTGCACTTCATTTGTCAAATTTCTAAATGCTCATGCAATCCTCCACCGAGCCCTATTTTGGGCTAGCCTATTTGAGATTTTGGGCTACACTATTTGAGATCTCTCTTGTTGGCCCCACCATATATGGCAGGGACAACGAGACACTTTTCTTGTGGGGTGATGTGTCCTTCCCAAGGCCAAGGTGGGACAAAGTCTTAATTTCAATTTAATTTTTTGATTTATTATTATTTTTTTAAAGTACTATCGTTTATTGGATTCTAAGGCCAATGGAACATTTTGCAAGCTTTGAAGGCTCTCAAAAGAGTTTGCAAACTCTTTTGGAGCTCGTCAATGGAAGAGTCTAGAACTAGTGGAAGAGTGTGGAAGCTCTTGTTTGCAGCTTGATGGAAGAGTTTGCAAACATGATGGAAGCTTTTGGAAGCTCTATTTTGGAGCTCAATGAAAGAGTTTAGTGGAAGTTTCCAACTTTTGTTGTGCGCCAGAGAAGCTAGTGGAGGATACTTGGCAAGCATGCATGCATTTGACATTTTGGCTGTTCTGTGTTGGTTGCATATATGGAGGCGAATCTTGGAGAGCTTTTTGCGAGGACATTGCAAACTTTCAATTTGGATGTTTGATGTTTCTTTTCCAAGCAAACAAGAGCTTTGTGGCAAGGCCCATGGCCCTGCATAGGAAATAGGAAACGACCGCATCTAATATTTGCTCCATCAAAGGTAATGGGAAGTGATCTTTAATGGTAAAAAGATTCAACTTGCAATAATCCTTACATACTTGTAAATTCTCATTCTTCTTAGAGACTATCACAATTGGACTCAACCACAGACTGTAGTCAATAGCATAAATGAAACTCACCTTTATTAATTTTTCAATTTCCGTCGGGACACAATCAGCATGTTTTGGATTCATATGATGATGTTGTGTACTGGTTTCACATCAATAGTGATGTCAATAGTGTGTTCATGATTTTCTTTTGGAACACCCCACAAATCATCATAAGACCAAGCAGACACTCCTTTATGCTTTTGAAAGAGTTGTGTTGCTTGAGCAATAAACTACAAACTATGCTCTGCAAAAATGTTACACATTTCAGATCTTCTTCAGTACCCAGATTAATTGGGACAACCTTCTCATGAGCAATTTGTGAAGAATTTAATCATGTCGGCTTCTCCTTTAGAGTACATGATTCTTCAATAACCTCAAACTAGCTTATAGGCCATTGTGTCTAAAACTCATCCATTTTATTCTCTTGAACTTTTAAAATAATATCTAGATAATACAAATCTTTCAAAAACTGTATATCATCACTTGGAAGTGCAACAAAAAGATTGACTACATATGATAAATGCACTTCTCCAACTGGTACATAGTGTGGGAACACGCTAGTGATATGCAAATCTTCCTCAGATTTCTTCATCAAAGGCTTAAATAACAATTCTTCAACTGTTTCCACTCCAACAGGATGAATCTTCGATGCAACCTTGCACTGGTGTGTTTATAATTGAAGCTTCTATCCATCAAAAGGAATAGTGACCACACCAGTGGATCAATCATGCACCACCTTAGCAGCACCGAGCCACATTTGTCCCAATAAAATAGGATGCAAATTTGTTGATAATCACATCACAACAGAAATGTCAACTCCTTAATCTGAACAATAACCTTTTGCACTTCCCCCACAAGAGAGTCGCGTGTATGATTTGCCTTTTGTATTATCAATTGGCTCTTGTGAAGCAATATATTGACCGATTTCGTATGCATGTCTTTTGACATAATATTTACACCTACCTCACCATCAATTTGGCCACCGTAAATATGAATTTTTTTTAATAATGATTTTCAGAGTAGGTACAATATCTTGCTCCATGGATTGAACAATATTATTCACAGATGTAGACGACACAATAGTAGGTTGCTGCAACCCAAACAACTTAGCACGGATCGAATCAACTAAGTACAAAGCTATTTGAATGAATTGACCAACCATCACCTGAAATTTATAGTTATTAACAAAATTAGCAATTTAATCCACAACCATGTGGACCATTTCACAAGATGAGTGAGGCCCCTGATACCTCTGAAATCGTTGCAAGACATCCTGTGTAGCAACCACAAGATGATTAATGTCATTACATGATGTAGAACTCCCACTGAAACTTGCATTTGCTTATATCGCATCATGTTTTGGCTCCTTCTCTTTATCCTTAGATCGTGCCACTACCTCACCATCAATAGGTATATGTTCTTCAACAGTAATAACCTACACCAATGCCTACCACTCTTGTGGAATAGCTGCAGTTTGAGATTGGTTTTGACCAGATTCTAGCTATTACAATCATATGAAGGATATCAGAAAGCGAAATCAAGGACATTGGACTATAGAGAGCGTCGACTGAGCACAAACAAGGGAGCTTCAGAATCCAAATATATGGGAAGCGTCACCACCAATGAAGTCGACGAGTAGCAGACCGCCGGCCAATGAGCAAGGTGGAACGATGCATGTTGATTATCAAATTTGCTCCCTATATGTTGATAGTCTTGTCACTTTGCAATATGGCGAGGTCAGATTTGTACTAGATAGCTTTGGCAAGGTCAACAATTGTAGAAAAGTTAGGAGAGTAGCTTGGGAGATTGTACAAAGTGGGGTACTCAACCTTCTAACATGGGTTAAATCAAGTCGAAATACACTTACTCAAAGGTGGGCAAGGTCAGAAACCCATTGTAGGAGATTGGAGAGATCAACATATATCTAGTTCAAGTTGTAACTTAAAAAATCTGGGTTTTTCTGAGGCGTACTCACCCCTTTTACGGAAAAATATCTGCTTGAGTCTTTGTAAAGAGAGCGACGTCAAATTTTTATGCAGCAAGCCAAGCGAGGTCAATTTATACAGACATTTTAGTGAAACTTTTCTTAAGCATTTTTCTGTTTTTCTAAGTAGCCGGTTCTACCAAGTTTTGATTCATTAGTTTTTTCCTGTTTTTATATTTGTTGGAGGGTAGGTTCATCAAGTTTGCACCCCAACAACTCAAACCACCAAATAACTGAGCTATATCAGCACTACGATTTAATCATCTCAAACACTCTAACCTCTCTTAAAGAAAGTAGAGAGAGACACCTTTTGATGGTGACCTCTAGTGGAGAGCATTATTCCACTTGTAGTTTGTGAAATGTGGAAATTCCACTAGGATGCCACCTAAGGAGCTCTCTTGCTTATTTAAGAGACTCCCTGTTTGTGAAGAGGAGCTTTTTGCATTGTATCTACTCCATGCTTAATAAGAAGATTTCCCATGAGTTTGATGCTACACTAAGCTCCTTGATCATGATAGTTTTCTTGAGTGATGCCCCTATGATCATGCCCTTTCATTCCTATTGTGTGTGGTTGTGGATTTAGAGTGGATTAGGTTTTTTGCTTTCCTAGTTGTGGATTAGATTTCATGTTTTCTTGTGGATTAATGTAGGTTGCAAGCATCCAAGAAATTTGTAGCCAATAATGTGGTATAGATCTTGCAAATTCATCTAAGTTTTGGTTTCTTGAGTTTCTTGGGAAATTCAAGAACCAAGAAGATGGAGCTTTTTGATTCTTGAATGCTTGTAGGAATTAATTTTCTGTTTTTTTAATGAATGTGGCATGCTAGGCTAGTTTTATGATCTTGCAAGTAGTTTAGTTTCTATTTTGCAATGATCCGTTCTAGCATTATGTTTTAAAGTGCCATAGTAATGCCCAACCATGTTTCAAGAAGAGCTATTTTTGGGCATTCTTGGTGTGCTTGCATAGTAGAATGATTGCAAGTGATTTCAAGAGTTCAAGAGTGTTCGAAAACTGAGTATCCGTGACAGGTTGAATCATACTACAGCCCCAAGAATCTGTTGCCTAATCTGGGCATTGAACCAAATAGAAATGATCAAGAACATGCCCAGCTAACAACCAGAATGGAGGTAGCATAAGCTGTAATAAGAAACAAACAAGTAGAACCAATGGACAGACAGAGGAATCAGTCAACATTTGGCACCGTTGCTGCTTGAACTCCACACGTCATAAAACCACACCTGCTGCAACAGTGTTCTGATCTATAGTCTACCTTGCAAACGAACTACCCTACCTGCAAAATGACTTGCAAGAAACAACAATCGCAGGCAAAACAACTTGCTTGCAAATCCGTCTGAAAACCAACTTGCTTGCACCTGATCCTACAAACCAACCAGCACACCACAACAACTGCAAACCAGAGCCCACACCCATCAACTACACTCCTTCAGCCACTCCGTCACGCTCTATTTCTTTCATATCTCAGCCGACGCTTCCCTTCACATCTCAATCGACGCCCTCCGCTCACATCTCAGCTGACGCCCTCCGCTCATATCTCAGCCGACGCCCTCCGCTCATATCTCAGCCGACGATTTTGAAATCTCCATCGACGATTTTTTTTTTGAAATCTCAACCGACGATTTTTTTTGAAATCTCAATCGACGTTTTTTTTGAAATCTCAGAATTTTTTTTTGAAATTTCAATCAACGATTTTTTTTCAGATCTCGACCGACGGGTTTGCGTCAGATCTCGACCGACGAGTTTTTGATCAGATCTCGACCGACGGTGATGCCCCTATGATCATGCCCTTCATATTGTGTGTGGTTGTGGATTTAGAGTGGATTAGTTTTCTTGCTTTCCTAGTTGTGGATTAGATTTCATGTTTTCTTGTGGATTAATGTAGGTTGCAGGCATCCAAGAAATTTGTAGCCAATAATGTGGTATAGATTTTGCAAATTCATTTACGTTTTGGTTTCTTGAGTTTCTTGGAAAATTCAAGAACCAAGAAGATGGACCTTCTTGATTCTTGAATGCTTGTAGGAATTAATTTTCTGTTTTTTTAATGAATGTGGCATGCTAGGCTAGTTTTTTTTATCTTGCAAGTAGTTTAGTTTCCATTTTGCAATGATCCGTTCTAGCATTATGTTTTAAAGCGCCATAGTAATGCCCAACCGTGTTTCAAGAAGAGCTATTTTCGGACATTCTTGGTGTGCTTGCATGGTAGAATGATTGCAAGTGATTTCAAGAGTTCAAGAGTGTTCGAAAACTGAGTATCCATGACAAGTTGAACCATACTACAGCCCCAAGAATCTGCTGCCTGATCTGGGCATTGAACCAAATAGAAATGATCAAGAACATGCCCAGCTAACAACCAGAATGGAGGTAGCATAAGTTGTAACAAAAAACAAACAAGCTAAACCAGTGGATAGACAGAGGAATCAGTCAACAAATACTTAGATCAGCCACATATGTGTTGCTCAGACAACTAAAAATGCATGGGACATCCTAGCAACTCTCTACGACATCAGAGACGTTACGTCCAAGCTTCATCTGAGGAAGAAATTCTTCACCCTCAGAATGTTTGATGCAGATAGTGTTTCGAGTCACCTCAACACGTTCAAAAATCTTATGGAGTAGATAACTGCAACTGGCTCAATCATAGAAGATTTCGATGCACTCATGACTCTATTATTGAGTCTACCTGAAGCCTAAAGTCTTCACCATTCCAACCAGTGCCGAAACTTTTCTGCAGATATTGTAAGAGGACTTGCCACAAAATCAAGGACTACCAAACTTTGAAGTACAACAACGAAAAGAAGAACCAGTTCCAACAACAAGCACATAGTGCTACAATCAGTCACTCAAATCAGCAACAAGAAGAAGGAGATGAAGCAGCTTTCATGACCAAAGTCGGACAACAACATGATATCGATTCCTGGTATCTAGAATCCGGAGCAACTCAACACATGACCCACCATCGCGACTGGTTCAAAGACTATAAGTCATTCACCCACTCTCGAGTTGTGCAACTTGGAGACAACTCATCACATTCAATTGAAGGTGAAGGAACAGTCAGAGTTGAATTCAAAAGAATAAAGTCAAGTTACTGTCCAACGTTCTCCACGTTCCAAATCTGACCAAGAATCTGCTCTCAGTTAGCAGAATCATCGATTCAGGTCGAAGGATCGAATTCGATACAGAAGGCTATACAATTTTTGACAAATCCCGGAAGGTTCTAGCCTACGGAAGATATGTTGTGCCATTTCAAACTTGGTCATCTTAGCTTCAACAGTATTCAGCAAATGTCAGCTCTGAGTCTAGTACAAGATCTGCCTTCAGTCAGCAAGCCAACTTCTCCATGCGAAAGCTGTATTATCAGCAAGCATGCCAAGAGTCCCTTCAGTTCAAACTCAGCTCATACATCTAAGGGCTTGCTTGACCTTGTACATAGCCACATTTGTGGCCCGATGCAGACTGCTTCCATAGGGGGAGCTCTCTATTTCCTAACCTCCATCGACGACTTCTCCCGAAGGACTGCAACCTACTATCTGAATAACAAATCCGAAGCATTCAAGTTCTTCATGTAGTTCAAGATGTCTGCAGAAAACTGGACCCAGAGGAAGATCAAGGCTCTACGCACAGATGGAGGGGGAGAGTACATCTTCATAGAATTCAAGGAGTTCTACAAGGCCAACGAGATACATCAACAATATACAACCAGCTACTCACCTCAGTCCAATGGTGTAGCTGAACGGAAGAATCGGACACTCATCGAGAGTGCCAAAAGCATGATAGCCCATGTCTCTCTTCCAAAGACATTATGGGCAGAAGTTGTTACTACAGCTGTCTATTTGCAAAATCGATCCATCACCAAAGCCTTGAATGGCAAGACATCTTATGAGGTGTGGACAGGATCAAAACCATCACTCAAACATATTCGAGTGTTTGGATGCATCGCTTTTGCTCAGATCCCTAAAGATCTAAGAAGAAAGCTGGATGATAAGAGCAGGAAGATGATCTTCATCGACTATTCCCCAAATCACAAGGCATACAAGCTCTACAATTTGGATATCGAAAAGACATTCACCAGTAGAGATGTCATTTTTGTGGAAGACCAGTTCATCGACCACAAAGGAAAAATTGCTAATAATTTTGACAATTTTGATAATTCTGGCCCAGGGATCAAGCAACCAGACAATTTTGATCCAGGGATTCAACTGTTGAATAACGACGATGACTCAGACAATGAGCCAAAACCTCAACGACTCAACCCACATCAAAGGATCGAAGTTCAACCCAGATGGTCGAACAAGTCCAGACAGTCTCCATCCAGATTTATGGATGATCCGGCTTGCTACTTTGTGCAGGAACCAACCACCGTTTCTGAGGCAATGTCTATTGCTGATGCTGACCAGTGGAAAGTAGCGATGGACACCGAATTCAATTCTCTGATGGAGAATCAAACATGGACACTCACTCAACTGCCAAAGGACTGGAAACCATTTCCATGCAAATAGATATTCAAGGCAAAGTACGACGTTGAAGGAAGGCTGAATTGTTACAAGGCCAGGCTAGTCACCAAAGGCTTTTCCTAGATTCCAAATCTAGATTATTTAGAAATCTTGAGCCCAGTCGTCAAACATGCTTTTGTCTGCCTACTCCTCTCCTTTGCAGCCACATCAGATCTTGAATTCCACCATATGGATGTCCAGACCGCTTTCCTCAATGGAATCATCAAAGAGGAAATCTACATGACGCAGCCAAAGGGATACGAACTCAACGGCATGCATCAGCACCTTGTATGCAAAATCCACAAGGTGCTCTACAGGCTTAAATAGTCACCCAGAGGCTGGTTCCAAAATATCAACACATTTATGATAGAGAATGGTTTTATTCCAAACTTAGCAAACTCAAATGTCTACTTCAAGTCTGTATCAGATTACTTCATCATCATCACTCTCTACGTAGATGATACACTCTTATTCCGTAACAGTCTGAATCTGATGAAGGATACAAAATGCATGTTGGCGCATGAATACAAGATGACTGACATGGGTCCAACCCACTATTGTCTCGGAATCCAATTCCAACGAGATCGACCCAACAGACTCATCTTTATTAGTCAGCAACGATATCTCAACAATGTGTTGGAAAAGTATGGAATGGCCAAATGCAGACCAAGTCACTTTCCACTCGACCCTAGACTAAAGCTATCAAAGGAACAGTCTCCTCAAACTAAGGCAGAAAAGGAGGAGATGAAAATCCATCATTGGCTCACTGATGTACGCAATGATCTGTACGCGACCAGACCTTGCATATTCGATCAGTGAACTCAGCTAGTTTCTGTCAAATCCAGGCTTAACTCATTGGAAGGCACTAACAAAGGTCATGAAGTACATCCAGGCAACGAAAACTCTTAGCATCTGCTATAGAGGCAGCCACACTGCCAACATCCTTGAAGCCTACATAGATGCGGAGTGGGCAGGAGATGCCGACACCAGAAAATCAACTTCTGGATTTGTATTTTTATACAACCAAGGCTCAATCTCATGGAACAGCCGGAAGTAGACCTCAGTTGCATTATCATCAACGGAATTTGAATACATAGCTGCCACCAATGCAACCAAAGAGGCGATCTGGCTAAGACAACTGCTTGCAGACCTGAACCTTGCACAACCACTTCCTACAACAATCTATTGTGACAATCAAAGCACAATAGCGCTATCTCTCTATCCAAGATTTCACTCTCGAAGCAAACATATAGAAATCAGGTATCATTACCTTAGAGAGAAAGTGCACAACAAGGAAGTAGAACTGGTTTTCTGCAAAACAAACTACATGGCAGCAGATTACTTCACAAAGGCTCTATCAACGGAGCGACATCTCAGATTTAACGATATGTTAAATCTGAAGAACTACAATCTCCATAAAAAGATGAACAATAATGTGAATACAATATTGAGCTTGACATTCCTTTCTTTTGCCAACCCTATTCAAGACACTCCTCACAAGAAAATATAAAATTTCCATACACAATCATGGATGAAAATGTTTACTTTGCAAAAATTAGGATCGTCAATGAAACACAACGAATAATTTTTTATGACATTATGTGCGCAAAACTACTTCAACCAAATCAACGAATTCATATATTTCTAACTGGTGGTGCAAAAACTGGAAAAACATTTAAATTGCCACTTTTAACTCAAGGATTACTTCGACATTCTTATAGACATCACTCGACACATATAGAATTACCAAAAGCTTTATTGATGGCATATGCCAATAAAGCCATGTACAACATTGGCGACACTACCATTCATTTAATACTATATATACATATATAAATACAAAAGATTTAACATCATTATCTGGAGACAAACTTCAAGAACTAACTAGATATTGTAATTTACACTTTCCATGATAAAATATCTTCAATAGGCCATCACATTTTCAAATTTGTTGATCAATGACCTCGATCAATAAAGCACAAACCAAATTGTTTTTTGGAAGATCTTAATGTAATAACTTGTGGTATCCTTTTCCAAACCGATCCTTTTCTAAGTGCATAGATTTAAAAAATGAAATACTTTGCTTAATACATTCGAACTGTCATATTGGAATGAACTCTTGCATTCTTGTGGGCTAACTAAATAATGCGACAAAGTAACCCCACATCCGTTAACATACTAAATAAAATAAGAACCACTCACTTCAACGAAGACATTTACTAGATTAACAAACAACCTTACAAACCCATAAATATGCCAAATATTCTTTACTTTTTCCATACCAACAAAGAAATGGACACATACAACAAACAAACTTTCGAGCAAGCATAAGGCACTATTTTTGGCCCTGCCGTAGGTAGGGGCTTATTTTTTTTAGGATTGCTTTTCACTTGCTTGCTATCTTATTTATTTATTTATTTATTTTTTAAATATATACTGGTCTCTATAATTTTTGTGATATTGACACGTGGTAATGTTTTGTGGGGGGGGGGAGGACCGGCTCCGAGGCCCTTCCGCCTCGAAAGGGTCTGACGCTGAGGGCGGAGGCCTGAGGCCCTTCCGTGGGCGGAAGGGAGATTTGAAAGAAAAGAAGAGAACCTGCGGTTTAAAGAAAGGGAAAGCTGCATAGCACATGGTTCAATGGGTAAAATTCTTACCGCCATGCTCCAAAATCAAATTTCGGCCAACTTTGCTTAATAATCTTTCCTTTGTTCACGGTTGCTAGGAACTCATTCACAAATAAGTTAATTAATTGTTGTTGACATATGCTCTTAGAAAGGTAATGTTTGTTTTAGCTCTTTCATTCAGTGTCTGTTTGGACAAATAGATTAGGAAATGCTTGTCACGTTGTTAATCTGACAAGAATTCCCATAACATAGAAAAAGTAATAGATTTGATGTCATTTCTTTAAAAAAGAGTTTCAAATTGATGTTCTTCTAGTAAAATTATGGTGAGGCCATTAGGTTGAGCCATAGCTCAAAAATATCAAAACATAGCTAAAACACAAGCAAAACATGCTAAGATAACAAAAAAAAAAAAAGTAGAACTACGTTACACTAATCTTCTTGCCTTAAGAAATGCAACATCAATGATTATGTTAAAAACAATTGGCAAAATAGGATGCATTCCATACGTAAGAAAATATGATGTCATACGTAAAAAAAAATATGGTGTCTGTTTCGTCGTCCTTGAAAATATGATGTCTTTTCGTAGTCCTTTTTCTAAGCATCCAGAGGCAAAGTGTTCAACTTTTCCACAATAATTGTGCTAACCTTTCTTCTCATAATCATTCAGTTTTCCTTGTCTGTTCTTCACAAACAGCGCTACTTCTCTATTAATCAAACGAGTTTCTTCATCATGGAAGACATTTGTCTTCAATGCTGGTTTCTGTGAGGCAACGTTCAACAGGAGGCGACTGGACATATTTTGCACAGTCTCGACTCCTCTTTCTTCAGAACCATCCTTGTTTCGATGTAGGGAGGAGTCGCGTCCGGTGCGTCACTCACGTCAGCACGCGTCAGTCGAAATGCATGTCAGAGGGCTGGCTTTGATACCATGATATATTTCAGTAGATAAACGCAGCAGGAGAGAGAGAGAGAGAGAGAGAGAGAGAGAGAGAGAGAGAGATGACGTTATGAAAGCTGAACACGTCGTTTCAGGACCCAAACATCTCTGTTGCTAACTAGTTATTATGTGACAGCATACATTACTATCCTTAACACGATGTGCTTAAAAGCTTATACGACTTGAAGGAAGTTCTGGTAGAATTAGACGGAACTCAAATTTTTCTCATATTCTGCCACAGCACTGTATTTGTTGCTTTCATGGTAAGGGTCAATGCCGCAGCCTACCCCAAAGAACGTACTCATAACCTCTGTGACAAAAGACTGCCAGGACTTCACAGATGTTTTGTGGTTCAGTCTTCTAGAACTGGATAAAGGTACTGATTTAAAGGGACACCAACCGCAGCTTGGACTCTGTACACAACCGACAATTGTTGATCAAAGTACTAATCTGCCAGAGGCCTGACCTCATTGTC
Source organism: Diphasiastrum complanatum (assembly GCA_029204225.1). Classification (NCBI taxonomy): domain Eukaryota; kingdom Viridiplantae; phylum Streptophyta; class Lycopodiopsida; order Lycopodiales; family Lycopodiaceae; genus Diphasiastrum; species Diphasiastrum complanatum. The sequence goes on along the minus strand of CM055096.1, from coordinate 75,068,088 downwards.
TTAGAAGTTAGAACTGCAGTTTAGTGTTGGTATAGCTAAACTGTTAAACATGAAAGATTTGTGCACGCTCATGGCCATCACGGTTTTATCTAACATGATAAAAGCCAAAGAGTACTCTGATCTCACCATGAAATATATATATTTTTAAATCACATTGCAAAGCTGCTGAATCTAAAAAGTTGTTTTCATCAACGTCATCACTCGCAAGTCTATTATGGGCATAGTTTTGAATTACAAGGTACACCATCTATCCAGTCAATATTGCTTTCACTTTTCTGAAACACTTGCAACCATGTATACGTTTGCATTCTAGAAAATAGAACCAAAACTGCATATAGTAGTTCTACATCACTAGGATGCAGGAGTCTTTAGACCCCCGTTGAGCACTGTAGCTACAGATATACTTATAAGTATAGAATGGCTTTTTAGCTTTTTAAAAGTGGACTTACTAGATTGAAACGGAAATTCCTACACTTGTACAATTCTACAGTATTATTAAAGCTTCATTAAAGCTTCATGCGCAAGTATGTATACACCAACCGCCAGTAATTTTTGTACACTTTCAAAAAATTTGTGAAAGAATAAACATTTCCACTATAGGTGGCATCTCAAGGCCTTTAAAGAAAATCATGACAGGAGTAGGCTAGAAAGTGAATATGACTCCCTTACATTTTGAGACTTGAGAACCTCAGGCTCTCATTAGCTTACTCTGGAAAACACTATGCAGAAAGGTCAGTTAAAGGAACATTGCAAATATGTCCGAATACTCAATAGCATGAGAACACTGTGGCAGGACAAAAGTTTGATGTCTATGCTTAATTATACTAAAAAATACTCATATGGATTAGTGAGCATGCATACGTACAAATCGCAAAAGAAACTTGGTTAAAACTGCGTCGTAAAACTTTTGTCGTTAGAGGCCAGCCATTAAGAAACGGTATCATGAAGCATTGAATGCATCAGATGCGGATGCAATGTGGTGGTACACAAATTATTTCCTAAACGGAACTTATCAAACACAATACACAACTATACTATTCCAAAGAATATTTGAATACAATTCAAGATCAAAGTTCAATAAGCATTATGTATGATCCATTTTGTCTATTTTGGATATGTGCAACATTGTAATCTACACTCATATCGAACAATACAATCCTATAACTACGCATATCACACATTACAATATAGAAATATCAAAATCCACGTTAACCGCTCACATATTAGTAGTTATGTTAAGCCCAGTTCAAATATAACCATACAATGTACACCATACTAACATAATTATTTCCAAATCTTGCAAAAAATCAAAACCCGCCTAGCCCACATCATTGTCATTTTTTGTTCAAAACCTCGTGCATAAATTCTCAACCGAATCAACAAAAAAAAAAAATACTCCAACGTGTTTTAACATTATTATCTCGGGATTTTGTATAGTCATGAGAGTATTATATACCATATTTGCAAATTTAAAATGCTTACAATGACAAAAAATGGAAATATTCCATTGAAAATATGTAACTTTCAAAAACAAAAACACACAAGAAATAAGCAATTTTGGACAAAAGACAAAATCGCACATTTACAAACATTAATACATGAAACACCTAATGCATCACCCATGTACATAAAAACTAAATTCAATTCATTAAATCCGGACATTACATGCACACAAAAAAGCTTACATGCTCGTATCACATGATTATTAAATAAAAAAAAACCCAGCATAAATTTTTTTCAAAACATATTGTTGCAAGTACACATGCATATACCAATCATGTAAATGATTCTCCAATACATACTTGTGTAAGTTGTGAATGTAATTACTTTCTATTTCAATGTATTGAACTTACTACTAATGAATACCAATATATTTCAAACATGAAAACAATACCAATTGATATTATAGAAAGACAAATAAAATATATTTGCAAGTCATGTAAAATGAGCATAAATAGAGATGAAATTCCAAAATACTTTGTTCCAACAAACATATCTATTAATGATGAACTACCTTCAGTAAAACAATTAAATGACATAGAAGAACGTGTAGTAGCACCTAGAATAACATTTCTTCAAATTCGTGATCTTCCATACAACAAGGTCTAACTGGTAGTATCGTGAATATTGTTGCTAATTTAAATCGCGTACAACAAACATTGCCTCGCTTTATAGACGACAAAGCATCATTAATAATAGAATTGAAAAAAAAACTCGAATACAAAACTAACTACATGGATGGGAAAAGAAGACCATCAAAATTAATGACCGCAATAAATTTATGTGCAACACCCTTGTATGCTAAACTTCATATACAACCAAATAATCAATGGATATCACATTATAACAACTTAGCTAAACACAAAATACACCAAATGAATCAATGCTTTCGCACTCAACAGAGCAACCAATACAAACAATGACAATAACTTAAATGACGATACTTTTAATGATGATACATTGTACACCCTTTCACACACACGAAATATGTTATAGACCACGAAACAACATATACAGTCGTCGCTTCTTGTGAAGGACACAATTTAATAAGTTTGTTTAAAGATAAATATGCAGAGAACTAAATTTTGCGACTTTATATTATGGACATGCACGACAAACAAACAAAAACAACAAATACACATACCAAGATATTGCTAAATGGGAACTTCAACATTATAGTCATCAATTTGCACAACACACAACAAACCTGTTTTTCAAAGCCATTAAAATTTTAATTTTCCAAGTTATTAGTTCCATTTATATACATCTTTGAAAAGGTACATTAAATCATCAACCTCTTACAGTTGTTGATGTACTATGTACTATGTGACGGTAACATTGAAAGTTTATTACATTCAAATCTTGGCTTCAAAGATTTTTCGAAGATACGCACATCGCCAGATTACAAAAATGATTTACAAAAGAACATATTTGTTATGATTCGTCAACTTGGACCTCCAACATTTTTTTTAACTTTATCTTGTGCTGAAACAAGATGGATTAGCATATACTAAAAAAGCAGCATTCAATATACAGGTTACTACAATTCATTCTGCCCTTCATATTCCTATAAATACAGTACATCTTACATCATTGTCTTCTGATACGTTACAAGAACTTTCAATAGTAAATACAAAGATTTACAACTTGTAGTATTTGATGAAATATCCTTGATTGGTCATAAGCCATTGCAATTTGCAGACCAACGACTACGTGCAATCAAACATAAACCCGATGAATTTTTTGGAGGCCTTGATGTCATTACATGTGGTGACATGTTCCAAGTTGGGCCCATACGTGATTCTTGGATATTTGAAATGAAATACAACACAACGAATGTATTTGAAAAGTCCTATTGGCACACAATGATACGAACTATTGCAAACAATGCGTCAAGAAAATACAGATTTTATTGATGCGTTAAATAGACTACGTGAAACACATCACAACAACATTGATTTAGATTGGCTAAATAGTCATTCCTACATACCATATTTATTTGTACCAAATACACCATACATATCTCAAACAGACAAAAATGTGCATGAATACAATAGACAAGCTTTTGAAAATGCAGTTGGTAAAACATTTATTTTTCAATCTATTGACATACGTTCTAATACATGCAGCAACAAAATTTTAATCTTTGATAACTCCGCCCAAACTGCTGCACTCCTGAAAACAATACAAGTTAAAACTGGAATGCTCATCGAAATTTGTGGCACAAATATTGATATTGAAGATGGGCTTGTTAATGGTGCAGATGGTATTTTCCAAACAAAAACGACAATTCAAGCAATCGGCATTATATGGATCGAATTTTTTGATATCACAATAGATATGAAAGCAAAGTATGAACATTCTCACATATATGAATTGTACGATGTAAACAAAAGTTGGACTCCAATTTACAAAATAGTAAAAAAAATTCAAATTGGACACTCGACTTTAAATACAGTAACTAGAAAACAGTTTCCAATTCGTGTTGCAGTTGCACGTACAATACATCGTGCACAAGGACTAACTATGAACACATTAACTTTTAATCCAAATGGTATTCGACAACATGGTCTGGCATATATAGCATTGACATGTGTACGGAACATAGACAACCTACATTTCCTTTCACCTTTGCAAGCAAATAATTTTAAACTAGATAAAAACGTGCAAATTGAGAATGAGCGACTTCGTACCTCTGCAAAATGGTATTTCTCTATACCTCATTCTTGATATTTGTGCCGATCCAAACCTAATGTCATCACATATATTATGTTTACAAGAAACAAAAAACATGCACAAGCACCCATACTTTTCGTCATTTTTTTGTCTATTAGATAATTACAAATTCGTAGGAACAACTATAGCATATACAAAAAATCAAACACTTGAGTGACCATTCTCCTGTTTATTACATATTCCAAGCGAATTATTTCTAATTTATAATGACAATTGGCATGATTACTTGTTTAAAATATTTTTATTACCAAACAACGTACGCATATAGGAATAACCATATTATTATTATTAAAACACACACACACACACACACACACACACACACACACACACACACACACACACACACACACAATTACTGGTACACTTCCTAATATCGTTACAAATTTCAATTTCATACATTAGATTGTATTCTATATTTACGCTTATAAAAAACAAACACATTATTGGTTGCTTACACATTATTGGTTGTTTTCATATCTATTACATTCAAAAGGTTGAAGTAAACAAAAAATAGTCAACTTTTTTTCCCCCAATAACTTGTTACATAAAAAACTAAAATTTTCCCAACAATACATCACTGTAACTTCGATTAAAAAATAACAACAACGACAAATGCTTCCTATATGATGTTTTCTAATACAAAGACTCACTATTTTATTAATGATCAGTCAATTTCTATATAAAAAAACTACATGTACATTGTATATCCTCACTATTTTTCATAGATTAAACCTATTTAAAATAAGTTTCAACCAAGGCAGGGCCATGTGGCCTCGCCACTTGTCCCTTGTTTTACTTGCAATGACACATGCTCATGCACATGTATAGTCGTGGGATTTTCCTGCTTCATGCCAACTTCATTCAAGATTTGCCTCAACCATATAGCTTCTTGTGCTGCGCTACACATTGCCTTATACTCTGCTTCTGTTGTGGATAGAGCAATTGTACTTTGCTGCTTACTAGACCAGGAAAAACAACTACCACAATTATCATAGTCACCTCCCCAATCGGCATCCACATAGCCACATAGCTCAGGTAAACCCTCATGCTTCCTGTACACCAAGCCATAATCGGAAGTGCCTTTGACATATCGCAAAATGCGTTTGGCTGTCTTCCAATGCATTTCTGTAGGTACTGCCATAAACTGACTTACAATACCAACAGCATAGCATATATTTGATCTAGTCGTGGTAAGGTAAATCAAGCTCCCTACTAACTGCCTATACAGCGTAGCATCAAATGGCTGTGATTCGTCAAGCTTAGAAAGCTTTTTACCTGGCTCAATAGAAGTGTGTTCACTGGCTTGCAATCTTGCAACCTGAACCTCTGAAACAATCGAATAATGCTAGATAAGAGAGCATAGTTTGCTTCATACCTTTCAGGTTGTGTCTTCTCTCTTGTTGATCTTCATAGCTCTCCCTAGCTAGATGATCCTGGAAAGTCATCCATGTCGCAACTCTCCATCAATCTTTCCAACCACTTAGGGAGCTTTATGTCAGGTGAACGGCTTCCAGGTGAAAATTTATCCCACGGTACATCTTTCTCCTTGCATTTATCACCTGCAACTTCAATCCTCTTAGCACCAAAAGGTTTATCTCTACCTCTCCAACCTGTCTCTTGAGGTTGAGTAGTAGTATCATGAGGTGTGTCCTCATGTCCATCACTAGGAAAGTCAATAAATGGATCATCATCAGGAAGTATCCTCACTGTACCATCTTCCCCACTGGATGTGTCCGTCTTCTCAGCATCTTCGTCTTCATACATCTTAGATTCATCAAAGATAACGTCACGATTGACATGAATCAAAACACCTATAGCCCTTCACCCGATCATCATATCCTAGGAATATACACTTGATAGCTTTTACATCAAGCTTACGTCTCTCTTCCTTAGAAATGTGTACAATAACCTTACAATTCCTTAGCAAATCAATAACCATTCTCAAAAAACCAAAAAAATTTGTTGGTTTATATAAAACTACAATTGTCAAAATGGACATGCTTGTTGAAATATGTAATTCAAACATAAAATTTGAGTATGGTCTTGTAAATGATGTTGATAGTCTATTTCAGACAAAATGAATTCTTCGATCCATACACTCGACAAAAAACGCAACTTGCATATACCCACTTTCATATAACGAAAAACATACAACAAACATATATGCCGATTTACAAAGTTACTAAGGAATTCAAATACACTCCTCATTTTATTAACATCATCACACGAAAACAATTTACTGTACAACTTGTAGCTCATATCATACATTGTGCTCAAGGTCTAACGATGGAACATCTAATTTTCAAGCCTAGAACCAACAAACACGATCTGAGATATATGAAATATTCAAGATTTATACCTAACCACCACACTTCATAATCAACATTCAATATTGACTCATGCGTATCGGAAAATATAGATACAGTGTCAAGGAATCACAGAAACCCTAATGGCAAAGTTTGGGCAATTTACAGGCCATTAACAAAATGTGCGGGCCAAGTGGTTACCCAACAGACCAAAAACCCAAACAAATGAGCAGTGGGCGCACGGCTCTTGAAAAATCGTAGAAAGGCCAAAAACAAAGGTGCCCAGAGAAAAATGAAGGCCGCCTACTAAAGATAGGGTTTGAAAAAAGACCTCACCCAAAATTTGGATATTAAAATATGAAAATGATATTTTAGCAAATTGCAATCTTGTGGGCTCAAACATATTTTATTTACAAGAAACACGCAATTACAACTAAACATCATATACTTCACCACCAAATTTCAAACTTATGAACTCTTTGGAACAACCATACACTACAACCATAGCCAAGTGAGTGTGGCAAGCCACAAGGCCTTGCCTCATTTATGCTTGTTTACTAATATTTGCTAAGGTTTGTCTATTAGATTTTTGCTATATATTCTGCATAAACCTCATGCTATAGCAAAGTAGTGTCAAGATTAATATAACATTGAAATGAAAGTTTAAAATCAATCTTAGCCATGTATAACGTGTCCTTAAACTTGCAATTTCAAATAACCATTTGATATTGTTATGGAGTGGAGATGGAAAATTGACACCCCACTTAAAAGTTATTATGTAAGCTTTGTATGCATGAAATTTTATTTGCCATATAGGTAATAAATAGGTGTGTGGTCATTCTAATTACTTGTTACATGTCTATTGTGATCAGAATCATATCTTCGAGAACCCGATCAAGCTTGCCGAATTACTGAAATGATATACTTTTTTCTGCTTTTCACTCGGGTACGTTTCATTTGCATGTAAAACATGTTCAGAAAGGAGACTCAGCACATGAACATAGCATAGTCTAACATCTCAAGTCTAGAGTTTGATTCACTCAAGGCAACATTTGAGGAGCATACTGCATTAGAAAAGTATCCCATGTGAGTAACCTTTAATGCCAAAGCCATATGTCACTCACCTAAATTCAACCACAAAAACATGATTCCAAACAGACCTTGGCATCAGAGGAGTTTACAATGATTATTTGTACAAGAATCTTCACTTGTCACTCAGTGTTTTGATGCAATTCTGAAGAAATAGTAAAAAATCTGAGTGCCATTTGAGAAATGCCCTGCCCACAAAATCTTTCATTGTAAGGCTCCTGAAATGAATGAGCTTTGGCTAATCTAGGTTCCTTAGCTCCCCAGGTTTTGGTCTACCACCTCAAGCTTCTTGACTCAAACTCGATTCTTTACCTTCGAAGAGATCCCTTTTTAAGAGAGCAACGATTTTGCCTCCATTATCTATTTCTAAAGCAGCTCATGTATGTAACACACATCATTGATCTCTCGATTTATCAAAACAGATCAAGCTCCTTACGGCCTGTCTTTATCTCACGGATGCAAGTTTGCTTGCACTCAGTGCAGTACAGAGGAGCTCACACAACAGCTGTGAGTACAATCAGTGACGGCTAAATCTTCCTCTTCCAAACGTTCTCCCCAGGCCGAAAGGATAACCGGTAATCCTCATAGTTTACACTTTTACTTCGCCTTGAGTGGCAAGGCGCTTTTCTCAGCCCTCTAAGAGCATGACCAGTTTCACAAGTGGGTGCCACCAATTTATTGTCACCTTTTTTTGGGCAAAAGTTAAGCACCTGGTAATTACCCCGTGATCTTGCGTCATCTATGAGATCTTTCCAAAAAGGACTCTCCTTTTGAAGAGTCTCAGCATGACCCAATATCAAGAGTACATGTTTTGCCCTTGTCAGTGCCACATTAATCCTTCTTTCATCCGAGATAAAACCAACACCTTCACCAGGCACGGCCCGCACGCATGAAAGAATAATTATATCCTTCTCCCTACCTTGAAACCCATCTACAGTGTCTACTTCATATAAACTTGAGCTGATGTTAGACTTCTTCAACTGCCTTGTGATTAGCTTTTGTTGCTGGAAATATGGTGTGATGATACCTATACCAAGATGGACTCCCGATCTCATATTATTCACAACACCTTGCACAACTGAGCATACAGCTAACACTTCTTCATTGTTACCACGTGAATGCCGTATGTTGTCTTTCACATCAAAGCCCTGCCTGACATCAAGAAAGAAATAAGGTCCCAGCTTGAATCTATAATTATGACATACAATGCCCTCCTTACAGGCTTCTGGCTTGAACATGGTCTCCAAAGGGACCCCTTTGGAGGAACTCCGTAGGCGTCCTTTATAGAATTGACGGGAAGGATAGGAAGATATTGCTGGGTCCATCCGATACTGTATTTCCAAGACATGAACTGGGAGTCCAGCCCCCTCGAGACGCTCGAAGAGGCTCCTTCTATAAGCACATGCTGGCAAAACAGTGCAAGAATGTGGAAAATTAGACGCTATATGTATACACAAAGCACACGACCAAGATACTCCGTAACAGCTTCTATTCAATGATGGAAATTGGCAGGTGAATCTCTGATAAACAGGAGTACATGCAATCACCGGGATACTGAAGAACAGTGGCTGCCAGTTGGCATGGATCCCCAACAAGCACACATTTCTTCTTAGCTTTTCGCAAAGCAATACAAATCTCTGCTTCCACTGCCTGCAAAAACAGACAGTGCTTACTTCAGTGATCAAGCATTTAACATACCTATTATATGTATTCGAATATAATTTTGAAAGCAACTCAGCCTTTGCCTCTTCATTATGCCATGTGATCTTCCCACACATGGTTGAGTTGGTGTATGGGCTCGCCCACCTAGTTTCGATTTTCTGTAATCCCATGAGTTGATAATACCAGAAGCCTAACGCCATGCGCCTCAGACACAAAATATAGTCCTCTTACCACTTACCACAGTATAATTGAAAGCTACAATGACGGTAGGTATAGGCAAGTTATTGGTGTCATAGACCTCTATTTGGACCCCGGAGACCACAGTTTGCGAGTAGTTGTTGCAAACTTGGACTCGTGGAATCACACAACTTATCAATTGTCATTTGCACCACAAAGATGCCTTGCTTATAGGTCATTAATACTTGGATCAGCAATTTCTTGCCCTATACCTTCCTATACTGCATGGATATTACAGACCCTGCACACTAGGATATGAGTCGCTTGCCGGATCATTTTATACTTACCTTTGAGAGGATGAGTGTGGCTCAAGGGATAGAGTTGAGGATATTACCACCACAACAGCAATGACATGCAAAGACTACAAACAAAGCCAGGATCTCACATAGTACTCATAACTCTCAAATCACTGACAATATACAAAATCACGATAGTAGAATGGCAGTCCCTATATCAGGATAGATGCTTCAAACATTTTCAAACAAATCTCAAGACCTTTTGGAGTTTGGAAACTGTTTTTTCTTTTCAATTCTATGTTAAGTCATGGCACTATACTGCATTCTTCAGTCACCAAAAACTGACGTTACAGGAGTCCTCCAAGATTATGAAAGGGGTCTTCAGTCGACCTTCTATGCAGGACCTGTTTCCATTTGAATGGGCATCAACGAGCTTTTCTATTGAATATTCCATGTTCATAGATGTTGAAGATAGAAGGCACAACAGGCAGATGATTCCAAGCACGCTGATCAATGGCAGACACTGGTATAAATTGAAGTCAGGTGATGGCAGCTAGATCGGGGATACGAGTTGATCAATGGCTCATGTTCTTTGATGCTAGAAGGCATAATGATAAAAAACGGTAGTAACGAGTGCAAGAAAAATGTCATGGTTGATGATCAATGGTAGATATACCAAGAGGAGATAAGAGATGCTAGTAGCAAGGGATAAAACGTGATGTAGCTAGATAGACCGCGATTGTTCATTGATGACAACAGGTTCAATGATAAAGAGAGGCAGAGGGAGAGGGAGAGGAAGCGGTAGTAAAATGCATGTTTTCTTTTTAAACTAGCGGGTTAAGATGAGAAATGATAAAAATGACAAGCATGTATACTTTCTTTATTCAAAAAACATTAGCCCTTATTTTTTTGCCAGCATATTTTGTGTCCCAGTCTTTAATCTCAATTGTAGATTCACCAACTGATCTGTCTGTAAGTGCTTGTTTGGATGACATAATCTCCATCTATGGGGTCAATTTGACATGGGGCTAGGCCTTTAAGTGAAAATGAGTTACCTTTTGAGATATGGAGAATTCTTCAAATGAGATTTGAAGGTGGACAGGCTCATTGATCCCTAACATCTAACACATCACTTGTATCCCTGTACCTTATATCTATTTATACCCCTTGGAGACTTTTAAACCCACGCGTCTTTGTATCCAGGTCTACTTCCTCATATAAAAGAACGCTGCTGGTAGGTTCCACTAGAGAACTAATTCACAATGTGCCCCATTTAGGTCCCGATATTTGGGTCTCAGATTCAAGAAATGAATGTTTTCACCAATTAGCATAGAATCTCTTATTTTCAGTGGCAAATTTGAAGTTAGTAGAAAAGATTTATAGCAATGACATCTTCCAAGCTTATACTGTAGAGACATGTAAAAGATTGGTTACATGTAAGAAAATCAAACATAAGTCATACAAGCATATACAGTCTACCTAGTTGTTCACGTAACTCCCTGAAAGAGCAAACGATCACTTCAAAAAGAGACATAAGCATGCATGTTTCAGACAAATGGTGCCATAGCAACTCTACATGCCAGATTTCTAATCAAAGATAACTCACTTTGGAAGGGCCATACATGAAGGATATCACTAAACTCAAACAAGAAAAGCCTTCAAAATAGAAAAGGTTGAAATGTGATGCCACAAAATGTCCAAGTTACAAGTAACCCAGCTTTCGCTACTTCTTGATTTCATGGGCCAAGGTGGCAAAGTAGCATAGAGACTCGTAACTGACCTGCACCGCTTCATCTGGCCACCCACCATTCACATCCCACAACAAAGTCAACAACTTCAAAACCCTAGCCCTAAACTTGCCCAAAAAAACTAGAAGACAATGTAATTGCGTGTACTACAGTCTTAACTTAAAGAATCCTATTGCTTTGGAAAAAGAGCTTCAACTCAGGATTGAAACAATCCACTTGAATGCAATATAGAAAAACACCACTTGATGAATACTGCAATTTGTCAAAGTGGGAATCAAACAGGGTGCTTACCCACAATCACCAAGTCAAACTTCGCTTCCAAATCCTTCAGTGAGTGATGCCCACAACCATTCAAAGTTACAAAAATCACTTTTGCTCTAAGCACAACATCCTTTTCCGAAATGTGTTGAAGGTTTTGAGATACAAGAGCATCAACGGTAAAAGCTTTGCACACAGTTCGGATGCTTGTCCTTTTGCCCAATCGAACAATATCTCCCTTTTCAGGTGAGTATGGCTTACCCTCACCATCAAGCATATTTGTTGCTAATCGCAACACAATCTCATCAAGAGCTCCATTTGAAGGGGCACAAATGAGTATTTTGGATCTAGCAAAAGCAATGTATTCTCATCAGCATAAAAGCAACATCTCTTTCATAAGCTCTCAACAAACCACTATTTGTAAATCCCACATTGGCACTTACAATGGTTTTTCGATAAGTAGAGCAGAAACCATTCCTGCATGAAAATCACAGGTCTCCACTGGAGTCAGTGTAGATACTAGATAGAAGAACAGGAGATTATGCAAAAATAAAAGCATGCATGATAAATCAGAGATGCACATCAATGATTCTGAAGGCTTTGTAGCGTAGGGTAAAGTGGAGCCCAGACGGCTTTCTGGGACTAAGGGCATCTGCCCAAGGACCTGGAAAGTCCGGGGCTCAGGCACCCCTTTGAAGGGAGTAAGTACCAAAATGGTTGTTTTTTAACCTTGTTTTTCAAAAAAAACTTCTGATTGGTTTATGGTGGGATGAAGTCCATGCTCTCCTGGATAAAGTCCTTCATGCTCAGGCCCAGAAAGTCCAGAGCCGGTGCACCTTTAATAAGCATAAAGATCACCTCAGATGTGGTGTTTATTTATTGCTTCTAAAAAATCTGGATTAAGTTATGCACGGAAGCCCGTGCGCATCCCTGGATAAAGGCCACATACCGGCCTTTGCACAGGGAAACTGCGTGGAGGGAAATCAAGGGGAAAGCACAGGCCACTAGGGCAAGAGCAATTACTCAGGGTACAAGACCTGGAGACATTAGCTGAAAACCATTTATCCAAGTCTTTGCAAAGTCCTGCAGGCTTTTGTGTATCGTGGAAAACCAGGCATGTTGTCATAAGAGCAGATTCCAACTTCACTCAGCCACAATTTTTCCTTCATTCTATAGGCCAATCTTCAGAAGGGTGGGAAGGGCGTGCCACATAGAAAATAGGGCATCAAAGCAATATAAGTGTAGCATTGGCTTGGTCTTCTCCTGCTATCAAAAGCATGGAAATCGGTGAAAAGTAAGCTTTTGCGAGTTAAGAGAATTTTGCCCCTTCTAGATAAAAGGCTTTCTTCTATAAAGGACATATCATGCTCACAAGCCAATTTGGATCACGCTGTCAATTTGTTTATTTTTTATAATTAAAATCATTCCAATGCAAAATAATTTGAGACAACCCTGTTTTCTCAAAATTACAAGTAAAACTTGGGCTATGGTAGGACAGCCTTCCCCAATTGATAGAATGCTAAATTACCTAACAGCAGACATATGTTCTATTTAAAGTAGGAAAAAGCTTTATAAGCCTCACTCAAAGAATAGCAGTAAGGGAAATAGCACATTTTTGACCTGGAATGAACTTATCTCCATTTCTGGTGAATCTAAGAAAACTGTACATCTTAGTCTGTTCATGCACCGGAAATTCCCAAAACGAGTGTAATGAAGTCAATCTGCAAGTTTTAGTCCTAAAACCAGCAAAAACAGAAACCTCAATGACACAGCCAAAGCCATCAAACAAAGTTATATCTTAATCCAGGGCATGTGACTTACCACAAATCGTAGATGTCTGCCATAGATGGCAGATGCCAATAATTGTTGTTGCAGCAAGGTGAAATGTTGATTTTATCCAAGACAACAGCAGATTTAAAGTGTAAGCCACTTAAAACACAAATGGAGCAATAGTGTGCTAATTTAATCCAAAACTAGAATACATGTAACGAGCGGCATCAATGGACACAAATGCCAAGTCAAGAACAAACCTTGCCTGTTCCCGGTGGACCTGCATAGCCAGTTGTTAACAAATGACATCAGATTATAGGAGTAAAACAAGACATAAAGGAAAATTGAGAAAAACTTTTACTTAGGCCAAAGATTAAAGTAACTTTAGATTTTGCAACCAATGCAGTAGAAAGAAACAGCAAAGGCAAAATAACGATACAGGTAAGAATATCTATTCATGCCTTATTGGCTTTTCAGTTGTTACTTTAAAAGCTAAGGCTACATCAGCTACACTTGGATCCGTATCAATGTTACCACGGACCGCGGTTCGAACGTTCGAACCTATAGGGGCCAATTCGAACCGGCCAGTTCGAACCGGCCTGTTAAGTAATCTGGCTGGGGCCCAGGTCTCGCTTCCTACACTGCATCGGGCGCCGAGAGAGAGAGAGAGAGAGAGAGAGAGAGAGAGAGAGAGAGAGAGAGAGAGAGAGAGAGACACAAAGAGAGAAAGATCTTTATTAATGTCCTTGAGATACCCTAAGGTACATAGAACTAAGAAAAAGGTACATGTCAAGTATGCATGTAGGAGCTGAAAAGCTCAAACAGCTACAGAAAAAACAATAATTGCAAACTCAAAAACTACATATACTGAGATGGCTAACACAGTCAAAGCCCATCAACTTGGTATAATAAGTGTCCATCAGCTTGGAGGAAGTGGTGTATAGTATGTTGCGAGACTATAGTTGAATGTGCCGCAAATCTTTGTCTCCGAGTGGACTGAACTGTGTCGTCTCAACTGCTATGGAGCTGTGGACTATGGTCTATGAACTGGCTGTCACTCTGGACGTCAATACTGCCTCTGCCGTCTGTGTCTGGAGGCATCTGGAATCTCAGCCTCTCCATCAGAGTCACTACTCAATGCTAACTCTTGTCTCTGTCTCCGTCGAGGTAGGCACTCCCTGATGCTCAGCTGTATCAGGGAGGGTACAATCATGTTCAGTCTCGTCATCCGCTCCCGGATCATCAATGCAACAGATCTAGAGTCCTCATAGGATATCAAGTCAGAAAGTTTGACTGGGTAATCTCTGAACAAGCAATAATACCTCCCTCGTATCTCATAATAGGCTGGGCATCTGAAGAGAAAATGGGACTCATCCTCTATCTCATGTGTGTCACACATACCACAGAAACGAGCCTTCCGCAAAAGCCACTTTATCTACCTGTCTCAATGGCTAGCTGATGTGACAAAACCCGAAACTGACCCATGACTATCCGCAATCAGTGTGAGATACTCTCCAACAAGTATCCAGGAACTATAGGACATCCAGCTGGATATAGAGATAGAAAATGTGTGGGACAGAACTTGCTCTTAGTCCCCAGTGGACCCTCCCAAGTACTCTGAAGATATGCCCTGTACAGATGGCGCCAAATATATTGATGAGTGCCAGCAGGTAGATCGGTGATCTGGATACCCAATGTGGAAAGAAGACGACGGGCCTGGGAGTACCATGAGAAGGAATGTCCCTCTAAATGTAAGTGTCGGGATGATAACAAAGTTGCTGCAGTGTAGTGTGTGTCTCCACCCTAGAGATCCTCCTTTTGTGATGATCCGATCACATTCCGAGGCTGAAAATTGGACAGCATATTACCATTTGTAGGGTGTTTGCAATAGCCCTATCCGTGTGTGTATTGTTCACTTTTTGGGCAAGAAAGAAGGGTTCCAAAAAAAGCTTTGTTGGAGGCTAACCTAATTCTTTGCTTGCTGGTTTTTTGAGTTTGTAATGCAATTTCAGGCTGAAATTTTCAGCACACAAGGCTTGTAGGAGGGCGAGTTCCTACATCCATCTAATGTGTGGTTTCGACACATTCCGATGCTAATTTTTCAGATTTGATACTTGCTAGTTTTTGTGTCTTTTAGGGCACATTTAGGGTTTGAAAAAGTTTATCTTCTTGGCTAGTTCTTCTGGCAAGAGATTTGGGAGCAATTTGTACTTGTTCGGGCGAAGATATGTTGGATGGCACCAACTATTCTTCTTGGAGTTGCAAGCTGAGGTTTTGCATCGACGTGATGATTAAGATTTTATCGGTAACAAGATCTATCTTATATCATTTGAGATTTTGCAAGACCTCTAAAAGTGCTTGAGAAACACTTTTAAAGATATACCGAATAAAAGATTCATCATCATGCTTTCTCCTCTCTACTTCATCCTCTTTGAAGGTAGAAGAGCAAAGGCATGCAAAGTTTGATCATTGTCTTTCTACAAGTACAAGTTTGAAACGAAATGTTGTGTTGGAATGTAAATGGAATTGCTTACATTACCATAGGTTACTTTGACCCAAAAGGTCGAGAGTTGTGTAACCATGGTCATTTATTATATTAGGCCTACTAAACTTAGAGTTAGCTAAGTTAGTACGAAATTAACTTGGTAGGGACTCATGGGTCCACTAGGCCTAATTGTGACATTAAGTACCCCAACTTGACATATTGGAGGTACCTTATTCTTTCTATGTAACTTATAGAAAGTTGGATAGTCAATAGTCAAGTAGTTGGATAGCCAATAGTCATGAAGTTAGATAGTCATCTTGGAATATATATATGTGTGCATCCCATTTGTATGAGACACTTTTGTAAGCAATACTGACTATTCTCCTTGGCTGTCCACGAGTTTCTACAAGAGGGTTTCTAGCCATCTCTCTCTTTCTTTTGAGAATGCTTTGTGTGATTGAATAGTTAAAATCCTAGATCCTTAGGCTTCTATTTCCTACATGGTATCAGAGCCTTTAGGTGATCATATTGCTTGCAGGAGGGCGCCCAATAGGAAGCTATCTTCTTCCCCTTTTGGTTGCAAAAAATCATCAAGCTGCTGATTTTTGCAGGAGAAGAATCTGTTCATCTTCTTATAGCTTTTTTGCAGGAAATTGCAGCCCACCTTCACCTATTTGAGAGCTAGCAGTAGGACGCGCATGCTCAAACCAATTGCATGTGATCTTGACTCAATTACATGCTGAAAATTTCATATTTACTTCTTAAATGAAGATACACGTGTTTTACACACATTTCTTGCTGAAATTTCCCTGTTGGTGAGCTTGGAGTAGGGCAGCTCTATATGCACATAGTGTGCACTCTTTTCAGTCACAAATTTCTGGTTTTGGTTTTGGCTTCATTTGAAGTCTACCTATTTGTAAGCATTCTGTTTTTTGTGCAGAAATCAGCCACCTATTTCATTACTTGTTGAGCAAATTGCATGTGGAGTTTTGCAATCTATTGTGCTCATAATTTCAGCTTTGAGGTTGCTGCCCTTTGAGTAGATTTTGTCTTGGAAAGTCTATTTCCTATCTACTACAAGCTGATTTTTCTGTTATGGCTAAAGAATCGGAGTCTATTGGTTCTTTATTTAATGAAGATAAGCTGGATGGCACAAACTATTCCTTGTGGTGCTACATGATAAAGAACCTTCAAATTGCTAAAGGTTTGTGGGAAGTAGTTAAAGGTGACGAAGAGAGGCCGCCTACCTTGGCACCTATTACACCATCTAGAACAACTACTTCATCATCTACGGAGGTGTCTTCCGATGAGCAAAAGAAGTGGGATCGACAAGATGCACAAGCACATTCCGTCATTGCATTATCAGTGAAGAGATCTATCCTTCCACATATTAGATCATGCAAGACTTCCAAAAGTGCTTGGGAGACTCTTGCAAAGATGTTTCAAGTAAAGAATGCGGCAAAAGTGGTATATCTTCGAAATCAACTTTCTATCTTGAAGATGCAAGAAAGTGATTTGCTTACAAACCACTTGACGAAGATCAAGGATCTTCGAGAGGAGCTTCTTAGTATTGATGAGGTGATTGAGAACTCACAATTTGTATCTATTACTCTCAACTCTCTTCCTAATTCTTACCTTCCATTTGTGTCATCATTGAGCATTTCTCTTAGGGGACAACAAATCTCCTTCGACGAACTTGTTGGCTTACTTCTTCAAGAAGAGCAAACAAGGATCAACTTTGGTGAACAAGAAGATCAAGCTTTCTTTGCAAAAGGCAAAAGCAAAGGCAAGTGAAAAGGGAAGCCTTCTTTCAAAACTTCCAAAGATGATCAAAAATCTAAGGAAGCTCAAGATCAAGACTCCAAGAAGAAGGGTAAGTGCCACTATTGCAAGAAGTTTGGGCATCACAGCAAAGAATGTAGGAAGAGGCTTGCAAAGGAAAAAGAGAAAGGTAACGATACAAGTACCGCAATCATTACGTTGGAACAACAATTTGAAAAGGAGGATAATCTTTTCAATAATGATTATGGTTTTGTCACTAATAATCTCATCTCTCCTAAAGACGAGATTTCTGCCACTTCAAATCTTGCTGGTTTTTTAGCAGAAAACAGCTCATCTTCAGCTTTACAAGTTGCTGTTTTTTCATCTATTGATTGGGTGATTGATAGCGGTGCCACACGTCATATGACTTATCACAAAGAGGTCTTCACAAAGCTTGTGAAAGTGCATGATGGAAGCAAAGTTCAAGGTGTTGATAACACCTCTTATCCTATCAAAGGTAATGGAGTGATCCCCATTATCTTACCCAATGGTGAGGAGAAGTACATTCGAAATGTACTTTATGTTCCAAAAATAAAAAAGAATCTCATTTCGATCTCTACAATTATGAACCAAGGATTGGTTGTGGAATTCAAAGAAGACAAATGTCTTATCAAAGACCCAAAGAGATCTCTTATGATCATTGCTTCGGGAACATTACGTGGTGGATTGTTCCTTATGAATACCTATGAGCGAAGAGCCTCATCATCTTTTTGTCTTGTTGCATCAAGTTCACATTCTTTGGAGTTGGCTGAATTATGGCATGCTACGTTTGGACATCTCAACTTTGCTAGCTTGAAGATCTTGAAGAGATTCAACATGGTTGAAGACATTCTTAATATTGAGCATCTTGAAGGACATGTATGCGAAGGATGCGTACTTTTACCGTGAAATTGATGAATTTTCTTAGCTCTTGAAAGATTTGTTCTTATCAACCGACCACACCTTCACACAAAAAGTGAGTTCCATTAACTTCTATCTTCAAATTGGACTCTGGAGTACATTTTTCCTCCCCTAACATTTCAAAGTATGGTGTCTTTCTCGTATGATTCAAACATGTTGTGGTCATCCTGCCCATCAAAATGTAACTTCAGCTCGACTATCCAATCAGATACATGATACTGACTCCAAGCAAGACTCAAAGAACATATATAAATCGATATGTCTTTCCCTTTTCAAAAGCAAAAATTTTGAAGAATGCCTCTTATGTTTGATCAAGGATGTCACCACCTCATGTCGTGAGTAAAGGTATCAAAGTTTCTCACCTTGAACCAGAAAAAACCCTTCTGAGAGCTGCAGAAGGGCATCAATGGCATGCAATTGCTGTGAGTTGAATGATGAAGCCAGTAACCATGAAGTCACAGTCCTTGATTTAATAGATATGCTATGTTTGGTTTCAGCAGTATTTGAACTAGACATCAATAAGTTGTCATTGGCCAACGGATGTAGCAATTGGAACCTTAAGGGATCAACAATAGTATCCACATGACAGACGGCTTTGTATATGCGCTTCAAAGGTTGCATATTTCCCAGCGATCGTATAAAGCACTGCAGCAATAATCCTACTTCATTAACTGAAGGCATGATCCACGTTGAAGAAAAATCATTTTCTATGACAAAAGTTTTTAATATTTTAGTATTACTCCCAGAAGGCATCATACTATTTTTCTCATGAACCCAATATTGAATTGCCAGTAAGCTAAAGAAAATATCAGCCATTATAACAGCATGTGTATAAGAAAAGGCAGAGGTATGCATACATTCCTAATATTCGAATCAGGATCGGCTCGCATTCGAAGGATCACAAGAGGCTTGTCATGATGTACTATTGCCACCCGAATTGTGCACAATGGAGGTAGTATTATCAAAACAAGGTCATTTTTAAAAAAATGTTGAGGACCACCAAGAACATGTCTAGCTTCAACTTCACAATAGATCCCCTTGGATTCAAGGCACCGTAGCTCCCATAAGACAAGGTCACCTCTAGAGGAGTCAGTAGAGAATTCTGTACACATACACACAAAGCACTCAAGTGATTAGTTGGACTTGAATGTTATCATATAAACCACAGGATCCTACAGTAAAATGGCTGATTAAGCCTTCCAATCTGTTCTCAGTTGAGTTGCCATAATAATAACTTGAGAAACACCCATTTACTTCCAGGTTGTTTTACATATATCTTACGTTGCAAATTTAACTTCTGTGTTATTTCCAGCTTTATCTGATCTTTCTCTTTCACCCAGCAACTCATCATTGCTTTGCATTCTCGGATGATAAGTGGTTGGAGTCTAGCTTTGTATTCCTGGCAAGATGCAAACCCAAGTGGCAACTCTTCTTGAGACAACCATCTTGTATCCACATTTCCTGGTTGATCCAAAAGGCCCTGAAGTGACAAAACTGCCTGATCAAAACATTGGCCTGGTTTCGCCTTAGGAAGCAGCAAAGAAGATCCTTCAGTTCTCACTTTGTCTTGGTTAAGTGAAAGTTCCTGCTTACTCCCCAAACTCGCACCATTCAAACCTCTGGAGATGACCTATATTTACAGTTAAAACCTTCATAATCTTAACACAGCAATCTACCCAAAAGAAATAAATTTAAGAAACATTGAGCTACGCTATATAATATGCATACAGCAAGGCAAAGACGAACGATGCCTACCGACAAAATTTTTACAAATGCACAATACAATGAAGGGTTTCAAGTTTAGGGCTTAGGACAGGCACTTTGCAGCAACCAACCAGCTTCTGAAGGGAGAAAACAGTAAAAGAATCTTTCAGCACATTTGTATCAAGCATGGACAAGGACCAGCTTACTTTCGATGGAATTATGAGAACTACTGTGATTGCTTTTTACAAGGGTCTCAAAGAAATAGTGATCATTAATCATGCACTAGCAAATTGATGCTGTTTACCCCAATATTCAAAGGAAGTTCCTGGATGGAGCTATAGTTGCATGAATCGCCGATTCAAAGCCAAAGAATCGGCGATTCTGAACCAATTCGGAATCAGCCGATTCAAATCGGCTGGGGACCCAAATCATTTCCAGGAATTTTTCCACCGAGGGCCCAATTCGAGTTCATTGAGGTTCATGCAAGAGAGAAAAGTGCACCTTTGCTCTTGAGAGACTTGGAGAGTGTGGATTTAGGGGAGAGAATCATGATTGATAGGGGAGAGAGAATGTACATTGTGGATCTAGGGAGGGAGTGTGAATGATGAGAGATAGTTTAGGGAGTGAAGTTTGAACTTTGAAGAAGGTGAAAAAAAAGTTAGAAGAGTGAGCTTAATAGAGTCAAGAGAGGAGTGAATGGGTGAAAGAGGAGAGAAGGGAGAGAGAGAATGATGCTTGAGCCTTGATAGGGGAGAAAGGATGTGCATTGAATTTGTAGGTTTTTAAGGAGTGAAGCTTGAACTTGGAAGTTGGAAGTTGAATTTGGAAGTAATGTTAGAAGTTAGGAGTGGAGAAAGGAGTGAAAGGGTGTGTCATCATACAGGCAAGAGAACACGGACCTTGCCCGGATTGCTATCAGGAGGCTCTTCTTTGTATGTGACCTCCCCTTCCACCTTAGTGGCGACACCTGAATGGGAGAAGGCAATGTTAGCTGTTTCCCGGATTGGTTCAGAGTGGAGAGGGCCTAGCATGGAGCAGTTGAGGACTAGAAAGGTGCTCCAGGAGAGACATGAAGTGAGCAGAGAGCTAGAGCCCATCAGGTTAAGTCATGACTCGTGACTATTGCAAGTTGCAACTTGGGTCATATAGTAATAATGAATTACTAATATGTATTGTAATTTGTATGAATGTTTCATTGTTGTCTTTCATCATCTCTGATGGATGGAGTGATGCAAGGAAGAGACATGTCATCAATATAATGGTCTCTTCTTATATGGGCACAATGTTCCTTCGCGCCATCGACACTTCTGAGGTAGGTAAGATACCTTTCAAGTTTCCAAAGTTGAAAGTTCCAAATCTCCAATATGCAGCATGCGCTTGCCACTATGCTGTGTGCATTGGTGATGGAATATGGATTGAGTCGCAAAACTGTCGCTTTCAGGCACCGTGATTACAGGCGAGTATATGCTTGGCCATATCAGATGGGGCCAACGAATGTTGTTCAGGTAATTTAAATTGGTTGTCAAATGTCAAATGTCAATGTTTATTGTTGAATGTGGTGGTCAATGGCCTTTGTTTGAACTTTGAATTTTAGCTATTATTAATCCATTCTTGAAATTTGATTCAAGACTCGTCACTCAAGTTTAAACATTGATTGATCATTGATTATACAAGTCATTACAAACAATGCTTCGAATTGTGTGGCCATGGGAAGGCTTGTTAATAAGACCTATCCCCATATTTTTTGGACACCCTGTGTTGCCCATTGCCTAGACCTCCTTGTTGAGGATATAGCTAAATTGCCTTGGGTCATTGCCTTGGGTCAAGGAGATTGTGGGAGTGGCACGATTCTTGGTGAGGTTTATCAACAAGCGTCCCAAGGTCCTTTCCATGCTCAGATCCTTTTCGACCTTGGATGTTGTAGAACGTGCCCCCACCAAGTTGTTTCCAAATTCCAAATTCCTTTCACAAATCATTTGCACATACAATATACTACATTGTAATTTTTAGATTGCTTGAGTGCTCAATGACATTGAAACTTGAGTCTTGGTTCTTGACCTGTCGTACGTACATGATGATACAGAGTACATACTACTCTTCTAAGTTCTAACTGGTCCATGGTTACTAACTATATAGGTTTGCATACATGTTCTTTGTTTTGGAGCGCCTCTTGAAGGTGCATAGCAGCTTGAGGCAAATGGTGGTTTCAAACCATTGGCAAGATTGGGGGGGCCATCACGAGAGCCCAAGTCACGGAAGTTCGAGACTAGTATGCTATCAACGGATGAGGCACATGCTATTGTCATGGGGCTGCAGACCATTTACACAGTCTTGCGCCTCACGAATAGAGATGGTCACTTTGGGCCTTCTTTATGAGTTCATGGACAGATTGGGAGAGTAGTTGAACATATGCACGGATCTCACTTCAAGCAGGTGCATTTTAAAGTCTAAATTCTCAATGTTGCAACTTTTAACTTGCATGTTCGATGCTCAAAACTATTAGATTATCTTCACATTGACTTTGAACTTAAAGAAGTCAAGTCTGTCTAGCGAGAAAGATGGCAATACTTCCATCAGCCTGTTGTAATTTGTAGAGACAAATTGCCCCAAAGTAATAAAGACTTTCCCAGCTTCAAACTCCATATAAACTTTGACGATATGAAATTATCAATGATCAATATTTTTTTTAGATATTGTATGAATTTATTGCTTTAATGATTTGAGTAACAGGCATTGAAACCTGTAGAACTAAGAATCTTATATGAGCTATGTCTGATGGTATGAATACTGACCTTTCTTTGAAGGTATGTGCAGGTACTCACGAAAGTACCTGAAGAACCACAACAAGAATAAGAAGCCTTCTGGGCTTAAGGACTGACCTTACTTTGAAGGTGTGTGCAGGTACTTATGAAAGTGCCTGAAGGACAAGAAATGGAACAAGAAGCTTTCAAAGCTCAAGACCGTTATCCAAGAAGGCTTATTTCTAAGTCTATAATGAAGGCTCAGAGGAGTCTATAAAGAACAGAACAAGGCCAAGGGTCTGATCTCCCTTTTGACCCTATCCACCATGATTGAGGATGAGAAACCTCTAGAAAAAAATGCCAATGACCATGATTGAGGATGGGCAACCTCTAGAAAAAAGTGCCAATGAATCAATGACTATCATGCAAAACAAGATGGGCATATACTTTGGCTTTTCCCTAGGAAGATTGCACTTGGGTGAATTCCCAAGTTGTGACAATGAAAAACTATATGTAAATAAAAGTCAAGATTAAACTTTGTAGCACCTACCACCCACCTACTTTGCCACATGCATTCTAGGCTCTTTGACACCTAGAATTGGGCGCCCTCCTACACTCCTACTTCTCCATCCAACTCATCCCAATCTCTCTCCCAAACTTGTACACCTCACCAATTCACCCTCTCTAACTAATACACCTCATTCATGCACTCCACTTCACCTATAGTCCAAATGGAGTCTTCTCCACACCTCATGCACTTGAACTTGACACCTCACTCACTTGGGAATGACTCCCCACTCTCTATATAAGTGGAAATGCGCCCCTCTACCAAGAGGATTCTATGATTTTGCATCCAAGATCTTCCCTCTTGTTTGTTCTTGTGTACAGGTGCTTTGGAGAAGAAGATTGAAGCATTGGCTCAAGGAGGCTATGGTAAATTTTGGATTGGAGGATTTGGAAGCTCAAACCCTCTCTCTCTCTCTCTCTCTCTCTCTCTCTCTCTCTCTCTCTCTCTCTACACCATCTCTCTTGTGCTGCATCTCCATTCTTGGTGTATCTGCACCATAATCTAGTATTGGCCATTCCTCTAACTCGGCCCACTACGACTACCAAAAATCCAGCAACCAATTAAATATGAAAAAGCTCTTTCTTCCCAAAACTCGTCCTTCTACAGGTTATGAACTGTCTAAAATGATCTTATGACCTTGATTCAAGATTTCCACTTCGAAACAACCCAAAAACTGGTTGCATGCATGTGTTATGATTTTCGAAACTTTTGCATGCGTGCATTTCTCTGATGATTGCACTTGCATGTAACTATAGTTTGTTTATTTGCCCTTGCATGTAACTGTAGCTTGCTCATTTTCTGTTGCATGTCAAGTTTCTATGATCAATCATGATTGCATGTCAAGTTTCTATGATCCTTCATGATTGCATGTCGAAAGAATTAAGATTTATGAAGAAAATCTTATGCTTCTGATAAGCTAGATTTGGAATTAAGTCCATTGAAAGGAACTAAGTTTATGTTCCTATTTTGAGACCCTTTTTGGAATCCAATGTATATGCAATTGGCATAGGCCAATTGGTTTTGCATAATGAAAAGAGATATCCTTCGGGGAGAGGTCCCCATCTTGACCCCTCAGTGCTTTTGTTGTATGTGAATGAATTATATGTGATCCATTGTTTTCGAGTTTTAAAGTCTAATTTGATTTTCATTTGAGTTTATTCAAGACTTGTTTTATGTGAATGATAAATCAATAAGTCCATTGGCCTTTAAGATTTTAGGAGAGACCTTCCCTTCGAGTTCACAGTTTGGTATCAAAGCTAAGGTTTAATATTTCGTGAACTTGATGTGAAGACCTTGCATGTTTATGCATGCAGAAGATCATAGAGCTTCATCCGATGTTTAAAAGGCCTTTTGTTTCAAGAAGCAAGTACTGCATGGAAAGAATCAAGAAGACAAAGACTATGACGAAGAACCTGACGACAATGAAACACTGGACGCCTACTTGCGAAGAACCAGAAGGTCGCGCATATCAAAAACATGCAACCCGAAACTAGTCACGGTCATTCAATCATTGAAGGCCATACTAATAAAACAAGGGGAGTTTTTCCTTAATCACATCGATTGTCCGTTAGAATCAAAGGATTGTTTTAAATGCAGGTCTAGGAATGCTTTGGAAAGCAAAATAGAATCGTCAATATAAAAGAGTTGTATCAAGATTTGTTTGACTTGAATACTTAAAGGTGAACTTTTGCATGACATGAACAAGTTAAGTAGATGAAATTTGGTATAATTTTGAAAATGGCTTATCGTAGCCAATACAAGGAATATCTTGATTCCTTATGATTTAAAGTAAAAGTTCTCCAATGCATAGAAAAAGGAAAAGATTAAGTCTTGTAAAGAAAACACAAGTAAAGGAAATTTTTGAATTATGAATGATGATATATGTGACTTTGACAGTCATGAAGCCTTAAGATCAACTAAGAACATGATGATCTTATGACGTAAGTCCTTTGATATGTTGTGGCCTTTGCATTAGAGAGTGTCGCGAGGTCAAGCGTTAGGCTATCTTTGATGGATGAAGATAACACGGCTACTGACTTTTCATTCTTTTCTCTCCATTCTCGTAGCTCTTTGCCAGTGGTTGTAGGCATCTCTTCGGTGCCATCTACCCCTGGCCATAGCCCTTCTCCCTTTAATATGAGAGGGGTCTTCACCTTCCATGCTAGGAAGTTAGACCCAGCTGAGTCGAGAATTGTGCAGATCTTCGACTGTATGCTGCTTATAGATGCCATTGTTGTGAACTGTGTTCTTCAGCTTATTTTTTGGTTCCTTGTTTTGAATGTTCGATTTCTTGGATCTGATAGCTCCTAAGCTATATCAGAAGCTCTGATAGGAGCAAGAGGCTCTGATTAACCTCTGTGGCTCTGATACCATTGATGAATAAGCAGGCGAGATGCATTTCAATCGCTCTGCCTCCATTGTTGAGAAGTTCTAGAATGTAGGGTTAGGGTTTGATGTAATTTCCATTCGTAAAGCTAACTGCAGCTAGAACTGAGTATGCTATAAACTATAATACAGACTTACCTTCGGAAGGGTGCCACGGAACATACCACCAGATTCACTTTTACTTGACTCACTATTTGGGCCACCTGAATGTGAGCAGGCTGTGTTTCTCACCAACTCTGACCCCTGTTCTGAAGACCGACTGCCATTTTTTTTGCGATGGTGTGCCTTTTCATCAACTAACAAAAGATTTGGCCTCACAAAATCAATGGCCGGTTCCAGTGTAAGACTGCTGAAAATTGGGCTTGCAAGCTTCCTTTTCTTTTTCTCCGATTCACCTGACCAAGTTTTCAGATCAGACCTCTTAAAACCATCCTTTGAGAGCAAGGCTTTTCCATCTGACTCAACACAGGCAGCTGGATTGCCTGTTATTGACTCATGCTTGCAATCCACATATTCCTCAGGTTTGGACATGGCCACAGGTAGGTCGATTTGTGAACTAGCAAGATGCAGATCCTCCTCATGGAGACTGGACAGTTCCTTATCATCTGAGACAATATTTTTCCAGAGCATAAAGTTTTTCAGTTGCTTTATACTTGATCAGTGTTAGTGGAAAAGTCAGTTGAGCAACCTATCAGAACTAGCTACAAAACAAAACCCAGAATCGATTAGAAGGCAACCAGCATGTCTGAATTGGCTACCTGCTTGCTTGTCACAGGATGATACAGTTTTTCTGCTATTTTTTTCCTGCATCTCTGAATCTTGCTGATGGTGACCAGCCACCAGCTCTGGCTTGTATCCTGAACATTTCAAAGAAACTAAATCAAGATCATCCAATCCAGCACAAAACAAAGCTCAGGAGGACCAATCATTAAAGAAAACCACTGCTCGGAACTAAAGAATGCATATGCAGCTCAGTATCGCACAAACATATAAATGCATATCTATAACAAACAAAAATTAATACCTTCCAAAAAATTGTGATTCAAACAGTTTCAATCGATTAGTGATTTAACAAACAAAAAAAATTAAGCATATTTTTTGAAAAAAAAACGTCTTGGACCAGGTTAATTCAAACTGTCAAAACAAATTGAATTGCGAATTGATTGGGAACTCTGCTTTGTAAGAGCATCTTGGAGATGTGTCTGGAAGCATCCTTTCTCAAAAGTCGATAAAGGGGAGTTGAGATTCCTTACGTTTATCATGCCTATCGGCATCATGCTGATATAGGCCGTAAAAACTGCACCCCAAGAATCTATGTGATGAGGCTATGTTTCCCAAGGTGAAATGTTGATAGGGCTTTTGATGGTGCAATCAAGATCACATCGTTTGTGTACCTCTCTCCACCATTTATGTTTGTAACCCAACGGGGTTGGCTCAGTTGGTTGGCTTGGCATCCAAAGTTTCTTTGGTCCCAGGTTCGAGCCTCCCCTTGGAAACCAAGAAGCATTTATGTTTGTAGAACCTTGAACGCATTAACAAAAGACTTGTCAGGATAGGCTGGAAATATGGGCAGCGGACTATCCTCACGGAGTAGATTGATTTAGATTTAATTTGCGGAAGCGGAATGATATAGACAGTACTTAGAGCTTTATGATCAACACAGATTATCAGTCATAGAACACTTTAATCTACGAATCGATTTGTCTGCATGTTATGAATCAATCGAAACTGAATAAAGATGCATTCAACACGACATACACAACTCAAATTATTGGAACAAAAATTATTCAGTCGTAAAGTGTACAATTTTGAATGCAGGCAGAGTCGCGATCTTTCTGAAACGATACTCTATGATAACAAAGAGAAAGATCAAATAATTGCGCTCCGAACGTTCAATCCAGTGACTAAGTCAGTAACTGAGCAATTGATATGTTGTTGAATATATAAACATGGCTAATTGATTAAAAGAATGCTTAGTCTGTACTTTACAAATAGGATTAAGGTACTATGTGCAGTTAGCAGTCGCTATTGGACAGGATCTGATTCCGTTAGTTGCCTAGCTGGACAGGAACGTCTTTGTTGCAGCTTGTTATTTCCCTACAATGTCCTCTTCCTTTGTGGAGGGTGTGTGCTCACCTCACATTGACCTTTCTACTAATATTATTAGCTATTGAGAGTGAGGTCTTACATCTTTCTCATTGGTGACTTTAATGCCAGACAGCTTCACGACAGACAAACTTCTAGGATCTTACTGACCAGCTTCGTGTACGTGCCCTTGATGGAGATGACTTGAGAGTTACCAGGACTTACAAAGGATGTTGTGAGCCCTATCACCAATAGGGATAGTACTTATTGTAGCTGGTTGGCCATTTTTTATGGTCTAGCTTTCTGGCCTAACTCAAGTGACAGACAGTGTGTCATCCTCACAGTGGCAAACAGTGTGTCGTTGACTATCTCATGGGATCACCATCCTCCATCTCGCTAATACATGAGCTTTGTGTCTCTTCTACCACTCTCTTTGATCATTCCTTAAATTCCTCCTTCCAAACACAAGAATAAAAACAAATCTATCATGCCTAGATCTGCTCCTTGGTACGATGATGAATGCAGCTCCCATCATCACCTTGTCACGCATGCACCCCTCTTCACTAACACTCCACACAACATCTCTATACCCGCTTACTACATCATAAGAAGCAGGCCTATGACGACTTGGAAGAGAGACGCCTTATTAGGCTTCTCTACAGTTCTACCACTACCACAGGCGCATATTGGTGTGAGTTCATTTTTGTGCTCCACATCCACTCCTTAATAAATTGCACATTTGGACTGATAATGCCACCACCTTATATACTATTCATACTAACATACCCACTTCAATCTCCCATAGCCCTTTTGAGTTCACCTTCTTCGTTGTTGACATGGTCCATAATGTCACGTGTAAAGCTAGAGATATTGATAACCTTGAATCCGAGTTATTGATCCATGCAGCTGATTTGTCGTTACCCCTCTTAGCCACCTTACTCAACTAGGCCGTTATCTTTGGTTTTCCCTCTTCTGGGTGCACTAACATCATTCTTCCCATACACAAAATTGGTGATCCCATGAATCCTAGTATCTACTGGACTCATATGATTGGGCATGTTATTGCAAAATTGTATGGCACTATTCTTCAATCAACTGTAAGTATGGAGGCTGAAACTAGAAAATTACATGTTGTGTTGAGCCCGTTATTCCACTACAGATCATATCTTTACCCTCAGAGCCATCATTGAGGAAGGTCGACACTGGAGAGAGCGAGTTTATTGTTCTCATTGACTTCAGGAAAGCCTTCGACTCTATCCCATGTTCCCTACTTATCTAGCGGATACGAGACCTTGGTTTTTCAGATGACACAATTCTTCTCGCTATCAGGCCACTCGATGAGAGAGTGTTGGGATGTTTTCGGAGTGACAGAGGTATTTCTGAGCAGATCATGAGCACTCTTGGGGTGAAGCATGAATGCTCCCTCTCACCTACACTTTTTGGACTATACATTGACGAGCTGGAGAGGGTTATTGAGCAATGTGGTGGTTTTGGATGCAAACTTGGAGATATCTTGATAATCATTTTTCTTTATGCAAATGATGTGGTCCTAGTTTCACCTACTAAGGAGGGCCTGCGACAGCAACTTGATTGCCTTCGTGACTTTTTTCCAAATGGGCCTAGGGGGTTAACACTAGAAAGACAAAAGTAATGGTCTTCGACACATCAGGAGCTTTAAGCTGAGACGGGAGCTCCTTTTTGACAATCAGCCATTGGAGATCGCTTCCTCTTACACTTACTTAGGCTATAGGGTCATGCTTTTCTTGCCCAAATGGAGAGATTTTGTTTTGTAAGTCTATTCGAGATGCCTCGAGTAAGTGTCGGCTTTTTGACATTATTATTTTCCCTATAGCCCTATAAGCAACAGTAGCATGGTGCACTGGTCTTACCTTGTCTATTGGGCCAATGTCTCACAATTACAAATCGCTATGCTTTCACGTATGATACGGGCTAAGCCGTTAGTTCCACATCAGATCATCGTTGCAAAGTATGCAATCCTGCCCATGTACCTTGATGCCATACTCTAGCTCATCACATACATCTAGCAAGTCAGTGAATTCCAGGCTTCCGAGCATACACAAGCTTCTCTCATCTCATCTCAGCTCTTATACGACCAAGGTTATCAGTTGGCTTGGTTTTCTCAAGCCTCCCACCTCTTTTGACAAACTTGGCATCTCTATCGTTGCCCTTCCCTTAGGTACCTATGATTACATCAGACGGTTCATTTACAGAGCTTGCCTTGATCGAGCCTGGCACGGTTAGTTGGGGGTCAAACCCGACTTCTATCAGCTTCACTTCTTGGAGACACACATATCAAGAAAGCTTGAAAAACTTAGATATGGAAAACATCAAATACAAGGAGAATTGCATAAGCACCTCACAACACCAAAAGTTAGAAGAGAAAATGAATTGCTAAAGAGAGAGAGGGCGTGGGTACTACAAGTCCCTTGTGAGGCAAGCACCTCAAGTACATTCATGGAAAGTCTAGGTGTCAACCAGATGAGTGAGCTACATGGCCAAGTGGGCCACTTGCACTAATTTATTTAAGTTACAAATAGGGGGTCCCATATATTTAATTTATAACATGCCCCATGAGTAATGTACAACTTACAACAACATTAGTGCTTAGCCAAAGGGATAAAATACTCTTCAACACCCCCTTAATGGCAATTTTATTCAAGCTAACACGGTACACCTAACAAAGTTCTAAACTTCTCAAACTTATCTTTACTAAGTGATTAAGTAAAGATATCAGCTATCGGATCGTTGGCGTCGCAATAAGTTAGGTCAAATCTCTCCACTGTGCACTTTCTCTCGTTTAAAGTGTCAGTCCACCTCTATGTGTTTTGTTCGTGCATGATAGACTGGATTTCTCACAAGCTAAACGCAACTTTGGTTATCACAGTGTAACAATGTAGCTCATGCCTGAGCGATCAGCATATCCTCAAGTAGACATCATAACCAAATAGTCACAAGGGGACCTCGTAGTCGCCCTATACTCAGCTTCGATGCTACCACCTTGAAGCTTTGATCTTTGTCTTTTACCAAACATGGTAGATTCATCAAACTCCACCAACATGTTCTGCTTGGTAATGGCACCAACAGATAGCAAGTCCTTGGCTAACCCTGGTACATGCAACACACTCTTGATTACCTTCACCTCTCCTGATGACAGCTTCACTTGTGCCTTTGCCCCTCACCTCATGTGCAGAGTTATCTCCAAGGCACACTTGCTAACCATCACTTGTCTCCTCATAGGTGTTGAACAGATGTCTATGAGGTGTCATTGCTTCAAGGCTCCTCAATGTACCATCCACCAAACACGAATTCAGATGACACATTGAATAGATTAAGCCCACCAAATTGCTCTTCTTCTGCAACTTTATCAACAAAGTGACCATACTGGTTCTTACCCTTTTTCTAATCAGTTTGCTTCTTTAGACATTTAAACAAAAACACAAATTACAAGTTTCAATGCTCAAGAGTGACAAGTCACGAGTCAAACAAAATGGTAATAGCCAACTGCCTTTTTTAAACGTGAAGGAAAACAAATAGAGCTTACCATTAGGGAAGGTTGGCATGGAGAAGGCTTCAATAAGCTTGTCTCGATGCTCTTTCAGGAGATCAAGCTGCCATTCTAACTCTTCCACTTGCTGCTTCCGTGCCGCAACCACTTGCTCCAACTTGACTAACACCCTTGCCTCTTTCTTATGAGAAATTTTTCGCAAACTGAACAATTCCTGCACCTCCGCGGTCAGGGTCGCGTCATCCTTTTCCGCCATTTTCTCACCTTTTCTGCTCGGTTATGTGATTGAAGCTCCTGCAGCACAGGTGCAAACTCTGTCGCACTGCAAATTCTGCCTCAGCTGCATTGAGCAACGCCAATTGACGATGAGAATTCAGGTCTCGAACAACCTTCACCTGTGTGTCAAGCTGAATAACTAGGAACAGTGCATGCATATGAAATGCCAAAGCAAAATCGGCAGCGCCATTAACTGATACACAAAAAAAGAAAGAAAAGAGAGAGAGAGAGAGAGATTTCCGCGCCAAATGTAAAGTGTCAAAAGAAAGGAGAGGTGGCCAGATTTTTAGGGCATGTAGGATCTATCATGTGGGTCCCTTTTTTTTACCACAAACCTTGACACATTGAGTGGCAAGGTAGGTTGTGTGAGCGTTATCTCACTTGTAGTAGAGAAAGGGGCCAAGCAATCATATGTGCAGCTAGTTTGTATCCGCCCTAAAGATGGTTCTCGGCAAGTCCCTTATTAAGAATACAGTCAACCCTACAAAATGTTACCTCGCGTTGGATAAATGTTATATTCTTACAAGTTTATGGGGACTGTATCATTGTAAATAAGGGGCTACACCATTTTAGGGTTTAGGGTTTCATAGCATTGATAAAATGTTTCAAAACCAATCAGCACCCATCAGGTCCCCTCTCCTCCTAGCACGCAAATTGAGTAATTTTTAGCACCACCCATCGAGTCTACTAGGTAGCCTGCACTCTCATCAGTTCTCCACTCCATCCACTCAATTTCTCAACGAGTCTCTTTATGTTGTTTGGAGCCATTTTCCAATGTTGAATAGCGCACACTCATGAATTCTCAAATCCCTCATCCCCCAGTTCACGTGCTTCTAGCCTATGGAGGATTCAGACAACAATCATAGCAAATCTTTACACTTTTTCATCTTTTTCATCAGTGAAGTAATGACTTCAAGGGCATCAAATCTAAAATCAAACTTCAAGGGTGTCAAACAACAAATTGTACCAACAGATTATAGCAAGGAAAATCATCATTTGTTGGTGCTCCTCGACAAATGAAGCATACAAAAGGATCTATCATTGTTCAACATACTCTACCAATGGAAATAATCATTTTTTGGTGCTCCTCCACAATTCCTCAATAATGCAGCTCACAAAAAGATTTATCATTGACATGCCTGTAGAGCCAACCACTTGAATAGTTGTCCATCGCTCTAAATGAGCCACTAATTTTTGTTTTATGTGTTTCTAGATCGCTCTTCAAACGGTATAAGAAATGAGAAGCTTGCAGAGGGCGAGAAACTCCATGTCATGCGCTTCTATAGAGATTTACCCACTATGTTGTGTGTGTAGAGTCATAGTTATGGCATTTGATTGTTTGTATTTTAAGTCTCCTAGTTTGCAATGTACATGTGTCAATTCCAAATCTAGGTGGAATCAAAATGTAATCAAATGCAATTGTGGTCTACATCTGAGATGGAGTCTGGGTCTAGATTTTGGTGTGAGAAAAAAGAGACATTTATGTAGGTGTTTCAAAAGATATAGAGTTCTTCCAGCTTACATGTCTTCCGATTGCCATAAGGTTCTCGTGCACCACATATACGTGATAAACACACTTTTACCACCCAACCATATAGAGTCACTACTGAATTCCCATGCACTGGAGTTAATCAACACCTTCATGTCTGGTTGAGCCTCCAACGATGACCAATGTCCCATGTGAAAAATTCAACTAGTTTAGTTGATCTATTTTGGCAATTTTGAGGCCAACATGAAAACTCAACTTAGAGATAGATTTATTTTTGTCAATAAAGGCCTAAATAGTGTTTTTACTATTTTTGGCAAGTGCATTTGTGAATGAGGTTGGATTTAGACCCATATTAATCGGTGAATATAGATACATTGCATCTAGACTAGAAATTCTAGGTTTTTGATGAAGTACCAAGAAGTTACCAATTTAGGGCTAGTTTAGGGCAATTGGCCAAGTGACATTTTGGCAGCTTAAAAATAATAGTAACAACGTGGAGAATTGATCATTGTATTCTCATTTTATGTGGAGAATTCATCTCTTTTGATTCTATGTCCATCTCATGTGTATT
The DNA here is from genome assembly GCA_029204225.1 of Diphasiastrum complanatum. Lineage (NCBI taxonomy): Eukaryota > Viridiplantae > Streptophyta > Lycopodiopsida > Lycopodiales > Lycopodiaceae > Diphasiastrum > Diphasiastrum complanatum. Next base: position 75,033,992 of record CM055096.1, on the reverse strand, counting down.
TCTCTCAAGATATCTTGATTTCTAGTGTGTAGAACGTCAATTTTTATTGTTGATCTTGCATCCACACGTGTGAAGGACATTATGCTGCTGCTGCTGCTGTTGTACAAACAGGGTTGTATATCAGAAAGTAGTATAAATGGTTTGGAAAGTTTTGGTTGCTGAAAAAATCGGCAAGAGCTTCGCTAGCACAAATGAAAATTGAAATCGAGTTATGCCCTTTTATAGGCTGATTTGGAGGGTCCATTAGACAATGTACTAGTTTGGATGCTCAGTTCTGGACAAAAATTTACAGGCATGTTCAGTACTATGAAAATAGGTTGTAGAAATCTCGGTGAAGGTTTTTGAGGTACTGAACTAATACGGCGAAGGTTCATGACGAGTCTAGAAGGATTTCGCATCATCCAACCGTTCTGTTACTGCTATGCGTAGAGATGGTATCAAACAATTCAATCGACATAACTACATCTTGTCCATAAATAGGTTGAAATGGTGTTTGATTCGTACTTCCTTTGTAAGCGGTTCTAAATGCCCATAAATCCACATAAAAGCATATGTTCCCAATATGAACGACTTGCTTCTACAATTTTTGTCATAATGTTGCAGAGAATTTTGTTGGAAGATGCAGCTTGGCCATTACCTCTTGGATAATACGGAGTACTAAACCGATAAATAACAAAAAAGTCTTCCAACAGACACTTTATCATTTCATTCACAAAATGTGTTTCGCGATTACTAATGATCTCGATAGGACAACCAAGTTTAGTACTCACGTTTTCATAGAGAAATTTAGCCGTTGATTTTGCATCTACAACTCGAACTACTTTCGCTTCAACCCATTTGGTCATATAATCAGTTGCAACAATGATATATCTGGCTTGAGATTCTCTTGTCACAAGATGAATAGGACCAACGTAGTCGAGGCCCCATTTTTCGAACGGTGCTTGTGATAAGACTGGATGTAAAGGTTCGTAATTTTGTCGAGTAGGACGACGTGCTCGTTGACAAACATTGCATGACTGAATGTAATTTTCTGTATCTTTGTGAAGTATAGGCCACCAACATCCTGATTGTAAAAGTTTGCGAACAGTGAAATCTGTTGAGAAATGTCCTCCGCCCATGCCATCATGAGAAACCATGATAAGTCCAGGTACTTCATGTGGCAAAACGCATCTTAGTATAATATCATCCATTCCTCGGAGATACAACTGCCCAGCAATCAACTGATAAGGTTGTGCCTTATGAATTGATTGTCGCTTCTGTATTTTTGTCAAGAAGTCATTGAGTTGGCCTAGCATTAGTCAACAATATCTGTTGCCCACTCAAGTACTGCTTCTACATAAAATAATGCAGCATCTGGTAGTTCATCATCCACTTCAGTATTCACAGGCGATGATTCAATCCTTGAAACATGGTCGGCTAGATAATGTTGTTTACTCTTTCAAACCAAAATGCGAAATTCAAATTCGATCAGTAGAAGTAGCCATCTTGCAATACGCCCTGTGTTGCATGTCTTGTTCACCAAATAAAGTAATGGCTGGTGATCAGTATAAAATGCAAAATGCATCGCCATTAGATAATGTCGAATATTTTTAACAGAAAAAATCATGGCCAACGCTTCACGTTCAGTTGTCGAATAATTCTTCTCAGGATCTGTAAGTTGTCTGCTTGCAAACCTGATAGGATAATCCTTTTTGTATTCACCTGGCTACGTCAAAATCGATTCAATAGCATATTTTGATGCATCCGTGTGAACGTGAAACTCGATTGTCCAAATTGGAGCTCGTAGTATTGGTGCAGAAGCTAAAGCTTTTTTCAATTTCTCAAATGCTTCCAATGCCTCTTCTGTCCAAATTGGTACAATAGTCAATTTCTATATAGGTCTTGCTAAATCTGCAAAGAATAGTATGAATATCTGATAGTAATTTGCATGACCCATGAACACGTAAACTCCCCGAATTGTTCCTGGCGGTTGTAGTGGGTTTCTTTCCTTGCCTAACCTGAATCCAAGATCTAGTCAATCTAGCATCAAAGAGACGGAGTTAGTTGTCACGCGTAGGTTTGTTCCCATGAGAGCGATAGTATAGTTCAGATTTCAACATGAATGGAGGATCTAACACTAACATCCATAAACACTAAGCATTAACACTACATCCATTAACCCTACTTCCATTAACCCTAAATCCCAATGATAGAAACTTACTCTTCTCTCTCCTTTTCTCTCTCACAAAAAGCATAAGAAATAGCAATCCCAATAATGATCAGATCCAACAATTAGCAAAATCCAAATAAAGCATGAGAAATGGAGGAAAAGAGAGGAAGAGCAAGGACATTCATCAATCCATTTCTAAAGAGAACCAATCTGCTTTATTGAAATGAGGAAATGAACATGAGGAACAACTCGAGTTGGTCCCTTTTTATAGTAGAGAGGAGGACCCTGGCCTCTGAATCCTATTGGTCCAGTCTTGCCTTTCTTTTTATTCAAATTTAAAAAAGGTGAGAACCATCAAAATTGGAGGGAAACCCAACTTTCTTCACTAACTTGACATTTAGGCCCTGCGACATTAAAAGTCCCGCAAAAAGACCTAAAGTCCTTTTATTAACATTCTAATTAATCAAATAACTATGTGATCATTGGGTTGGACTTACACACGCAGGGTGCCAAATCCCTCTCACTTATTAACTAGGGTTAGGGTTGCCTAGGGATCCACAAACCCTCCAACAGTATCCCCCACCAAAATTGGTGGCGGTCCCACAACACCTGCAATATGCAATTATTGGGGACTTTTATTGGCTTCGCGCCGAATCTTAATTAAATGATACTGCACCTTCTCCATAAAGTCAAGGCGTGCAGTATTGAAATCCAAATTATGCGGCAGGAAACAACGGTGGGCTCCGGCAATCCACTTGGAAGTTGTCCATGAGGTGAAGTGAGATTCCCAAGAGCCTCCCATCATAGCCGCACGGAAATACAGTCGAGCAATCGACAACTGATCTTGATTTGCTCTGAGGCCATCGGCTTATGCTTGGGTAGGAAGGCAATCATCCCATTTGGTTGCCACTAACGCCAACAGAGTTAGATCTTTTGCAAACATTGTCGATTGTCGCACCGTTGGATCCGGAGAGTGGACATACTCTCTCTGATATGCCTGTAAGGCCCGGTGGAAATCCACTGAAATATTCCAGCTGTAAGACTGGTGGATGATTGGCCAATTGGGCGTATGGATGGTGATTTTATCCATAGCCAATCCCAAATCTTTCCATTTTTGTCTTCGCGGCATTGGCACGTAATAAGGATCTACCCGCAACTGGCGAGGGCTGGCGACGTGACTCCTAATTGATTCCGGATTTTTCTCAAAAATCGTGATTCTCCATGCCGGCTGCTCTCCCAGTGCAGGTATTTTGTCCAATTCTTTGCGGGTCTCGATCTCGGAGGTCTTAAATTTGAGAACTCATCCACTACGCGAGGACTCATGTGGATGCTGCTTTAAGAAGGTCTGAATCTGGTCCTCGACGTTGATGGGCCTTCTGAATAAATGGCTTGTCCTTGATGAGGATGGACCCGCTTGTACTACCGGTATAGTTGGCGGTTGATCTGCTAGATCTGGAGCTCCTCCCTAGTCCATGCTCGAATCAACCCCTGTATCCATCTGTACAGCTTCTTGGTGCAAAGGGAAGAATTGCGGCATGACCGGGACAAGGATTTGTGGTCCGGCTTCCAACACTTAAGCGGCGGCTTTTTCATAGGCGTTGATGATCTCTTTTGCCTTTGCCAACTCGGTTGAAGCTACTCCTTTGAACCTATCAAAGCGGCCTTGAAATTTCTAAAGGCCCACTTTGTATGTTTCCACTTTCTTGAACAAATACGCAATCTCCGTCGGTGTGACCGGATGATCGGGTATTTGTGTTTGCAGATATGCATCGCGCTCAAGGGTGGTCGCATCCAATTCACCTTGAAGCCGTGTGCGCTCTTGTTCGGCCATTTGTAATTGCCCCTTCAACAGCTGCACCTGTTGCTTGGCATCTTGCACTGCCTTATCTACCTGATCCTGTGCGGTTGTCAGGGCATTTTGCAGGGAGCTGATGTAGGTTTCCAAGCAATCAGCTTGTTGCTGGGCCAATGTTTTTTCACTTTCAGTCTTTTCTTCATGTTGCTTGGCTATCTTCACCTCTCGATCCAGCTGGACAATTTTTTGACTGATCAGAGTATTTTCGGATCCTAAAACAGAGATCCTCTGCTCCATTTCCTTTTTTTTATCCAGCATAGACTGGATCACTTGCCCAAGGCTTGAAACTAACCCAAGAGCATCACCAGAATCGATAGTCATGGAGGTGGCAGCAGTAGGAGACCCTGATGGTATTGTCCGTGGTAGGCATGGAATAGGTGCCAAAGTCCCTTTTTCTTCAAAAATATCCTCGTCTTCAAACCCTTCAGACACCATGGCGTCGAACTGCTTTGGTGACTTGATAGCTGTGTCGACCCGAAGTGTGGCTGGGCTACCCTGTGTGGGTGGTTGCTGACTGACATCTTCGACACCAACAGTAGCTTCATGGATATGTCCGAATCCTCTTCCAAGGGATTGGGGTTCAAAGGGTGCTGAGCTCTGGAACATTTCAAAGATTTTGGTGGCCCCAAGGGGGTCGGAATCATCGAACATATCCATGAAGAACTGTGTGTTGGGTGAGGTTGCTTCTGTGTGCGGGGGTGAGGCGGCTTGGGCAGCTGTGATGGGAATGGTAGGCCCAATGTTCACAAACTATCCTTGTATGGGAGCAGAGGTGAGGGAAGCATCAGAGGCGAGCAGAGGGGTCGGAATCATCGAACATATCCATGAAGAACTGTGTGTTGGGTGAGGTTGCTTCTGTGTGCGGGGGTGAGGCGGCTTGGGCAGCCGTGATGGGAATGGTAGGCCCAATGTTCACAAACTATCCTTGTATGGGAGCAGAGGTGAGGGAAGCATCAGAGGCGAGGGGAATGGGAAGTTCAGTGCGAACAGCAGCAGGGGGTGGAAGCGCAACTAACGAGGTATGCCTAGTACGACGTCGTGACGCAGAAGGCGAGTCAGGAATTACGATCTTGCTGCGTGGACAACGATGACTATGAGAACTTGAGGCCTGGTGAGATGACTCGGCTGGTGCTTCTTCGTAAACCGAAAGCACAGAATACAGGTGGAAGCCATGGATTCTGTAATCTAAGTGAGAAGCAGCTAAGAGGGACAATAGAGAACCAGCGGCGAACTGCTGCTTTGTATTGGCCTTAATAGCTCGCTTGAGCTCACCAGAAACAATCTTGAACTAGTTATATGGTTCAAGAGGGGCTTTGGCCAACTTGATGTGGGACTCCACTATCCTATGAAGGATTTGAGATGTGATGCGGTCTTTCTTGAGGTTGCCAACCATCAGGAAATGATTCAACAATTGGGCAGCGGCGTGGATGGAAGGCTCATTGATGGCTTCCAGAAGGTAACCATCATTAGTCCAATGCAGATTGTTGGTGAAGTCAATGTATGGCTTGATGGCCTGTTTGGCGTGCTTATGATTGGGTGAGGCGTGCGTACCGGATGAGATTCCTATAGTTGCAAGTGCGGCCTCAGTGACGCGCACCTTGTGTGTGGCTCCTTGGAAGGTGATGTAAAACTTGAATTTCTCTTCCTTCCACGTGCTGAAGGCAAGAGTGATGAAATCCATATTGATGCATCCCGAAAAGGCTCTCTCATGAATACCCATTGCAGTAAGTAGAGGCTCCGCAAGGGTCATCCACTGAGTGACCATGCTTGTGCTAGGAAGAATCATGATGTTCATTGCAGATGGGACATCACGATGGATAGTATAGCACGAAGATTGGGAAGTATCGATAGAAGACATGATTATCAGAAAGGAATTATAACCGCGTGAGAATGTATCAGAAGGCAATGCAGAAAATTTGGAAGGCTTTGGGCGCAAGAAAAATTCGTAAGAGCTTTGATAGCACAAGTGAGGAATGAATCGAATTCAGCCAACTTATAGGTGATTGGTGGGTCCATTACACTGAATAGTAGTTGGGCTGATCAGTTCTGAACAAAAATTTGCAGGCATGTACAGTAATATAAAAATAGGCTATAAAATCAGCGAAGGTTTCTGATACTGTATTGGCCAAATCGACCCAAAACAGTGGTTTTCAAAGTCATTTTCCATAAAAATATTGTGTTTCCGTTTCCTTATGCTGATGACTTCCTGACTTTTGCTCATCAGTCTTTTCTTATTTTTATTTTTTATTTTTTTTAATTGTCTTTTTCCAAAAAAAAGTCAACAAATTAAATACTGAAAACAAAAAATTGAAAACAAATAAAATGAAAAAATATATTGAGATCAGGCTTGCTGAACTGGCAGAGCAGGCTACCAAAACTTGCGTAATCGGCTGCCATTTACCGGAGTATCAAATCGTTTCCCATCCAAGTGCTCAAGAATTACTGCGCCATAGTTCAGGATTTCCTTCACTTTATACGGGCCTTCCAGTTGAAAAGGTGTCTGATTTGTACTATTTTTGTAAGCGGTTCTGAATGCCCAATAAAACCGGATGTCAGGGTTTATAATTCTGTCGAGTAGGTCGTCGTGCTCGCTGGCAGACATCACATGTCTGAATAAAAATTTTTGTGTCCTTATGAAGCGTAGGCCACCAACAACTGGATTGCAAAAGTTTGCGAACAGTAATATCTGTAGAGAAGTGTCCTCCACCCATGCCGTCATGTGAAAACATAATTAGATTTGGTACTTCGTGCGGTAAAACACATCTTCGTAAATAGAGGTGGCACTTCGTTTAAATCAATCTTTTGAGGGGGATTTTCCCATTTCAGGATCGTATTTAATATTGCTTTGCTTGTTTCTTCGTCATTGAGCCTATCATCCTGTCTCCCTTTAATATAACTGCTTTGGGCGATTTGATTGTTGGTTCATCAGGAACATTACGCACTCCAAATCTGATCGGATCCATATGATGTAGAATCTGTTCATCCGTAAGTTCTGCATTGCCATCATAAGTTAAGGCATGGCTCATTGGTATGAGATCATCCTCAATTGGATCTGGTATAGGTTCCGTTGATATCCAGGCTACATTCAGGACATTTAGTGGAAACGTGATTGACGTATCCAAAGTTCGATCTAACAATGAAATCTCGCTCATCTATGATTGAATATCTTGTTGACACATATATCCTACTGTACAATCAATTGTTGCAAGAGCTTCATTCCAATTGACAGTATCTGTTTGAGAATCGTAGTGAACTCCCAATTTTTTCTCTGGTCGATCACAAGTGTGATCCGTTGTTGATGAATCGTCATCCATTTTTTGAACCACTGGCTTGATAGTCCAAGTCGTAGGATCAATTTTAACTGCACGTTCACGATTTTCAAAAGTGATTTTGCCGGTACCCCAGTTATGAATTACTTGCGCAACTCGTAACCATGGACGTCCTAAGAGAACTTGGTAGAAATTTGGTGCTTCTGGTAAGTCTTTTCATGACGAAAGTAATGACGTACTGTACTCCTGCAATCCTGACAGGTATATCCTCCACCATTCCTCGTGGACGAACCGTCGTTTGATCAGCTAGCTTAATAGCAAAAGTAGCAGGCTTAATCTTTGTAAGGCCCCATTTTGTACATAGCTTTGTATAAATCAGGTTAACTCCTGAACCGCCGTCTATCACGACTGCTTCTTTAGAAAATTGTCTATGTTGTATTGGCAGAGTGATATTCTTTTGTTCACTTTTCCAAGCTGCTCCAACATGTAGTACATCGTTAGATTCTTCAAATCCAACACAAAAAAGCGGCTCCTAATGGTCTTCTGATTCTTGTTGAGCTAACTTTTGCGCTAAGACTTCTTTTGCTTTTGGCACCAACTTTAGGAGCTCTCCCAATGAAATATTAATCTTGCTAGACAAAATATTCATGAGTAATTCTATATGCGGTGCTTCCGGTTCCGTCATCTTGAAGGGTTCTTCGTGATGATGTAATTGATCATTCATATCCGTACGTAAATTTCTTGGAGGCTGCAATGGTGAAGACCGAACTTCAGCTGTTACTTTAGCAGCTTCAAGTTCCTCTTCTTCTTGTAGATACTTAATCCACTGTCTCATATCCTGATATCTTCGTTTTTCTGCATTAAGATTTGGATAAACTTTCGATGCTGTTGGTGTATCGTTCAATGGTATAGAATTAGCAGGTACTGAATCCACTACTGGTTCTTTTTGCTTTTGTGCTCTGGTAACCACCATCAAGGTTGCATTTGGTTTATTATGAGCTATCGATCCTTGCTTGATTGTTATCAAATTTACAGGTGCTGTAGCTGGTGGTGGCTTCGGTCTTGCTGGACAGTCTTTATAGCAATGCCCATATCCACAGTCACGACAGAATGGTACAAATTTTTCTTTATTTGGACATTCTGCAACTCTGTGATTTTCTCCACATGCAAAGCATCCAAGTGATGCTCTGGCCCAATTTCTCGAGGCTTGTTGTTGAGCGACAACATAAATGTCATACTGTTCTGAAGATCCACCTTCTTGAAGATTACCATAGCTCCATTGCTCAGCACTTTCGTAAGGTTCTGGTTCCATCAAATTGGCAGGAGGAGCGGACTGCTTTGGTGGGGCAGGCAAGGCTAGACGCTCCGGGTATCCAAGAGTAGATTGTCATAGTCTTGCTGCTGGATTGCCTCCATGCTGTGGATCTCGATATCCCATATGGGCATACCGTTGCTGAATCATCCGAGGGTTGAAGTTGCAAAAAGCAGTCTCATGGTCAGGTGAATTACACAGATGGCAAACATTGATTTCCATTCATTTTTTCAAATGAGGATACTCGTTCACTGTGCGATTTCCTGTACAAATAGAACACCAGACATTTTCCCTGGTAGGAAAAGTCTTTGCAAACTTCTTAGGTTCCTTGTTCGCTTCTCCGTGGAAATTTTCCAATGCTTTGATCTTCTCATCAAATTGCAACTGCAGCTTTTCTAGCTGTTTCTGATGGGTCTTCCCAAGTTTCTCGAACTCATTGAGCATCATTTCTGCAGTAGCATTGGCATTTGTTGATGCAATAGTGGTGGATGTCGTAGTAGTCTGCCTTGTTGTATAAGACAACATACTGACATTCAGCTCATCATCTGAATCTTCATCCTCCTCCCGAATTGCATCGTCCATCGCATTTTGCAAAAGTGAGTACTCATTATGGCGTTTCAGTTCACATCTGATCCGTTTAGGTAGACCTGACAAAAATCACATAATCATGGCATTTTCATTAATCAGCTCAAGCTCACATTCAGATATAAGACATTTCACTCTTTCGATGTAATCTCGAACCATTTCCCGCTTTCCCATTTTTATTTTACTTAAAAGTAGGAAATGGGTCTTCCATAAACTTCCACGGTTTGAACCGTGTGATAAGGGCTCGTTTAACAACCTCTCAATCTGTACGCTCAGTTTCATCTTGGTTATAGTACCAATCTTGTGCTGCATCTATTAAGGCCATAGGAAACAGCTTAAGTTTATCTTGAGGATAAATCTCACCATAGACCTCACAAGATTCAGCATAGATCTGAAGAAATCGAACTGGATCTGTTAATCCATTATATTTGGGTAGATCCAATCGGGGTGCTCTTCTAACAATAATTGGATTGACCTCTTGTGGAGCACCTCTAGGGACAGCCATTTAGATCAAATTGATAATGTGATTAGATATAGATTTTTTCAAAAACTATCTCAGATTAGATCTACTAGTTCTATTCCACTTTTCAAGAATCTGATTCTATATGATAAAAAACTACCCAAAATTCGATCAATCAATACTTCTCAAAAATGATAAATCTCTCAGGGTCCACTTCAGAATATATCAGATCTGATCCAAATTTTGACAGAGACTTGATCTGGAAAATCAGAAACTAAAAATAGGACTGGCGAAGGTTATCTAGGCGAATGTTGGCTCGACGAAGGTTCAACAGTGCTATTTTGGGATAAAAACTCTCTGAACACTTTTTTGGAAATTTCTTGGGAAATAACCTTCACCGATTTCTCAGATGGAAGATCTGACACAGATAAAACTATGGACAACCGGACGAAGGTTTCTGACACAAGAAAATACAGTTTTTGTGATATGACAAGGGTAAAAATCAAGATTTTTTGTGATCTGATCAAGATAAATCTTCGCCGAACTCAAAAATAGTATTTTTATATAAATAGAATGTTCTGAAAACTCGGCGAAGGTTCTAGCAAAGGATCAAGAGTAATACTTGTAATTTTGCAAAAAAGTGACTTTTTTTGGCAAAAATATGACAATATGAAAACTGATCCTCTGAAAATCTTTCTATTTTTGGTATTATTCTTTGCCGACCTAGCAGTAGATAGATCTAAATCACATCTAAGCATAGTGAATTGGGCGAAGGTTCTTTTTCTGTATTTTTTAGGATTTTGATAATTTTTGGTGTTTTTTGGTGGTTTTTCTGATGTTTTCTAGAAATCTGCTAGGAATTAATCTTCGCCCTTCAAACTGAAGAATATGTAAACAAAACCGAATGTGTCTACAACTCAACGAAGGTATCCTGAAAGAGGGTATAAAGTTCTGGGCTCTGATGACACTTTTTGCCTCTTTTTGACCAAATTTAATAGATTTGACCGATTTCTGTTATTTTCTTTGATATCTCAGATCCAAATGGATCTTAAGATTAGTAATCTGAATAGCTTTTCCTGTTTAATAATCAGATTAGATTTCAAACAAAATCTAGCAAAACAAATCCCAAACTATCCCTACAATACAGTTTTAACACTATTCATGCCACGACAATATGCCTAATGCAAGCTAACCATCAGCCAAACATGCTGCAAACTGAAAAATTGGCGTAGCTCCCTGGCAACAGTGCCAAAATTGTAGTGGGTTTCTTTCCTTGCCTAACCTGAATCCAAGATCTAGTCAATCTAGCATCAAAGAGACGGAGTTAGTTGTCACGCGTAGGTTCGTTCCCATGAGAGCGATAGTATAGTTCAGATTTCAACATGAATGGAGGATCTAACACTAACATCCATTAAAACTAAGCATTAACACTACATCCATTAACCCTACTTCCATTAACCCTAAATCCACAACAATGATAGAAACTTACTCTTCTCTCTCCTTTTCTCTCTCACAAAAAGCATAAGAAATAGCAATCCCAATAATGATCAGATCCAACAATTAGCAAAATCCAAAGAAAGCATGAGAAATGGAGGAAAAGAGAGAAAGAGCAAGGACATTCATCAATCCATTTCTAAAGAGAACCAATCTGCTTTATTGAAATGAGGAAATGAACATGAGGAACAACTCGAGTTGGTCCTTTTTTATAGTAGAGAGGAGGACCTGGCCTCTGAATCCTATTGGTCCAGTCTTGCCTCTCTTTTTATTCAAATTTAAAAAAGTGTGGGAACCATCAAAATTGGAGAGAAACCCAACTTTATTCACTAACTTGACATTTAGGCCCTACGACATTAAAAGTCCCGCAAAAAGGCCTAAAGTCCTTTTATTAACATTCTAATTAATCAAATAACTATGTGATCATTGGGTTGGACTTGCACACGCAGGGTGCCAAATCCCTCTCACTTATTAACTAGGGTTAGGGTTGCCTAGGGATCCGCAAACCCTCCAACAACGGTGGTAGCTCGATAATGACTTTGATTTTGGAATAATCTAGTGCGTCAGGTAAGTCCATTAATACAAAAGTAATGACAAACTGAACTCCAACAATTCTGACAGGTACGTCTTCAACCATTCCTCTTGGATGGCTGATCAGCTAGCTTAATGGCAAAAGTGGCAGGCTTCAACTTGGTAAGTCCCCATTTTGCACATAGCTTAGTTGAAATCAAATTAACTCCCGAACCTCCATCAATCACGGCTGCTTCTTTACTAAACTGTCGATATTGTATCTATTTCTGAGCTCTAGTAACAACCATTAAAGGTGCAGTTGGTTCAAATTGAACTACTGGCCTTTTCTTGATTGTAATCAAGTTCACTGGAGCAGTAACCGGAGTTGGGTCTTGCAGTACAATCTTTATAACAGTTTCCAAAACCACAGTCTCTATAGAATGGTACAAACTTCCCCCTGTTTGTACATTCAACAACTCTGTGATTCTCCCCGCATGCAAAACATCCAAGTGGCACTTTGGTCCATTGTCTAGCTTCTTGTTGTTGTGCGGCAGCATGGACAGCATATTGCTCTGAAGGATCACTCTCATGATCATTGCTATAGTTCCATTGCTCATTACCAGCATAAGGTTTTGGTTCCATTAGATTTGTAGGTGGAGCACTCTGTCCCGTGGGAGCTAGCAGAGGTATTCGTTCTGGAAATCCAAGGCCAAAATTGAAAGGCTTTCCGTCAGGACTCTTTTGATAAGTAGGTTCTCGATACTGAAGCTTAGCATACCTTTGCTAGATAATCCAAGGATTAAATGAGCAAAAGGCTATTTCATGACCCGTAGAATTGCACAAATGACAAATAGTATTCGTCATCTGTTGTTTCAATGTTGGACATTCATTCATAGTATGATTGCTTGCACAAATTGAACACCAAACATTTTCCTGGCTAGGAAAAGTCTTTGCAAACTTCTCAGATTCCTTGCTTGCTTTACCATGGAAATCTTCCAAGGCTTTGATCATTTCATCAAGTTGAGACTACATCTTTTATAACTGCATTTGCTGCTTTTGACCCAGTTTCTCGAACTCATCGATCATCTTCTCTGTAGTAGCATTGATGTTCGTCGATGCAATGGTGGTGGATGTCATCGTGGTTTGCCCTGCTGTATAAGGCAACATTCCAACATTTGGTTCATTGTCAGAATCGTCATCCTCCTCATGAATTGCATCAGCCATAGCGCTTTGTATCGTAGCATATTTAGTATGGCGTTTCAGCTCGCGTCTAATCCATTTGGGTAGACCTGCTAAAAACCACATACATCACTGATTAGATCGGGATCACACTCAGATCTGAGGTGTTTGACCCGTTTAATATAATCGCTTATTGCATCTTTCCCATTTTAATTTTACTTAAAAGGAGAAAGGGATATTCCATAAATTTCCTGGGCTTAAATCTCGTAATGAGAGCGGCTTTAACCACTTCTCAATCTTGTCATTTTGCTTCATCTTGATTATAAAACCAATCTTGAACAGCTCCAGTTAAGGCCATAGGGAATAGTTGAAGTTTATCTTGTGGAAAAACTTTGCCATAAACCCTACATGATTCAGAAAAGATCTGGAGAAAAGATCTGGAGAAATCTAATGGTAGATAATCCATTGTATTTTGGTATATCTAGACGAGGAGACCTTCTAACAATAATTGGCGGTGGGTTCAGTGGTCCTCCTTGTTCAGCCATAATCCCAAATTATGTCAATCAGACAATGAGATTGGATCTAGATTTTTCAACAAAAATCCTATCTCAGATCATATCAGGTCAAATCTGTAAAAAACTTTATCACTTGAAAAATAATCAGATTTCTGATTTTCAGATTACAAATCTTGATCAAGTGATCACTAAAAATGAAGATTTTCCAAAATTTCTATTAGAATATATCAGAATGGATCAAAAATTTGTCAAAGGCTAGATCTGGTAACTCAGAACCTAAAAATAATATTGGCAAAGGTTTCCGGGCAAAGGTTGACTTGGCGAAGGTTCTTCACTACTATTTTTGATAAAAGAAAATCGCTGATCAGGCTATTTACTGATAATTATAGTAAAATTAACCTTCGTTGACTTTATTGTGAATAAATCTGACACAGATAAATATGTGGTAGAACTGGCGAAGGTCTTTTTTAACAAAAAAAATGGGGTTTCTGTAACTTGGCGAGAGTAAAAATAGACTTTTTGGAAGATCCTGATAGATCTAATCTTCACCAAACTCACAAATGTATTGAAATGAAGATTTGAACATGAGGAGCAACTCGAGTTTGCCCCTATTTATAGTGGAGAGGAGGGCCTTGGCCTCAAAATCCTATTGGCCCATTTCTACCTCCCTAACTATTCATATTTAAAAAAGAGTGAAAACCCATTCAAAAATTGGAGGGAACCAATTTGAATTTGAGCCAATTTTGGTGGGAGTCCCAACTTTATTCACTAACTTGATATTTAGGCCTTGCGATAGTAAAAGTCCCGCAAAAAGGCCTAAAGTCCTTTTATTGACTTTCTAATTATCAAATAACTATGTGATCATTGGGTTGGACTTTTTGTCACTTGTATCTGCCATTGATGATCTTTGGTTTCTTGGCAGATTCTAACTTCTGGGAGGTCTGTATCCTCCATTTGCTTCTGGGTGTTTCCGTGGTTCTTCTCTCAGTTGAAGTTCCAGTCTTAAGGAAAACCTTCAATCTACAAGTTGCACAAACTTCGATTTCAATCTCAAGGAGATGGACTCATCAACAAAAATTTGGTGGTAGGAATAGTTTTGGATGGATGGTTTGGTAACGGTAAGGAAACATGATGAAGGCTTGGTGGTAGGGTGAAGGAATTGATAGTTCTACAGTTGCAGTCTTGGACCCTTGCAATGCCGAGCTTTGACCACCACTTGCTGGGTGAGGAGCTCACTTTATTTTGCAGGTTCACGATTGTCTTCATCTTTCTTTTTCTGCAACTCTTTATTTTGATCCGTTACTTTTAGATCTCTTTGGGCTTCATAGGAGGGGATTCAACTATCATTTCTCCAGAGAGTTTCTTTTGATCAAGATTGATCTGAGTCATCTGTTGCTTAAGTTTTGTCCTTTCCTCCTCAGCTTCTTTGCTTAATTTCTTATGTCTTCTACCTGCTTCACTTACTTCTTAGATCTTCGTTTGGCTGATCATCCATTGTAGGTGGCAGTTAGTTTCCACAAGACACTTGCAATGATCTATCAGCTGCTTCGGTAAGACTATAAAAAATTGGGGATTTCTTAGAAGAACATTGAACTAACTGTAAACAAACAGATGGAAGATAGGGTGGAGGTGGTGGCATCGGTAGATGGTGTGGACAATAGGCATGAGGATGGGCGCAAAAGTATGACAAGAGGTCGATTGAAAGAGACTGATTTTTCAATGCTTGTGTTTCTCTTCTCTGAAGGATCTTCGTCGTGACTGGAATACTTCTTCTGATTGAGTCGCTTTGGATTGCCCATCTGTCTTCTTAGCTTTGTCGTTTTCATATTTGACTTGTGACCTTGGTTGTCGATCTTGTTGATGTTATTGTTGGCAGCGTAATTGCTCAAGTGGATCCAAGCAGATCCACTCTCTCCCCCTCCCCCAAAATCTGTTGGTGGGGATGTTGTTGCTAGTGACTGCTCATGTTCAGGATTGGATCGGCGTGTGGAACACGTAGTTGAAACATGTAGAACATGTGACTGGACTAAAGATTGAACAAATTTTAAATAAATTTGTTTCGATCTTGCTGAAGTTGACTCGAAGATTAATATGGCAATGAGACGCGGAATCAATTCTAACTTGACATGGATTTCTCATATTTCTCAAAAATCCTAAACTACTGTACAAGGGGATCTGAAGATGGATAGATGAATGAAAATGTGTTCTGGAGATGCTCTACGAAAGACTCTCGTGTAGTAGCTATTTCTCATGCAAAAATAATTCACACAAAATAGGTGAAGAGAAACAAGGAAATAAACAAACGTTATAGAGAGTGAGAACTATATGGCACTTGTCGAACAAAACTTGCATTCATCAACATTGATAATGTACCTTGACAATTGCAATATTCCTTTTGTTTTGTAGAGTAATGATACTTACTCTGACATGCCCTTGTCAAAACAAGACAGGGTTGGTGACACTAGAATCTACCATCATGGATAGCAGATGTTGTAAGATATAGCTTGAGATGCAGGTATGGGTGAGGGACTATGTCTTGAGTACCTCTCTGAGCACGAGATTCAGAACTGAATCTCTATCTGGATTTCCGAATCCTAGATTTATTGCGTATTGGCACATTGAAAATCTTATCAGCATGTGGAAAGACAAATAGATGCGAGGTTGCAGAAGTGGAAAAAAACTATCAATTCTTTGTGGAGGTTGCTTTTGGTTAAACATTGTTGATTACAGAATATCGGTTTCGCTTTCCTCCTACAAGGACTCATTTCATATTAGTGTCTTTTTTGCATTTTGGAGCTGGTGTATTGTGCGGTAATGTAGAAGTTTGTAAGAAACTTCTCGAGTGAGCAGCATGTTTAACTGTTAGTTGTTATTGTGCTCGTGTTGTGTTGTCATGAGGATCCTATCGTGAGTCATAACTAACGTGTTGGGCAGGTAGGATGTTGTTGGGTTGTTTTGGGCAGTCTTTGAGGCTGTGTTTTCTGACACAGTCGGGACACTCAACATGGTACTTGGTCTTGACTGGACAATCAACCATGAAGTGGCCGGTTTCACCACAGATGAAACATCTGTTGTTCAATGGCCATTGTATAATGGCATAGCCATCTTGTATGGCTGATGGTTCTGGACTTTCAGATGAATATTCGGGATAAGTCAAGGAATGTCTAGACTGCGATGGTTGTTCTTCATACTATTGGATTGTATGTGCGTGGATAGGCTGATATGAAGGACAAGCATCAGCAAGATGTGTAGCCCAGTAGTGTGGGCACCATATTGTTTTTCGTCTATAAGATACATGTGCAGGGTTTGGCTGACCAGGCATACTGCTTTGGATAGACTTCAGGGTATTTGAAACTCATTGGTGAGTTTCTCCATCTGTAGGTGGTGTTGCTTATTAAGCAACTCCAACTAGGATTTTCAAAGCTGATCTTGGGTATCCTCAATCGGCTTTGACTCATGGACAGGAGCACGTGGTGTTCTCCATTCTCTAGATTTGTCAATATCTGACTCCTCGTATTCTTCTTTGATGGCATCAGACATAGCTAACTTAGGCTCATATATTCATCATTGGATTTAAGCTCGCGTCTAATCCATCTTGGAAGGCCGACTAAAAACCAGATGATGAGCATCTATTCAGAGGGCTGTTCCTGTACTTGACTTTTGAGGCATTTGAAATACTCGATATAGTCTCGTACACACTCTTTCAGAATTGACTAGTCTGTCTTATCTTCACGATCTAGGTTAAAAAACCAATCACGTGCTTTAGCAATCATGGTCATCAAAAACAGTTGGACCATAACATTGGGAGATGTTTTGCCATACACATCACATGCATTCTCAGATTTAGATCATAAGGTGGAGTTTGAGTATGATCAATGCAGAATTATCGATAAGATCCTTGCACTCGGCAAGAGGCATGGATACTTATATAGACTGGCACATTGTTATTATGATTCTAGTCAAGCCCTGAAAACCTCTGTTCTTGTCAATAAAGCATTACTATGACATCATCGCTTAGGACACTTGGATTATGCATCCATTTCGAACATGTCCAGACAATCCCTAGCACTTGATCTCGACTATCCTTTTGGCAAAGTCGATCTCCCTGTCTGCCACAGCTGCATTCTTGGAAATCAGACTAGGATTCCTTTTAGATCAAATCATAGGCATGCAACAAAAGGTCTGTTATATGTTGTTCATTCAGATATATGTGGACCTATGCAAACTCCATCATTGCTAGATGCAAAGTATTTCATTACCTTTATTGACAAATTTTCCAGAAGAATAGTTGTTTACTTCATTAAGCAGAAATCGGAGCTTTCATCAAGTTCAGACAATTCAAAGAGCATGCTAAAAATCAAACTGGCAAATGAATCAAAGCACTAAGGTCCAACAACGGGGGAAAAAAAATCTCCACCGAATTTAAGGAGTACTGCCTTAACAATGGTATTGAGCAACAATACATTACTTCCTATTCGCCTCAGTCAAATGGTCTTGCTGAGAGAAAGAACAGAACCTTAGTCGAATCAGCAAAGCGCATGTTATCACATGTGTCACTTCTGAAGTCCTTTCGGGCTGAAGTTGTATCAACAACAAACTATATTCATAATAGATGTTCTACTAAAGGTCTCTCAAACAAAACACGATTCAAAGTTTGGATAGGTAAATGTATTTTCATCAACTACACTACTTCAGATCAAGCTTACAAGTTGTTTGATTCCATCAAGTCGAAGATATTCACTAGTCGGGATGTCATCTTCATCGAAGATTAGTTTATTGACCTCAAGGGAAAAGGCAAAGCCCATGTAGCCAACTTGTCTGACTCGTCCAACATATTGAACTTTGAGGTTCCTCAGTCGACGATTCCCATTGAAGGTCCAAGCTCATTCACTTTCGACGAACAACATATCAACGGCAAATCCGAAGATGATGACGTTGCAATTTAGCAACTATAGTATGATGAAAATGATCAACTTCCTCTATTCCCCAGAAGATCATCAAGAACTAGCAGACCACCTATCAAGTATATCGACGAGTCTGCAGCCTACCTTTTTCAGGAGCCGATGATTGTCAAAGAGGCACTCAGTCGGGCCCGATTCCGATCTCTGAAAAGAAGCTATGGATAAAGAGTATTCATCTCTTATCAAGAACCATACATGGACGATTGTCAAACTACCTGCTAGCAAAAACATAGTTGATTGCAAAATGGATTTTCAAAGTCAAGTACAAAGCAGACGGAAGCATCGACAGAAGAAAAACCCGACTTGTTGCCAGAGGATTTTCTCAAGTATACAACGTCAATTACACTGAGACCTTTAGTCCAGTAGTCAAGCATTCTTCTATTCAACTTTTATTATTGTTTGCTGTTGTAGCAGATTTGGAAATACATCAAATGGATGTATAGATAACATATCTTAATGGAGTTATTGAAGAAGACATTTACATGGTGCAACCCAAAGATTGTATTATCAAAGGTAAACACAATCATGTATGCAAACTCCATAAGGCACTTTATGGCTTGAAGCAATCTGCTCGAGCATGGTTTCAAAGGATCAATACTTTTCTTATTGGAATCAGAGTATATCACAGCCTCACAAGCTACAAAGGAAACAATTTGGTTGAGAAACTTATGTATAGATATCATTCTGAATCAATATACTCCGACATTACTATTTTGTGATAATCAAACTGCCATTGCCTTGTCAGCCAACCCTAGATTTCATTCTAAGAGCAAGCACATTGAACTCAAGTATAACTATGTCAGAAGCAAAGTTCTCGACAAAGAGATGAGATTGCAGTACTGTCGAACGCACGATATTACAACATATATTTTTACCAAAGCATTAAGCTTGGATACAAACAGAAAGATCTGTGCAGAACTAAGTTTAAAGGTCAAGGCATTCATGGATTCAAATGAAGGGGGAGTGTTGGATTATTCTACGACTAATCGACTTTTTTAATCTTCGTTCAATTTTTATCCAGACCTGTAGATTTCTTCGTGTTTTTACACAGTCTGCATAACTACTTAGAAACGGCTCACAATGTCGACATTTTTGGGCTTTTTGTCTTTTGGGATTTTCTCTCACTTTGGCTTTCTCGCAAAATTCCAGATGCCTCAAATGTTAAGGAAATGACGTTGGCAAAGATCTTCGCATGTTTTGCATGACAGTTTACGTTCATTTCTGTAGAGTGACAGTTTACGTTCAAATCTGCAGACAGGCTATTTACGACTAAAGTCACCGACTTGCATTAATTCATCAGCAAATAATTTCTGAGAAGTCCTAACTGGATGGATGCCAACACATCATAGCCAATTGTATGACGCATTTGGCGACCTAATTGCTTAGTATAAATAGTTGCTCATATTTCTACATCAAGAATTGAAGCATGAAGATCAATCATTAAGTATTGAATAGTTAGCGTTCTCTCTCTCAAGCTTGCGAGCTTGAACACTTTTGAGCATTCTAGCTCAGTTCCTCAGAGTTGATTAGGGATTGCTATTGCACTTACTGTTTATCAGTAGTTGCGTCTAATTCAGACTTATATTTAGCCACTCGGAGATAGCTTAGAGTATGCGACTTTGATCTGCAACTTGTTGTACTCATTTACATCTGTTTCGTTTACTAATGATTTCAAAGTTGGTTACTATAAGATGAACGCGATTTCTATCACTATTGTTTTGTTTGAAATTGATAGGCATAATCATGCATAAAGAAAGAGAAAGATAGTTTATTCCACTGCGCACGATAAGTTTTCTTTCTTGTCGTTCGAATTCTTTTTTATTCGGCCTATCTTTTCACACCTCTTTTCAACAGAGCTTAGATCTGGTCTTGTGATGGTTAGATAGATGAGTGAACCAAATAGCTTCCTATAGAGAGTAATGTCCTTGAAGGATCTTCCATTACCTCTTATAGTTAGCTTTACATTTGACTCCATAGGTGTATCACTAGCTTTTGCATCTACCATATGAAATCTTTCTAGAGTAAGATTAGCATACTTCTCTTGACAAATGAAAGTAGATTTAGAAGATCTAATGACTTCTATTTCCAAAACATAATGCAAGTTACCAAGATCATGCACCTCAAACTCCTTCTTAAGAGCACTCTTGATATCCTCCACATCTTGATTGTCTCCACCACTCAAGATGATATCATCCACATCAAGTAGCAAAATGGTAACATCATTTCTAGCAATCCTATAATAAAGTGAATGATCATACTCACTCATAACAAAGCCTTGAGAGAGTAAAAAAAGTGTTAAGCTTAGCATACCAACTCCTTGGTGCTTGCTTAAGGCCATATAAGCTCTTTTGTAGAAAACACACATGATTTGGCTTTGTAGGTGAAATTTAGCTCTGGGATTGCTCCATGTACACTTCCTCCTCAAGATCACCATTCAAAAAACACATTTGTAATGTCCAATTGCCATAGATCCCATCCATAAATAGTAGCAAGAGAGATGATGACTCGAATGCTTACCATCTTCGCCACGGGTGCAAAGGTTTCAT
Organism: Diphasiastrum complanatum; assembly: GCA_029204225.1. Taxonomy (NCBI): domain Eukaryota; kingdom Viridiplantae; phylum Streptophyta; class Lycopodiopsida; order Lycopodiales; family Lycopodiaceae; genus Diphasiastrum; species Diphasiastrum complanatum. The sequence goes on along the minus strand of CM055096.1, from coordinate 75,013,157 downwards.
CATAGTCAATACCTTTTTCACCTTGATTGGCAGCTCGAGTCATTATTGTCAAAGAAACACTTAGCAACAATCTAAATATACTTCTATTCATAGGGGGAATTGATAACCCTATTGATATTGGTGTTTGTTTTTTTGTTTTTTTTGTTTGTAACTATTTCTTCTTTCAAATTGACCTCCTATCCAACTCTTTTTATTATAGATTTTCTTTCACCAGTTATGAGCATTCCACTTACTATGAAATACAATGAGTTTGTTTTTCAACAATAAGTCATGCTTTTTCAATGATCACTATCTATACCTTTTTTTGGAGACCTGGAGTTGTGCCATTACAACAATACAATTCAAATAGACGAAACTTGAAAGTGAAGCTCGATATTTTGTACACCAAACTCCAAGAAGAATATAAGTTAATGCTCCTTGTCAACTACACAATTCAGTAGATTGTAGATTGGTGCAAATAAGCTATGCATTTGTCTTTTGTATGATTGTGATGAGATCTCAATGTCAAGTGCTTAGGCTACCTCATGTTCATTTTAATCCTATTTCCATTGTAAGGTTATTATCAATAGAAATTCTAGTTGGAAATTAAATATTACATGAAATATGGTTGTGCTAATAAATTGAGCTTTTTTTAGAAGCCTCCAGTGCACCTTATGAGGCATCTTCTTTGAAAACCATGTTGATTTTCTTCTTTGTTTCTAGTGGTGATGTATACTTAATTGAGTTCGAACATTTTGTGAGTAGATAGAGTGTGAGTTTTGCGAGATTTTTTTTTTTATCAAAACATTACTTGTCAAGGCCAATGGTTTTATAATTTGATGCACCAATGGTTGTTGCAATCTTTTGACTCTCAATCAAGTCTTATGTAATCTACATGGATCAATCAAACATTCACCAAACATATCAAAATAGTCGTAAGGTGATCAAGGTCAAGTCAATTGGGGACTTACAAAGGGTAGAAAATCAAGCTCAGGAAGGTCGGATCGCTTTTCAAGCAAGATTGGGTTGATTTTTAGGTCAGGTATTGCTTGTCAAGTTGGGTTGAAATTTGACTCTATTTAGACTAGAAACTTGTTTTGACTTTGCTAGCAATTCAACAAGAAGGTTCAGGTTTGAGTCCATATTACAAACTGATTTCAATGGAACTCCAACATAGACGAGCCCCTCCCTTGATAGTTCTTGCCAAATATTGAGTTGGGTTTAAGACTTGTTGTTAGAATAAAATGTGCCCAAGCTCATGCCATCAAGAGGTTGTGTACCATCATCGAGTAAGTTTGATAACACCGTCACTAATCTTGAATGCCATTTTGACTACCCTTTTTTTTATGTGCCGCCCCAACTTTCTATCAATAATGTCACTCAAATGATTGACGTGAGTGCCATCCGACATAAACAAAGACAACAATGGATTACTAACCAACCAAAGAGTACTAGCAACTAATCTTTAATGAATTAACTAAAAACTTGTGCATGTTTGGATTACTTCCAAATATAGAAGAACTTCTCACAATTCAACTACTCTACCGCAAGCCGTATCCTCTAATTTGTTGATCATAGATAATCAATTATATGAGTGGAAAGAACATAATTCAACACAACCAACTTCAAATTGGACAAAAGAAATGATACTTATGAACTCGATAAGAAATGATACTCATCCCTGCATCCTTCTTTTGTTAATGGTGATATATAGCACATACGATACATTAACAGTGGACAAATTTGCTTTCTTCTTCTCTTGGCAGAGTTGTCAGCTTCTCAATAATTGACCATCTATTTCATTCAATACTCTGTCTTGATTCAATATACAAATTGATGGAGTTGAGATGGGACATCTTACCACAATACACCTTTGAGTAGAATGCATTTCAATTAAATTTGAGGCTTTATATCGCCTAACAAAAACACAATAAGGAACCCATGCCTAACATGAAAGGGAGCCCACGGTTGAAATTTTGACGAGCGTTATACAAGTTAAAGACCATTCTAATCGTACTTGAGGGGAAAGAGATTATGTGAGTATCAAATTGTGTCAAAGATGTCGTATTTTGCTGGCAGCTTGAAAAGTGAATGTCCACTATTTCTAAGAGCTGTAATAGTCATCTACATGAGAACGTTGTGAAATAAAGTTACGGCATTCACATGTCAAATTGAAAAATCAAGAACATATCAATTTTTTCATACATCAAAAAATGTACTATAGAGATTGGGAGGATTCTTGCAAGGCAAATAATAGAACCACATGGCATATGCCGGAATTCAACCTTATTAAAGATGTGATTTCAAAATTACATGATGGGCAACATTAAACATCAAATTTCAACACTGAAGGGGCCTAGCACATGATGTAAAATAGGCTGACGTTGTATGTCGTATCAACATAGCAATTGTGATCAGCATATCATGTTCGTAGTACAATACATGCAAGAACCACTTTCTTCGTGAATGCACTAAAGATTTCAATCCCAATGCAAGTGCCAAACGTTATTGATACCCAAGCCAGAAGAAAAGGGGAAACTGAGCAACAGCAATGAAAAGTAGAATGTAATGATGTCGGCTTGAATCTCGGTCATAACTCCTGGATTCAGCATACAGCATTCTCTTCAGGGTCTTCACCAAAAACACAGCCATGCAAAGACTTGTCCATGGCATGACAATGTAAAATGAGTAACTCCATATCATCCTTGCCAACACACTCATGCAAATACCCACAAATGAGTAGCCACTGTAGGATACAACATCTAATATGGGTGCATCAGCACTGCCCATTGCGTACAATGAGCATCGCAACAACAGGACCTCGGCTGCCCAGCCCAGCAATGCTTTTGTAAATTTGAGGCTCATATCCTCTGGACTGAACCTGCACACAAAAGGCCAAAAAGCAGTGTGAGCCAGCAGAATGAAGAGAGACACAGAGCTTAGTTTAGATTGGAATACATCTACAATCTCTGAACTTTCAAGGGACACTTACAAGTTCTGAGACTCAAGATAACCCTCTAACATATTTTGGTGCGTTTTCATTAGAGAGTTAGCTCGAAGCTGTATTAAATGCATCAACATACAAGCTAATGTTTTTATTACTAGTTTTGGAGAAAGCAGGCAAGAGTTGGAAGCTCCAATGCTGAAAAACAATATAAGAAAAAATTCCAATTGCACAGGATAACAAAGATAAGAAGCAAGCTAGATAGGGTTCTCAAAGAGAAATTTTTGCTGAGATCCTTTGCTAGGATTCTAGACGATGTGATACTGAACCAGAACAAAAATGCCTCAATGGAAATGAGAACACGAGCGCGACCAATAGGAAAACCACACCATCAAACCATGCACATGAACATAAGAGCATGAAGTTTATGGAATTTTAAATCATAGGTTCCCAGGCAATTTAGATGGAGAAGATTCAAATCGTGATAGTTAGACATCATTGTGGACACTGCAAATTTTGATACCACGGCTAGGAGTATCATGCTGAAGGAGTGATGCAATGAGTGGCAATGAGGTGAATGGCATAATTGTCACTCTGAACATTGATGGATAACTTGGCTGCAGGGCAGAATGGCTCTTTGATAAGTGAGCTTTCCGAAGTTGTCCAATAGCTCTCAGTTGGAGCCTCCAAGAAGCTGGAGAAAGTACTTTCTTGCCTTGTTCGCAATCCTACTGATCATCTAAAATGATACTGATGACTTCATATATGCAATAATAAAATACTTGAGAAAAAAAAACGTATACAACTTAAACTGTACCTACCATAAACAGATCATGAATTTCTAACATGTTATTTAGACAAGTACTGTCAAAGAGAGTTAGCTAACTTAGTGTAGTATCAAGGCAAGCTATGACACAATACTAATTGCATATGAATACCGTAAGGATATGGGACCTTGATGGCAAAGTCTTGAAAATAGAAAGAAAGATGACCAAAGGAAAAACACTTCATATATTGCCTTCACTATCGTCCCTGCCTTTACCTGCCGAGAAGTCCCAAAGCATATCCACAAAGTACGACGTAAGTGCCAAATGCCATGAAAGGAATATAAAGATCAGGAGCATTTATGTCATATCGAGGTGGTTTGTATGTAAGGCCACCAGCCACCTGCTCAGCTATCCTTGTCCAGTGCCCCTGCAAACTACAGATTCATTAAAAACTATCATGGAATCCAAGTGCAATGCTAGTTGCAGAAAGCAAGACATAACCTTGGTGGCTAACAAAACCAAATACAAACCTTGTGCAAGAATGGAAAGAGTATGACCCTAATCTTGTTCTTCACATACTGGTGATTGACTTGGAAATAGTATTGCACATCATTACCAGAAAAATACCTGCTTATCTGCAAACAAATATAGCATGCCGATTATCGAATGAAGCCATCTGACCTATGGAAAACCAACTTGAGTAAAGATCTAATCTAGCAACAATGCAAGTGCCGAGTTATTTTCTTAAAAGCATCAAGTGGAAGTCAGAGAAGTGTTGCATCAACAATCATCAATATTAGCTTGACAGTAATTATTACAAATTATTGTGGGCACACATAGTGCATAGTTCCCAAAATGGGAGCCTCACAATAACATTTATCATACATTGCTTTGCACATATTCCCTCCCTGTACCAAAAATCTTCTCCCCATAGGCACCTAAGCCACTTCGCATGAACTCCGAACCAGCGCTATACAAAAGTCCATCCATTGCAACAGGTGTGGAGCCAGTTGGCTGCTGCATGCCTGCCTGTGTACCAAAAGCATCATATCGAACACCAGGCCCCTGATAAACAGCTTGCAAATGTCACTTCTTTGAGATAGGGGAAGCCAAGCTCAAATTGGATTCTTGCATACTTGAATTCGACAAAGCAAAATATATACAAAATTCTCAAGCTTTCTGTACAGGAAAATTAGACAAGGTCCTGCCTATTTAGAATATGATTCCCAAGAGACTTCAACATAAAATAGGTACAAGAAGTTTTCTGATGTCATTATGTAACCCTTGATGTCCCATGGAAAGTTAAGTTAGCTATATTTAGAGTTGTAAGTGGAAGTCTGGAAAATTTCCTGAAGACTGTATAACTTCATGACCATGTACAAATGAACTACCACTATATGCTTGTGTAGTGAATGTGATTGTATGATTATCAAGAACTTTTGTGCACAAACTCATGACAATTATTGGTAAAAATTGGTTTGCACAAATTACGGGCATTTAAGACAATTGAATATCAGCTAGGTGCTAAGAATTTCTGTACCTGAAAGTATGAGCATTATTGTATGGATCCATCGATGGGAAGAATGTGCACATTCCACATTGAACGTTAATTAGTCATGGGTGTTTGGCAAGTCTGTCTTGTGGAGATTGCAAAAAAAACATGCTGGAAAAGACAGATTTTGAAGTGGATCCCAGATCCAAGTGCCTCAGAAAAGAAAATGTTGGGGCTTGGCGGTACACCGTAAATCATACCTTGTACATAGATCTAATATTGAATAAGTGTGAGGGACTTGGCACCCTACGTGTATAAGTCAACCCAATGATCACATTGATATTTCATTGAATAGATAGAAATAAAAGTGACTTTTAGACCATTTGCGGGATTTAAATCATTTAGAGGCCTAAAAGTCAAGTTAGTGAATCAAGGATGTTTCCCAACATTTTCAAGTTCAAATAATAAGGGAGGTACAAATTGACCAATAGCCATTCACTTCATTTTTATGTTCAATCAAAGAAGGTGAAACCTCTACCATTTTGGCATTGGATTCCTTCTTCTTTCCTCCATCTCTCTCATGTTTATTGTCATCTTTCTATTATTTGCTTTTGCTAAATGTTGGATTTAAATGTTTTTGCTATCTTTGTGTGTGTGTGTGTGAGTGAGAGAGAGAGAGAGAGAGAGAGAGAGAGAGAGAGAGAGAGATTAGGCTTAATGGATGTTAGTGGTAAAATGTCATCATAGCTTGCATAACACTTTGGAAATAAGCTTTGCTCTCATGAGATCCGACTAACACTTCATCTCTTGTTTTCCCTGTCTTGCTTGAAAATAGGGTTTGAAGGTGGGTGAGTAAAAATCCCTACAATTTTGGCGCCATTGCTAGAGAGCAATCGCCATTATTTTCAGTTTGTTAACATGACTGTGATGCTTCGATGGATGTTAGCTTGCACTTAGGCATGATGGTTTTGGCATAGTAGGGTTAGATTTGCATTTTTTGGTGGTTTAGGATTAGATTTTGATTATTTGAGTGATCTTGATTGGGATTCCTGCTTGTAATCACTTGTGATTGATGAGTATGGAAGGGGATACATCAGTGCTAAGATCCACCTGAAAACCAAAAAATCAGAAAAATACCAAAAGCATTTACTTTTCTGCATTTGGGAGAGAAGAAGGGTGAAAGCATCATCAGAGCTGAGAACTTTATGTTCCTTTGGAACTAACTCTCGCCGTTTCGTACTGAGTTATGGAAGTTATGCGAAGGTTAAAGTAGTAAAACTTGCAATTTTCAATAAAAATTTGAAGGTAACCTTCGCCAGATCTACTGAAATTTTTTTGATTGAGATAAGCTCCTAGAAGTCTCTACGAAGGTTAGTTCCCAAGATCAAGGTCTTGTGAAGGTTCTTTTTTATTCTGATCATTTTTTATTGAAGGAAACACACCTCTAAAGTATCAATAAAAGTCTTCAAAGGTTAGTTCCCACATAATAAGTCCTGCAGAACATACCCATGTTACATAGATAGAGACATGGTAGATGAAAAGGCTCAAGAATGGAGAGCCAAACACCAACAGCCCATGGAATGAATAGCCAACAAATGTAGTTCCTCACGGGAGTGAACATGAAGAGTCAAACTCATATGGACTCTAAAGGCCATTTTTAAAATGGGTCCCATGAACTTACAAGGTGAATTAACATTAAAAATAAAGGCCCCAATGGGTATACACAATTGGTAGTGCCTAAGTTTAACATTAAACTTGATAGTAGACTATAGAAACTTGATATAAAGCTGCGAGTTTGTATTTTTGGCACATATTAACCCTCGCCGAACTTGCCAGAGTTGTAATACACTGTTTTCAGTCTCCTCTCAGTCCTGCGAAGGCTAATTTGGTCAAAAACATCAGAGTGAAGAGTCTTTTGTGATTTTTCATGCCAAATTTCCAAAAGAACCATCACCAGAAGTATTGATTAGTGAACCTTCGCACAAGTAACCTTCGCAAAGCCCATTGATGAGTTCAGAATTGTTCCAATTATCTACTGTAAAAGCTGCAAGGGTTACTGAGCCACAAAAGGTTGATTATTGTCGAGTTTTTGTTGTAGAGTATAGAGCTAGATGATCCAATTGTCAATCTAAAAATCATCTTGACATAGAATTATCAGATTCATTGGTGAAACTTAGATCAAGTAAGACCTTAGGCCTTCCTAAACCCTCAGCATCCCTGTCTATTGAGGCATCTGCCAGTAAATACTCTACCGATTATGAAGAATTCGGAATCTGAAGAATTTCCATCTGAAGACCTCCAATTCAAGAGATGGATCGAGATGATGCAGATTATGATATACCATCACCCCACCCCATAATCAAAAGAATACCTCGATTGAAAATACCCAAATATAATGGAACATTTGGTCCAATTAAATTTCTTCAGATCTATATAGAAGCATGTGAGATCTATGGCGAAGTTAATCCAGGGGATAATTTTAAGCTACTTCCAATGGCGCTTACGGGAGCGGCGTTCGATTGGTACTTCAATCAAACTCCACAAGAACACAATGACTGGAAATTAGTTAAAGCTGCCTTGATCACTCGATTAAAACCGAATACGCTTCTAGAAGATCCATTTCTTTTGCTAAGTAAGATCAAGATTGGGAAGAAAGAAATGGCTAGAGATTATACCGAACGCATCAACCATCTCTGATTAGAGTGTAATCCAGAATTGACTCCCGATCATGCCATGATTATGTGGTTTGTCGGAAAGTGGTGTTGTGAAGATAGGTCTAGCTCGAAAAGAAACGAATGTCTAGAAAGAAAACTTTTCGCGCATGGCGGAATAAACTATCTTCCCTCCTTCACAATGCATGACTACGCCTATCAATTTCAAACAAAACAATAATGATAGAAATCACGTTTGATCTTATAGTAACTAACTTTGAAATCGTCAGTACTACAGTGATTACATAGCCAAACAATTGAACATAAAAAATTATCAGACAGATAATTAGTGGCGAAGAACTTCAGAAAACGCATACATTCTAATACGAAGCTGAACGCAATAAAGGATAGTATTGATTCAAAATGAAACAAAAGTAAATGAGTACAATAAGTTGCGGATCGAAGCCGCGTACTCTATGCTATCTCTGAGCGGCTAAAATGAAAGTCTGAATTAATGCGCAATGCTGATAAGCAGTAGCGCAATACCAATCTCTAAAACAACTCTAAGAAGTGAGCTAGAATGCTCAGGAGTGCTCAAGCTCGCAGGCTTGAGAGAGAGAGCTAACTATTGAAAAACTTTTGATAATTCTAATAATCTGTTTTTCAGATAATGAAACAATATGAATATGAACAGCTATTTATACTAAGAAATTAGATCGTCAATTGCGATCGCCAATTGGCTGGTGATCCGCTGGCATCCATCCGGTCCTTGTCATTGATTGCTGATAAGCGGTGAAATTGGCCGTAAACGTTCTGTCTGCATAAATGAACCAAAACTGTAGCTCTGCAGAAATGAACTAAAATAGCCACAGGCGACACTGTCGGGTTTTTGGCGAAAAAGGTGGTGCCCTTAAATCTCATTTAGGGTTGCCCCACACTTTGCCAGAGTTATTTCCTTAACATTGCTCTTTGGAAAAAATGAAAAAATGCGACACTACTGTGATTTTACACGAGATTTCTGTCAGGCGAAAAAGGCGACACTGCATTTTTCAACGGGATTCCTGACAGGCGAAAAAGGTGACACTGTTGTCAACTCCGTGTATTCCTACAGACTGTGTAAAAACACTTGTATTTCTGCAGACTGTATAAAGACACGGGAAAATCCGCAGAACTGGATTAACAATGGATGAAGATTAAAACCAATTGGTCAATTGGTAAGAAGGAGAATAATCCAACACTCCCCCTTAATCTGAATCCTTGAATGCATTGACCTTCAAACTTAGTTCTACACAAAATCTTCTGTGTGACTCCAAACTTAATGCTTTAGTAAAAACATCTGTTGTCATATCTTGCGTTCTACAGTACTGCAATTTGACTTCTTCGTTGAGAACTTTGCTTCTAACGAAATGATACTTCAGTTCAATGTGCTCACTCCTGGAATGAAATCTAGGGTTGGCTGATAAAGCGATGGCACTTTGATTATCACAAAATAATGTCATCGGAGCATATTGATTCACACCAATATCTGAGAGTAAATTCCTCAACCAAATTGCTTCCTTTGTAGCTTGAGAGGCTGCGATATACTCTGATTCAGTGGAAGATAGAGCTATTGAAGATTGCTTGCGACTGTTCCAAGAAACTGGACCATTGTTGAGGAAGAATGTAAATCCGAAAGTAGATTTATGAGTGTTTACATCTCCTGCCCAACTTGCATCTATGTAACCACTGAGTAAATTGAGTTCGTCGTTGCCGATTGCTCCATAACAAATGCAAAAGTCCATAGTAGCTCGAAGATATCTCATGACTCTGATAAGTGCCTTCCAATGTGTTATACTAGGGTTAGTCATATACTGACTGAGAGAGCTGACTGCAAAAGCTATGTCTGGCCTGGTACAGATCATGGCGTACATAAGAGATCCTATAATAAAATGGTAAGGATACTCACGCATCTGCTGCTTCTCAGGAATTGTTTGGGGACACTGGTCCTTTGACAATTTGAGTCCTGGTTCCATTGGTGAGAGAGCTAACTTGCAATTCATCAGATTATATCTGACTAACATATTGTAGATGTACCTCTGTGGTGTACTGTAAACCAACTTTAGCTTTCTGTCTCTGTGGATTTGTATACCAACGCAGAAATGAGCTTCGCCCAGATTGGTCATGTCGAATTCGGAAGATAGCATTGTCTTAGCCTCTTTTATCAGATCGGTACTGTTGCTGAAAAGCAATGTATCATCCACGTATAAAGTGATAATGATAAAAGACTGTTGCACTGCTTTGAAGTAAACATTTAACTCTGAAGAGCTAGGTGTGTAGCCGTGATCAATAAGGAAAGTATTGATCCTTTGAAACCATGCTCGAGCAGATTGCTTCAAGCCATAATGTGCCTTATGGAGTTTACACACATGATTGTGTTTACCCTCGATAATATAACCTTTGGGTTGCACCATGTAAATGTCTTCTTCAATAACTCCGTTGCTTTACTTTGAGAATCCATCCGGAACTTAGTCTGTCGATTGTATTGATGACGCTAAGATATAGTAATGCCAACAATAGAAAAATCAATTCTTTGATGCTGAAAGGTTGAAAAGAGCTGAAGAGTATGATATCAATTTGATATCGCGAAAGATATCAAGTATTAGAGCTTTCGCTCTGATATCATGTTGGAATCAGATAAAGAAGTAGTGAAAATGCTCTGATACCATGTCGGTATCAGATAAAAAGTAATGATACTGCTTTGATACCATCTCGGAAAGTGGTGTTGTGAAGATAGGTCTAGCTCGAAAAGAAATGAATGTCTAGAAAGAAAACTTTTCGTGCATGGCGGAATAAACTATCTTCCCTCCTTCACAATGCATGACTACGCCTATCAATTTCAAACAAAACAATAGTGATAGAAATCACGTTTGATTTTATAGTAACTAACTTTAGAATCGTCGGTACTACAGTGATTACGTAGCCAAACAATTAAACATAAAAAATTATCAGACAAATAATTAGTCGCGAAGAACTCCAGAAAACGCATACATTCTGAGACAAAGCTGAACGCAATAAAGGATAGTATTGATTCAAAACAAAACAGAAGTAAATGAGTACAATAAGTTGTGGATCGAAGCTGCGTACTCTATCATATCTCTGAGCGGCTAAAATGAAAGTCTGAATTAATGCGCAATGCTGATAAGCAGTAGCGCAATAGCAATCTCTAAAACAACTCTAAGAAGTGAGCTAGAATGCTCAGGAGTGTTCAAGCTCGCAGGCTTGAGAGAGAGAGCTAACTATTCAAAAACTTCTGATAATTCTAATAATCTGTTTTTCAGATAATGAAATTGTATGAATATGAACAACACAAGCATCTCTCGTAGTAAAAGGCCGACACATCTGGGATCTTGATACTCCAAAAAGGTATTGAGGGTAATGGGGGTGTCCCGATATAAACAATGATATCGGCCATGTATCTCATAGTATGTAGGGCATGTGAAGATAAAATGGAACTCATCCTCCACTACACCCAATGTGCATACTTGGCATATCCGATGCTCTCTCAAAATGCCTGAATATCTGCCTGTCTCAATAGCAAGCTGATGCGAAGAGACTCGCAACTGTCCCAATCTGTATCGGAGCCCAAAAGAAAGAGGAAGAGATAGATATAAAGTTCTAATAGGAAGTCTCAAACTGTCTCTGCGTAAGATATGTGCGCCATAAAAGGTAAGCTTGACTCTCTCCTGATCAGGACGATCCCATACTATGTGACAGTATCTACGATACAACTGCTGTCTGATGAATGTATGAGTTCCTTATGGGAGATCCAGCATCGAGAAGCCCCATGACTGAAAGAAAGCCACTACATCACCATACCAAGAAGATCTAGCCTGTTGTCCAGCTATAGTCTGAGAAGAAGTAAGCGCTGCCATCACGTATCTGTGAGTACCCATGGTCTCAAGTCGATGTAGAAAGGTAACGATCTGAAACAGAGCCTCTACCACCATGGGGAGTGAGGCGAACTCCGCTAAAAGAATCTCAAGAGGAACTGATGGCTTTGCACGAATCATCCTCCCTAACATGGTGATTTGCAGGCGAGTGATGTCTCTCCAGGTACCCTAAGATATCCCTGGGCACAAACCTCTGCCGAGTGCATAGCCACTGGTGAGACCACTGTAGAGAAAAGGTGGTCTCTAGTAGCAGGATCATGAATATGGTAAGTAGTACACACTGTCTCAATATGTACCAAGGCAGCAAGCCCCTTACGCAGGCGAGATAGAGCAGTAGAGTGAAAAGTGAGTAAGGGACCGGTGAATAGTACACCTAGATAGGTGTATGAGGCAACAATCTCCAACTACTGTCCATCATAATAAAATGCGTCATTTCTCATATGCTGGCGATTAGTGTTAAACACCATTACCTTGGTCTTAGCAATATTCACCGTCAAGCCCCACACTAAGCAAAAACCATATAGGTAGGATAGGAATACTAACATCAGCAAGTGGGCATCCATCACCACCCTCCTCCTTGATGATCCGCTCTAGATCATCAATGTACAATGCAAAAAGAGTGGGAGAGAGTGGACATCTCTGCTTGACCCCAACTGTGCTCTGGATATAAGGCGACCAGCTACTGCCATCTCGGAAACGTGCTAATACCCTCTCATATAAGGTGCTAATAGCCATAATGATATCCTGTGAGAAGCCAAGTGAAGATAAGCGCTGAAGTAGCAGGTGCCGTGGAACTGAGTCAAAGGCCATGCGGAAATCCACAAAGCAACAGTATACTCTCCGTCTCCGATGTCGAGCCTCGTCTATGATGCAGCATAGGACAAATGCATGATCAATGGTAGAATCTTCGGGTCTGAAGCCAACCTGGCCAAGAGCAAATAACTCATCTGATTCCGCCTGGGATCCAACCATAGACTGCAGAACCGAGCCATAAAGCTTCGCCATCGTGTGACTGATCATGAGAGTGCGGTAGTTATCGACGTTCATTGGATCACCAACCTTGAGAATGGGATGGAGAAGATTCGTGCACTAGTTGGTGGGAAAGCCAGAGGTAACAACCATGTTAAAAGTGTGGGCAATGTAAGGAGAGAGAAGTTGGGAGACAAGTTTGAGGAAGTCCGAGTTAAGTGAGTCGACGTCTTTCGCTTCTGACCATCTCTTGTTAGAGAGTCTCTTTTCTTTTTATTGACTACATGATGATACTGCTTCTGTACTTGCACCAAAATATTAGGAGAGTGATGCATGGCGAATACCACCTGCTTATGTAAGGTGTGGCAATCATGATCATACCATCGGTTATAGGTCTTTCGATGAGTGGAATATGTCTTAGGGGGAAAGGCCTGGGTGGCGGCTTGTATAAGGGAGAGCGACAAGAAGCTGGCATGTTGCTCAATAGGAGAGGAGAAGGGAAAATCTTGCAAAAGAGTGTTGAGCGTGAGTATGTATCGTGGGATGAGATGTGTACGAAAAGAAAAGTGAGGTGTAGTGGTCTTGGGTTGAATGGTTGGAAGGGGAGAGGTCTGGCCAACATAGAGTAAGAGCAGCGAGTGATCAGCAAGGGTGGGAGAGAGAATGGTAAAGCTGTGAATGAGAGGAATCAAGGTTGGTGAGCCAATGAAGGAATCTACCACACTATGTCCGCCTCCATGTGGATGACAAGTGAAGGCTACTGAATTTGGCCACTATGATAAACCGTTCAGAATAACCAAGGAATGTGCCTTGGTAATCCTGAGTAACTGCTCACCAAATGTAGTAGAAGGGGTAGCCTCATCATGAGAAGTCCGCTCAAGACTTGTATCTAAAGCATGAAGCTGGAGGTAATCCATCACCGCATGAAATTCCGTCTGTCTGGTGGCCGTGCGTGCGTTAAAGTCTCTTGCCAAAAGTACATATCCCTGGGGAGAAAAGATGGAAATATCCTCTGACAAAACTTGAAAAGAGTCCCCACCATAATCTGCAAATGTCGAAGTCTGAGGAGCAATATAACATACTGCCAGGAAGATATCTCTAGCCAAGCCTAAGGAATGTCCAACCAGCTATACCCATATAAAACGTGCGTACGGATCTTTCTTAACCATCTTAAGAGTAGGACGATAACGATCCCTGTATAAGCATGCCACTCCACCTGAGCCTCTGGAGGTCTTCCCCCGTAGGAATGGTCTAAATATTGAGTGCCAAGAGAAATCTATCACCATAGAAAGAGGACGGAATTGAGACTCATGAGTCTCTGCTAGAAGTAAAATATCTATACGAGCAAGATAGGACTGCAGGTCACCTGCAGAAGAGGAAGAGAGGAAGCCATTACAATTCCAGAATCCAATACGAAGTGTCAGAGGGGATCTCGGGCTGCTCCCATGCCCGGGAGCCCCGATTCCCTATAGTGAGCGTTCATAGTATCGTGGCTTGCCGTCAATAAACACCACCCGTTGCCCTTTCTCCTTAGCTTCTTGTATGATTTTTTCCTTGCTAGCCATTGTGTATGAGTTAAATCATCATCCATAAAAATAAAAGTCCCTTTCAGCTTGGCTCGAAGTTTCAAGGCAGCATTACGATGTACGAGAGACCGATATTTAATAAATAAAACATTCACGTCATATTTGCCTCTCCAAGCACTTTCAAAACCCTCAGTTGAGTGTGAGAGTTTATTGGTAAGTAAATCCTTAGCTTCCTCAAGAGGTTTTCCAGCATTTGGGATGCCTCTCACTCTAACATTAAGAGCTTTTTTGGCTCTTTTCTCTTGCTCCGAAAACATGCTTTCTAATCTTGAGTCAATTGAAACATTCGTAGGCAAATCTATCATACCATTATCCTTTTTGAACAGTGCTGCCCATGATTTCGTCTCTTCCACTTGTTTCTCAAGGTTGGATCTTGTTAGAAGTTTCTGCAATGTCGTAGTAGATGATGGTAATAGTGTTCGTAGCTGGCTGATCTCATCCCGCAATTTTTGAACCTCCAATTTGAGTGTTGCATTTTCTCCTTGCACTTCTGAAAATAGTGCATACAATTGCCCTACATGATAATGAACGTCTTCCGGCAGAATAGAGCGAGGTACAGTTGGATTTGAGACCTTAGATAGCACAAATGGAGGATCATAGAGAGGGTCAGTGGTTCAACACATTGCCTTCCTCAAGGAATGCGCTGATTGGCTGGTTCTGAGAGCTAAAAGACCAGTAGTTAATGCGCTGGAAATCACCTTCAAGTGTGCTAGAAATCACCTTCAGAAATGCACTAGTAATTTAGGCTTTCGAAAATGTGGTATTTCAACTGGAATTTTCACATAGATTGGAGCGCTGGAAATTTCTAATAAGAGAGGTAAGATTAGTCCTAAAGCTGCAGGCAAACTGGGCGACAATCTGGCTGCTAGAAACGTTGGCTTGAGAGGCAGATTTGGGCGCTAGAAGTCTGAGAAATGCGCTGGGAAATCAGCGGGATGAGGCTTTGAGAATCCGCTCTCAGAAATCCGCTCCATCAGAAATCCGCGCCCTCAGAAATCCGCCCTCAGAGAGAGAGAGAGAGAGAGAGAGAGAGAGAACCGGCTGAGATGAATCTTTACAAATCAAACAAATCAACAGGTGTGTTTAATGTGACAAGAACTCAAAAATGAGTACTAAGGAGAAGAGTTAATGTTACCTTGATAATGCATATTATAATATTTTCAAGCTACACTATATATTCCAAGCTCCATAGCCTTCTATCAATTGTAAATGAGGATGACAATCACTTTTTTAGCCTTTCGAAACCTAATCCAACTCCAATTTGAAATTTGCAAAGGGAAGGACATACTTAGAGTTTATAAAAAAATTTCCAACATTGCCATGAATGATTTGAAGGCCCATCAGACTCAAATAGCATAGGTAGACCAAATGACATTTAGAAATTTGTGGGGTATAACGTGGGATGGAAGACTCACCAAAAAACCGATGATGACTTACATGGGACATCATGTCTACAAAAGCAATATTTGTATCCCAAAACATAATCTTCAAAACCTTTCCCAAAGTAAGAAACCAAAATCGGATGCATGGTCATATGCGGTGTCTTACAGTCTTCTCGGTGGTTGGCTTTTTAAAGCTAGGGTTAGGATTCTAAACCTGCACCCTATCTTGCAGGATGCTAATTAAGTAAAAGATTAAACTTTCCACCACATAGTGGCAACCGGGTTCCAGATTATGGCCTGGGCTTATCTTCTCTTGACAGGTGCCGGCAAATACATATTTGTTTAGGATCCTTTGACTAAGTTGTAGGTGGGGTTACATAACTCGTTAACCATTACATAGTTGCATAACCCTGGTAGGTTACAGTAAACATTCTTTTAATCAGAGTTAAAATGTCTACCTTCCACCATCGATTTTCTGAGATATTACCACAATAGAGATTAAATCAGCATGAAACACACTGTAACCCACTTGAACAAAACCTAAAAAACATGAATTGATCTGCCCGTATCTTTTGGCTGGTGATGACTAGTTATTGTGCAAAACATGAATTGATCTGCCTGTATCTTTTGGCTGGTGATGACTAGTTATTGTGCAAAACCAAATTGCCGGAAGAAAGCTTCATTAATCCTCAAAGGGGAGATCACTCACTGCCTCTAAAATGGGCAGTGATCTCAAGTATTTGCAAAAGGAAAGCAATAGCAAAATAAAAGAAAGAAAGAGACACCTGTTGAGGGGGAATTTGAGGCTGCCACGCCATGCCCAGTCCTTGAGGCCTTGCCCCTCTCTCCCTTTCTCTGCCTTGCTCCTATCTATCTGCCTTGAGGATGGATGCCTTCCTATCTACCCTTCCCTTAGCCCTTCTTCACTAATGAGCCATTTCCAGCCACTATTTATTTCTGATCTCACTCTCCCATTGCCCTTAATTATAGGGCTATGGCTAGCCTAGATTTTTTTATCTTAACCTATTCGGATGTGAGCCACCTGTGAAAAACTGCCACTTGTCCAATAACCATTGCTCAACTAACCTCAGTGGAAACGTGGCTAAATCTGAATGTTGAATCTAATATCCCTCGTGCACGCGAAGGATGTGTGCTAAAAACTAATAAGATTGATAACATGTGTTTAGAGGCAGAGATTGCATCATTGGCTATGTTACGCCCTTTAATTTGAAAGGTGGGTATGCACATGAAATATCAGGCCTCATGGTAGAGATATAATGGCAAGTCCTTTTGTCAAGTTGAGATATTTGTGAGACAAGAGGACGAATCATTATATCCCTACCACGAGTATTATATCCCTCATGGTAGGGACAAAATTGCAAGCCCTTTTGTCAAGCCATTATGGTGGCAAGGTAAGAGGACGAATCATTAAGCGCCTCTAAACACATTATTGAGCTATGCACAAATTTTACTCTAAATTTATGTGGGCCCCAACAAATCTCTTTTTAGGACCCATCCATAAGGACTCAATTGTTTCAATATTTTATCCATGAAGGCTTCATATTTTTTAAGATTCCATCTCGGAGGCCTACGCATTCTAAGTGTTATAAATTACAACCAATATCAAATCTTGTTTGCAAAAAAAAATTAATCAAGTCTTCATCATTATACCCTAGGTAATAATGGCCGCAACACCAATGTATGTAAAATTTGAAACTTCACCAAATTTTGCCAAGCATTGCCATATTGAAATGTATAATAAAGATGACATTTTTAGTTGCAAGTCAAAAGGCACTTTAATAATAAATAAATTACATCGACGCATGAGAATGGGAAACTCCTTTCACATAAAGTATATTATAATTATACCAATTATTTTGAAAGGTAAAATTGTTTATCCAAATTCAACACATCCTCGAAATCTCATTAAGAGCATCCCCATTGACTCTAAATTGAAACTCTTATTGGAAAGATCCAAGGAAAGGACCCATTAAAGACCCGAACCATTGTATACAATTGGTGATCAAGGCCACAACGAAGTCAATATCATGTTTTGGCCATGACTAGTTTAGCTATAAGAATTCATCAAAAGTCAAAGTCAAATAAAGTGTATAAAATTCAGAGATCTATTTAGAAATATTGAATGTTAGTGCATATTTTTGGATACCACAATTCAAATTTTTTCATGCAACCAAGAAAATGCAAGTTAAACTCAAAGCAAATCTATATTTGCAGAAGAGATCAGACCTCAATACATATGTGGAGGGAAATATATTTGAAGCGAAATTACAAAAACTCCTTCCCCACTAGGGATGAAAGAGCAAGCCATTTAAGGAGGAGAGTATTCTCAATCTAGCTGAGGGTGTTGGTAGGGCCTCACCCTCATCCTACCTACACCCTCATCCAACAGTGTAGAATACACCATGAAAATGAATACATCAAGTTTTTTTGGAACCAAAAAACATCAAAATGGGCTCACAAATTAGTTTGAATCCGAACATCACTATCTCACCACAAATGAGCAGTGGTGTTTGGCACGTCCCCAACATGGTACATGTCTCCAACAACCAGAGGTGGACATGTTGAATCGAGGTGGCTATATTTTGGAGACATGTGCAGTAAGTCATGATGCAGTTCAACAAATGGATATGCCTCATGATGCCCAAACAACAACCGGTGCCAATAAAACACAACCTTGCACAAACTCCATATTAACTTAGCTTCCAAACGCAATTAGATGAGACGATGATCTAGAGCTGCAAAAGAGAGGATAGAGAGAGGATTGTCATTAAAATGTCATGTTCAAGACGTAATCACACATAATGGGGACAACAAGGAGGAGTATATCATTAAGAGTTTTGATAGTTCAAATATAGGTTTTGTTTATCATGTCTCAATATGCACATAGCCATCGTGTCTCAATATGCACCTGTCCAGATTTTTCTCGAAACATGGCTTTGAAAAAATATTTACCATGTAAACATTTGTACTTTGTTTATTTGTGTGTTAAGGGCTTGGATGTGAATGAGAATATGTTCATTCACCAGCCAATTTTGGGCATGCAGGATCTCTTTCATGTGTTAGCATTGCCTTCATGTACCATAGCATAAAAATCAACAATCTTTTTTGTTTTGTTGGGTACTATGAACCCTAAACCGTACACTATTTTTGCATTGCGAGTAAAAGTCCCTAAACTGGCTTCATTGTCAAGCATTGCCCTTTTCTAATTTTTTTGAGGATGCTTTGAAATATTGTATGGATTGTATTCATTGTTTGATATTGCAATACAAAGCTTTGTGGTTCAATGTGCCATAATGCACTACATCTTTTTGGAGTCAAGAGTTTCTCTAATGATCGGCACGTCTACTGATTCTTCTAGATTGTGATGATCCATATTAGAAGCCTCTGACTAGACCTTAATTGGATACACCTAGATGTATCTAAAAACTCTTTTTTGTATTTCATGTGTTCAGATTTTTCATTGTTTTAAAATAAAAAGAGAAAAAACACAAAAAGAGAAAATGATAGAATAAAGTGAATTCCCTGTAATCAATCAAATTAATTTCAATTTCACAATTTTTAATTTTTCTCTATTGACGAGTAATAGACAAGTGTGAGTAATAGTGTGAGTAATGACAATTTTACTCACCAAATAGTATATTGACTGGAAATGATGCTTATAGACCATTGGCAAAAAGGCAAACAAAATCAAGCTGTATTTGAGTATTGATGTCTAATCTGACGAGTATTGAAGTGAGTTGTTGGTTTAACTTGCTGAGGTGTCCTTTGACAATTGTCAATGGGTATTTGGTAAGATAAAGAGCACTAGTAAAAAGAAAAGATGAGAAAGAAGATATTTAAATCGGCAAGTAAAAGATGGGTGAATAAACACTCTCTCTCTCTCTCTCTCTCTCTCTCTCTCTCTCTCTCTCTCTCTCTCTCTCTCTCTCTCTCTCTCTCTCTCTTGTGTCACATGGCCTTTCGTAGGTAATACTAGGGTTAGGGTTTGAGTGTCCCAAAACCATTGGCCATAATAATTTGAGTTGCACAGTTTTTTTTTAGATTTAATTCATTTTAAACTAATTGGGTCCCATATTAACATTTGAGCCCATTGAGAGCTAATCAACCATTATTTCTCATGAGGTAGTGAAATCTAGCAAATATGGAGAGTTATGGTGATCTATATATGAGAGAAAAGAACTTGACAAATATCAGACAAATTTAGCACTTATGACTAAGATGATCAAATAAAAAGAACCATTATGTTTTGAGGAGGCCAAACATGAAAAAATTTGGCAAATAGCGATGTAGGACGAGATGGATTATATCAAACGCCATGGTACTTGGGGAAATAGTGGATCTTCTTAAACACATTGGTAACAAATGAGTGTATAAAACAAAGTACAATGTTGATGGAACCCTTGTGAAAGCAAGGCTTATACTGACAGGGTACGTGCAAAGCAAAGACATAGATTAGAAGGAGACTTTTTTTTTTTTTTGGGTGGTCAAATGAAATATGCTTCGCATAATCATCATATTGGCAACAATGTTTGGATGGAATCTACAGTAGATGGACATAAAGTCCGCATTCCTAAATGGAGAAATTGAGAAAGAAGTGTATATGCAACAACCAAGTGGCTTTGTGATACGAGGCAATGAAAAAAATGTTTGCAAACTAAAAAAAGATTTGTATGGTTTGAAACAAGCACCACATGTTTGGTATAGTCACTTTGATAAATACCTCTTATCTAGAGATTTGATGTGCATTGTGATGAATATCTACTATTTTTCATGTGACTCTAGCATCACCCTGATAGTGGCATATGTTGATGATCTCATAATCACTAGTAATAATAAGGATCTCATCAAGGCAATAAGCAATAAAGACGAATCTGTCTTTCAACTTTGACATGACAAACTTAGGGTTGATGCATTATTGCCTTGGAATAAAAGTCTAACAAAAAGATGGTGGTATTGCACTTACACACATGAAGTATATGCCATTGAGATTCTCAAGTGCTTCAAAATGTGTGATAGCAAGACAATTTCTACACTAGTTGAGATTGGAAAGAAGCTATCTAATGAGGATGAGAATGAGCCAGTTAATGCTACTTTATTTTGTCAATTAATTGGATGCTTGATCTATCTTACTATTACTTGTCCTAACATAAGTTATGATGTAAGCCAATTTATGGTGACACCTAGGGAGATATATTGGAAAGCCACGAAAAGAATTTTTCACTACGTTAAGGGCACAACTACTTTTGGATTGATGTATAAGAGGCATCAAACTTTACTAGTATTACGGGGCTTCGACAGGAGGCATAGAAAAACAAAGATCCACCACATGTTAATTCTTTCATTTTGGCAATGGTGTTTTTTCATAGTCTAGTAAGAAACATTAAACAATTGCTCTTTCCACTATGGAAGTTGAATATAAGACATTATATTCAGCCTTGCAAGAAGCAATTTGGTTACGTAGGATGCTTGAAGACATTGAAATTTGCAAAGGATGTTTGATTTGAGAGAAGATGAATTCTAATCGATTTTTTCAAAATAATTGTTAAAATTTTCTAATATTATTGATTATGATTATGATGATGTCAAGCCCGAGATTGCTATTGTGACGGATGGCAACTAGAAATCTGGCAAGGAGGCATTAAATGCCATGACGGAAAAATACAATGCTTATTCTGAAACCTTGCCGAGTGAAAAAGAATTTTTGGAGTTTCAAAAAAGGTATCCACCAAGTATTTATCATGAAGTAGTGAGAACTGAAGAGTCTAGTGGTGGCCACGACATTACATCCTGATTTTCTCCGACCTTGGTCAAGAAGGCTGCTTCATCTTCATTTTGTTGCTGGATCAAAAATCTGGCTGAAGCAGAATTTGCTTGTTGTTGGAACTGTTGCTTTTTCTCATTGTTGAATTTTAAAGTTCTGTAGTCCCTGATAAGATGGCCAATTCTCTTACAGTAGTTGAAGAATAGATTATGCTTTGGCTAGAATGATGAAGAAGAATTCGAACTTGAACCTGAGCCAGAATTCGAACTTGAGTTAAAATTCGAATAGGAGTCGAAATTTGAACCAAACAACAAGTTGCACTTTTTGTCAGAATAATCTAACTATGTAGATCTGTTTGATCTAAACTTTTGATTTTTGAAATATAATTATAATACTCGTGGATTTGATCCTGAGCTTGAGGAGGCTGATCTCCTGATTTCTTCTTGTAAAAGAAGTGAAATTACTCTTGATAGAATTAGTTAGGTGCTCCTGGATCAAAATTGTCATTACTCAATTTTCATAAGCTTCAGGCAAACTCGATAATAGAATCATCACAACATCGGAGTTTTGACTTTATGAGCCAGTTGAATTCATTTGCTCCATGAGATTTTGAAAAGTGTTGAGATGACTCGAAACACTTGTTCCCTCAATCATTCTCAAGGAGAAAAATGTCTTTCTTAAATGGAGTTTAGAGGTGAGATCCTTGATATCATAGAGAGTTGCTAAAATGTCTCGTGCATTCTTAACAGTTTGAGCAACTCTTATATGACTGGTTTGGGTGTCTCTGATGTTGAGAATGATGTAAGCAAATGCCTTGCCATCCTTTAGTCTCCATTTGGTGATAGCAACTGCTTCACCTTCTAGCTTCAGTTCTGTGCCGTCACCAACATCCCACAATTCCTTGGCTAATAATACGGTCTTCATTTTGAACTTCTAAAAATAGTAGTTACTTCCATCGAGTCTCTCGATGACAGAAGAACTAGAAGGTAGATCCATTCTGATTGAGTGAGATTGTTGATAGATACAACGATTTCAAACTATTGTTGGCTGCTCGCTTGCTAGAACGACGACTTGGTAGAGACAAATCTTAATAATCAACAGACAATGTGCAGATTACGGAATCGCCTACTCTGATACCATGTCGAAAATTAGTGGGTAGTGCGGAAGCTGGTAGCGAGCTAGATGAATGGATCAAAAACGCAACTAGCAACAAAATAGTTCAAATGAAAGAATCAAACAATACGCAATGGAACAACTATAGTGGGACAAAATGCACTCTGAGTACAATGGCATGAAGTTATAAGTTCAACTGGTTCAGCGTGATAGCACTGGCTACAGAGTGATAACTCTGATCGTTGTGTGTGATAACACATGCAAAGAAACAATCTGAATGAATTGATGGAAACAATTATCAAAAGCTTTAGATATTTATATGATTATCAAAATTTTTGAAATATATCAAAAATATATATCAGATGAAGTTTTCTGATGAAGATACTTATCTTGAAAATATCTACAACTGATATTTTCTACATTTACAACCGCCTTAGACTGTACAATGTAGGACTTCCAACGCGAAGTCGTTGGGTACAATGTTTGAAAATTACATATGTTCGAATTTTATACAAAGGATCAAAAAATGTGTACTGGTTCAAAAAATATGTTGTGGGTCGAATTTGCCGAGGTCAAAAAGTTAGACTCGATCCGAACCGAACATGTAAATCCATCTCAACTGCAAGCTTTTTTAGCTGAAAGTGTCCTCCAGCTTCAGAAGGAAACTGAATAAGATTGAGACAAAACAGTAGACTGCTTTATATTATCAACAAAAA
Source organism: Diphasiastrum complanatum (assembly GCA_029204225.1). NCBI lineage: Eukaryota > Viridiplantae > Streptophyta > Lycopodiopsida > Lycopodiales > Lycopodiaceae > Diphasiastrum > Diphasiastrum complanatum. Next base: position 74,989,847 of record CM055096.1, on the reverse strand, counting down.
TACATTAATAATCTATTGCATGACTGATAGAACTTGTATTTAAATTCATGGTTGCAACCAATAAACCTTATAGTCCTATTGCTGATTCTGTAGATTTTTCACCTAATTAAAAAAATTCACTAGATTTAGCTATAGATTTAAAAACTATACAATTTTTTTAGTGCTTTAGCACTTCCATTGATATGTTGTAGGTTATTTATGAGGTTAGCTTGAACTTTCTTCATGAGCAATGCTTAACATTCAATTACACCATTCCATGAGTAAGTACTTTTTGTGCTCACCATCTTATAATAGATGGTACGGCAATGCAAGTATTCCTTCCTAACATAAAATAGCTAGAACACTGCACTAGAAACTCACAAGGCTGGTTCTGGTGGTGGTATGTTCAAAATCGTCTCTAAAAGGCTACTAATTACTACAGCATTTTTAGAATTCATACATTAAACCTCACAAACATATATGCAATTCATCATAAAAACAGATCCACAAGTGATCTAAAATGGCACAAGTGATCTAGACCAAATTCTCTAAGTCAGCCCACTCATGATCACTGGAATTCTTTTTCAAGCATTTCCTAGAATCACATATGCTTCAATCCCAACAAGGCATCACCCAAAAAGCCTATATTAAGTTATATTAACATCAACGGCCTAGAACTTCAATCAACTCATGGGTATTGGAAAAGGGTTATATAAGTCCAGTAAATGCTGGTCAGTTGGGTGTTAAATAGATAAAAGACCTGCAAAGATTAGATGATAATCAATCATACAAGGGCAATGCTACTTTCTCCTCCTGGTGGCTTCCTGATGCCACCAACACAATCACGTCCAACTGGTTTGTCATCAGCAAATATGTCACTCCCACTAATCTCTCGAAGTTTTGCACTGCTTAAGGGTTTCTCTGCTGAGCTAACAGGTGTGTCACCCTTGAATATATTGTTTCCGCTAAGATCTGCAACCTTTTGGTAATGAGCCTTTCTTGAGTGACGCTCTGGCGTTTCTTGCCCGAAAAAGATTTGGCTCCTTCCTCCTGCAGGCTGCATTGAGTAGAACTAGGAGTTACTATAACAAGCTCTCTGAGAAAAAGGTGACACTGTACTATCATAAGCAGCAAATACTACTCACATTTGAGACTTTCACAGATGTATGGACATTGCGAGGAGCTGGTTCAGCAGATCCTTTCACATCCTTTGGTTCTCGTGCCTCCAGGTTTCGAGAACGAGATCTCATAGGTATTTCAGGAGGAGGACCAAAGATGTTGCTGCCAACAAGCTCCTTGGCTTTCGCATTCGAGAAATTCCGCTTCAAGTGGGCATCTTCAGCAAGTGCATGACTGCCACTTAGCTCCCTCTGCTTTGCTACCTCCGCTATAGAAGTTGGTTTTTTGGGTGAAGCACTCTCTTCTATACCAAACATTATTTGGCTGACTCCACCAGGAGGCTGCAACTTTTTTAAGTCAAACACCGGTTAGCATTATGTATTCTGTAACCCAAAATACCAGGAAGCCTACTGATAATAACCTGGAGATGATATACAGTGGCTTTTAGTGGAGTCCACTTCCAAAATCTCAGAAAGTAAATTCCATCATGCACATTCTGGAACAAATAATACGACATCCATAATCACACATAATCAGCACCGAAAGGTGGTGCACGTCAAATGCAAAAATATGTGCCAATACTAGCTTTTATAGATAAAAAATACTTGATTTCTGTCACTTTTCCAGACAAGATGAAGGCCAGATAGGCCAGATACAATGAAAGGTTGATGTGTTTGTTGAAAATGTACGGTTCAACATTACAAGACAAAGCGATCTTGTATTGGTTATCCAACAAAGACGGGGTTTAAGTAAGACGTGCCAACACAGATTTATTTCTCAGAATCATAGTTTCAAAAGACCCTGTTCGAGTATCTTTAGAACGGTCTTTGAAGATTGCTGACTCAAAGACATCTGAAACACTTCTACTTCAACCCTTACAACGATGAGGTTAAAGTCCCACAGGTGAAAGCTTGATCCCCAACCGCTTGTGTTGTTGCCATTTCATGCTTAACTTAACCATTTTTCTCGTTTATCTACTCTGTTGCACTCATTCTAACATATATTAATGTAAAGGCCAATGCATGTTATTAATAAAGTTTGAAGGTGCTAGGTAAAATGAGGTGTTTGAGGTGCTTCAAAGTAGGTTTACTAACTACCTTTATCCTTGGCACATGAGGAATTAATGTCATAATCAATTTCTTCCACACATTTGATGGAGGTAAGTCTTGGCACTTCCCTCCTTTGAAATTACCTAGATTTTCCTCTTGTTTGGTAATCAGGCTTTCATGCTGTGATCCTTCATCAGAATGCTAACTGAATTTATTACAAAAAACACATGGATGTTGTAAGTCCCACAAAATCTTAGGCCATTAGCTCCAGGCATAGCATATGCAATACAACATGCCTCCCACCTCATTCACAAAAGAAACTAGGCACAGGCCACTTAAGTTTACACAAGAATTGGCACACTGAGTTTCTATCACTTCTCCAGAGGTGAAGAGTAGAATCGGCCATGATGAAGGATATAAATAAAAGAAAGATTGTTCGCCAGTTTTCCAATAAATTTTGAGCTAGCTATAACTGGAAAGCTTCAAAACTGCTGAAATTTTTACACCAAATGCACACACCTGATGCAGATGCGATCTCACACTTGGAGGAGTTTGAAGACCATTAGTAAAATCCAAAGCATCCCCACCAGCTTCTGATGAAAATATTCCACTTCCAGACATCTCTTTCTTCTTAACCTCTGATCCAGGTCGTCTGAAATAGAGAGCAAGAAAGGATGCCACAAATGTAATGCTTTCAAAAACCACTTCAAATACACATAAGCAATGTGTTGATCTACAACTAGCCTTCATAGGCTATAGCAGAAAACGACTATTTAAAATATGCAGCATAATAATTCTCAAAACACCATGATCCATCATATACAGCAGCCAATTATACAATATGATATTACTTGGATCATCAGTGTTATTAAATCACCTGCGCATTAGATAAATAAAAATGTGGTGAATTATCCAACAGAAAGTGCAGCAAAGACTTTTTGTAAAAATAACAAGTGGATGATCACTTATATAGGTTGACATTGTTCCAATGTAAAAGATTCAAAGAGTACAAATAGTCAGAAAGCTTATCAATACAGATAACAAAAAGCAATACATAGTAAACATCTTAGAGCTATCTTGGGGATTTGGCGGGTCCTGCTAAAACAGCAATCAAGGATTCCTCATCAAGGCATGTAGCAAAAGCACAACTATATATGACTTATGCCCCATCAGGCACTATATGATTCCCAACAATCTAGTAAAAGGGCTTTACTTTTTAAAATAATTAGATCAGCAAAGAAATCAAAATAAGGTTGAAGGTAAGATTGCAAGTATTGTACTGCTGAAAAAAAACCGTACTCCTAAACCTAAAATTTTCATGTAGCTGAAGACAGTCAACAGTTATCAAGTAAGAGTGTGATCCATTGACTTAATAAGACTACACAGGAATCTAATATATTCCTTTATCATGAAAGAGCTCTCAAGCCGGAGATTAGTTATTTATGAGGCAAAACTTAAAACAGTTAAAACTCATATTATTCAACACTACCCTTGATGTACTGAAGATATAATCATATCCTCTTTGAACCGAATTTGATGCCTCAAGACCAACAGGCTTAAACACTTCTCAAGTAACAGTCCAGTAGCACAAAACTCTTATTAACAAAACAGTTTTTTCTCCATAGAAAACTTGTGGGCAAAGATGCAGGCCACGTTCCGGAACGTGATCCCATTAGGGTTTCCCAGAACGTGTTTTTGTTTTGAAATTTTTTTTGTGCCAAAATAGGTATCAAATGAAAGATTTTTTTGAGAGCAATTCGTTTATCTAGTTTGCCAAGAGTTTCAAGACCAGTGCCATCCAACTTTGGGCCATTTAAGTGGTTTTCTATCCTGGTTTTCAATCAAATCTGTATTGTGTGATTTCATTTCATATGAAAATATACTTACTGAACATCAAACTTGACAACGAAACTTCGAATTTTTCAATCAACTGGGATAAAAATTTCAGCATTGGTGGTACACTGCAGTTTAGTTTTATAGATGCTCCTATCCCTAGCTTAATTCTCTAGCACAAGGAGTACCACAATACTTACGTGTACGAACTGTTTTGCCTAGCTTCTTCATAACCTCAAATATCAAAGGAACTCCCAAATAGCCATACTCCCAAATAGCCAGGCTCATGGTATCATGTGACTTCGATCTTATACTTTTATCTAGGCAAGTCTTTCCTGGACTTCAGCCACATATAAATTTGAGTTCCTTTGACCAATGATTGGTTAACGGGTTGCCCTACCTTGAGACTCAAGTATTTGGGTGACTCATATTTTTCTTTCTAATGTCAGACCATCTTCGAGCATAGAATGTATCAATCAGGCAACATGTCAACTGCATCCTGGTTTTCGATCGAATCTGTATTGTGTGATTTCATTTCATATGAAAATGTACTGAACATCAAGCACGGTTTTCTAGGGTTGGGTAGAACTTGAAATTATCAATCAACTGGGATAAGGATTTCGGCACTGGTGGTAGACTGCAGTTTAAGCTTCATAGATGCTCCTGTCCCTAGCTTAATTCACTAGCACAAGGAGTATCACAATACTTACGTGTACGAACTGTTTGAGTTGCTTTGACCAATGATTGGTAGACGGGGACTCAAGTATTTGGGTGACTCATTTCTAATGTCAGACCATCTTCGAGCATAGAATGTATCAGGCAACATGTCAACTGCACTGGCAGCTCTCAATGCTTTTTCTGGCAGATGCAAATGAGGAAACAGATACATTGCACCAGACCATCTTGGGAACAAATACATTTCCTTTGGTCGTTCCAGGCTCAGGCTTTGGTCAGGTACTGCAGGATTGAACTCCAGATTACTACATGAATCTAAGGCCATCAGGAGCAATTTATGATATCTGAATCAAACATAAAAAAATTTGCAAATGTTTTTCCGATCTGATCCGGATCACTGTTGCTGCAACTCAGCTTATCGGATACAAGAACACATTATAAAAATGAGCAACTCTTATATGTTAATACCAGAGGGTACTGTCCTTACCTGTGAGGCTGTGACCAATCAACCAAGAAATACTCCACGGAAAGCAGAAAAATGTATAAATGCATATCAATTCACAAGGATTAAAAAAAAATGGAAAATTATGAATTTTTTTCTGCAGCAGGCTCAAAATTTCCAAGAAACAAGTCAACAAAACAACTTTCCATTTTGAACTAATTCAGAAAGGTTCAAAATGCAATTTGTTGGTATTACGCTCCTAAGTTAACTTTATTGTATGTTGAAACATTGGTGAATTGAATTTCCAGTTCGTTTACGATTTTAGAAAGAACTTCAGATCACCTTTTCAACAAGCCTTCAGCTTCTTCCACTGACATTTTTTCACCAAATGCAATAGAACTGATGCCACCTGCAGGCTGCAATTTCATCATGTCTGCTTAGCAATTTTCTAACGTAGAAAAACAGAGACTAAAAACTACCTGAGTGATACATGCTCCCTTTACCAAAAATTTGATTCATGTTAAAAAATGCATCAGATAATAACACGGCAGAATTTTCTTGTGGAAGTGAAGATAACTGACTAGAGGATTGGAGCCTTTCTTCTCAAAGAGTCTGCTTCTGCACTTGCAAAAGAGAATGATAAGGTGCTAACATGGAAGTTATTGCTGCCAACAAAATTCTGTTTGCAAACCTGATTTTTTGCTGTATTAGCAAGCAGTCAATTTAGACCCAAAAGAAAAATAAAAAACAGATTTTATGAACAGATCATTACCACATTGTAAAGGGCTCAGCAATTTACAAAGTGTCATGTTTGCACCCTCGCTTCTTCCATAGATCTTATAATAGGCAGTTTTTTGTTATAAACAGCCCACGTGGCAACTGTAGGTTCAACCAGGTCCAAACCGTCAAAGGCCAGTGCCTCAAAGATGCGAAGGGCCCAGGACCCCAGTTTTCTGAACATCTATGTTAAATCTGGGATAAGATCTGAAACATAACAAAATACACAGGCAATCTTTATGCAGTACAAAGCAATGTTGGCTCCATACTCCCCATACAACCGGAACTCTCGTACATCCATACGAGGTATTTGTAGTGTGCCAAAGTTTGTTGTGCCCGTATTTTAAAAATTACATTCGGTAACCATAATATGCATCACACTAGGCATGATGGGGTAAGGTATGAGGTAGAAGCATACAACATAAAGACCTCTGATTTTTGGGATAATGCCATGCTCAGAGCCATAATATGTGCCGAGACATGATTGAACGGCTGTTGGACTGGTTGTAAAAGTCAATAAAAAGACCTTTCCCAAGCATAAAGAATTGTTTTGGCATTTTACATTATGGCTGAACATGTTTTCATGACCCATAGGTTTTTGACTGTTTGTGAGGTAAAATTTTCTCCCCCAAATTCCTTATGAACATTTTATGAGCTGTGGATTGCTATTAAAAAAATTTATGGATTTCAAGATTTCATAATCTGTCACATGTTGCTTTCACGAATAATAATCTACTTTACATTTTATTTTATGGTTCTTTTCCATACCTATGCACAATGTCTAAAATGGCAATACTACCGCCGAAACTATAATCTCCAGAGGAATAAAGTTTTTTGATCGATATTATCCACTTCAAAGATATGAAGTGAAAATGCCGATGATTCTTAATTTTTTTGCATACATATTGTGTCCAATGGTACTGGTAGCTACAACCAGCCGGTTTCTGTGATGCATGGATAGGATGCAGGGGATTAGTGCCTGGACACATGAAGTCTGCCTTCTCAGTCTCATAAGTAAATGAAGCAGTTAGAATGAACTAAATATAAGAAGATTTTGAAAAATGTGTGGTCTCCTAGTACCACTCTTTTGGGGCTGCTCACGCATTTGTCAAGTGGGTAGGAGATTCTCAGGCACTCTGACCCTTGGTCCAAGAGAAACCTCATGTACATATTTCTTTATGCCCTATACAGCAGAAAATCCTCTTTAATGGCAGCATGGGATAACGCATAAAGCCCATATCCGCATAAACACACATATGCATAAAGACCATGTCCACGTAAAGTCAGGGCATTGAGCGTAAAGAATGTATGCATAAAGACAGGGGATTTATGTTTAAAGATCATGTGTGTGTAAAGTCATGGGTTTTTCATACCACATAACATCTCCGAGGACTTTCAGTTACACTTGAAACTTGAAAAGGGCATGCTTTGTTAAATTCAGACCATATTTTGCTTTTGGACTTCAAGGACTGAGATGGAATCACGTCAACTGATTGAAAGCTCTGATTGGAAGGAAAAGTCTTTCACTAAGCGAAGGGCCGTTTTGAGAAGTACCCACCTGATGCATACGGATGGTGGGTCGTCCCCCAGGAGAGTCCATAGTGGAAGGATCGGCAGCCGAGAGGTTTGTTTCCGACCATCGCAGCAGGTCGATGGAAGAGGGGCCGCCAGGCGGCGTCACACCCCTCCTTGCAGGACTCTTTTCAACGGACATCGCTTCTGAACACAAAACCACGCCCTCTATGAACTCTCTGCTCCCTCACAAACAACTCCTTCCTGTTCTTAACAAGATGGGTGGGTGATCTTTGGTAGCACACAGCTTACAGAGAGCAGAAGGCTGTGGTGTGATGATGGAATGCAGTAAGGTGGAGCAAGTGATGATGAATGAGAGAACCCAGAAGCAGCAGCAGCAAATGCAGGTGGAAGAGGTGGAATCTTTGGCAAGATCGAAGAGAAATTTATGGAAAGGAGTGCTGGAAAAGTGAAAAGGGAGCTACAAATACAGCAGAAACAGCAAAAGCAAACAATTTTTTCAAAGCAAAAGCAGCAGCAGCAGAAAAGATCGACAGAAGAAGAAGAAGAAGAAGAAGAAGAAAGAAAGGAAAAAAAGAAAGCAAAATCGAATGCCTCTAACAGGCAGACTATATCCGACGCCCTCCACTTGGATATCTGCCACGTGTCAGGTATGACACGTGCACTTGTTTCAACGATCTGTTTAAGACACGTGTTTAAATCGGAGAGACTGATGAAAAATCCAACGGTGATGGAGTATAGAGCCATAGCGTGTCCAATATACCAGGCTCGGGATTCGATGCTGCTCAACGGCACTGGATCTCTCACCGCAGACCAGCTAGACACGTGTCCGGTCCGCCACTTGGCAGCATCCCAATAGTTTTTAATCTAGACACGTGGCAGAATCTGCCTGCTTTTGTGTCATCCAACGGCTGCGGGCCTAGAGATCCTAGCGTACAGCGAAGAAAGAGCGGCAAAAGGCTGACCCGCCGGCCCAACGGTCAGCTAACTGCTCCACTTTGGGGGCCCAGGGACCACTCTCAGGAGCCGTTGGATATGGATGGCCATCCAACGGTCCAGATTTGTCCTTTCAAAAGTGGGCCTAATGAGTGCCCTGCCCCAACCAAACTTGAAACTTACGCTTACAAAAAACCCCCCTCCCCCACCGTTCCTTTCTCTTTTTTTTCTTCGTTCCGAATTTTCCAATTTTTGGGAGCATTATGCAAAGAGCATGATTGCAAAATGCCATAAATAATACTCTGGCTTTTGACCCGGCCTTGCAAAGTCAATACTATGTGTTCGGTTCCATCGATGAAGTTTGTGTATATGTCATAGTCATCGTTTAAGAAAGTGAGTCGTCATCATAAGACCTGTTTTTTTTTTTTAAATGATAGATGCGACCGACAAGAAATAATGATCTTCTACATCCAGTCCTAGTCAAGCACCGTTTGAAAAGTGGGGATTGGAGATGTTGATTCTCATCATGCATTAGTTTTCTATGCATGAGGATGAAAAACACACAGGCAATAAATGCCCTGTGCGCATCTAACGGCCCACAGCAGGTGAGAGACTGTCCCTGACACTCTCTCACCTGCTATGGGCCACTGGACAAGCCTTGTTCTGCTTGTGCATATTTTAGTGAAAGGTGTTTTGTAGGTGGTATTCGGTGGAAAGGGCCTGATCCCACCAGCCCATTAGCAATACTTAAGTATTGCCTGTGTAACTGAGACTCTGTTAACCTTAACTGGCACTTGTGGCCCCACCTACCTTTTGCATGTTCCCTAATGGGTCACTGAAAGTATGCTTGGGCCCAACGTTTCATCATTGTGCCCTGGTGTTGCGTTCATAGTTGCATTGATGTCTATAATAAGACCATTATTCTTTGACATTCTGCAAATCGTTGAAAACGTGCACTCTTGCAGCCAACCACCGTTAAGTTAAGTGACTTCATGAGGTCTCACTATTTTGACACTGCTAATGCACTACACCCGTTATCTGATAACAGTTGGCTAACTAGATGCTTAGAGTTTTGAACCACAATAATTTATTAAAGACATGAATGAGCTGAACCATGTGAAGTGCCATATTTCACCATATGATTGGTGGGTTGCCTACAAATGCAACCCCTTGAAAACCACCTTAGAGTGTGACGTATAACCATTAATTCATGAGGCTTCTCTTTTAAGCTCCATATATATTCTACTTTTGTCACACAAGGATACAACCCATTTAAAAGTAATGGTAAAAAAATGACAGAAGAGAAAATTAGCTAATTGTTAAAAGTTAAAAACTGTAGTTAACTTCTTTTTATATTTACATGTTTTTAAGCTCGACTTGAAGGTTAAAGAAGAAAAAATGCTCACCATGCTAAGGATTTGAGGAAACTCTACACGCCAATTTTCTCTATACAAATTTTTTAGGCCAAATCTCATCTTTTTTTAGTGTTTTTTTCCATTCAACTCAACTTGAAGGTTAGAGAAGGGAAAATTTCACCATGCTAAGGAATTGAAAAAACTCTACACATAATTTTCTCTTAACAGGCTTTTTGGCCATCCGAGTGTATCAAATCCAATGGATGTGAAGTCTTGATAAAAGACTTAGGAAATGGCTTCTTATGTGATTTTGCTATTGCACAAGCCTCACATGGCTTGATCTCTTTGGAAAGTGATCTTGGTAAGCCAATGGCTTTTGCATCTTTGACCATAGAAAGCATAGATTTGAAATTGGGATGTCCCAATCTCTTATGCCATAACTCCTCCTTGGAAATAGTAGTCATAAAAGCAACATCACAAGAATTTTCACTTTCGTGAGGATTTAACTTGAAAATGCCACCATATCTAGATCCATGTTCAAGGATCTCATCACCTTTCTTAATAGTACAAGTATTAATATTGAATTTCACATCAAGTCCATGATCAAGCAATTTACCAACACTTATAAGGTTCTTTGTGAGTTTAGGAACATAAAGAACATTTGCAAGAGATAAAACTTTAGAAGATGCAAGCTTTAAGGGAATACTCCCAATTCCTTCAATAGTACATTCATGATCATTTGCTGTGTATATTGATTTCTTAAAACCTTCATAAGGTATAATAGAATCAAAATAATTTTTGGAGCAACACATGTGTGATGAAGCACCACTATCAATATACCAAGATCCATCTCTCTTGAAGGGTGTAGAGGAGCAACTTGACACCATAAGGGATCCTTCTCCTTCACTTGCAATAGAGTCTTCTTCTTTCTCATTAATGATGTTGGCTTGCTTGACTTGATTCTTCTTTTGAAAGCAATTAGTGGCATAATGCCCCTTTGTGCCACAAAAGAAGCACTTGATCTTCTTCTTCTTGAATTTGGAGGTAGAAGGTTGAGATGAATCATCTTCTTCTCCATCTTTGTCTTTGTCCTTTGCTTTGTCCTTGTTGAAGGCTTGACATTGTTGGTTCTTGCTCCTTCCTGTATGCTTGTCCTTGACAAAGAGAGCTTTGTCATCTTCATGATGATTGAGAGATAGTTTTTCCATCCTCAAAAGCTTGTACTTTTGTCTTGCTCAGAAATAAGAATTCCGTGAAGAGTCTCCAAGTTGGGTAGCTCCTCCTTGATAGCATAGGATTGGACAAGGTTGTCATAGTCTTCTTTCAAGCCATTAAGAATGACTTAAACTAGCTCATCTTGGTTGATTGTGACTCCAACACAAGCAATCTCTCTCTGAAGAATTTTGATCCTCAATACATAGCTAGATGCACTCTCCTCACTTCTTTAGAAACTTTGAAAAATTTGATTCCTAAGAGTAAGAATTCTAGAGGTGTTCTTAGCCTCATAGATAGCCTTAAGTGCATCCCAAGCTTATTTGGAAGTTGTGCAAGATTCAATTTCTCTTTAGATCTTATTAGAGACATTCATTTTTATAAAATGAAGAGCCATCCTAGCTCTCTTTTTATATTTTGGTACTTCAGCTTGTACTTGAGGCTCCTCTTCATGTCCAAGTAACCTTTTAGATTGAATAATTGGAGGTGTTCAGTCTTTCACTAGCTTCTAAGAGATATCCTCCCATAGATGCCATTAATATGTGAAAAATCCTAGTGATGAGCAAACATTATGTTGTTTCTTTCTCACTATAGGAATCACAAAGGGTGTACTACCAAATCCTATTCAAGATCTTGCAACAAATTTTTTTGAGATAGATCTCAAAATTTTGAGAAGTCGATTGGCAATATTGCACGACACGAAACCAAAAGGGATTCATGTTCGCACTCTCATCTCTTCGAACCTCGATTGCTTTGATACAACTGATGTGTATCTTAGCACAAACAACGAGTTCACTGTACTCGGATAGAGTTCGATTCTGACTGGCAGCTACTGCTACTAGATCAAATCTACAATCTTCCAAAGTGTAGATAGACACTACTGACCTGCATTTTTTATTTTTTTAAGCATTCAACAAGAATGAGCCAGCGTGCGAAATAAGAATAAACAGTTGAACATGTACTGACAACGATCAGACATCAAAACATTTGATATCATTCAAAATAAAGAAAAACACGTGCATTATAGCTAAGGTATTAGCAATGATCTTTTCTTGAACGATGTGTGACAAACCCACACATCACGTCGGCACAAGAGATACTATGTCTCTCACCAATTATATCAGACAGTCTTGCTTACTAGCGGACTCTTGGACATCACCTGGCAGTTCTATACCTAGCTCACATTGATGTTCAACTGATTCTCTCGTGTTCGTCCTATTTATATATGGATTGAGAGAAATGGTTTAGTCTAATCACTGATTACAAGAACGCCTGGTTAAGCACATCCTAACCGCACTCAATTTGTCGTCAGCATTGTTCGTGGAGGTGGTTCTCCTCTTGGTACTTCACTTGATCTCCTTTGTACTTGGAGTGTGAAGATCCGCCATTCTTCGGTCTTCGGGTGTTTCGAGCTTCATGGCTTCGTGTCTTCTTTCGGCCTTCGGCTTCCCCTTCGAGGTCCTTCGGTCTTCGAGAAAATGATATCATCCACATAGATTAGAAGAATGGTAATATCATTTCAACAAATCTATAGTAAAGTGAATGATCATACTCACTCATCTTGAAATTTTGAGAAAGTAGATTGATGTTAAGCTTAGCATACCAATTGCTCGGTGCTTGCTTAAGTCCATACAAACTCTTTTGTAGAAAACACACATGATTAAGCTTGTCGTGTGAAATGTAGCCCTCGACTCCATAAACACCTCCTCCTCAAGATCACCATTCAAGAATGCATCTGATATATCCAATTTCCATCGATCCCATCCAAAAAGTGTAGCAAGAGATATCGGATGACCCGAATTCTTACCATCTTTGCCACGGGTGCAACGGTCGCATCATAGTCAATTCCATACTCTTGTGCATATCCTTTTGCCACCAACCTTGCTTTGTACTTGTTGATTGATCCATCTTGGTTTGCCTTCATTGTGAAGATCCACTTGCATCCAATAGCCTTCTTGTCCTTTGGAAGTTCCACGTGTCAATCTTCATAAGAGCTTTGATACTAAAGATCCATTGCTTGGATCCACTCCTCTTTTTGTCTTGCTTCATCTACACATGTAGGTTTATCAAAAGAGGTTAGGAAAGCATAGTTTTACCACCAACAACTTGTTTACCTTTTTCATCATAAGTGAGCCACAAAGGTTGTTGCCTTTGCCTTGATGTCCTCCTTGGCTTCTGATTTGAAGCAAGCTCTTCAACATCAACATCCAAAGTATCATCAATGTCATCAACATAAAAATGTCAGATCCAACATCCACATCACCACTTGAAGATACTTTTGGAAAGTTTCCCTCATAAAAAATGACATCTCTCCCAATGACCACTTTCTTAATTGAAGGAATAAAAACTCTATAAGCCTTGCTCACCTCACTACAACCAAGAAATATATCTTTTCTTGAAGATGGATCCTTCTTTGTCCTATCATCAAGAGTGATGTTGATATAGCAAATGCATCCAAAAAATTTGAAAAAATTAACACTCTGGCTTCTACCAAACAAGACCTCAAAAGGGATTTTTCCATGCAATACCACACTCGGCCATCTACTGAATAGAAAATTAGCACTAAAAGGATTTAGGAAGATTTGCACCTAACCTCATGGCTTTGGCTTTTTCACATAAGGTTCTATTTTTCCTCTCGGCCACTCCATTTTGTTGTGGTGTCCTTGGGCTTATGTACTCTCTCTTGATCCCGTTTGCATAACAAAATGCTTTGAACTTGGTAGAAATGTACTCACCACCATTGTCACTTCTCAAGCACTTGATCTTTGTAGAAAATTGGACCTCCCTTGCAATATTGAACTTGACAAAGACATCAAACACCTCATCTTTTCTCTTTAGTAGATAAACCCAAGAAAATCTACTAAAATCATCAATAAAAGTCACATACATCTAGCACCTCCATTGCTAGTTGTAGTAACACCATGAATATCCAAATGCACAAGTTGAAAAGGCTTACTTGACCTTGATGTAGATCCCTTTTCAGGTAACCTATGTGCATTTGATTAATCACATTGCTCGCAAACATGTTCAAGGTTGTTAAAGAGTTGGGCAGACCAAAAACAACTTGCCTCTTTGCCATCACCCCCAATGAGGCCCCAATCTCTTGTGCCATACCTCTTGTATTGACAATCATACATCCAACTTGGTTAGCAACAGCACAATCATCAAGTTTGAACAACTTATTTTGTCTCTTCCCTTTTGAAATCACTTCATCTTCCTTCTTGATCAAACAAGCATCACCATCAAACTCCACTTTGAATTCCTTGTCAAGCATTTGACCAAGCATTTGAATCACACTAAGAAGGTTCTTAGTGATAGATGGAATGAACAAAACATCCTTCAATTTCATATTCTTATTTGTAGAGAGGGCAATAGGAATTTAAGTGTCAATCCCTTTGATTACACACTCACCATCATTGGTCGTGTAGATCACCTTCTTGTCACCTTCAAATGCCATCAATGATGAATAATACTCCTCATGATATGTCATGTGTGATGTAGCTCCACTATCAATCCACCAAGGACCAATGTCTCCATGATTAGCCAACAAGCAAGATGACATAACAAAAGCATCATTTGAATTTTGTTCATCAACACCATCTTCATCAAGAGTCAAATTGGTTTTCTTCTCACCTTAATCTCTCTTCTTCTTGAAGAAATCACTAGAAAAATGTCTTTTGACTCCACCATAGAAACAATGTAGCTTGGATCTATCTTTCTTCTTGCCAACAAAAGTAGAAGGCTCACCTTGATCTTGTCCTTTTGACCATTTGCTTTTGCCTTTGCCCTTAAACTTGCCTTTGAGAACATAGCTTCCTCCTCTCCAACTTGAGATGTAGAAGGAGATCCTCCTCTTGATAAAAGCCTAAACTCCTCATTCACCAAGATTTCTTGCAAATCCTCCATACTTGGAAATGTATTTTAAATAGCAAAACTTTGCACCAAATTAGCATGATCATCCAACAAGCCATTAAGAACAACTTGAACAAGCTCCACATCCTTAATGCTTCCACTAATGCATGCTAGTTCATCACTCAAAGCTTTTACTCTCAAAACAAAAAGCATGAGCAGCTTCATCCTTCTTTTTAAGACTTTAAAAATTTTCCTCCTTAGAGTTAGAATCAAGATGGACATAGAAACACAAGAGATAAATTCTCCACAAAGAAAAAAACTTTGATATTTATTTCTCCATGCTGGTACAACTATTTATAGCCTACAAAATTTCATTTGCCAATTGCCCTAAACTTGCCCTAAATGGTAACTTGTTGGTACTTCATAAAAAAACCTAGAAATTCTAATCTAGATGCAATGTATGAAATCCAGCCAATTAGAATGGGTCCAAATCCAACCTCATCCATTTATCTACTTGCCAGAAATAGTACAAACACTATTTAGACCGTTATTGACAAATATAAATCTATCTCTAAGTTAAGATTTCATCTTGGCCTCAAAATTGCCAAATAAACAATAAAAAAAACTAGTTGACAAATTTTCACATGGGCCTGAGATTCAATCTAGCTCTTCAACATTATGCAATCCTTGGTAATATGTCCCTTTCTTTTGCAATAGAAACAAATAATGTTTGATCTAGACTAGTACAATAGAAACAAATAATGTTCGTCGATCTAGACTGGGACTCAGGAGATTCAAATTTCTACATTTGTGATTTTTGACCCTATTGGAATGGAGTCATATTCTTGAGTCTACTAGACAGGTTTTGATTCTTAACAACAAGTGCTAGTGTGTCTTGAGAGGTGGTGCTCCTCCTCTTCTTATTTCTTTTTGAAGTAGCATTAGAATCAACTTCGACAATGTAATATCAGTTTGTGTAGTCACAAACATAGCCAATGCTATTAACTTTTAAGCAAGCTTAATAACAAGATCATAACTACATCTTGATCTTCCACAATAGATCCTATAATGGCCATCTTTTCAAGAAGATCTTTGAAGCCATTTTTTGTAGTTGGTTTCTTTCCTATCCTAACCTCAACCCAAGTTCTAATTAATCTAGCATCAAGGAGATGCAGGTAGTTCACGCGTAGGTTCGTTCCCATAAGAGCGATAGTATATTTCAGATTTTAGCATGAATGAAAGATCTAGATCTAACTCTAACATCCATTAACCCTAAGCATTAACACTACTCCATTAGCACTAAGATCCACAATAAAGATAGCTTACTCTTTCTCTCTCTCCCTTTCTCTCTCATAAAAAGTATAAAAACATACAATCCCAAAAACATCAAATCCAACAATTGATAAATCCAAAGAAAGCATGAAAGATGGAAGAAAAGTGATAGAGAGCAAGGACCTTCATCCATTTCACAAGAGAACCAATCTACTTTATTGAAATGAAGATATGTACATGTGTAGGAAACTCGGGTTGGTCCCTTTTTATAGTAAAGAGAAGGACCCTGGCCTCTGATTCCTATTGGTCCATTTATGACTCCCTAATTATTCAAATTTAAAAAAGAGTGAGAACCCATTCAAATTGGAGGGAAATCCAACTTTATTCACTAAATTGACATTTAGGCCCTGCGACATTAAAAGTCCCACGATAAGGCCTAAAGTCCTTTTATTGACTTTCTAATTAATCAAATCTCTATGTGGTCATTGGGTTGGACTTACACACACAGGGTGCCAAATCCCTCTCACTTATTAACTAGGGTGGGTTAGAGTTGCCTTGAGATCCGCAAATCCTCCAACAATATCCCCCACCAAAACTGGTGGCGGTCCCACAACACCTGCGAGATGTAGTTACTGCGGGCTTTTATTTGCATCACGTCGAATCTTTATTAAATGATATTGCACCTTCTCCATGAAATTGAGTCGGGCAGTGTTGAAATCTAGGTCGTGAGGCAAAAAACAACAGTGGGCTTCGACGATCCACTTTGAAATTGTTCAAGCTATGAAGCGAGATTCCCAAGAGCCTCTCATCATTGCTGCACGAAAATACAATCTGGCCACCGGTAGCTGATCTTTAATACTATCTGATGCCATTGGCTTATTCGGATCGAATGCTGAACTTCATCTGCTTATTCTTTGTCAAAAGGATTTGTCTTGGATCTTCGCTTAGCCTTTTTAGCAGGAATTGATTGTGGAGGTGATGACTTTCAAGAAGATAAACTCTTCTTCAAAGGTGAACCTTCCCTGAATGATGATGTCTTGCTAGAACTCTGACTTGCAGAATCATCCTTGACTTTCCCTTTGCCTTTATCCAATAAGGGTGGCACATTCGTTGAATCAATCTTTTGAGGAGGATTTTCTCATTTCAGGACCGTATTATAATTTTGCTTGGCTTGTTTCTTTGTCATTGACCCTGTGATCCTGTCTTCCTTCAATATAACTAATTTTGACAATTTTATTGTTGGTTCATCAGGAATATTATGCACTCCAAATCTGGTCGGATACATATGATTTAGAATCTGCTCATCAGTAATTTCTACATCGTCATCTTAAGTCAAGGCATGACTCACAGGAATGAGTTCATCTTCAATCGGATCTGGTATGGGTTCCGTTGATATCCAAGCTACATTCAACACATTCAATGGAAAAGTGATCGGTGTATCCAAAGTTCGATCCATTAATGAAATCTTGTTCAAATATGATTGATTATCTTGTTGACACATATAACCTGTTGTAGAGTCAATCGTTGCAAGTGCTTGATTTTAGTTGACAATATCGGTTTGAGAGTCGTAATGAACTCCCAAATTTTTTACTAGTCGGTCACAAGTATGATCCGTGTTGGATTTATCTCCTCTACTCTCCCAAATCCTATGTTAATATGCCTCCATTCATGTTGTTGTATTTTACTTGTGTTGTCGCACAGTCTGCAAATTTACATGTAAAATAAGACAGGCGACTGTCTGCGTTTTTACTAGGGAAATCCCACAGGCCAAAAATGCAACACTGTCACTTCTTCACCTTCGGCCCAGCCTGAGCAACCAAGTGTTGGCGACACTTCCAAAAAAGCCACAATTGGCATAAATACAAGCAAATTTGAACAGACAAAAAAGGCAAGTAAGGCGAAAAAGATGACACTACCCTACAAATGCAAAGGTGCCCTACAAAAGCCAAAGGTGCCCTTATGAAAAGGCGAGGATACCCTTATTGAAAAGCGAAGGTACCATATAAATGAATTTTTAAGGCATTTGTCAGAGTGTCATGTTTTTGGCATTTTCATCAACGTTAATTTTAGCGAAGGTTGACGTCGCAGCCTTATCACGCTCATCCCATGCACTGTGCAATCAGATTTGACAACAACAGTAGCCACCCATGATCTCCCACAGACAACACAACCACTTTTGTACTTTCTTCATCTACACACCTGTAAAAATTATGTATATATTGAATATCATCTGCGTATTCAGTGAATGGCATTAGAACAAAACATCACTGGGAATCAGTGATAGACATTGCAGACGCAAGTGATCCAGTCTATGACAAATTCCCGTACCGGTCATGCCGCAATTCTCCCCTCTGCGACACGAAGCTGTACCAATGGATATAGGGATAGATTCGAGCATGGACCAGGGGGGAGCTCCAGATATAGCAGAACAACCGCCAATCTTACCGGTAGTTCAAGCAGGTCCATCCTCATCAAGGACCACACCTCTATTTCAAAAGGCCCATCAGCATCGAGGACCAGATCCAGACCTTCTTAAAGCAACATCCGCATGGGTCCTAAGATACTCTCATGTCTAGATGTTATGCTATCATGGAAGTGAGTGCTTTTATTATCTTTTTTGAAATATATATGTTTGAGGGAGAGAGTTGCAAATGGCAAACATTAACTGTTTCTTTTACGATTCTATTTCTCTCTCTCTCTAGCCTCTAGACTGATGGGCTACTGACTACTAAACCTGATTAGGTACTTAGCTTGTAAATAATGGTATCATGAATATATAGTGTTTGGTGATCATCATCTTGTCTTGAAGCGCTTTGTGATGTGCTGTTGTGGTTGATTGATCGATTTGAGTTTGAATACTGTCAACTGAGATTTGGCCTAAAAAACTTGTAAATAGAAAACTATGTGTAGATTTTTCTCAATTCCTTAGCATGGTGAGATTTTTCTTTCTCTAACCTTCAAGTTGAGTTGAATGGGAAAAAAACACTAAAAAAGGATAAGATTTGGCCTAAAAAACTTGTATAGAGAAAATTGATGTGTAGAGTTTCAAATCCTTAGCATGGTGAGAATTTTTTCTTCTTTAACCTTCAAGTTAAGTTGAAAATCATATGAATCTAAAAAAAAGTAAACTACAATTTTTAACTTTTAACAATTAGCACTTTTGTCACCATTACTTTTAAATGGGTTGTATCCTTGTGTGGCAAAAGTAGAATATATATGGAGCTTAAAAGAGAAGCCTCATGAATTAACGATTATACGTCACTTCAGCTATGCCTTTGTTGATAAAAAAACTTGTCTAATCATGCCCTCACCTTCACGAGACTATCCATGGCCTTTTGGAAACAAGTTTGCCCTGCCAAAATGCCCTCCTACAACTTTTTATAGGTTTGAAAGTTGTCTCCTAGAGAGAAAACTCTTCCATTTTCCATTTGTAAACCCCAGCTGAGAGAAATGGAGGCTTCATGGGCTTCTCTCAGTCTTTTCCTGAGATTTCACTTCTCCTCACTTGTCTGCGGTCGCCCTACAGTGAGCGAAGTACTGGAGCAATCGGCTTGACATTTGGTGACGAATCGAGTGCACACCGACCAAAAACACCTTCTTGAAAATTCTATTCACCGCAAAACTTAGCTTTCTGATCTCCTGAAACTCAAATTTTGATGAGAATTCTCACTCACTGATATAGTGAGAGACTTTGCCCTAGTTTTGAGAAATCTATCAAATCCTCAATTGTTTGATTTAATGCACCACAACTTCCAAATGACGATTATTGTTGTTTCTTGGCTAGCTTCACCACTTGCTCAAACCGACATGAATTCGACTCAAATTTTTTTCTCACAAATCTTACTCTCGTTCTTGTCAAGTGATTGCAATCACTTTACTCTGATACCAAGGTTAGCAATAATAGCAAAGTGTTTCTTCAGGCACAAAAACATTTTAGAGCTTCGTAAGTTGCTTCAGTGGCCGATTGCTAACTTAGATCTATTTTGTACATTGTCATTCAACACAATGCATGTCAGCCCTGTCTTACTATATTTTCTTGTCTGTTATTATTGATGTCAATGTACTGAATGATCTATGTGCTCGAACTTCTCATTTATGATCTTGCTTTGTCTAATTCATGTTAGTATCCTACTATTTTCATGCTAAGACATAAACAAGTCTCTTATCAAAATTAGTAATGGCAATCTCTTATGCCTATTATTTAACTACATTCAGAAGTTAGCAATGGCTATCTCTTACGCCTATCACTTAGCTATCTTCAATGGTTGTCTCGGACGTCTAATAAGAGTCAAATCAGAGGGACTATAAACTACTCATTAAACACACAGATTTCATCTTAACTATTTGATGACGAGAAAGACTGGCACCTTCCACATAAAGGCGACCACAACCCACACATGGAACACGAAGGTGAGGAGAGGAAAATTGTGAAACCTGAGAAATTGAAAGAGAGGAAGAGACATGGTGGCGAAGATGGGGCGAAGAGTATGGCGTGACCTGGCGAAAGGAAACAAGCAAGGAATCCGCAACATCACAATGAGCTTCACAACGTGCGCATGAAGGGGAAGCACATAAAGGTTGGTCTAAAGGTGAAGCAGGTCTCTTTTCTCCACGCCGAGCAGGAGGAATCCGTGAGTTGCAGAGGAGGAGAAGATTCTTGAGGAACCATGTTGAGAGTAAAAGGGAGTAGTACCCTAGTTGCAAAAAAAGGTCGGTTGCTTTAGCGAGGACCGCTTCCAAACCCCAAGGGATAATACGCTTTATGGACAACAATCTTAGCCAACCTAATTTTTTAAAATGTCGACTATGATTGCGAACTTAAGCTTGAATAAGAGAGAAACCAAAAGCAACTACGAGTATATAGTGGAGAATTCACAATTTCATATGATTGCATTTGCAAAAAAGAATTCTTCGAAAAAAGGGCCAAAGGGTTGCAATTTGTGAGTGGAAGAAAGAAATTTAAATATTTATTTCTAAAATTTCATGAAAATTTCATGTTAGTTGCATGTGAGTTTGTGGTTGCTCAGAATGTTTGCATTGTAGTGGCAAGTACTTCATTTCAATTCAAGCTAGTTCCAATTAAAACAAAATAACAAATTGGCATATAAGATAGCTCTTGTTGGTCCACTCATTAGCAACTAGAACAAGAACGTAAGTATCTTGTCTCACAATCTTCCAAGGTGCATAAACCAATTTGTAATCTATGATCGGAGCTTTAGCATTACCTAGCTTTGGTAACTGAAACTTATCTTTGAATGCTTTTGCTCTATGTCAAACCTCATACCAAAGACCAAAGAAGCTGTAGGTCATTTTCAATTTAACTTTAGGGAAAACTCTTATATTACTTTCTACACTTCTACACAATTTGCACAATGGAGCTAATCCTTCACAAGACATATCTCGGTGTTTATATTTGTCAAGAGATAGTTGGCTCCTTAAGATGGTGGCCTTTATTTGACAACATAACCTATATATTATCAACAAATAAATTTTTTTGGCTATCAAGATTTTGGTAGAAAGATAGTTTAAATATTCTCAAAAACCCACTTCAGAGCGGCTGACGATTAATCACGATTGAGACAATACCAGTTTGCATTCTATGCGTCTACTTGCATTTTGTAGCCATCTGGTTAAAAGTCGGAAGCACTTCTGTTTTCTGTTTGATATGAACTGTTTTCTGTATATACATGCGTCTTTATATGGTATCACAGCACCATCACACAAACTCAATCCTTGAAAATCAAAGAAAATTATTATGACATAAGTTTCTTGATCAACCATAAGTAGCTGTCACAAAATAAAAAGTTATTTCTTGTAAGATGTGGTTACATGTTTCTTCAGTATATGGTGTCACTGCAACAACCAACTCCATTCACATAGATGTAGTATGCTATAAAGTACTTCAAAATATGGCTTCAGTTGATAACTTCTACTACTTTACCAAAATCAATGCATGATACCATCAAAATGACCTGTAGTTTCCCCTATGGCAGCACAGGTAAGGTTAACATTATGGCAAACCATTCACCAAAGTTAGTACACTGGAAAGGAATTAAGGGCAGCAGAATGATTTGCACCTACAAGATCAGTACCTATAATCAGAAGTTGGAACATTACACAGCATGTCCCTTGATCAGGTGATCTTCCTTACAGCAGGACAGGGAGGGCCGAAACACTGTGGAAGCAACCTTTGGACTACTTTGCCAAAATCAGTGCATGATACCATGACAATGACCTGTAGTCTTCCATACAGCATCACAGGCAAGGCTAACGCTATGGTATACCATTCACCAAAGTTATATTCAGCACATTATTGGAAAGAAATTCAGGGGCAGCAGAACTTTGCACCCACAGATCAATAATATTTTCATAAGGTTAACATCATATATATCCCTTCATCACGTAGTCTTCCTTACAGTGGGACGGGCAATGCCAAAACACAGTGGGGGCCAAATCCAAAAGCTATTAAACACATTGGAAAGAAGATAAGGGCAGCAAGTAATTTGTATCATCTATTTAATTTACATCACAAAACAATGCATGGTATGAAAAAAACTAAGATCAGAAAATTGCCCTAGCAACTCTTTTGGCTGGAGCATAGTTTTTACAAATTTGAAATTGGTACTGAAAGTATCAAACGTGATTGATTAAAAATTATGCTGAATAAAAAATACAGCTAAGTGTGTGCAGCAGGTCGATATAAACCCATGCCAGTACCACTACCAACATGCTTAAATGTTTTGGCCTCCAGCGCCTCATCATGACCTGCAAAACCTGTCCCTCCTTTCTCAAGGACGATCACGTTCTTGCTTTTACAACTTCTATTACATACTGTACAAGCTTTATCAACAACTACAAATTGATCAGCACATTTCTTGCATAACACATGGCCACATGAATTAAGTGCTACAATAGTCGTAGTGTTAGTCAGTGTAACTGAGCAGGAAGGACATATTGAAGGAACGCTGCCATCTGCTCCCTCTTCCTTGTCAAAATGAGGAATTTCCGAAAAAGAGATTGAGAACAAATCTTTCAGCTTAAGCTTCTCATTTCCCTCTGGACATAGAGTGTCTGTGCAAGGTGCTTGGAATCTCTCTGGGGCTTCTGGGGTTGCTGATGGTAACCAAAACGCTTTCATTGTTCGAAGAGCCTCCTCCTCATAAGATGTAACCTTCACACTATTAGCCCCTTGAAAGCCATTTTTGCGACTGAGATCAAGACTCTTATCTTGTCGAGGTACTGCACTGTTATTTTGTCGATCAAATGCATCAAGCTCTTGCTCTCTCTCTAGATTCTTCTTTTCAAGCTCTTCTTCTTTGTCTTGCTTTTGCTGAGCTGTGAAAAGTGCAAGCTTCCTAATTCATAAGCAATCATCAAATTAGCACAAGGTAAATCTATCTCTCGCTATAACTACGTCAATGGCCTAACAATAATCATCTCTCTCTCTCTCTCTCTCTCTCTCTCTCTCTCTCTCTCTGTACCACTTCCTATTGTGAAACTACTACTACTTCTGCTACTGTTAAAAATTCACTTGGGCTACTTGGTTTCTTGAAGGTATTGTTAATGTCAATCTTTGCTGTTGTGGAGTTGCTCCCACACTAGGTGCTAGGTTTCGTACCCCACCCTGATGTTATCCAAAAGAAGTTGGAAAGTGAAATCTTCTTTATTGTATGGATCTTGGATTAAATGGACAATAAGTTGTATCATGCAATGCAGCATTACACAAATAACAGTATCTTGTTATCAGCCTCTGCATCAATATTAGACAAACATAAGCAGTACGATTCTGAGAATAGATTGCACACTGGTCACAATGTGAGCAAGCTGCAGTACGACTGGCGAAGGTTTATTGCAATGTTTTTTGATAAATTAGGGTTTTAAGCATTATGGCACTTATTGGCTAAATCAACTTTCGTAATGGCTTCAAAACCAAAGAGGAACCTTGCAAACCTTTGAGAAATCTAAATCGGCATTTTCAAGGTGGGCAAAGATTGGCTAACCAATTATGAGCACTTTGCTATTTCTGTTAGATTTTTTCAATAGCTTTTAATGTTTTTGGCTGTCTTTTCAAGTTTCTGGAAAATGGCTTGGAACTAACCCTCGTCTTTTCAACTGGAGCTTCTAGGCATCACAGCAGTCCTGTCTGCAAGTCGACGAAGGTTGATGGTAGAATCATCAAAAGTTATTGCTTTTGATAAATTTTGCACTATTCTCCTTCCTTTTGCATTGGTTTACACAGGCCAGCTTTCTGGCTAGAAATCACTTTTCGCAGAAAATACCTGCCCAAACGGACACAGGCTTGATTTCTGCGTTTAGGTTTTATGTTATTTCTAAGTCTAGGGCTTTATGTTCCTGGAACTAAAATCATTTCCGCAGGTCTTTATTAATCGCGCCACCAGATTTTTTCTTTTAGAGACGCTTAGAAAGTAGCAGCTTATTACGCAGCGGATACATACCCTAAAAGAAAACAAGGCGATTGTAACTAGGCAACATCATAGTTTAGCTGGAAAAGGAAAGAATCACACCTTTTAATGTCCTTCTTCTGAGCCACCAAGCTCTCATAGATGCATTCCTTGCAAAACAGATGGCCTTTCTGGCAGCAAAGGGGATCTACCAGAGCCTTGAGGCAGATGCAGCAAGCGTCAAAGGGCTTGATGGAGTCCTTACCCAGCCTCTCCTTTTGTGTGCCATACCCGAGCTTGCGCCTCTCATCATAGGTGAAGAAGGCGAGATCATTGTTATTCTTCGAATGCCGCTGCGGCATCTTTTCTCTCTCTCTCTCTCTCTCTCCTCTCCCTCTCTCTCTCGCTCTCCTTTTCGAAATAAATTACACAGAAACAACGCTTTATATATTATGGGATGGCTAGGAGGTCAAACCATTACACGGCCCTCTATGCGTCGTACCCAATCGGCCCTGGCCCTCATTCATGCCCAAGGGTCAAATGCTTATTGAGCAATTAGATACGAAGATTACTTATTGGTATAAGATCAGTGTTCGGGAAACCTTTTTTGGGTTCTCCTCCAAAAACCTGTATTTCATGAACTCTTTTAGTTTTCTCAAGGATGACTCTCAATACATGCCGATTATACATTATTTTATGACCTCAGAAAACTTGCAAGTTTTCGAGCATGCCGGTTTTTGACAAAAGTTGCCAATTCTATTCCTGAGCTTTGCTGGCTTTCCCGAACATTGGTATAAGATGGATGGATCTTAATGCACGAAAGGGGTAGAAAAAAATATTTGCCAATCACGTATTGAGATGCTGAGAGAGAGAGAGAGAGAGAGAGAGAGAGAGAGAGAGAGAGAGAGAGATCCCCCCTCGGTACCTTCCAGTCCTAAGTATGAGAAGTCCTCATTCCTCATACTTCGTGAGGAGTGACGACTTCTCATACTTCGTACTCGCAAGTACAAATGAAGATCACAAACCGAGTCCAAATCGATCTTGGGTGAGCCTTGGGTCGAAATTATTAGACTTGGATCTAAATAAGCATTTGATTGCAATAAACTTTGAGCGATATCAAACTTAAATCGATTCCCAGAGTCGAAAACCTATATCAATTTATGGTTGAAAACCTACAACGATTCAATTCAATTGACCCAGGATCGAAACATGACTGTCGTGATAAAATATAACAAATTTTGATTTCCACGATCGTTCTTCATGACAATATCATATCATATAGTGATTATTGAAAAACTATACTAGATTGTTGTTACGATTGTAAAGCTTGAAGTTGTATATATAGATGCTCAAGAACATCGAGAAAGTATGGCAAAATGTGTGCAAGTCCGTTGCGACTAGAAATTGTACGTTTGATGGCAAAATGTGTGCAAGTCCATCAAGACTGATCATTGTAAAACACTCATTTTAGTAGGTTATGTATGCATGCAAGTCTATACAGACTAAGTATTGTAGCACGTTCGTTCTATGAGCAAATTGTTTGTACGCACATGCTACTGTTAATCTAAGTTTTCAATTCAGCTACAATACTATTTGTGAATGAATCTTGTATGATTTTTAATTTTTCAACACATCCGTTTTGTGTCGGTTTCAATTTGTTAGTCTCCGTCCATCTTAGTGAAATCTATCATCCACCTCATAGAGCTATCAAGATCCTAGCATGCTTATCAATCGATCTACTAGTTGTATATTGATTCTAGAATTACGGAATCAAGTTTGAATATTTCTCTTATAGAGAAATTAGATGGAAGTAATTTCCATATGTGGAGATTCAAGTTGAGGATGTTGTTATTAACAATGAATATGTGGGAAATGGTGGATGGGACGAGCCTAAGCCCAAGCCTAAGCCCATAGTTGATACTGTTGCTATTACTAAATAGAACCATCAAGATGGAAAGGCTTTGCATTAGTAGCATTGAATTTGAAAGATTCATTTATCTTCCACTTTAATTTGGCCAATACTTCAAAAGAAGCTTGGGATTCTATCACTAGTCTTTATGAAAATGAAGATGCTACCTGCAAATTGTTAGTGAGAAAAAGTTTTGTTCAATCAAGACCAATGAAGCTACTAGTATGTCAAGAAAAATTAATGTTGGAGGGTTTGCGGATCCCAAGGCAACTGAGAGGGATTTGGCACCCTGCGTGTGTAAGTCCAACCCAATGATCACATAGAGATTTGATTAATCAGAAAATCAATAAAAGGACTTTAGGCCTTTTTGCGGGACTTTTAATGTCGCAGGGCCTAAATATCAAGTTAGTGAATAAAGTTGGGTTTCCCTCCAATTTGAATGGGTTCCCACTCTTTTTTAAATTTGAATAATTAGGGAGACAAAAATGGACCAATAGGATTCAGAGGCCAGGGTCCTCCTCTCTACTATAAAAAGGGACCAACTCGAATTTCCTACGTGACATGTACATATATTTCATTTCAAAAAAGCATATTGGTTCTCTTGTGAAATGGATTTATGACTCCCTTGCTCTCTACCACTTTTCTTCCATCTTTCATGCTTTCTTTGGATTTATCAATTGTTGGATCTGATTGTTTTTGGGATTGTATGTTTTTATACTTTTTATGAGAGAAAGAGTAAGCTATCTTTATTGTGGATCTTAGTGTTAATGGAGTAGTGTTAATGCTTAGGGTTAATGGATGTTAGAGTTAGATCTGGATTTTCCATTCATGGGAACGAACCTATACGTGACAACTAACTTCATCTCTTTGATGCTAGATTGATTAGAACTTGGGTTGAGGTTAGGATAGGAAAGAAACCCACTACAATTGTGACGCCGTTGTCAGGGAGCTACGCCAATTTTTCAGTTTGCAGCATGTTTGTTGAATGGTTAGCTTGCATTAGGCATCTTGTCATGGCATGAATAGTGTTAAATCTGCATTTAGGATTGGTTTGGGAGTTATTTTGCCTTATTTGAGTGGATTTGCTTGTTTGAAATCTAATCTAATTTTGGAACATGGAAAGCTATTCAGATCACCAATCTTAAGATCCATTTGGATCTGAGATATTAGAAAAAACAACAAAAACCGATCAAATCTGTCAGATTTTAGTAAAAAGAAGATAGAAATCATCAGTTAAGAATCTGATTCTATATCGTGAAAAAGATCTCGAAATTCAATCAATTGATACTTCAAAAAATGAAAAATTTCTCAGAATCCTAATCAGAATATATCAGATTTGATCCAAATTTTGACAGAGACTTGATCTAGAAAATCAGAATCTAAAAATAGGACAGACGAAGGTTGGCTCGACGAAGGTTCAAAAATGCTATTTTGAGAAAAAAAAACTCTCTGATCAACTTTTCTGACAATTTCTCGGGTAATAACCTTCGCCAAACTTTCAGATGCAAGATCTGACACAAATAAAACTATGGAAAACCGGACGAAGGTTTCTGACACAAGAAAATACAGCTTACGTAGTTTGGCAAGGATAAAAATTGAGATTTTCTATGATCTGGACAAGGATTTTTGTTGTTTTTTTTCTGATATCACAGATCTAAATGGATCTTAAGATTGGTGATCTGAATAGCTTCCCTTGTTCTACAATCAAATTAGATTTCAAACAAGCAAATCCACTCAAATCAAGCAAAGTCAATCCCAAACTAACCCTAAAATGCAGATCTAACATTATTCATGCCACGACAAGATACCTAATACAAGCTAGCCATCCAACAAACATGTTGCAAACTGAAAAATTGTTGTAGCTCTCCAGCAACGACACCAAAATTGTAGTGGGTTTCTTTCCTTGCCTAACCTCAAACCAAGATCTGGTCAATCTAGCATCAAGAGACGAAGTTAGTTGTCACGCGTAGGTTTGTTCCCATGAGAGCGATAGTATAGTTCAGATTTCAGCATGAATGGAAGATCCACATCTAACTCTAACATCCATTAACCCTAAACATTAACACTACACATCCATTAACACTATGCATCCACAACAAAGATAACTTACTCTTTCTCTCTCTCCCTTTCTCTTTCATAAAAAATATAATAACATACAATCCCAATAACAATTAGATCCAACAATTAGAAAAAACCAAAGAAAGCATGAGAGTCCTTTTATTGACTTGTAACTAATCAAATAATTATGTGATCATCGGCTTGGACATAAGAACAAGCTCAAACATATTATTTTCTTTCATTTGATGAGACATGCTGTAAACTTCTTTGGGATCCGCAAACCCTCCAACACGAAGGTACCCTATAAATCAATTTTTAAGGCATTTGTCAGGATGTCATGTTTTTCGTATTTTCATCAACGTTAATTTTAGCAAAGGCCGACGTCACGGCCTTCTCATGCTCATCCCATGCATTGTGCAATCAAATTTGAAAACGACAGCAGCCACCCACGATCTCCCATAGATAGCACAACCACTTTTGTATTTTCTTCATCTACACACATGTAAAAATTATGTATATATTGAATACCATCTTCGTATTCAGTGAATGGCATTAGAACGAAGCATCATTGGTAATCAGCGATAGACATTGCAGATGCCTTTGCGCATTGATTCTTTACTCCAGATGTATTCTCAATAATAGGTTCATCACCTTCATAGATTGTGTGATTAGCTTTGTGAAGCACGCGGTTACGTCCACTATTGTTTTGTGCTCACCTAGATTATTGACTTGTATATTTTGTTATACTTAATCTGATTACAGCTCTGTTTGTTCTGTGTTTAGAATTACTTAATCTGGCCGTCTGCTTTTTGCAAATTATTATCAGTCAAGTTGTTTGCGACTAATTCACAACTGATTATTAGTCCAGCTCTTCGCGAGTAATTTGGGACTAATAATTTGTCTAGCTGTTCGCGACAAATTATATGTCTGATGTTTTGATGCTTAATGTTTGGCTACATAATCAGCTCGAACGTTATTTCTATCACTATGTTCTGTTTGAGACTGATAGGCGTAGTCATGCTTGAGGAAAGAATGAGATAGCTTATTCCGCTGCGCACGAACATTTTCCATTTGAGTTCATTTCTTTTTCGAGTTTCGAGTTCATTTCTTTTCGAGTTATCTTTCTTCACACCTCTCTTTGAAGTGGAATAGATCTAGCAGATATGATCTGAGATAGTTTTTGATTGAAAAATCTAGATCCAATCTCATTGTCTGCTTGATTTGAATTTGCGACGATGACTGCCCCTGGAGGTGCTCCTCAGGAAGTCAATCCTATTATTGTTAGAAGAGCATGCCGTTTGGATCTACCCAAATACAATGGGTTAACAGATCCAGTTAGATTTTTTCAGATCTATGTTGAATCCTGTGAAGTCTATGGAAATTTTTTTCCCTCAAGATAAACTTAAACGGTTTCCTATGGCCTTAACAGGCGCAACACAAGATTGGTACTATAATCAAGATGAAACTGAGCGTATAGATTGGGAGGTTGTTAAAAGAGCCCTTATCACACGGTTCAAACCATAGAAGTTTATGGAAGACCCTTTCCTACTTTTAAGTAAAATTAAAATGGGAAAGCGAGAAATGGTTCGATATTTCATTGAACGGGTGAAACGCCTCAGATCTGAGTGCGAACCTGAGCTGATTAACAAAAATGCCATGATTATGTGGTTTTTGTTAGGTTTACCTAAACGAATCAGACGTGAGCTGAAATGCCATAATGAGTATGAACACTTGCAAAATGCTATGGACGATGTAATTCGGGAGGAGGATGAAGATTCAGATGATGAGCCGAATATCAGTATGTTGTCTTATACAGTAGGGCAGACTACTATGACATCCACCACTATTGCATCAACGAATGCCAACGCTATTGCAGAAATGATGCTCAATGAGTTCGAGAAACTTGGGTAGAACCAGCAGAAACAGATGGAAAAGTTGCAGTCACAATTCGATGAGAAGATTAAAGCATTGGAAGATTTCCATGGAAAAGCGAACAAGGAATCTGAGAAGTTTGCAAAGACTTTTCCTAGCAAGGAAAATGTCTAGTGTTCTATTTGTACAGAAAATCACACAGTGAACAAATGTCCTCAATTGAAAAAACGAATGGAAATCAGTGTATGTCATTTGTGTAATTCGCCTGATCATGAGACTGCTTTTTGCAACTTTAATTCTCGGATAATTCAGCATTCAGCAACGGTATGCCCAAATGGGATATCGAGAACCACAATATGGAAGAAATCTAGTAGCTAGACCTCGACAATCTGCTCTTGGATACCCGGAACGTTTAGCCTTACATGTCCCACCAAAGCACTCCGCTTCTCCTGCCAATTTGATGGAACCAGAACTGTACATAAGTACCGAGCAATGAAACTATTGTACTGGTCAAGAAGGTGGAACTTCAAGTGGATCTTCAAAACAATATGCTATTTATGCTGCCGTGCAACAACAAGCCTCTAGAAATTGGACCAGAGCACCACTTGGATGTTTTGCATGTGGAGAAAACCGTAGAGTTGCAGAATGTTCAAATAAAAAAAAATTTGTACCATTTTGTCATGACTGTGGTTATGGGCATTGCTATAAGAACTGTCCAACAAGACCGAAGCTACCACTAGCTACAACACCTGTAAATTTGATAATAATCAAGAAAAGCCCAGTAGCTCAGAAAAAATCAAGCGTACCCTGATGGTAGTCACCAGAGCACAGAAGTAGAAAGAACCAGTAGTGGATCCAGTACCTGCTGATTCTATACCATTGAACGATATACCAACAACATCGGGAGTCTATCCAAATCTTCATGAAGAAAAAAGAAGATATCAGGATATGAGGTAGTGGATTAAACATCTGCAAGAAGAAGAGGAGCTTGAAGCTGCTAAAGCAACAGCTGAAGTTCGTTCTTCACCATTGCAGCCTCCAAGAAATTCATGTATAGATATGAATGATCATTTGCATCATCATGAAGAACCCTTCAAGATGACTGAACTAGAAGCGCCACAAACAGAAGTGCTCATGAATATTTTGTCTAGTAAGATCAATATTTCATTGGGAGAGTTCCTGAAGTTGATGCCAAAAGCAAAAGAAGTCTTAGCGCAAAAGTTAGCTCAAGTAGAACCAGAAGTCCATCAAGAGCCACTTTTTTGTGTTGGATTTGAAGAATCTAATGAAGTACTCCATGTTGGAGCCGCTTGGGAAAGTGAACAAAAGAATATCACTCTACTGATACAGCATAGACAATTTCCTAAGGAACTAGCTGTGATAGATGCGGTTCAGGAGTTAACTTGATTTCTACAAAGCTATGTGCAAAATGGGGTCTTACAAAGATCAAGCCTGCGACTTTTGCCATTAAGCTAGTTGATCAAATGACAGTTCGTCCACGAGGAATGGTTGAAGATATACCTGTCAGAATTGTGGGAGTACAGTTCGTCATTACTTTTGTAGTAATGGACTTACCAGAAGTGCCAAATGTCTACCGAGTCCTATTGGGACGTCCATGGTTACGAGTTGCGCAAGTAATTTATAACTGGGGTACCGGAAAAATCACTTTTGAAAAACGTGAACGTGCAGTTAAAGTTGATCCTAAAACTTGGACTACCAAACCAGTGGTTCAAAAAGAGGATGATGATTCATCAACAATGGATCATACTTGTGATCGTCCAGAGAAAAATTTGGGAGTTCATTACGATTCTCAAACGGATACTGTCAACTGGAATGAAACTCTTGCAACGATTGATTGTACAACATGATATATGTGTCAACAAGATAATCAGTCAGATTTGAGTGAGATTTCTTTATTAGATTGAACCTTGGATACACTGATCACGTTTCCATTGAATGTGTTGAATGTAGTCTAGATATCAACGGAACCTATACTAGATCCGATTGAAGATGATCTCATACTTGTGAGTCATGCCTTGACTTATGATGACAATGTAGAACTTACTGATGAGCAGATTCTAAATCATATGGATCTGCCGACTAGATTTGGAGTGCATAATGTTCCTGATGAACCAACAATAAAACTGCCCAAAGTAGTTATATTGAAGGAAGATAGGATCACAGGATCGATGACAAAGAAACAAGCTAAGCAACATTTTAATACGATCTTGAAATGGAAAAATCCTCCTCAAAGATTGATTTAGCGAATGTGCCACCTTTACTGAATAAAGGCAAAGGAAAAGTCGAGGATGATTCTACAAGTCAGAATTCTAGCAAGACATCATCATCTCGGGAGTCATCACCTCCACGATCAATTCATGTTAAGAAGGCTAAGCGAAAATCCAAGACAAGTCCTTTTGAAAAAGAACAAGCAAATGTAGTCCAGCATGATATGCCCGAACATTTTAAACGTTATACACTGGATGATGTGGTTATCATGTTACCTAAAGCACATTGTGAACCAGAAGAACATGTGCCAGACTCAAAAGAGGTTTACGATGGCCCAGCTAGGACACAACCAATGAATCTTGCTGAACCAGGAGAACCGAAAAAGATTGTACAAGCTGGGTCACAACTTAATAATGAACAGTATCAAGCACTCCGCATGTTACTTATTAAGTATCAAGATTGCTTTCCATGGACGTTGCGGATCCGATAAAGAAAAAACTTCAGAGATTGCTTGACGCCGATTTCATTTATGAGATCAAGCATGCCGAATGGATACCGATTGTCATTGTTCCTAAGAAGAATGGGAAATTGCGAATCTGTGTGAATCTCAAAGCGTTGAACAAAGTGATGCGGAAAAATCACTTTTCATTACCTTTTACTGAAAGCATTTTGGATCGCCTTGCTGGAGCGGAAGCTTATAGTTTCCTGGATGGATTTAGTGGTTACAACCAGGTTAAGATAGCACCTGCTGATCGCCACAAAATCGCTTTTGCAACAGAATGAGGCACCTATGCTTACAAAGTAATGTCATTTGGACTCTGTAATGCACCAAGTTTGTTCCAAAGAGTAATGCAACTTGCTTTTACAGATTATCTGTAAAAATTTCTTGAAATTTACTTGTATGACCTAGGAGTCCATAGTACAGATGCAGACCACCTGGATCGTTTGCAGAAAGTATTTGAAAGATGCCGCAAATATCAAATTTCTCTAAATCCAGAAAAATGTTAAATATGGGTTTCCCTCGGAGTTGTGCTTGGACATGTGATATCAAGACAAGGTATTGCAATCGATTATTCTAAGATCAAGGTTATTGTGGAATTGCCACTGCCAACAACGATTCCTAGAGTTTATGTGTTTATGGGTCATGCGAACTACTATCGAATTTTTATTATCTTCTTTGCGGATTTAGCACGACCTATATACAAACTGACTATTCTTCCTATTTGGACAGTACAGGCGTTAGAAGCCTATGAAAAATTAAAAAAAGCATTAACTTCAGCACCAATACTGTGTTCTTCATATTGGACGGTAGAATTTCATGTTCATACAGATGTCTCAAAATATGCCATTGGATCAGTTTTGACGCAACCAAGTGATTAGAAGTAGGATTATCCTATAAGATTTGCAAGCATACAACTTACAGATCCAGAGAAGAATGATTTAACAACAGAACGTGAGGCGTTAGCCATGATTTTTTCTGTTCGAAAATTTCGTCACTACCTCATGGAAACGCACTTTGCATTTTATACGGATCACCAGCCGTTACTTTACCTGATAAACAAGACATGCAATACTGGACGTATTGCAAGATGGTTATTGTTATTGACTGAATTTGACTTTTAAATTGTGGTTTGAAAGGGGAAGCAACATTATCTAACCGATCACGTTTCGCGAATCAATCCACACTAGTTAATACTGAAGTGGATGATGAATTACCAGATGTTGCATTGTTCTATGTCGAAGCAGTACCTGAGTGGGTAGCGGATATTGTTGAGTACCTGATGCTAGGACAACTGAATGACTCCTTGACAAAAGTACAGAAGAGACAATTGATTTATAAGGCTCAACCTTATCAAGCAAAAATTTTTATTCACACATGTGATGTTTGCCAACGAGCACGACCGCCTACTCGACAAAACTATGAACCCTTGCATCCGGTTTCGTCGCAAGCACCGTTTGAAAAATGGGGACTAGATTATGTTGGTCCTATTCATCTTGCCGTGCAAGGATCTCAAACCCGATACATTATTGTAGCAACTGATTATATGACCAAGTGGGTTGAAGCCAAAGTTGTCAAAGTTGCTGATGCCAAATCTATGGCCAAGTTTTTGTATGAAAATATTATAATCAGATTTGGATGTCCAATTGGGATTGTCAGTGACCGGGGTACACACTTTTTTAATCAAACAATAAAGTGTTTACTGGAAGATTTTTTTGTTATACACAGATTTAACACTCCCTACTACCCCAGAGGGAATGGCCAAGTTGAATCTTTCGATAAGATTCTGTGCACCATTATGACAAAGACAGTTGAAGTGAGTCGGACTGATTGGGAACATAAACTGTATATAGCATTATGGGCATTCAGAACCGCTTACAAAAATAGTACAAATCAAACACCCTTTCAACTGGTCTATGGCCAAGATGTTGTCATGCCAATTGAATTTTTAATTCCATCTTTACGCATAGCGGCAACAGAACGGTTAAATGATGATAAGTCTTTACAACTATGTCATGAAGCGTTGCAAAAATTATGTGAAACCCGATTGATGGCAGTTCATGCATTAGCAGTAGAGAAAGCCCGCCGCAAGGCCTGGCACGATTGTCGATTGCACAAAAAGGATCTGAAAGTAGGAGATCTTGCATTGACGTACAAAACCAAGATGATCAAGGGAAAATTGAAGTTTACCGATGAAGGCCCGTATAAAGTGAAGGAAATCCTGAACTATGGCGCAGTAATTCTTGAGCACTTGGATGGAAAACGATTTGATACTCCAGTGAATGGCAACCGATTACGCAAGTTTTGGCAACCGGCTCCGCCAGATCAACAAGCTTGATCTCAAGGATTTTTAATTTTATTTGTTTTTCCAATTTGTTGTTTTCAATATTTCATTTGTTCAGTTTTTGTGTGAAAAAGACAGTGAAAAAAAAAATTGAGAAAAGACTGATGAGCAAAAGTCAGAAAAATCATCAGCATGGGAAAAAGGAAGAACAATATTTTTGATGAAAAATGACTTAGAAAATTACTATTTTGGTCAGCTGTTGCCTCTATAGTATCAGAAACCTTTGCTGAGCTCTCAGATTGTACATCCACTTTAAATTTATCTAATTTAAGTTGGGCGAAGGTTCTTGTCCAGGAAAAATCCAATTTTTGAGTCAGGCGAAGGATCAGTAATATGCCATTTTGGGAACCTTCGCCGAGCACCTTACCCTCATTATGAACCTTCGCCAACCTGCTAGATGATCTTAAAAAGTCAAAATTAGGTTGACCATAGCCTCATATCTTGAAAAAAATGCATTTATGACAGTACTTGGGCGAAGGACCCTCTTGGACGAAGGTTCATCCTTCACCAGCCCTGGAAAATGTTTGCTTGATGGGTTCAGATCCCCAGAAACCTTCGCCGAGATTTTTATAGCCTATTTTCACATTACTGTACATGCTTGCAAATTCTGGTTCAGAACTGATCAGCCAGACTAGTATTCAGTATAATGGACCCACCAAATTCACCTATAAGTTGGCTGAATTCGATTCATTCCTCACTTGTGCTAGCGAAGCTCTTGCGAATTTTTACCGCGACCAAAGCCTTCCAAACTTCCTGGACTGCTTTCACCAGGCCTCGAGTTCACATAGTCGACGTCGTCCACACAGCGAGATCGTCATTCCTGACTCGCCTTCCGCGTCACGATGTCGCACTAGGCATACATCGATCGAGAATTGAAGATTGCCAAGCAGCATGAAGACAAATCTAAAGCTGAAAAGAAGTTGGCCCAGCAACAAGCTGATCGCCTGGAAGGATACGTCAACTCCCTGCAAAACGCCCTGACGACCGCACAGGATCAGGTGGACAAGGCCGTGTAGGATGCAAAACAACAAGTGCAGCTGCTAAAGGGTCAACTGCAGATGGTGGAGCAGGATCGCATGCGTCTCCAAGGTGAATGTAGTGGGTTTCTTTCCTTGCCTAACATGAATCCAATATATAGTCAATCTAGCATCAAAGGGACGAAGTTAGTTGTCACGCGTAGATTCGTTCCCATGAGAGCGATAGCATAGTTCAGTTTTCATTATGAATGAAGGATTCACATCTAACTTTAACATCCATTAACCCTAACCATTATCACTTCACATCCATTAACACTACGATCCACAACAAAGATAGCTTACTCTCTCTCTCTCTCTCTCTCTCTCTCTCTCTCTCTCTCTCTCTCTCTCTCTCTCTCTCTCTCTCTCTCTCTCTCTCTCTCTCTCTCTCTCTCTCTCTCTTTCATAAAAAGTATAACAACATGCAATTCCAATAACAATCAGATCCAACAATTAGCAAAATCCAAAGAAAGCATGAGAGACGGAGAAGGAAAGAAGAAGAGCAAGGACATTCATCAATCCATTTCTGAAGAGAACCAATCTACTTTATTGAAATGAGAAAATGAACATGAGGAGCAACTCAAGTTGGTCCCTTCTTATAGTAGAGAGGAGGACCTTGGCCTCTGCATCCTATTGGTCCATTATTGCCTCTCTTTTTATTCAAATTTAAAAAAGTGTGGGAACCATCAAAACTGGAGGGAAACCCAACTTTATTCACTAACTTGATATTTAGGCCCTGCGACATTAAAAGTCCCGCAAAAAGGCCTAAAGTCCTTTTATTGACTTGTAACTAATCAGATAACTATGTGATCATCAGGTTGGACTTACACATGCAGGATGCCAAATCCCTCTCACTTATTAATTAGGATTAGGGTTTCCTTGGGATCCGCAAACCCTCCAATAGTATCCCCCACCAAAATTGGTGGCAATCCCATGACACCTGCAATATGCAGTTATTGGGGACTTTTATTGGCTTCGCGCCGAATCTTTATTGAATGGTACTGCACCTTCTCCATAAATTCGAGGCGTGCAGTATTAAAATCCAAATTGTGTGGCAAGAAACAATGGTGGGCTCCGACAATCCACTTGGAGGTTGTCCATGATGTGAAGCGTGATTCCCAGGAGCCTCCCATCATTGCTGCACGAAGGTATAAACGAGCAACCGACAGTTGATCTTTGATTTGCTCTGAGGCCATCGGCTTATTTGGATCGAATGCTAGAGGAGGGAGAAAATTGTCCCATTTGGTTGCCACTGACGCCAACAGAGTTAGATCTTTAGCAAACATTGCCGATTGTCGCACCGTTGGATCTAGAGAGTGGACATATTATCTCTGATAGGCTTGTAAGGTGCGGTGGAAATCCACTGAGATTGTCCAACTGTAGGGCTGATGGATGATTGGCCAATTGGACGTATGGATGGCGATTTTGTCCATAGCCAATCCCAAATCTTCCATTTATTCCTTCACGGCATTGGCACATAATAAGGGTCGATCCGCAACTGGCGAGGGCTGGCGACGTAACTCCTAATTGATTTCGAAGTTTTTTCAAAAACAGTGATTCTCCATGCCGGCTGCTCTTCCAATGCAGGTATTTTGTCCAACTCTTTGCCGGCCTCTATCTCGGAGGTCTTAAACTTCAAAACCCATCTCAACTCCAAGCTTAGTCTTGAAAGTCTCAAACTTGTCTTTTCTCAAATATTTTGTAAACACATCAGCTAGCTACAATGAACTACTCTCACATCTCCAGATTGTAGTTTTTTTCGTGTGAAGTGTACTTTACCTCTATATGCTTTGTTCTCGTATAGAATAGTAAATTTTTGGCCAATTGTATCCCACTTTGGCTGTCACTAAAAATGGTGGTAGAATGTGTTTGCTTCAAGCCAATTTCACTTAACAGTTGTTGTAGCCAAACCGCTTCTTGAGTTGTAGAACTCAAAACATTATATTCAGCTTCTATAGTTGAAAGAGGTATAGTATCATGTTTCTTACTAGACCATGAAAAGCAGCCATTGCCAAAATTGAAAGCATACCCTGTGATTGATCTTCTATCGTCTATATTACTAGCCCAGTTAGCATCAACATAACCCCATAATCTAGGAAAGTCATGTCATCTTTTATAAATCAGACCAAGGTTGGGTGTGCCTTTCACATACCTCAAAATCCACTTTGCCATCTTTTTTATGATCCAGTGTAGGTGATGACATGAATTGGCTAATTAGACTCACAACATAGTAGATATTAGGACGTGTGGTAATAAGATAAATCAAGCTCCAAACTAGTTGACAAATTAGAGTAGTCAACTTTGTTGGGAAATGAGGTGCAAGGTGGGCCGACAGTTTTAAGTGTCGAGAGACACAATCGATCAATTAGCATTGTGGAAGTCTTAGTGAATTAGAAGCACCATGTTAGATCTTCTGTTACAACAAAACTAGTCAATAAATTGAGGATTCGGTAGGTGTCGAAGACAACCATAGATACATAATTTGAAGGCGTCTTCGACAGCCATGATTTTGCACTTCGACTCATTCGATACAACACACTAGGAGATTAATGAGAATTCGATTCACAAATAGAAAAGTAGAAACAACAACAATCCATTCACACATTATACACCGATTTGAAGAACACAAAGTGTAATTAGATGCGCAAATATACATGAGATTATTGTAGATAAAATCTACTTATCAATGTACAAGCCTGAAAGAAGAACTACATGTGTGTCTGATAATAATAACATCGTTTGCTATCTCATCTAAGTTCTTCTATTATGTGTGTCTAACTCTATGTGGTTAGTTTATCATACATCAGCCTTGGACTGATTGTGTTGTAAAGTGGGCTTGAAGTCCTGATAGCAGTAACTGCTTTCTTTTACCTTAAACTTTTTTTTAGGCACCATCGCGCTTTTTCGCTCCTTAGCAAAAAATTTGACACACTGGCCAACTGGCCAGAATGCCTTAGAATCATTTTTAAGGCATGTTCTCCTTTTTTGCCTTTTTCGCTGCTGGTAATTTAAGACACCTTCGTCTTCTTCACTGCCTTTAGTTTAAGACACCTTCGCCTTCTTCTTTGCCTTCAGCGGGTTTTTTTTGTCTTTTTTGCCTTCTTCACTGCCTTGAATCTAAGGGCACCTTCAAGAGTTGCAAACCTTCAGTTTAAGGGCACCTTCGGGTTTTTTGGCTTTTTCACGTTTTGCTATATTGGCTGACCGACGTTGCCAACTTATCAGCAACCCTAAAAACAGCTGGACAACCAAATATCCCAAAGGCGGCTGACGGTTACCAACTTTGTACATATGCAAAGACTGGCGTAAATAGCATTAAAGGCTTATAAGATATTTTGTTCATCGACACTTGTAAATCTATATATTAGCTGATTCAAACTATGTAAGTGTTAATTTGAGTTGAGTTAATTGAATTTTCTCTCTTTAATTAAAGTTTTTCTGTAGCCAGCTTTATCACGCTCAGCAAGCTAAAGTTATTACTTCAAGCTATTGTACTCACTATTGATATTAATCAGAGTGCAATTTTTGTCTCACTACTGCGTCGTTCATTTGTGCATTTTGTATAAATTCTTCTACTTGAATAATTCTGCTGCTAACTGTTGCGTTTCCATTCCTACATGCCATGCTCCAATCATTGAGCTTCCACTGTTGCTCATGCCCACACGTCGATTTTATGACATGTTATCAGAGCAGGCATTTCAGTAATCTGCATTTCTACTATGGATTATCAGTCTTGTTTCTATCAAGACATCTTTCTAGCAAACGCGCAACCAACAGTATTCGACAGTCGTTGTTTCTACCAACGAACTCGTTGAACCAGAATGGATCCATCATCTAGTTCATCTCTCATTGACAAATTCGATGGAGAGAACTACCATCTCTAGAAATTCAAGATGAAGGTTATACTTCTAGCCAGAGAATTGTGGGACATAGTTGATGGCACAGAGCTCAAACCAGAAGGTGATACAGCCGCCATCACCAAGTGGAGACTGGGAGATGGCAAAGCATTTGCCATGGTCACCCTCAACATCAAGGACACTATGATCAACCACATACGTGCTGCTCAGACAACTAAGGATGCATGGGACATTCTAGCGGAGCAACTCTCTATGACATTAGAGACGTTACATCCAGGCTTCATCTGAGGAAGAAATTCTTCACCCTCAGAATGTCTGACGCAGATAGTGTTTTGAGCCACCTAACACCTTAAAAAATCTTATGGACTGCAACTGGCTCAGTCATAGAAGATTTTGATGCACTCATGACTCTATTATCGAGTTTAATTGAAGCCTACGAAAATTGGGTAATGAAAATTTCTACCTAGGAGCACCTCACTCTATCAAGAGTAATTTTGCTGCTCCCACAAGAGGAGATCAGAAAATCAACATCCTCCTCGGGCTCAGGATCGGATCCTCAAGCTATGTATTCAAAAAATCAGAAGTTTAGATCCAAGAGGTCTACAAAGTCAGGCTCTACTGACAAGAAGAGCAACATGCAGTCTGGACCAAATTTCGGTTCAGGATCGAATTCAGGCTCTTCATCATTCCAACTAGCGCAGAAACGTTTCTGTAGATATTGTAAGAGGACTGGCCACGAAATTAAGGACTGCCGAACTTTGAAGTACAACAACGAAAAGAAGAAGTAGTTCCAACAACAAGCACATAGTACTACAGCCAGTCACTCAAATCAGCAACAACAAGAAGAAGATGAAGCAGCTTTCATGACCAAAGTTGGAGAATAACAGGACATCGATTCCTGGTATCTCGACTCCGGAGCAGCTCAACACATGACTCACCATTGCGATTGGTTCAAAGACTACAAGTCATTCACCCATTCTCGAGTTGTGCAACTTGGAGACAACTCATCGCATTCAATCAAAGGTGAAGGAACAGTCAAAGTTGAATTCAAAAGAGGTGAAGTCAAGTTGTTGTCCAACATTCTCCACGTACCAAATCTGACCAAGAATTTGCTCTCAGTTAGCAGAATCACCGATTTAGGTCGAAGGGTCGAATTCGATACAGAAGGCTGCACAATTCTTGACAAATCCCGGAAGGTTCTAGCCTACGGAAGGAGAAGTGGCTATTGGTAGAAACTCAGCCATTGCTATTCTTCTAATAGTCAAGCTCTTCACACAACCATTTTTGAATCAACTGATATGTTGTGGCATTTCAGACTTGGCCATCTTAACTTCAACAGTATTCAGCAAATGTCAACTCAGAGTCTAGTACAAGGCCTGCCTTCAGTCAGCAAGCCAACTTCTCCATGCGAAAGCTGTATTATCAGCAAGCATGCTAGAAGTCCCTTCAGTTCAAACTCAGTTCACACATCCAAGGGCTTGCTTGACCTTGTATGCACTACAGTGACATTTGTGGCTTGATGCAGACTGCTTCCATAGGAGGAGCTCTCTATTTTCTAATGTTCATCAATGACTTCTCTCGAAGGACTACAACCTACTATCTGAAGAAGAAGTCCGAAGCATTCAAGTTCTTCATGCAGTTCAAGGCGTCTATAGAGAACCAGATCTAGAGGAAGATCAAGGCGCTACGCACAGATGGAGGGAGAGAGTACATCTCCACAGAATTCAAGGAGTTCTGCAAGGCCAACGAGATGCTTCAACAATACACAATCAACTACTCACCTCAATCCAATGGTGTAGCTGAGTGGAAGAACCAGACACTCATCGAAAGTGCCAAGAGCATGATGGCCTATGCCTCTCTTCCAAATTTTTTTTGGGCAGAGCTGTTACTACAGCCGCCTATTTACAGAATCGATCCATTACCAAAGCCCTGAATGGCAAGACACCTTATGAGGTGTGGACAAGATCAAAACCATCACTCAAACATATTTGAGTGTTTGGATGCATCGCTTTTGCTCAGATCCCTGAGGATCTAAGAAGAAAGCTAGATGACAAGAGCAAGAAAATGATCTTCATGAGCTATTCCCCAAACCACAAGGCATACAAGCTCTACAATCTGGATACCGAGAAGGCATTCACCAATAGAGATGTCATTTTTGTGGAAGACTAGTTCAATGACCACAAAGGAAAAGCTGCTGATAATTCTGACTCACAGATCGAGCAACGAGTCAATTTCGATCCATAGAGTCAACTGTAGAATGTCGACGCTAACTCAGACAATGAGTCAAAACCTCAATGAGTCAATCCACATTAGAGGTCCGCAGTTCAACCTAGAAGGTCAAACAGGTCCAGACAGCCTCCATCCAGATTTATGGATGATCCAGCCTGCTACTTCATGCAGGAATCAAACACAGTTGCTGAGCCGATGTCTACTCCTGATGCTGACTAGTGGAAAGCAGCGATGGACACCGAATTCGATTTTCTTATGGAGAATTAAACATGGACACTCACTGAGCTGCCAAAGGACTGGAAACCAATTCCATGCAAATGGATATTCAAAGCAAAGTACGATGCTGAAGGCAGGCTAAATCGTTACAAGGCCAAACTAGTCGCCAAAGGCTTTTCCCAGATTCCAGATCTAGATTATTCAGAAACCTTTAGCCTAGTCGTCAAACATGCTTCGATCCGCCTACTCCTCTCCTTTGCAGCCGCAACAGATCTTGGAGTCC
Organism: Diphasiastrum complanatum; assembly: GCA_029204225.1. Classification (NCBI taxonomy): domain Eukaryota; kingdom Viridiplantae; phylum Streptophyta; class Lycopodiopsida; order Lycopodiales; family Lycopodiaceae; genus Diphasiastrum; species Diphasiastrum complanatum. The sequence goes on along the minus strand of CM055096.1, from coordinate 74,946,899 downwards.
ACCAGATAGATGTCCAGATCGCTTTCCTCAATGGAACCATCGAAGAGAAAAAGACTACATGATGCAGCCAGAGGGATACGAACTCAATGGCAGGCAACAACACCTTGTACGCAAAATACACAAGGCACTCTACGGGCTGAAACAGTTACCCAGAGCCTGGTTCCAGAAGATCAACACATTTCTGATAGAGAATGGTTTCATTCCAAACTCAATAGACTCGAATGTCTATTTCAAGTCTGTATCAGATTACTTCATCATCGTCACTCTCTACATAGGTGATACACTCTTATTCAGTAATAATATGAATCTGATGAAGGATACAAAATGCATGCTGGCCCAGGAATACAAGATGATTGCTGACATGGGTCCAGCCCACTATTGTCTCAGAATCCAAATTCAATGAGATCGACCCAGCAGACTGATCTTTATCAGTCAGCAACGATATCTCAACAATGTGCTGGAAAAGTATGGAATGGCCAACTGCAAACCCAGTTTCTTTCCACTCGACCCTGGACTAAAGCTATCAAAGGGACAGTCTCCTCAAATTGAGGCAGAAAAGGAGAAGATGAAGTGCTACCCGTTTCAATCCATCATCAGCTCACTAATGTACATAATGATCTGCACATGACCAGACCTTGCATATTCAATCTCAGTACACTCAGCCAGTTCTTGTCAAATCCAGACGTAGCTCATTGGAAAGTGCTAACAAAGGTCATGAAGTACATTCAAGCAACGACAACTCTCAGCATCTGCTATGGAGGTAGCCAAACTGCCAACATCCTTGAAGCCTGCATAGATGCGGATTGGGCAGGATTTGTATTTTTATACAACCAAGGCCCAATCTCATGGAACAGCCGGAGGTAGACCTCAGTTGCATTATCATCAACAGAATCTGAATATATAGCTGACACAAATGCAACCAAAGAGGCGATCTGGCTCAAGCAACTGCTTGCAGACCTCAATCTTACACAAGCACTTCCTACAACAATCTATTGTGACAATCAAAGCACAATAGCACTTTCTCTCAGTCTGAGATCTCACTCTCAAAGCAAACATATAAAAATCAGGTATCATTACCTTAGAGAGAAAGTGCACAATAAGGAACTAGAATTGATCTTCTGCAGAACAAACTACATGGCAGTAGATTACTTTACAAAAGCTCTATTAAAAGAGCAACATTTCAGATTTAACGATATGTCAAATCTGAAGTTCAAGTTTTTCAGGATCCACATTAAGGGGGACTGTTAGATTTTTTATGCTCAGCCTTAAACAAAATCGTTCAAGTAATGAGCATCCTGAAAAACCAAAGGCCGACTTCATATTTTTGAACCTTCACATTTTTCCTTTCTTTTATCTTAAAACAATTTTTTAGGCACCTTCGCCCTTTTTTGCTTCTTAGAAAAAAATGCGACACATTGGCCAAGAGGCCATAATGCCTTAGAAATCATTTTTAAGGCACGTTCTCCTTTTTCGCCTTTTTCGCTACCTGTAATCTAAGACACCTTCGCATTCTTCACTGCCTTTAGTTTAAGGCACCTTCCCCTTCTTCTCTGCCTTCAGTGTAAGGCACTTTTCGACTTTTTTTTGCCTTCTTTGCTGCCTTGAATCTAAGGGCACCTTCAGGAGTTGCAAACCTTCAGTCTAAGGGCACCTTCAGGTTTATCGGCTTTTTCACATTTTGTTATATTGGCTGACCGATGTCGCCAACTTATCAGCAGCCCTAAAAATAACTGGACAACCAAATATCCCAAAGGCGGTTGGCAGTTACCAACTTTGTACATATGCAAAGACTGGCATAAATAGCATTAAAGGCTTGTAAGATATTTTGTTCGTCGACACTTGTATATCTATATATTAGCTGATTCAAGCTATGTAAGTGTTGATTTGAGTAAATTTTGAGTTAATTGAGGTAATTGAATTTTTTCTCTTTTAATCAAAGTTTTTCTGTAGCCAGCGTTATCACGCTCAGCAAGTTGAAGTTATTACTTTAAGCTATTGTACTCACCGTTGATATTAATCAGAGTGCAATTTCTGTCTCACTACTGCGTCGTTCATTTGCTCATTTTGTATGAATTCTTCTACTTGAATAATTCTGCTGCTAACTGTTGCGTTTCCGTTCTTACACATCACACTCCAATCATCGAGCTTCCGCTGCCGCTCTATTCACAGATTCTTTGAATCTGTGAACATGGTTTTGTCTCTCTTTTTTCTTTTATTGCTTCTGATGTTACAATTCGTTATGGATTATCTTCTTGTTAGAACAGTCAACAGCAGAAGCGTTTCTCAGTTTCAATGTATTTCCCAGCCTGTCAATGGGAGAACGGGTTTGATGCTCAGCTACATGCATACACTAGCCATGTAACCATCTACAGCTCAAGAGGATCAGCGTTTCAGAGCAGGGAGCAAACCTACACTAACTACTGAATCAAAGAACAATCAAGAACTAGATTAGCTACTGAAAACAAGATTCAAGAAACAAGAAACAAGATTTCTAGCAGCATTTTAACAATCTAAGAATCAAGAAACACTCATCACTTGATGCTTAGATTACTCAAGAACAATCAAGAACTGGATTGTAAGGAAATGTGCAAGATCTATGCCACAAACCAGCCTATCTAGTTTACTTGAATGTTGAATCCTACTTTAATCCACAAGAAAACAAGAAATCTAATCCACAACTAGGAAAGCAAGAAGACTAATCCACTCTAATCCACAACCACACACAATATGAATGGAAGGGCATGATCATAGGGGCATCACTCAAGAAAACCATCATGATCAAGGAGCTTAGTGTAGCATCAAACTCATGGAAAATCTTCTTATTAAGCATGGAGTAGATATAATGCAAAAAGCTCCTCTTCACAAAGAGGGAGTCTCTTAAATAAGCAAGAGAGCTCCTTAGGTGGCATCCTAGTGGAATTTCCACATTTCACAAATTACAAGTGGAATATTGCTCTCCACTAGAGGTCACCATCAAAAGGTGGCTCACTCTACTTTCTTTAAGAGGGGTCTACTTGCATTTATTGCATTTGCTTAGAAATACTAGTTCCTACATGGTCATTCCATCTTCCGGGATTCACCATGAGGCTTACACAATTCTTACTTGTTTTTCCTAGCTAGTATTTCTCAGCTCTCATACTCGGCTCTCAGTCTTCATTAGTCTCGTCTTTTCAGAGACCTCCTCGGTCTAAGGTGAGAGGTGCTCTTGAGTTGCTATGTCTGAGTATCTTGGGGATTCGTCAGAATCAGCCAACACGCTCATGCCCACACATCGATTTTATGACAGTAATAGCAATTCGAGACATTAGTTTGTCATTAGGTTCAAATGTCTTCTATAGAGTGTCGAACTATCAAAGGATTGTCAAAGAGTCGAAAACTGTCGAAAAATAGTCGAATTGTTGAGGACTCTATAGGTTCTTCAACTGTAGCAGGTTCCCGAGTAAATAACCAGGTCTAGGACTCTATCATGGATACTTGAAAGAAATAGCTGGTAGCTAATACAGTGACAACTGGATCAAATGGGAGATAAAGTTTTGAACTGGAATTAGAATTCCAACACTCCTAATTCAACTTCAAACATTTAGATAATCTTTAAATTTATCATATTCTTGAATAGAAGATGTTTATCCTTAGACGGAGCCTTGGTAAAGATATCAACTACCATAAGCTTTGTTGAACAATAAACTAGATCTACACATTTTAAATGTACTTTCTCTCGAACAAAATGAAATTGAACTTCTATGTGTTTAGTCCTAGAGTGTGAACTCTAGGATTGAGAAAAAAGTTGTACGCAGTTGATGTTGTCGCAATAGATGGTAGTCGGATTGTTCTCTGTGAATGTCATATCCTTTAGAAGAAGCCTCAACCAGATAGCTTCCTTAGTTGCTTGTGTTGTTGCTACATATTCAGCTTTGGTCAAAGATAGCAAGATCGACCTCTATTTTTTGGTATTCTAGGAAACTAGTGCAGATGATAGATAGAAACAATGTCCGGAGGTAGACCTCATGGTGTCTAAGTCTCTTCCCCAATCCGAATCTGAATAGCCAAATAAGCGTAAGGCTATAGCAGAAATGCTGTAGCAAAGTCACAAGATAACAAAGAACTTGGTTCTTTTGTCGCTTGAATGTATTTCATCATTCTTTTGAGTGTTTTCCAATGTTAGATGTTTGGATTTGACATGAATTGTAAATGTGTGCTTACTGTATATGCCAAATTGGGATTGGTGCACACCATTGCATACATTAATGAGCCAATTAAAGATTGGTATGGATAATTCTTCATGTCTAAAGTCTCAGCAGGTGTTGAAGGACACATGTTCTTGTTGAGCTTAAGTCCTGGTTCCATTGGCGAATCAATTGGTTTTGATTCAAGAATTCCGAATGTCTCAAGAATGTTTTGCAAGTACCTTTGTTGGTTTAAAAAGAATGTATTCATGGTTCGATCTCGTAGGATCTGAATACCAAGTAGATATTGAACTGGTCCTAGATCTATCATGTCAAATTCTTTGGAAAGATTCGACTTAGTAGCTTCTACTAGAGAGTTAGAATTGCTTAGGAGTAGATGTTTGGAGATAGTGGAGACCTAAGACAGCCTCTAAGGGCTTGACATATCATCACATTCACCAAAAAACCTCAAAAAACCAAGAAATCTGCAATTTTGGAGAGAAAAAGTGAGCCAAAAACCATCAGATTTTTATTTTTCTTTATACAGTGGATAAGAACTCTCGCACGATTGGTAGTAGCCTGAGGAAACTGTCCCAGCTCTGCATAGAAGCCTACAAGAATTAGTTTCCAGCAAATTTCGTGAAAAATACCATAAAAATTCAAAAAACCTTTGTAAAACCAATTTTTTCTTTCCCAAAACTGCTCAGTAACCTTTGCTTGACCTCATGTAGCTAGATTTCACTGAGACAAGCTCACAGACTGAGTCTACGAGAGTTACTTTGCAGTGGAAGTCCCCCTATGAGAGTTCCCAAGTCCCAGAAGAGCCAAATTGAAGCCAGAACCCTCGTAGACATCATTTGTTGTAGTTTTTGTGGCAACTAACTCTCGCCAAACCTCATGTAGCTGATGTCATTGAGACAAGTTCACAAACGAGTCTGTGAGAGTTCATCTTGTTCCAGTGAACTGTAAGAAGGTTCCAAGTGCTGAAGGTTTAGACCTTTCCTTAGAAATATTTGGATAATTTAGGAAAATAGGGCAAAAAGTAGGTTTCTATGCAAGTGTTCTTTCTATTTACATTTCTTGTTGGTAAATTGTTGAAATATCTTGGAGCAAAAATGGTAAACTTCATGCTTAGAATACCATGCACAAGGGCAATTTAAAACATTGCTTGCTTCTGTTTGCAATTGCATGTGAACTCATTTGATTGTGCACACAACCTCCTCATTTGATTGTTGGATTTTAATCATGTTGTACAACCCAATATGGTACATGAGAAGCACAATAAAGATAGTATACTTCACTTTTTCTATGAAAATGATTCCACATAAGTTTGTTGGCTAGATAGTTTTAGATCCACAAAAGGTGACCTAATTTAGCATCTTTTTGTGATAAAATAAAAACTTGTTCATTTCAATATTGAATTTAGAATCCATCTGATAAATAAGTTTTATGTCCATCCATAACTTAGTCATTTTTCATAACTATTTAGCATTTCAAGTTTTTGATAAATCAAGTTCATTTTGTCTTTTTATTTTTCCATTGCTAATTATGATTTGATTGCTTCTTTTACAATTCATATGCAAAAAGATTGATTGTGAATACTTTGAATTTTGAATGTGAAGACTCTAAACATTGATCATGATTATTCAAATATTGAATATCACTAACATGAATGCTCTAAATACTTATTGTGAATACAGATCATGAATACTTAATATATTGGATGTGAATACCCTGAAGATTGATTATGAATACTTACGAGAATATGGGAAAAAACCCACCAATGTGGTAAGGCCTTAATGGTATACCACAATGCTCTTGTTTATATCAATTCATATAAAGTTAATGACAACAAGAAAGTGACAATTGCAAAGTTTTTTTTATCATCAATTAAGTATCATTGTATACAAAATTATGTTCAAAATCTATAGGCACAACTTTTAGCTATGTATAGAACATGTCAATTAGGATAGGAGTAAGTGGAAAAACTTTTGAGGAATTATGAAGTGGAAGCAAACATTGCATTTGACAAATTTGAGTACTTGGAAGCTTGACTTACATGCCTTTATTAATTGAAAATATCAAATAAAGTGAATTGAATGTTAGGAATAAACAATATTCACCTAGTTTAACAATTCTGCCAAGGCTATGAAATTATTTACTTCATGGATATGAAGTATGAAGAGATTCTTCTCATGAAGAATTCTAGAATATGTAAACTTGTAGAATAGCCCAAATGGAAGACAAGCAATGTTTTGAAATGTGTTTTGAAAAAAAAAATTGAACATAGATCACACTCATAAGATAATGTAAGTCTTGTAGCAAAAGGGTTCTCATAACTAACAAGTTCAAAGACTAGATTGTAATGAGATGTTTTTCCAATAGCGAAGATGCGAGGTAGAAAAACATTGGATGCATGACACTTTGGTAATAAATCTTGTAGCATAGGGTTATCACAAGTTAATTGAAATATTTTTTATCCAACAATAAAGATATTGACAAAGTGCAAGAGTTTTGTTGGCTTTAGTTGGAGGATTCAATCTAGAGCTATACCAAATGGATGTCCAAACGTCATTACTTATAGATCTTCATGAATCCTAATAAACATAAATCGCAAAAGCCGACTTATGGAAAGGGCAAGATAGAATCTCATGTGTATTGAAACAAGAATGTTGTGGTATACCACAAAAGCCTTGACACAAATTTCTTGAATAGAAAATGTGATTGTCTAAGATTGGATGCAAGGTAAGTAAACATTTTAAAATCCTAGTTGTCTTGGAACTGTGGCATAGTGGTTAGCATTTTCTTTTTTTTATCTAGAGGATTGATCTCTGATTCAAAGTTCAACATGGCATGCATAGAGATATGACAACAATAACAAACAAATAAATAGTTGTTCGTGACGATGATGTTGTGTCATGTTGGTTGAGAGGCTAGGCACAAATGCAAGATAGTGACATGAATATTTTGCTATTTACAATTTATAACATAGATGTGCATCTAAAAAACCGAGTTATTGCAATAAAGTTCGTAACAATTTGACAAAGCATTTTGTGTGCACTTCCTTATAATTTAGGACATTGACTTTAATGTTGACTTTTGGAAAATTTTATTGACCAACTTGAACACACAATATTGTCTTTTTCAAGGCAATGCCAATAACTCCATATCGATTATAGTAGGCATCTAGAGTTGGACACCTCAATATAGATTCATTCTCAAAGGATTAATGGAAATAGTATTTTCCAAAATGTACATAATAGAAGACAATAATTTTTGGTGATTCACTTGTATATGTGGATGATATTATTAATTCCACTAGGAAACTCAATAAAAAAACAAAGGAAATCAAAAGCATATAATCTAACTAATCATGATTTGATATGGTTGAATCTTCGAGACTTAATACTAAAAGTCTTGGAACACAAGTTAAAAGAAACAAGCAAGGCCGGAGGATTATTTTCTATTGAAGAAAATATTGATTGGAAGAGGTGGTATGGAAGAGTGTAATGAATTAGTCATTTCGTGAGGAAACTAGAGTTAGATTTACAACCATATTATGCCAAGCATAGTAATCTCAAAAAAGGAAAAATTTCAGTTTACTTGCTTGAGGCTTGATATAGCCTTTTCTTTAAAAGTGTATAGTTAATTGAATTCAAACCCTAAAATTGTACTCTAGAAAATTTCTAAGAGAAGTGTATAGTTTATAATTCAAACCCTAGAATTGTACTCTAGAAAATTGCTAGGAGAGTACTTCAATGCTTGGAATGATAGATATTTTAGGATCTCCCATGTCATAACAATATACAAGATGTCTAAGATAAACCCAAACCAAAGATAATGCTACTTTTCTACAAAAGCATTAATATATTGCATCATAGACATCACCAAGAGAAATATCACAAGTACAAAATTTTGCTTAGGGACATCACAAGCGAGAACCCTTTGGACAAACAAGAATAAAAATCTATGATAGAATTCATGATCATAATCAGTTCGCATAATTCAAAACCTCTCCAAACACATTCTTATGCACTATCATTTTGTGAAACCCATTGTGAACCCTGAAGAATTGATAATGGGATTCTAATCAAATGAAGTGTGATAGATGGTATTGCAACATAAGCCTTACTGCAAGAATGTCTTGAATACCATTGAATCAATAAGGATAAAACCTTCTGTTAAAGAATATGGCTATGACATGATGCTTACCAGGGGTGTTGGAGCTCAACCTCATGTCATGGGCTGAAATGGGAGCATGAAATCAGCAGCCAAGCACTACGGGGGCTCAAGGCTGAAAAAAAGTTCTGGCAAAAATCAGGAAAACAAGAGGCAAGATTATAAAAAACTCGAAGCATCTTAGAGGCAGGAGATTGAACTTCACAATGAGCTAGAAGCTCATGTATAAATTGTACATTTTTACAGATACTTATATGTGATGTTCTTATTGTCTCTAGGAGATTTGATTATTGTGATGTCAGCACTATTGTGAATGAGATCTGTTACGGAACCTCTACTTTAAAATGATGTTCAATTTCATAAATTTACTCCTCTGATGTTGCAGCCTTTCGCTGCATTTTGTTAAAAATATATTTGACCATCTTGATTGAAGCATTACCAGCAAGCTGGAGAATAAAACTTATTTAAAAGGTGCACTGTCCAGTTAGTGCTTGTGTCATTACTATAGAAAAGACTTAAACTCACTATTGGTACCTTTCAGCCTCCAATCACTCCATCCCCGGTTTAATTCTATCTTCGATCCTGCAAGTCTTAGCAGATGCACAAATTGAATTCTTGTGTTCATGGGGACAGGAACAGATGTTGCAGAAGAGCCACTAAAAGTGGCAATTGCATCTTCGTTCAGACTTGGACTCTTAGCAGCAGGAATAGCTGCTGAATTGATGGAGTTACCACCATAGTCTGATTCTTTGATAGCTCTAGCAACTGTTGAGATCCCATTGATGCCATTTTTGAGAGAAAATTGGTTATCAGGAGCAGCTGTGGCATGAGTACAATCAACTGACAATCCATTGACTGGAAAAGCAGTTGGGAATCCGTTTACTAGAGCAGGTTTAGAGTTGAATTTGCTTGTGGAACGCGAAACATCATCATCATCGGCCTCTATATGTGAAGAGTATTCAGCCCTTGATATCGACTCTACTGTGTCATCTTGCTTGCATTCTCGTCTGTATTCAAGAGTTATTGAGTGGAGGTCATATTTCTCGAGGACCTCAGCTTGCAGGCTCTGCCATGAAAAAACTATCAGCTATCAGATGCTCAGCAGAATCTTAAGCATTATACATGATAACATGCTACATTAATCAGCAATTCAATCCAGTATAAATATTAACACGCTAAGCTACAATAAAACTCTTCTTAGAGAAGCTTCAGAGAGAGACGAATGATATACCTCGAGCATCCAGCCTATGTACGTAACGTTATTCACATGCTCATTCATGTCCAGGTCATCCCTTCTTGGCTGTCAAGTTCAGGATCAATTCTCGTTAGAACCTGTAAGTTGAAAAACTACAAAGCTGAAAATCACATACAAGCAGCAATTGATTGCTGTTCTTACCTTAAGATCAGATGATTTGAGAAGTGTATGCATAGAATCGTTGAGCAGGGGTATCTTGAAGGAGCTCATCGGGTTGTAACCTTCAAACGCCCATCTGCATGTTAAAAAGCAAGTTGTCAATTTCATTGGAATTTTTATCAAAGCAACAGCATATGGTGGAACAGCCGCCCTAGGTATTACGGTTGCCCAGGCTCCAGAGGTTAGGGGCGGAACTGTGCTGAGGCATGTTCCGTGGCTTGGCATCAATTTCATTTTCGTTTACTTCTGTAACTCTCAACAACAAGGAGTCCAGTTACAGCAACAAGGAGTCCGTCACGAACTGCGAGGAGCGGATGACAGACATCTTGGTGTTGACATCAGTAAGCCTAAGTACGCACTTGCTCATGGCGATGATGTGCTCGTTCATTAAGTAAATGCTAGTCATATGCGCATGTCATTCGTGGTAGCCTGTTTTCATTCACATTTAAAAGAAAACGAAGATTGATTGTAGCCTGTAGGAGTCGTTACTGGCACCCGAACTAGCATATGGTACTTAAAATTTGAACTATTCTAACCTGTTTCATTCACATAAAAATACTGCAAGATTGATATTAGAAGTACCAGAAGGTATGAGAAAGCTATTTTCATTATATGAAATACAACAGGACGTTCAAAAGAGTCATATTGTGATTCGATGATGCTTTGTACATGCTAGAGCTGCACCTTGGAGGTTTTGGTGTAAAAGGTATTAAGTCTGCTCTTATATCATCCGTCACTCTAGAAAGCCGCCTCGAGTCTTGATTCATCATCACCCACGTGCTGCAAAATTCCAACCCATTGACTCATTCGATTAATCTGCCTTTCTAAACCATTAAAATCCACAATCTCAGAACGCAAGCCAAGATCTTCGATCATAAACAGGTACTTGCACTAAATTACTGAACCTTGTGGCTCTTCCGATAATTTTTTGGGTGTAAGCGTTCCGGACCAGCCAATCTCTCCTCGTTCCAACCCTACCCTCTTCCTGGAACCATGTTTCGATTTCTATTTCCTCACCCCTGCAGTAACCGCAATTGAAGTAGAACAAATAGCTCAACATGGATTTATCAGATCATATTCCGCCTTTCATGAAGACACAGAGAAAACTTATGTATTAGCACTGAGCATATGTTACATGCCGTATCAAAACCATAGAGACAACCTATACATGTCCTTGTTACTAGAGAGAGTCGAAGCTCTACTCGTACCACATGGGATACTCATCCATCTCCAAGTGCATGCGAACCGTAACCCAAATGAGGCGACGCTTCCGCATTGATGGAGTAGTTGCAAATCCATCTGTGGAAAATCCGACGCTACGAGCATGATTACACGCTGCTTCCTGTCATTAATATCACCAGAAGTGATCAATCAACTTTATCTGCTTTGCCATTCTATGACTCTGCAATCTATAATGGAGGTGAGAGACAATACCTGTAAGAGATTTGCGACCGCTTCTATGCATGCTCGCCGATTTGCGACTACCTCATAACACCGAATGACAAATCTTTCCGAGTAAGAAAGGCTTAAGTTGATACCGTGCGACTGAAACGTTGATGCATGCACATCCTTTGGTTGAGCAGTGGCGCTCGTCCTGCAGGTTCTAACTTCCTGGACAGTAATTTTCTGGTTATTACTGATGGGCTGTGAATTCTCACCAATGGCTGGAGCTTCCCAGCAATGATTGAAGCAGGAAAATGGTGATTGTAGTTTAGCTCCCCACTTCAGGAGATCGCAGCTCACAAAAAACTGAACATGATTTCTGATTCCTTTGCAAGGCAGATAATTAGCAAATCCGCCGAGGTGGGAAGCATCAGCCCTCTCCTTGTTGCCATGGAAAAAACCCACAACACCCTGGGCAGCTCTAACCTGCGTGGTCAGCATCGCTAGCAAGCTCCAGGGATGAAACTTTTCTGGGAAATTAGGAGAGCAAAGCTGCCTAAACGATAAGTATCCCAAATGCGAAAAGGCCAAATTTGATCTAATCAGATCCTATGCGTGATATCATGATATTAACATGACAAGTAGTATTCGATCTTTACTCCACTTGCATGTTTTTGGCATGTAAACCCATATAGCTGGCTGCCAAAGTTCCTAGAGAAAAGCATCGTCATGCCGTGAGAATATAAAGCAATACCGATAGTGGTATTGGCTGCACCGTGAGAAAGCACCAAAGACGACGTTTCTAATCAGAATAGCAAGAAACAATTGATTTCATGGTCTTTCACTTTTTCAAAACCAGCCACAACGAGGCTCGACGTGCATGAAGGGTACATGCAGCATACGCATGGAAGGAGTCGTCGTGCACACAACTAGTAGTTAAGTGGGAGTGTTGAGCAATCTGCAGAAGAACCCCGAGAGAGGCGATATGATCGTGTGGTTACCAGTAGAGATCTCCTCAGGGACGGCTGCATGAGCTCGTCCTTCCTCCACGCATCTCCACACACACTCTCCACGCATCTCCACACACACTCTCAACTACGGCGCTCTCTCTCTCTCTCTCTCTCTCTCTCACACACACACACACACACACACACACACACACACACACAAAGCGTGTTTAGCAAATTCTATGGGTCTACATGCAATTTAGGATTTGACCAAAAATGATCATCAAAATGTCATTGATGGACTTGCACTTCGGTTTATCCCATAGTAAACTAGAGTGCACTTCGGTTTATCCCATAGTAAACTAGAATCGAAGGCTAGCCTCGTTCGGTTTATCCCATAGTAAACTTGAATCCAAGGCCAGCCTCGTACGGTGATTAGTCAAATTTTAAAATTAAGATCCATCACACAGATCTTGTTGAGACTAAAATAATGAATAAACTATAGTAACATTTTAGATATGAAATTGGAGGTAGCCAAGCCAGCCACAACTGAAATTGGCAGGTGAGCTATGGAGTGGGAAGAGTTCGTTAGTATATTAATGCAAGAGTTGTGAAATATTTGTGAGAAATTGTCAACTAGTTTGTTGGTTTACTGGCATTAATTTTGGAGGCCAAAATGAAATCTCAACTTAGATATAGTTTCATATTTGTCAATAAAGGCCTAAATAGTGTTTGTATTTTTTTTGGCAAAAATTGTCAACTAGTTTGTTGGTTTACTGGCATTAATTTTGGAGGCCAAAATGAAATCTCAACTTAGATATAGTTTCATATTTGTCAATAAAGGCCTATTATCTAAAGAGCAATGTCCTCAAACAAAGGAGAAAGATCAAATGAAGGGATATGCATATCAATCCATTATCGGATCATATATGCAATGATCTCTGCAAGGCCAGATCTTGCATTTCTTGTCAGCTTTTTAAGCCAATTTTTGGCTAGAGAGATTGATCCAGACAAAATCCATAGACTACATAGATATACAGATGCAAGTTGGGCATGTGATATTGATACAAGAAAATCCACCTCTGGATTTTCTTCTTATTCAATAATGATCCAATTTCTCGGACTAGTCGAAAACGGACCTCTATTGCACTATTTTGTGTGATAATCAAAGCGCTATTGCATTGTCAATCAACCCTAGATTTCATTATAGGAGTAAGCAAATTAAAATCAAGTATCACTACATCAAGAGCAAAATTCTCAACAAGGAGGTATGTTTAGAATTTTTTAGGACACAGTTCATGGTACCTGCTGTGTTTACAAAAGGTTTAAGTCAAGAAACACACAAAAACTTTTGTGCAATCTTGAATTTGACAAGTAAAACCTTCATGGATCTAGATTAAGAGAGGGTGATGGATTTCATTAGTACATCAATCCTCCCTACTCTAATCTAGATCCATTTAGTTTGCTTATCGAGACTTGTAACTGTTGAAATATATATGAAGAATCGAGTCAAAAATAGTAGAAGATCGAAATGCATAAGTAAAGGATAAAAATATCAATGAAGGATCGAAATACATTAATCTCAACCTTTCAGATCGATTTGATCCATCGATCCAAGTCAAGGATCGAAATCTATTTCGATCACGAACAATTTTCGACCCTACTACAATCTCAACCCAACATACATAATTCTTCATGATCAGGCAAAAATTTCAGCAGAATCAAATCCAAGATGATAGCGACTGATAGTAGCAAAACCTAAGGCCATAATCCATCTTGTAAATATATCAATTATTCATCGTCTATAGAATATCCCAAATATTGGTGTGATGTGGTCGTAATTACAAAATACAATCTTGCAACATCAAACAGATTGAAAATGTCTTGAGTGAGGAGATTTTTACAACACTTCCTAGTTGTTATGAAAAGTAGAGTTCCGAAGGCATCAAAAAGGCCAAGGCAGTATCAGACAGATTGAAAATCTGTTGAGTGGGAGAGATTTTTACAATACTTCTGAGTTGTTGTGGAAAGTGCTATTTGTGTGAGGTTTTCCAAGAAATCTCTCATTTGTCTGTTTGGAGTACCGCAAATCACATTAGACAGTGTCTAGTACTGCCATTCAAAGTTAGGAGGCTTCATACTTTTCACATTACTGATCTCAATCTTTTGAATGATCACACATTTCAAAATCTTTGCAAAGAGGAGGCGGCGTAGCTGCTGCGCCGAAGTGGAGAATCTAGAATATTCCCTTTGAAAGTTCTGATATTCCCTCTGCTTTTCATCTTTTCTGTACCAATATCGGATCGACGCGCCAGAGGTAGGAAAAATTCTGAACAGTCGTACATCCGCGCATCGTACAGATATAGCATATTCGTACCAATATCGGATCTGTGAAGTTTTTAGCACATGTGAACTTCACCACACACCCTACAGGATCTTACTGAGGTGTTGTGATTGCACAAGATTGATCAAAGAACAGTATGCTTGAAAAATCTAAGGCAAGAGCACAATGGCATACATCTGATGAAAAAATCTAACTCTTCACTACGAGAAATGAATGTCAGAAATAATTCTAAGTATTCAGTATGGGAAAAAGAGGCTGCTCTCAGGTAAAGAGAGAAAAAGCATATAAAACTCGGGTAGAGAGAGAATGAGTCCAAAACACCAAAATATCAATATCCACAATGTGGCAAAACATGCCCAGCTTTTCCTACATGAGAGAGACTCGAATTCCTACAGTGGAGTTGCATGGAAAGTCCACTTAACTGAACTAATTCATCTGCCATAGATCCACATGTGTAACTGCATGCATGTATGTTGCATGTATTGCATTTCAACTCATAAAACTGCCTAGACATGTGTAGATCACTGAAAATACTTTGCATGTTCCATGCACTGATTGCATGTGGCTTGCATGCATACAGTAAAACTTTGCATGCTATCTAAACATCTGCATGTCATCATAATTGAACCTATCTAACTCAAATCCTAGCTACACTAGAAGGATATGTGCTCAATTCACACTCCTTTTATGTACAACATGAATTTTAGTGGAAATCACCATGGACATGACCCCAAACTTGAGATAAGAAGATAATATTTTAATAATCTTCACTCTCTTCCTTAGAATTTATGTTCCTATCAACATAGACCTCAAAATTAGGCCAAGGTTAGACCTCATCTTCATAAATACATTCTTGAGTAGAGGTTTGGTGAGAAGATCTGCAACACAATTTGAAGATGAAACATGCTCCAATGAGATCTCTCTCCCAATGACTTTTTCTCTTACAAAATGATGAGCCACTTCAATATGCTTGCTCCTTGCATGAAAGACTGGATTATTTGCAAGAGCTTGAACAGAAATGTTATCATTCTTGATAATTGGTAAATCTTCATCTGCATAACACTTTAGCTCCAAAAGTAGCCTTTTGATCCATAAAACCTCCTTTGTTGTGGTTGTAAGAGATTTGTATTCAGCTTCACAGGATGATAAGGAAATAGTTGTCTGCTTCTTTGATAGCCAAGAAACCAAATTTCCTCCAAGAAATATAGTGTAAGCACTTGTGGATTTCCTATCCAACCTGTCCCCTGCAAAATCTGAATATGAAAAAGCAATCAAAGTCAGATCTTCTCCTTTATAGTATAGTCCATAATCCAAGGTAGAAGATATATAGCTCAAGACTCTTTTAGCCAACTTCCAATGATATAACTTTGGATCCTACATGTGTTGACTTAGCTTATGAACACAAAAGCTTAGATCAGGCCTAGTCACTGCTAACCAAATAAGTGAGCCAATAAGACTCCTATAAAGAGTGATGTCCTCAAAGGATTTTTCATCATCTTTAATAGGAACTTTTACAGTGTGCTCCATAGGTGTATCTATGCCTTTACAGTTCTCCATATGGAATTTCCTGAGCATGGAAAGTGCATATCTACTTTGGCTTATAAATGCATGACCTTTCCAAAAATCTATTCCAAGGCCTAGAATATAGTGAAAAATTCCTAAGTCTTGCATCTTAAACTCAGTACCAAGTGCATGCTTAGTTTCTTCAACTAACTTCTCATTGTTTCCACAAAGAATGATATCATCTACATAGATGAGAAGAATAATTACAAAGTTATTTACAAACTTATAATACAGAGAAGGGTCATATTCAGTGATATGAGATAGGAATTGAGCCTTGCATACCAAGACCTTGGTGTCTGTTTCCATACAGACTTTTGAACAAAAGACAAACTTTTGATTCATCACCTTCCTTCACAAAACCTGGAGGCTACTCCATATAAATCTCCTCCTCAAGGTAACCATTGAGAAATGCATTAGAAACATCAAGCTGGAACATACTCCATTTGTGAACACATGCAAGAGAGATGAGTATTCAAATTGTTACCATCTTTGCAACTGGTGCAAAGGTGTCTTCATAGTCAAGACCTTTGATCTGTGAGTAGCCTTTGGCACAAAGTCTTGCTTTATACTTACTGATAGATCCATCATTATTATACTTGATTCTGAATACCCACTTACATCCAATCATATGCATGTTGTTTGGTGGCTCCACAAGCTCCCATGTGTTTTTGACATCAAGACTTCAAATTCTTGGGTCATTGCTTCAACTCACTCCTTGGATTGAAAAGCTTCTTGGACATCCTTGGGCTCTTCATATGATATACCTTCCACTTGCCTTCTTTCTTCATCATATGTGAGCCTCCTTGGCTCAGATCTTGCTCGTGTAGATCTTCTGGGTGTGGTAGCTTGAATTTGCTCTTTCTCAAGCCTCGGCCTCACCTCTTCTTGAACAACATCAAGATTGATGATTGTAGATCTTGCATGAGTCTCCTTGATCTGTGCATCATCCAAGTTAAACTTCTGATCTTCATAGAAGATCACATCTCTACTAACAACATTTTTGTCAGTAGAGGGTAGATAAATCTTGTATGCTTTTCTAGTGGATGCATATCCTACAAAAATTCCTTCTACTGCACTAGGATCTTCCTTCTTCCTAGTTTCTAGAGGCACATGCACAAAGCATACACAGCCAAAAATCCTAAGATGATCTACCTTAGGCTTTTTCTTATACAACATCTCAAATGGTGTCTTTCCTCCTATTGCAAGATTTGGAAGCCTATTACAAAGATAGTTTGCACATGCAACTGCCTCTCCCCAAAATTCTTTAGGCAGAGAAGCTTCTAGCCTAATGGCTTTTGCACATTCACATAAACTTCTATTTTTTTCTCTCAGCAACACCATTTTGTTGAGGAGTATATGAACAAGAAAACTCTCTTTGAATACCCTCTCTCACACAAAAGTCTTTAAACTTATTCACTTCTTAAGGCTTTTCACTTGAAAGGAAACTACTTCTCTACATAAGCTTTTAAAGTAAGAAAAACATCATAGACCATGGCTTTTGAAGACAGCATACAGATCCAAAAATATCTTGTATAATCATCTACAAAAGAGACAAAGCAGTTGGCTCCTCCTTTGCTCTTAGTTGATGAGAAATGAACATCAGAGTGTACAAGTTCAAATGGTTGCTTTGTCTTGATACTTGATCTAGGAAAAGGCCTTCTGTGTGACTTTGCCAGCGCACAAGCTTCACAAGGTAGAAGCTCCTTTGACAGTGTCTTTGGTAGACCAACAACTTTTCCTTCTTTGACCATAGATTGCATGGCTTTGAAATTGGGACGACCCAATCTCTTGTGCCACAGATCCTCCTGTAGAACCTTGGTCTTATAAGCATTATCTGAAATGTTAGCACTCTCCCTAGAATCTAGTTTGTATAACTTACCAATTCTAGATCCCCTAGCAATAACTTCATTTTCTCTTGAGATTATACACTTGTCAACTTGATACTTGACATCCAATCCACTATCAAACAACTGTCCTACACTAATGATATTCTTGGTCAATCTAGGTACATACAGTACATCATGTAAGCAAAAAGATTTTGATGATGATACATGCAATGGAATACTACCTATTCCTTCAATTCTACACTCTACATCATTAGCAGTATATATTGATCTTTTTGCACCTAGATATGGCATGAGATTAGTGAAAGAGTTCCTAGAACTAGACATATGGGAACTAGCCCCACTATCTATCCACCAGACTTCTTCATTCTTAAAAGGAAAAGATGAAAAAGTAGACATCATTAATGAATCCTCTCTTTCACTCTCTACACCCTCACACTCATCCTCATTAGTAAGGTTAGCTTGCTTAGATTGGTTCTTCTTCTTGGAACAGTTTGATGCGTAGTGTCCTTTCTTGCCACAAAAAAAACACTTGATCTTTGACAGCTTCTTCTTGCCACTAGATGTTGCAGCTTGTGAGGACTGATCCTCACCACCTTCTTTGGCTTTGTCCTTCTTGAAATGTTGTTGTCCTTTGCCCTTGCCTCTTGACTTGTCTCTGATGAAAGAGTGCTTTGTCATCTCCACCATCTTTCAATGAAAGTCTATTGATCCTCATCATCTTGTTCTCTTGCCTGCTTTCTTCAGCAATGAGAACACCTTGCAGTGTCTCCAAGGATGGAAGATCCTCCCTGACAGCATAAGTTTGCACAATATTGTAATACTCATCTCTAAGTCCATTTAGGACTACTTGAACAAGTTCAGTGTTCTTAAGAGCATCACTACTACCAGCTAACTCTTGATGAAGATCCTTAACTCTCATGACATATGATGAAGCACTCCCATCTACTCTCTGATAACTTAGAATTATTTGGTTTCTAAGTGTAAGCAATCTAGAAGTATTTTTGATTTCATAGATTGTTTTTAGAGTATCCCAAGCTTCCTTGGCAGTGGTGCATGTACTAATCTCTCTTAACACTTCATTAGTAGCATTCATTTTTATAAAATGAAGGGCAATTCTAGCTCTTTTGTGGGATGTTGCAACTTCATTAGGTGCAGCAGGTTCTTCTTTAGCTCCACTCACAATATCCATTACATCATGTAAAATCAATAATGATTCCATTCTGATCTTCCACATTGCATAATTGGAAGATGTTAATCTGTCACTGTGCTCTAAGAAATGTGAACCAGATGAAGACATCTTCTTGGTGAGAAATTCTAGTAATGATAAAAAAT
Source organism: Diphasiastrum complanatum (assembly GCA_029204225.1). Taxonomy (NCBI): domain Eukaryota; kingdom Viridiplantae; phylum Streptophyta; class Lycopodiopsida; order Lycopodiales; family Lycopodiaceae; genus Diphasiastrum; species Diphasiastrum complanatum. Next base: position 74,927,727 of record CM055096.1, on the reverse strand, counting down.
GGAGTTGAAAGGATGTTGCTTGCTATCTCAATCTAGGATCTAACACAAATGTTGATCCACCCTATAAAATCTAGCAACAAATGTGAGAACAAATTCTCAATACAAAAAATCAATCTATCTTGAATTTGGATCTTGCTTCAGTTACAAAAGAAGAAGCACATGCAAGAAAGAAGTCTATATCTCCCACGAGTTTCAAAGTACTGATAAACTCTCTAGGAACTTACTTTCAACTCAAACATAGTAATATGTGTGAAATGAAAAGTCTAAGACCTCAGAACACTCACTTCTATCCAATTCTACTTGATTGACAGTGAAAATTGATGAAAATGGTGAAAAAGACAGATGTGTGCTCACTTTGGCATATCCCACGAGTTGAGTACCCTCTCAAACTCTCTGATTGCCTAAAACTTTTCTAAAAACAAATCAAATTGATTTAAAGCAACACATTCTACTCTTCAATACCTATCCAACAAGCTATAGAACATCAAATTTGGATCATTCCTTGAGAAGTAGCACTCATTAATGAGGGCTGATTTCACATGTGTGAGATCTCTATCCGTATAGAGCTCCGCTGGATCAGATCAGCCTTGATTTGATCCACTTATGATCCACAGATTGCTTGTTTCTCAGCGAGTTTGAATCCCTCTCCAAAATCCGAGTTCCTGCAAGCAAAGACACTAATGATTTGATGTATACACCCTCACCTCTTCAAAGCATGAAGCTCTGATACCATGTGAAGTTTTTAGCACGTGTGAACTTTACCACACACCCTACAGGATCTTACTGAGGTGTTGTGATTGCACAAGATTGATCAAAGAACAGTATGCTTGAAAAATCTAAGGCAAGAGCACAATGACATACATCTGATGAAAAAATCTTACTCTTCACTATGAGAAATGAATGTCAGAAATAATTCTAAGTGTTCAGTATGGAAAAAAGAGGCTGCTCTCGAGTAGAGAGAGAAAATCAAGCATAGAAAACTCGGGTAGAGAGAGAATGAGTCCAAAACACCAAAATCTCAATATTCACAATGTGGCAAAACATGCCCAGCTTTTCCTACATGAGAGAGACTCAAATTCCTACAGTGGAGTTGCATGGAAAGTCCACTTAACTGAACTAATTCATCTACCATAGATCCACATGTATAATTGCATGCATGTATGTTGCATGTATTGCATTTCAACTCATAAAACTGCCTAGACATATGTAGATCACTGAAACTACTTTGCATATTGCATGCACTGATTGCATGTGGCTTGCATGCATACAATAAAACTTTGCATGCTATCTAAACATCTGCATGTCATCATAATTGAGCCTATCTAACTCAAATCTGAGCTACACTAGAAGGATATGTGCTCAGTTCACACTCTTATGTACAACATGAATTTTAGTGGAAATCACCCTGGACATGACCCCAGACTCGAGATAGGAAGATAATATTTTAATAATCTTCACAGGATCCACGCGCCAAAAGTAAAAAAAATACTGAGCAGTCGTACATCCGCGCATCATATCGTTATCACATACCCGTACCAATATCAGATCCACTTGCGTGAGCTAAAGAGAATCTCGATCAGTCGTGCACCCGCGCGTCGTACCGATATCAGGTGTCCAACCAAAAACATTTTTTACAGTTCTGTGGTGTGATAAATTTTGTGATCTAGACTCATCTCTCCAGTAATGGCAACTCTAAACGAGAGTGTCCTTAATGAGTCAAGCAAATTGGAAGGTGCCGACAGCTATGCAGTTTGGAAATTCAAACTGAAGAACATTTTGATGGAAAAAGAGCTATGGGAGATCGTGACAGGTGAAGAGACAAGACCAGTGATTGAAGAAGATCAGAGAACATTTGATAGAAGACAAAAAGCCCATAATGTCATCAACCTATCAGTTAGAGATGCAATTATTCCCTATATTTCAGATTCAAAAGGACCAAAAAAAACGTGGGATACATTGAAGGCATTGTTTGAAACGACAAATACATCTCAAATACTATTTCTGAAGACGAAGTTTCATACATTGCGGATGGATGATGGTGCAACTATTGCTGATCACATACTGAAGATCAAAGAGATCTGTGACCAATTAGTAGCAGTTGGAGAGCAAGTACAAGATCATGAGATCGTGCAATTTACATTGAATAGTCTGAGTGAGTCACATCAGATGTTTTGATGAGTATAGCCACAAGAGAAAATCTTCCAACCTATGAAGAACTAGGTGGATTGCTTTTGCAAGAAGAGCAACGTCAAGAGAACTTGAATCATCGTAACAAGAGCTATGATCAAGCTCTTGCAGTTAGAGGACGAGGTGGAAGATTTGGCCATGGAAGGTATCAATCGAGAGGACAAAACGTAAGCTGTGGATCATCTCAACAATTTCATGAGCAAGTCAATGATAGTCCGAATGGAGGCAATTGAAATCAAGGACGAGGTCAAGGACGCGACTATTCAAGACAAAATAAACCTGGAAATTGTAGGTACTGCAACAAACCTGGCCACTGGGAGCGTGAATGCTCCAAGAAACAGAAGGAGATGGAACATAGAAAAGACAAATGGCAAGCAAGAAATTATGCTGATCAACATCAATTTGATGACTATTATTATGAAGATAATTATACTGATCAACATTAATATGATGATGATCAATATGAAAATGATATAGGTGAGAGTTCAAAATTGTTCATTACAACATTAATGATAAGTGATGAAGCCAAGGATACCTGGTACATTGATAGTGGTGCATCCAAGCACATGACTTCAAGGAAAGAGTGGTTTTTCGAACTCAAGGAAACTGACAATGGTGATGAAGCTGGACAAGCTGATGGCAAATTTCTATCTGTTAAAGGAGTTGAAGTGGTATCAGTGAAGCTAGCCAGTGGGAAGATAAAGCAGATAAGCAATGTGCAATATGTACCTAGCTTAGCTAACAATATACTATCTGTTGGGACGATGCCTGATCAATAATTCAAGGTTGAGTTTGACAGTGACAAATGTCTTGTCAAAGACATCAAGAATCACTACAAAGTGATTGCTAAAGGATCTAGAGTCAACGGGAATCGACTCTACAAATTGAATGCGAGATCTTTTACTCAAGCTATGGTAAGCACTGTTGATAGTCGAAGTGATCTTTGGCATCAAAGGTTTGGTCATATTAGTGCTCAAAGATTGCAAATCCTTAAAAGAGGTTATTTAGTTGTTGGATTGCCTGATATCTCTTTTGAAGGAAAAATTTGTGAGGGTTGTATATTGGAAAAACAGCATAGAGAGAGATTTTCCAAAGATGGAACAAGAAGAGCCAATGGCATTCTTGATCTTGTTCATAGTGATCTATGTGTACCAATGCAAACTAGGTCCATTAGTGGTTGTTACTATTTCATCACATTCATTGATGACTATAGTAGACATATCTGGATTCATTTCATAAGCAAGAAATCTGATGCTTTTGTTAAGTTTAGAGAGTTCAAGGCTCTAGTTGAAAAACAAACAGGTTGTTATATTAAGACCCTTAGATCAGATGGTGGCGGTGAGTATTTTTCAGCAAAGTTTATAAATTTTTGCAAGGATCAGGGGATCAAGAGACAAACCACTACACCCTATTCACCATAACAGAATGGAGTTGCAGAACGGAAAAAACAGATCCATTGTGGAGATGGCTAGGGCAATGCTTAAGAGCAAGGGTTTGCCAAATACCTTTTGGACAGAAGCATGCAACACAACTACTCATATCTTGAATCGGTGTCCTACGAAGTCTGTGGAGGGTAAGACACCTTACGAAGCTTTTATTGGAAAGAAACCTAATATTTTTCATTTACGAGTATTTGGTTGTGACGCTTACGCTCATGTGCCTGATGAAAAACAAAAGAAGCTGGATGTAAAGGCTGTTAAGTGTATTTTTCTTGGTTATGATAAAAGAGCCAAGGCATATAAGATGTATGACATAGATGCACAAAAGAACGTGATTTCCAGAGATGCTACTTTTGATGAGATGGGTCAAAATGACCAAAGAAAATTGACAATTGATCCCTTTGACGATAAAGCTAAAGTGCAAGTGAAGGAAGAAGTTGGTGTCGATATGGAAGAGCCAATGGAAAAAGAAAGGGTTAATGATGAGATTCCTAGGAGTGTGCCTAAGTGGTACTTGTCAGTAACAAGTGATGCTAATAAGGGAGATACTCCCGAATCAAGTGAGCAGGGAGAGCTTAGAAGATCAAGTAGAAATCGAAAACCTCCTGCAAGATTAGAGATGAATCTAGCCCTAATGGGTTCTGTGCTCAAGGCTCAAGAACCAAAAACTTTTGATAAAGCAAAGGAGCACAAGGAGTGGCTTGAAGCTATGGAAACAGAAATGGAAGTTATATCGAAAAATAGGACGTGGAACTTGGTTGAGCTACCTGATGGTAAGACGCCTATCACTTGTAAATGGATATACAAGATCAAATATGGAGCTGATGGGCAACTCAACAAGTACAAAGCACGGTTGGTTGCGAGAGGATTTGAGCAGCAGGAAGGTATTGATTTTGAGAAAACCTTCGCACCTGTAGCTAAGATGGTAACTATACGTTCTATCATTGCTATTTTTGCTTTCTATGGTTGGAAGATCCAGCAAATGGACGTTAAATCTGCTTTTCTTAATGGAATGCTAGATGAAGAGGTGTACTCAGTACAATCTCAAGGATTTGTTGAGCCAGGAAGAGATCATCTCGTTTGTAAGTTCAACAAAGCCATTTATGGATTGAAGCAAGCACCACGGGCGTGGTACTCTTGCATTGATGAACACTTCAAGCGAAGGGGAATGGTAAAGAGTCATGTTGATTCTAATCTTTACATTCTAAGACAAGATTCAAATATAGTGTTCATTGTGTTGTACGTGGATGATTTGATTATTACAGGAAGTAATGAGAGCTTAATTGATAAAATAAGATCAGATCTTTCCAATGCTTTTGACATGAGTGATCTAAGATTGATGCACTATTGTCTTGGCATTGAAGTATGGCAAAAGGAAGACATGGCCTTTCTTACACAAACCGCAAATCACGAAATTTGCTTTATAAGTTCAATATGTAGGATTGTAAGCCTTTGAGAACACCTACGGATGTCAACATGAAGCATACTGCATATGATGAACATGAGAAAGTGGATGCTTATTTGTATAGAACACACGACCTGATATTTCTTATGCTGTTGGTGTTGTTAGTCAATTTATGCAAGATCCTAGTCAAGCACACTGGAAGTCTGCTAAACGTATTCTCAGATACATTCGAGGGACATTGAATTTTGGTTTGAAGTATGATCAGCCTGAAGCGCCAATGTTGATAGGTTATACAGATGCCGATTGGGCAGGTAATATTGATGACAGAAGATCTACCAGTGGTCATACATTCAATTATGGTACAGCTGCAATTTCATGGAGCAGCAAAAAGCAACCTACAGTAGCTTTATCATCGACGGAAGCTGAATACCGAGCACTCAGTAATGCTACACAAGAAGCGATATGGTTACAGAGATTGCTTGTGGATCTAGCTCAACCACAAGTTGATGCGACTACTACATCTTGCGATAATCAACATTGCATTCACCTTGCCAAAAATCAAGTTTTACATGCTCGAACCAAGCACATCGAAATACACTACCATTTTATTCGAGAGAAAGTTCTTGATGGAGCCATTGATCCTATTTTTTGTAAATCTGAAAATCAAATGACAGATATTTTACTAAGTCATTAGGTAGATGTAAATTTGAGAGGTTTTGTACTCTATTAGGAATAGAAGAAATGTAATTTTATCATTGAGGGAGAGTGTTAGAAATCAATGATAAACTTCATTGTTATTGTTTACGAGGTACATAAATGTTGACAGCTGTGACCAGCTGTCATTAGCCATAGGGTAGTCTACTAGTCTACTCGTAGGTCTTGACACTTGATCCACTATCAAGGATAGCGGATATTGCTGGATAATCTTTATAGTGCATAAGATGATGCTAGTCCCCTTAGCTTGGGTGTGCATTTTTCATTATTGAGGACCGTGGTTGAAGCATTAAGTGAGCTCTTGCATGTGATGACTCAGCAGCATGAAATTGTGGTCTGTCATAGGCAACTTCTTCTTCTTTACTTGATTTCTTATCTTGAAATCGGGTGTTTCTGCTCGTTCCAAGTGGTTGGCTCGCTAGGCGTTATCTTCAAAAAGCAGAAAGTTTAATGATTCATTATAGTATGTTTCCTAGTTTGTCAGTGGGATGCTCAGGATCGTTCACTCCAATACATGCACACAATTACACATGCAATTGAAAACCATTCATCTATAGATCTGCAAGCAATGCAGATGAATTTCGAATCGGTTCTTGCTACTAACTATCTCTAAAGCGTTAGAAAACAACAATATGCTCAGATTAATCTACATATTCTCAGGACTGAAATCAAAAAACAAGAAACTAAATAGCTACCAGCATAATGACAATCCAAAGATCAAGAAACACCCATCTCTTGATTCTTGGATAGCCCAAGAACATCAAGAATTGAGATGTCAGGGATATGCAAGATCTACACGACAATCTCAGCCTGTTTAGTTTACTTGTATGCTGAAACTACTTCAAAACAAGAACAAGAAATCTATTCCACTCTAATCCACATTACAAAAGGAAAGAAAGCAGGAAATTAAATCTATTCCACAACTAATCCACAACCACATTCAAGAAATGGAAGTGCATGTTCATAAAAGAATCACTCAAGAAAGCTGCCATGGACAAGGAGCTTCAAGAATGCCAAGAACTCATGGAGGATCTTCTTATTCAATCAAGAGCAAATGACATTACATGTAAAGCTCTCTCACAAGAGAGGGGGGCTCTTAAATAGACTATGAGGCTACACATGTGGAGCCTAAGTGGCAATTCCACTAATTTACAGATTCCAAGTGAAATTAGCTCTTCCACTAGAGGTCACCATCCAAAGGTGGATCACTCTAATTTATTTAAGAGGGGTCTACATTTATTACATTGCCTAGAAATACTACTAGATCCTACATGGTCATTCCTTCTCTTGGGATTCACCATGAGGCTCACATGAATTAAAACTGTATTCCTAGCTAGTATTCCTCGGCTCTCATATTCATCCTCCTCTCTTCCTTCTGAGACCTCCTCGGTCTAGGGTGAGAGGTGCTTTTTATAACAGCTCAGCTCGGCATCTTGGAGATTCTTCGGAATCTACCAACATCATCTGCACAAATGTAAATTATATATATCTATTATGATCTCTTCAAAAAATATGATGTGTAAGAACCAGATCATTTAAGCTGATTATTCATGCGCTCAAGCGCACATTGATGGTGAGATGCCAACTTATCAGAGACAAACATTGTAGATGCCTTTGTGCATCGATTCTTTCCTTCAGATGGATTGTCAGTATAAGCTCATAGTTGTTACAGATTGTAGTTAGCTTTGTGAGCACGCGGTTTCATCCGCTATAGTCTTGTGCTTACCAGCATTATCTGACTTGTATTTCATTATACTTAATTTGAGTAAATTATTGTCTGGTTTTGCATTCAGATTTTATGTTAGTATTGCATGCTTTCAACCTTCTGTCTGATCTTCTGATTGCTTTGTCTAATTGTTTGCTCTTGCTTCCGCACCACCGTGCAATCTAGCTCTAGTAATTTTAATTCTTGTGTTCGTAACCAGTAGTGCACGCACCAAGGGAAGTTCCACAGCCTTCCCTGAGCATGGTATTAGAGCTTATATTGTATCATAACTCATCTGATTACTTAAGCGATTTTAAGTTAGAGATATTTCTATAGCCTGATAAGCTTTCCACGGAACCCGACTCTACTAACCGATAGAGTAATTGTTTTCTTGTTCAGTAAGTCTACATTAGGTCCTATTATGGACACGCTTGATGGAGCCAACTACCATCTATGGAAATTTAAGATGAAAACTATGCTAATGACAAAGGAGTTGTATGACATTGTTACAGGTGCAGAGGCAAGACCCGAAGCCGACGATGCTGCAATCTCCCGATGGAAGCTGAAGAATGGAAAAGCTTTTGTGATGATCATTCTCAACATCTCCGACATGCAAATCGGCTATGTGTCTGAGGTTCAAACCTCCAAGGAAGTCCGTGACATCTTGAGCACACTATACGACATGCGGAATATAGCTTTCAAGCTACATCTCAGGAAGAAATTTTACTCCCTCGAGTTGACAAATGGTGATTCCTTGCAGAATCACATCAACTAGTTCAAGAACCTACTGAAGCAAGTGGCCGTTATCGGTCTATCATAGATGATCAAGACGCAGTAATGACACTACTTTCAAGCTTGCCAAGCTCATATTACAACTGGGTGATGATTATCATGACACATCCAGATCTGACTCTTTCAAGAGTCATTGCAATGTTGTTGCAGGAAGACACTCAAAGGAATGAAGCTTCCAATTTCTCAACTGTTGACTCTCACACCTTGTGCACCAATAGAGGCTTGAATAAGCAGAAGAAGAAAGACCTGAAGCCATCGAAGCAAATCAAAAGCCGACATAGCGTCAAGAGTAGTGAATCAGCTGATAAAGAAGAAGTTGTTCTACAGATACTGCAAACATTCCAACCGCAAGATCCAAGACTGTCGCATACTACAAGAATAGCATCAAGGGACGGTCGAATCAAATGGAAAATGCAGTTGCAGAAACATCTTAGCCCATTCAAGAATCGGATCATGATGCCTTCATGACTAGCCATCAAGAATCATCCAACAATAGCTCCTAGTTTTTTGATTCCGGAGCCACACATCATATGACTAGCCATATCGGTTGTTTCGAATCCTATATGCCTTACAGTACCAACAGATATGTTCACCTAGGTGATAATAGCACACAAGCTATCAAAGATGAAGGTACAGTAAGATTAAACTTTGCAAATGATCAATCTAAGATACTTTCAAATGTCCTTCATGTACCAAATATGTCTACAAACTTGCTCTCTGTTAGTAGAATTACAGATCTAGGACATAAAGTAGAATTCGAATGTGATCAGTGTAAAGTAGTTGATAGGACAATCAAGATCCTAGCACTCAGAAAGAGACATGGATACTTGTACAGATTAAGTCATTGCTTTTATGCCTCTAGTCAAGCACTCAATACTTCTAATCACATATATAAAAGTTTACTTTGGTATTATAGACTTGGTCATTTGCTCATGCTTCTGTACAACAAATGTCTAGGCAATCCATTGTTCTTGATAGGAAAGTCAAATTACCTGTCTGTCAAGACTGTAAAGTCAGAAAATAGCCAATTCATGCCCAATCCTAGCGTTACCCATTGGAGGGCTCTTATAAGAGTCATGAGATATATTAGAGCTACAATGGACCAATGCATCGGCTATGCCAAAGTCAATAACAAAAATCTTCATCAGCTCAATGGATATTCCGATGCAAGCTAGGGAGGAGATGTAGATATTCGTAAATCCACATCTGGATTTACATTTTCTTTCAATGGCGGTCCTATCTCTCAGCACAGTCGTAAGCAAACCTCTGTTGCTCTTTCATCAATAGAAACAAAGTATATTGCTGCTTCTCAATCTATTAAAGAAGCATTTTGGTTGAAAAATTTACTATCAGACATTAGTCTGAATCAACTCACCCCGACAATCATATCTTGTGATAATCAGTGTGCCATTGCCTTATCAGCCAACCCTAGATTTCACTCTAGGAGTAAGCACATTGAGATCCGATATCACTATGCCAGGGGCAAGCTTGACAGAGAGGTAAGCTTAATGTACTGTCGAACATAGGACATGGTTGCAGACGTGTTCACCAAGGCATTGAGCATTGATGCACACAACAAATTTTGTGCATTACTTAGTCTAAAGATCAAAGTATTCATGGATCCAGATTAAGGGGGGGTGTTGGATTTATCTCCTCTACTCTCCTAAATCCCATATTAATCTAGTTCCATTCATAATGTTGCATATTCACTTGCATTGTCGCGCATCTCCACTATTAAAGGTGAGTAAGTAAAGGTTGGCCGACATATCGGGCTTCACCAACATAGCATCCTCAGATGACTTATCGAAGAAATCTTACTTATCTGACATATCGAGAAAGTCTGACTTATCGAGCCTCCTCACACTCATCTTCTGTACTGTGCAACCAACTTGACAATGACAGTAGCCACGATCTTCTTCCTGACGGCTCCACGCCATCTTTGTACACTCATCTGCACAAATGTTATTAAATATCTATTATAATCTATTAAAAAATATGATGTGTAAGAACCAGATCATTTAAGCTGATTATTCATGCGCTCAAGCGCACATTGATGCTAAGATGCCAACTTATTAGAGATAGACATTGCAGATGCCTTTGTGCATCGATTCTTTCCTTCAGACGGATTGTCAGTATAAGCTCATAGTTGTTACAGATTGTAGTTATCTTTGTGAGCGCGTGGTTTCATCCGCTATAGTCTTGTGCTTACCAGCATTATCAGACTTGTATTTCATTATACTTAATTTGAATAAATTATTGTCTGGTTTTGCATTCAGATTTTATGTCAGTATTGCATGCTTTCCGCCTTCTGTTTGATCTTCAAATTGCTTTGTCTGATTGTTTGCTCTTGCTTCCGCACCACCGTGCAATCTAGCTCTAGTAATTTTAATTCTTGTGTTCGTAACCGGTAGTGCACGCAACGAGGGAAGTTCCATAGCCTTCCCCGAGCATGGTATCAGAGCTTATATTATATCATAACTGATCTGATTACTTAAGCGGTTTTAAGTCAGAGATATTTCTATAGCCTGATTAGCTTCCCACAGAACCTGACTCTACTAACTGATAGAGTAATTGTTTTGTTGTTTAGTAAGTTTGCATTAGATTTTCATACTTAAGTCACTGATAGTTGTTACTATCACCTAGACTAATCTTCCACATGGATTCCCAAGAGAAACCCAGTCCTATTATGGACACGCTTGATGGAGCCAATTAGCATCTATGGAAATTTAAGATGAAAATTGTGCTAATGGCAAAGGAGTTGTATGACATTGTTACAAGTGCAGAGGCAAGACCCGAACCCGATGATGCTGCAATTTCCCGATGGAAGCTGAAATGGAAAAGCTTTTGCGATGATCATTCTCAACATCTCAGACATGCAAATCGGCCATGTGTCTGAGGCTCAAACCTCCAAGGAAGTCCGTGACATTTTGAGCACACTATACGACATGCGGAATATAGATTCCAAGCTACATCTCACAAAGAAATTTTACTCCCTCAAGTTGACAAATGGTGATTCCTTGCAGAATCACATCAACTAGTTCAAGAATTGCTGAAGCAAATGGCCATTGTCGGTCTGTCATAGATGATCAAAACGCAGTAATGACACTGCTTTCAAGCTTGCCAAGCTCATACGGCAGTTGGGTGATCATCAGATCATCATGACACATCCAGATCCGACTCTTTCAAGAGTCATTGCAATGTTGTTGCAGGAAGACACTCAAAGGAACGAAGCTTCCAATTTCTCAACTGTTGACTCTCACACCTTGTGCACCAATAGAGGCTTGAATAAGCAGAAGAAGAAAGACCTGAAGCCATCGAAGCAAATCAAAAGCCGACATAGCGTCAAGAGTAGTGAATCAGCTGATAAAGAAGAAGTTGTTCTACAGATACTGCAAACATTCCAACTGCAAGATCCAAGACTGTCGCATACTACAAGAATAGCATCAAGGGACGGTCGAATCAAATGGAAAATGCAGTTGCAGAAACATCTTAGCCCATTCAAGAATCGGATCATGATGCCTTCATGACTAGCCATCAAGAATCATCCAACAATAGCTCCTAGTTTTTTGATTCCGGAGCCACACATCATATGACTAGCCATATCGGTTGTTTTGAATCCTATATGCCTTACAGTACCAACAGATATGTTCACCTAGGTGATAATAGCACACAAGCTATCAAAGATGAAGGTACAGTAAGATTAAACTTTGCAAATGATCAATCTAAGATACTTTCAAATGTCCTTCATGTACCAAATATGTCTACAAACTTGCTCTCTGTTAGTAGAATTACAGATCTAGGACATAAAGTAGAATTCGAATGTGATCAGTGTAAAGTAGTTGATAGGACAATCAAGATCCTAGCACTCAGAAAGAGACATGGATACTTGTACAGATTAAGTCATTGCTTTTATGCCTCTAGTCAAGCACTCAATACTTCTAATCACATATATAAAAGTTTACTTTGGTATTATAGACTTGGTCATTTGCTCATGCTTCTGTACAACAAATGTCTAGGCAATCCATTGTTCTTGATAGGAAAGTCAAATTACCTGTCTGTCAAGACTGTAAAGTCAGAAAATAGCCAATTCATGCCCAATCCTAGCGTTACCCATTGGAGGGCTCTTATAAGAGTCATGAGATATATTAGAGCTACAATGGACCAATGCATCGGCTATGCCAAAGTCAATAACAAAAATCTTCATCAGCTCAATGGATATTCCGATGCAAGCTAGGGAGGAGATGTAGATATTCGTAAATCCACATCTGGATTTACATTTTCTTTCAATGGCGGTCCTATCTCTCAGCACAGTCGTAAGCAAACCTCTGTTGCTCTTTCATCAATAGAAACAAAGTATATTGCTGCTTCTCAATCTATTAAAGAAGCATTTTGGTTGAAAAATTTACTATCAGACATTAGTCTGAATCAACTCACCCCGACAATCATATCTTGTGATAATCAGTGTGCCATTGCCTTATCAGCCAACCCTAGATTTCACTCTAGGAGTAAGCACATTGAGATCCGATATCACTATGCCAGGGGCAAGCTTGACAGAGAGGTAAGCTTAATGTACTGTCGAACATAGGACATGGTTGCAGACGTGTTCACCAAGGCATTGAGCATTGATGCACACAACAAATTTTGTGCATTACTTAGTCTAAAGATCAAAGTATTCATGGATCCAGATTAAGGGGAGGTGTTGGATTTATCTCCTCTACTCTCCTAAATCCCATATTAATCTAGTTCCATTCATAATGTTGCATATTCACTTGCATTGTCGCGCATCTCCACTATTAAAGGTGAGTAAGTAAAGGTTGGCCGACATATCGGGCTTCACCAACATAGCATCCTCAGATGACTTATCGAAGAAATCTTACTTATCTGACATATCGAGAAAGTCTGACTTATCGAGCCTCCTCACACTCATCTTCTGTACTATGCAACCAACTTGACAATGACAGTAGCCACGATCTTCTTCCTGACGGCTCCACGCCATCTTTGTACACTCATCTGCACAAATGTTATTAAATATCTATTATAATCTATTCAAAAATATGATGTGTAAGAACCAGATCATTTAAGCTGATTATTCATGCGCTCAAGCGCACATTGATGCTAAGATGCCAACTTATTAGAGATAGACATTGCAGATGCCTTTGTGCATCGATTCTTTCCTTCAGACGGATTGTCAGTATAAGCTCATAGTTGTTACAGATTGTAGTTATCTTTGTGAGCGCGTGGTTTCATCCGCTATAGTCTTGTGCTTACCAGCATTATCAGACTTGTATTTCATTATACTTAATTTGAATAAATTATTGTCTGGTTTTGCATTCAGATTTTATGTCAGTATTGCATGCTTTCCGCCTTCTGTTTGATCTTCAAATTGCTTTGTCTGATTGTTTGCTCTTGCTTCCGCACCACCGTGCAATCTAGCTCTAGTAATTTTAATTCTTGTGTTCGTAACCGGTAGTGCACGCAACGAGGGAAGTTCCATAGCCTTCCCCGAGCATGGTATCAGAGCTTATATTATATCATAACTGATCTGATTACTTAAGCGGTTTTAAGTCAGAGATATTTCTATAGCCTGATTAGCTTCCCACAGAACCTGACTCTACTAACTGATAGAGTAATTGTTTTGTTGTTTAGTAAGTTTGCATTAGATTTTCATACTTAAGTCACTGATAGTTGTTACTATCACCTAGACTAATCTTCCACATGGATTCCCAAGAGAAACCCAGTCCTATTATGGACACGCTTGATGGAGCCAATTAGCATCTATGGAAATTTAAGATGAAAATTGTGCTAATGGCAAAGGAGTTGTATGACATTGTTACAAGTGCAGAGGCAAGACCCGAACCCGATGATGCTGCAATTTCCCGATGGAAGCTGAAATGGAAAAGCTTTTGCGATGATCATTCTCAACATCTCAGACATGCAAATCGGCCATGTGTCTGAGGCTCAAACCTCCAAGGAAGTCCGTGACATTTTGAGCACACTATACGACATGCGGAATATAGATTCCAAGCTACATCTCACAAAGAAATTTTACTCCCTCAAGTTGACAAATGGTGATTCCTTGCAGAATCACATCAACTAGTTCAAGAATTGCTGAAGCAAATGGCCATTGTCGGTCTGTCATAGATGATCAAAACGCAGTAATGACACTGCTTTCAAGCTTGCCAAGCTCATACGGCAGTTGGGTGATCATCAGATCATCATGACACATCCAGATCCGACTCTTTCAAGAGTCATTGCAATGTTGTTGCAGGAAGACACTCAAAGGAACGAAGCTTCCAATTTCTCAACTGTTGACTCTCACACCTTGTGCACCAATAGAGGCTTGAATAAGCAGAAGAAGAAAGACCTGAAGCCATCGAAGCAAATCAAAAGCCGACATAGCGTCAAGAGTAGTGAATCAGCTGATAAAGAAGAAGTTGTTCTACAGATACTGCAAACATTCCAACTGCAAGATCCAAGACTGTCGCATACTACAAGAATAGCATCAAGGGACGGTCGAATCAAATGGAAAATGCAGTTGCAGAAACATCTTAGCCCATTCAAGAATCGGATCATGATGCCTTCATGACTAGCCATCAAGAATCATCCAACAATAGCTCCTAGTTTTTTGATTCCGGAGCCACACATCATATGACTAGCCATATCGGTTGTTTCGAATCCTATATGCCTTACAGTACCAACAGATATGTTCACCTAGGTGATAATAGCACACAAGCTATCAAAGATGAAGGTACAGTAAGATTAAACTTTGCAAATGATCAATCTAAGATACTTTCAAATGTCCTTCATGTACCAAATATGTCTACAAACTTGCTCTCTGTTAGTAGAATTACAGATCTAGGACATAAAGTAGAATTCGAATGTGATCAGTGTAAAGTAGTTGATAGGACAATCAAGATCCTAGCACTCAGAAAGAGACATGGATACTTGTACAGATTAAGTCATTGCTTTTATGCCTCTAGTCAAGCACTCAATACTTCTAATCACATATATAAAAGTTTACTTTGGTATTATAGACTTGGTCATTTGCTCATGCTTCTGTACAACAAATGTCTAGGCAATCCATTGTTCTTGATAGGAAAGTCAAATTACCTGTCTGTCAAGACTGTAAAGTCAGAAAATAGCCAATTCATGCCCAATCCTAGCGTTACCCATTGGAGGGCTCTTAAAAGAGTCATGAGATATATTAGAGCTACAATGGACCAATGCATCGGCTATGCCAAAGTCAATAACAAAAATCTTCATCAGCTCAATGGATATTCCGATGCAAGCTAGGGAGGAGATGTAGATATTCGTAAATCCACATCTGGATTTACATTTTCTTTCAATGGCGGTCCTATCTCTCAGCACAGTCGTAAGCAAACCTCTGTTGCTCTTTCATCAATAGAAACAAAGTATATTGCTGCTTCTCAATCTATTAAAGAAGCATTTTGGTTGAAAAATTTACTATCAGACATTAGTCTGAATCAACTCACCCCGACAATCATATCTTGTGATAATCAGTGTGCCATTGCCTTATCAGCCAACCCTAGATTTCACTCTAGGAGTAAGCACATTGAGATCCGATATCACTATGCCAGGGGCAAGCTTGACAGAGAGGTAAGCTTAATGTACTGTCGAACATAGGACATGGTTGCAGACGTGTTCACCAAGGCATTGAGCATTGATGCACACAACAAATTTTGTGCATTACTTAGTCTAAAGATCAAAGTATTCATGGATCCAGATTAAGGGGGGGTGTTGGATTTATCTCCTCTACTCTCCTAAATCCCATATTAATCTAGTTCCATTCATAATGTTGCATATTCACTTGCATTGTCGCGCATCTCCACTATTAAAGGTGAGTAAGTAAAGGTTGGCCGACATATCGGGCTTCACCAACATAGCATCCTCAGATGACTTATCGAAGAAATCTTACTTATCTGACATATCGAGAAAGTCTGACTTATCGAGCCTCCTCACACTCATCTTCTGTACTGTGCAACCAACTTGACAATGACAGTAGCCACGATCTTCTTCCTGACGGCTCCACGCCATCTTTGTACACTCATCTGCACAAATGTTATTAAATATCTATTATAATCTATTCAAAAATATGATGTGTAAGAACCAGATCATTTAAGCTGATTATTCATGCGCTCAAGCGCACATTGATGCTAAGATGCCAACTTATTAGAGATAGACATTGCAGATGCCTTTGTGCATCGATTCTTTCCTTCAGACGGATTGTCAGTATAAGCTCATAGTTGTTACAGATTGTAGTTATCTTTGTGAGCGCGTGGTTTCATCCGCTATAGTCTTGTGCTTACCAGCATTATCAGACTTGTATTTCATTATACTTAATTTGAATAAATTATTGTCTGGTTTTGCATTCAGATTTTATGTCAGTATTGCATGCTTTCCGCCTTCTGTTTGATCTTCAAATTGCTTTGTCTGATTGTTTGCTCTTGCTTCCGCACCACCGTGCAATCTAGCTCTAGTAATTTTAATTCTTGTGTTCGTAACCGGTAGTGCACGCAACGAGGGAAGTTCCATAGCCTTCCCCGAGCATGGTATCAGAGCTTATATTATATCATAACTGATCTGATTACTTAAGCGGTTTTAAGTCAGAGATATTTCTATAGCCTGATTAGCTTCCCACAGAACCTGACTCTACTAACTGATAGAGTAATTGTTTTGTTGTTTAGTAAGTTTGCATTAGATTTTCATACTTAAGTCACTGATAGTTGTTACTATCACCTAGACTAATCTTCCACATGGATTCCCAAGAGAAACCCAGTCCTATTATGGACACGCTTGATGGAGCCAATTAGCATCTATGGAAATTTAAGATGAAAATTGTGCTAATGGCAAAGGAGTTGTATGACATTGTTACAAGTGCAGAGGCAAGACCCGAACTCGATGATGCTGCAATTTCCCGATGGAAGCTGAAATGGAAAAGCTTTTGCGATGATCATTCTCAACATCTCAGACATGCAAATCGGCCATGTGTCTGAGGCTCAAACCTCCAAGGAAGTCCGTGACATTTTGAGCACACTATACGACATGCGGAATATAGATTCCAAGCTACATCTCACAAAGAAATTTTACTCCCTCAAGTTGACAAATGGTGATTCCTTGCAGAATCACATCAACTAGTTCAAGAATTGCTGAAGCAAATGGCCATTGTCGGTCTGTCATAGATGATCAAAACGCAGTAATGACACTGCTTTCAAGCTTGCCAAGCTCATACGGCAGTTGGGTGATCATCAGATCATCATGACACATCCAGATCCGACTCTTTCAAGAGTCATTGCAATGTTGTTGCAGGAAGACACTCAAAGGAACGAAGCTTCCAATTTCTCAACTGTTGACTCTCACACCTTGTGCACCAATAGAGGCTTGAATAAGCAGAAGAAGAAAGACCTGAAGCCATCGAAGCAAATCAAAAGCCGACATAGCGTCAAGAGTAGTGAATCAGCTGATAAAGAAGAAGTTGTTCTACAGATACTGCAAACATTCCAACTGCAAGATCCAAGACTGTCGCATACTACAAGAATAGCATCAAGGGACGGTCGAATCAAATGGAAAATGCAGTTGCAGAAACATCTTAGCCCATTCAAGAATCGGATCATGATGCCTTCATGACTAGCCATCAAGAATCATCCAACAATAGCTCCTAGTTTTTTGATTCCGGAGCCACACATCATATGACTAGCCATATCGGTTGTTTCGAATCCTATATGCCTTACAGTACCAACAGATATGTTCACCTAGGTGATAATAGCACACAAGCTATCAAAGATGAAGGTACAGTAAGAAATGATCAATCTAAGATACTTTCAAATGTCCTTCATGTACCAAATATGTCTACAAACCTGCTCTCTGTTAGCAGAAGTACAGATCTAGGACATAAAGTAGAATTCGAATGTGATTAGTATAAAGTAGTCGATAGGACAATCAAGATCCTAGCATTCAGAAACAGACATGGATACTTGTACAAATTAAGTCATTGCTTTTATGCCTCTAGTCAAGCAATCAATACTTCTATTTACATAAATAAAAGTTTACTTTGGCATTATAGACTTGGTCATTTGAATCAATCATATGCTTCTGTACAACAAATGTCTAGGCAATCCATTGTTCTATACAACAAATGTCTAGGCAATCAATTGTTCTTGATAGGAAAGTCGAATCACCTGTCTGTCAAGACCGTATAGTCAAAAAATAGGCCAGAAAATCATTTAGATCAAGCCATCAACATATTGCTAGAGGATTACTAGATGTTGTACATACAGATATCTGTGGCCCAATGTAGAATCCTTCATTGAAGGATGCAAGATACTTTATAGCTTTTATTGATGAATATTCTAGAAGAACTATGGTGTATTTTACCAGGAAGAAATCAGAAGCTTTCAACTTCTTTAAAATCTTCAAGGAGCATGCAAAGAAAGAGACTGGTAAGACAATCAAAGCCCTGAGGTTTGACAATGGTGGAGAGTACATCTCTACTGAATTCAAGGAGTACTGCCAGAGCCAATGCATTGAACAACAATTTATCACTCCTTATTCGCCTTAGTCTAATGGCTTACCCAAGAGGAAGAATTGTACCCCGGTGAAGTTAGCCAAATGTATGCTGGCACACTCATCTTCGCCAAAGAGCTTCTGGGCTGAAGTTGTCTCCACTGCAGCTTACATCCAGAACAGATGTTCGACCAAGGCCCTCACATGCAAAACACCCCATGATGTGTGGACAGGTTTTAAGCCGTCATTAAAAAACCTACAAGTATTCAGATGGATCACCTATGCACAGATTCCGAAGGAGACAAGGAAGAAATTCGACTTCCAAGGTCTCAAGACAATCCTTCTCAGATACACTTCATCTGACAACACCTACAAGCTGTACAACCCCGATACCCAGCAGACTTTGTTCAGTAGGGATACAGTCTTTATCGAGGATTAGTTCGTTGACCTCAAAGGCAAGGATAAAGTTCCAAGTGAACCTCCAACACCTGCCTCCTACACAACAATTCGAGAATCAACCAACTATTCGACAACGAGTTAGAAGAAGAGTCTGTTGACACTCAGCAACGACAAATCTGAGGATTGGATCACAAGCAACCACTTCCTCCAAGAAGATTAAAACGAGTGCGCACACAGCCCACAAGGTATACTCCTGAGTCTGTATGTCTTTTAACACAGGAATCGACGACTGTCAAAGAGGCACTTAGCCAACCAGACTCCGATCTCTGGAGAGAAGCGATGGATAGAGAGTATTCCTCTCTGATAAAGAACCAGACATGGTTATTAGTTGAAGCTCCCACTGGCTGCAATCTCATCAATTACAAATGGGTCTTTAAAATCAAATACAATGCCAATGGAGCGATTGATTGAAGAAAGGCGAGACTAATAGCAGGAGAATTCATTCAGATTTCCAACATTGACTACAACGAGACTTTGAGTCCAGTAGTCAAGCATTTATCTATCTGAGCTCTCCTATCTTATGCTGCAGTAGCCGACCTCGAAGTACATCAACTCGATGTACAGAGCTTTTCTTAACGGAGTCATTGAAGAAGACATCTATATGCTCCAACCTGAAGGATCCGTTCTTGAAGTATGAAACATCATGTCTATAAACTCCATAAGGCACTTTATGGCTTTAAACAATCAGCTAGAGCTTGGTTCTAGAGGATCAACACATTCCTCATCCAACATGGTTTTAAATCAAGCACTGCCAATTCAAATGTGTATTTCAAGTTAATGCAGCAATCATTTATTACCATCACCTTGTATGTTGATGATACATTGCTTTTTAGCAACAACACCAATTTGGTAAAGGATGCTAAATAGATGTTGTCCTCCAAATTCAACATGACCGATCTGGGCGAAGCTCACTTCTATCTGGGCATTCAAATCCATAGAGACAGAGCGAGAAGGCTGATCTACATTACTCAACAAAGGTATCTTCACAATATTCTTATAAGATATAATCTGATTAATTGTAAATTAGCTCACTCACCAATGGGACCAGGCCTGCGGTTGTCAAAGGACCAATGTCCTCATACCAAGCAGAAAGAGGAGCAGATGAGAGAGTATCCTTATCGATTGGTACTTGCTTCTCTCATGTATGCAATGGTCTATACAAGACCTGATATCGCTTTTGCAGTTATCTCACTCAACCAATTCATGGCCAATCCTGGCATTACCCATTGGAATGCTCTTATAAGAGTCATGAGATATATTAGAGCTAAACAGACCAATGCATCGGCTATGGCGAAGTCAATAACAAAAATCTTCATCGGCTCAGTGGATATTCCGATGCAAGCTAGGGAGGAGATGTAGATATTCGTAAATTCACATCTGGATTTACATTTTCCTTCAATGGCGGTCCTATCTCTCGGAACAGTCGTAACCAAACATCTATTGCTCTTTCATCAACAGAAACAAAGTACATTGCTGCTTCTCAATCTATTAAAGAAGCATTTTGGTTGAGAAATTTACTATCAAACATTAGTCTGAATCAACTCACCCCGACAATCATATTTTGTGATAATCAGAGTGCCATTGCCTTATCAGCCAACCCTAGATTTCACTCTAGGAGTAAGCACATTGAGATCCGATATCACTATGTCACGGGCAAGCTCGACAGAGAGGTAAGCTTAATGTACTGTCGAACATAGGACATGGTTGCAGACGTGTTCACCAAGGCATTGAGCATTGATGCACACAACAAATTTTGTGCATTGCTTAGTCTAAAGATCAAAGTATTCATGGATCCAGATTAAGGGGGGGTGTTGGATTTATCTCCTCTACTCTCCTAAATCCCATATTAATCTAGTTCCATTCATAATGTTGCATATTCACTTGCATTGTCGCGCAGCTCCACTATTGAAGGTGAGTAAGTAAAGGTTGGCCGACATATCAGGCTTCACTAACATAGCATCCTCAGATGACTTATCGGAGAAATCTTACTTATCTGACATATCGAGAAAGTCCGACTTATCGAGCCTCCTCATGCTCATCTTCTGTACTGTGCAACCAACTTGACAATGACAGTAGCCACGATCTTCTTCCTGATGGCACAACGGCTCCACGCCATCTTTGTACACTCATCTGCACAAATGTAAATTATATATCTATTATAATCTATTCAAAAATATGATGTGTAAAAACCAGATCATTTAAGTTGATTATTCATGTGCTCAAGCGCACATTGACGCTGAGACGCCAGCTTATTAGAGACAGACATTGTAGAATGCTTCATGTATCGGTTCTTTCCTTCAGACGGATTGTCAGTATAAGCTCGTAGCTGTTACAGATTGTAGTTAGCTTTGTGAGCATGCAGTTTCATCCGCTATAGTCTTGTGCTTACTAGCATTATCTGACTTGTATTTCATTACACTTAATCTGAATAAATTATTGTCTGGTCTGCGTTTAGATTTTGTGTCAATATTGTATGCTTTCAACCTTCTGTCTGACCTTCTAATTGCTTTGTTTGATTGTCTACTCTTGCTTCTGCAACCACCTCGTAATCTAGCTGTATTTTCATTTTTGTGCTCATATACTGTTAACCGGTAGTGCACGCATCGAGGGAAGTTCCACAACCTTCCCCGAGCACCTGTGGATGGGCAGATACAGTGCATCGTCACTAGTATGGGGTGTGCATCAACCTTCAAGGAAATCAGAGATTCATAGGAGTTGAAACAAGTCGCTTGATGAGTCTAATTCCAAAAGATGATTTCTCCATGTATCTATAAAGAAAATAACTAGAAATGTTATGAATATCAACACATGCTCTGATACCATTATTGGGAAATGAGGTGCAAAATGGGTCGACAGTTTGAAATGTCAAGAGACACTGTTGAACTGTCGGTTAGAGCTATAGAAAACTTAGGGAATTAAAAAGCATCATGTTTAGATCATCTGTCACAACTAAACCAATCAATTAATTGATGACTGTATGTTTCTTAGACAACCATAGATACAACATTAGAAGGCGTCAAGGACAACCATGATTTTGCTCTTCGACTCATTTGATAAGACACACAAGGAAAATAAGGAGCATTTGATTCATAGACAAAAAGTAGAAACAACAACAATCGTTCACACATTATACACCGATTTGAAGAACACAGAGTATAAGAATGATACACGAATGTACATGTGATTGTTGTAAAGAAATCTACTTATCAATATATCATTCAATTTAGAAATGTTCGATAGTGCTAGGTGAGAACAACAAGAGCATCATTGGTGCGATACTTCTCATTGGATAGATCAGTACATGTACATTTGATTATTTGAGAACATCACCCTGTGTAATATGTGCATCTAACTCTAAATATGTACACAATGCTGAGAAAGAGACGGCCAATCAATAGGACTTTCCTTGATGAGCAAAAGTTATCCCTAACTGAAAATCTCTCAACTTTTCAAGCAAGTGTGGCTATCAGCGAACTTTTCGGTCTAAGATTTTCTTTAGGGTCAAGGGAATGGGTACCTTGTGAATATTTGAGGGATTACTTTCTCTCATGAATCTTAGTTATTATGAAGTATGACATGTGTCTCGCTAAGAATGTTGGAAGTGTTTTTTATTGGAAGTAGTTTGTTGAACTTTCATTAATGGAAAAGAGGAGCCTTTGGAGGCTCTATAGGTTTTTCCTTAGAAGCTAAATGCTTACAAGACATGACCTTTAAAGTTGAAACTTCTCTCATAAAAGGAAATCGTGAGGAGAGAGAATAATTGGAAAAAACACAGTGCTTGGAGAGAGTCATTTCATCGATGCTTAATAAATTTTTTGGTAATATACCTAACTTCTAAAAGTTCATCCTGGAGTTTCGTCATAGTATGATTGAAGATTGTATGGAATAAGGAAATGGAAAGTGGTTTTCATTACTTTTGAAAGGGTTTTATCTTTGTAAGTCACAAGTTGTAGAGTTGACATCTTGATAGTCTAGCAATACATCGTTTTGATAAGAAGCATGTTTACATAAAGTTTTTTCTAGTATCTAATGAATCATTTTTAGTTTTAAGTTCTTGCATGGAAAGTACTTTATGATATTATAAGGCAAAGATGGTCTCAACTTTCCTCCTTGGAATATAGGAGAAAGGTCTATACTCAACATGGTTGGAATATACCATTACGAGCTAAAAATCAACCCATTGGCATATCTCACATAGATCCACTGTGGCCAGGATATCTCGTTTGAATATATGATTCTTGGCCACTCATTATCAAATATCTGGAAACCAGGATGGCTTGAGGGCATACACTATAGTATTAGAATCGAGTCATGGTACGTCTATACGAAGGAATAACTTGTGTCTTGAAAGAAATACGACCACTTTAAATAACAAAGAGAAAGTTTGTCGAGTGAAATATGAGTCTCCTAGCCTTAAGGACATTGTGACATAAATCGATAGAAATATTACGAAAAAAGCTACAATTTTAAAATTATCTAGAAATATGTTTGGGTGTCCTGGAAGATCATTGAACTTGCCAAACACTCAAAGCGAGTCAAATTTCTCTTTTCAAATTTCCACATCATTATGAGTGATGTTTCATCTCAAATGCCCGTTGGGACCTTACAGACTTTATGTTGATATATCATATCTAAATATTAGAATACCAAATGGGTTAAAGGTGATTTAACAATAAAGGATAATCTCTATCCTTGGAGTTGCATGAATGGAGGAGATTTTGGATTCTCCTAAGCCATGTGTCTTACCCATCCTAGATTTCAACAGATCCAAAGATATATGCGTTTTGAGTTTTGTCTAGAGACACCCTTATGATATGAGAGAAGGGACACATTTTTCTAGAATCTTCTCATCAGATAAGTACATAGTCTATGAGCCTGAGTGCAGATCGAGACATGGGCCCTCTCTACATTAATCTGTTAGAGTTAGGGTCAGGATCAATCTTCTAGGGCCTTAATTAGTGCTAAACCTCTTTAGCTTTGACTTTGAATACTCTCTTCCAAGTAAGAAGAAATGAGATTCTGGACCTCTGATTGACTTGATGGATCTTTGAGAATATAGACTCACCGAGGAACGAGTGGAAGATATCGAATAGAGACAAGCTTTATTGGTATCGGCAAGTGAGTTGTCAATGTCTACGTGAACTACTTGAAATCAAAGGGAATAAGTCTAGGACTATTAGATTCTGAACTAGAGATACACTCTCCCTATGTCATGCTTCTAAAGGCAACATAACAATGTGCGGTCCTCGCATAGTGATATCACATGAATCCAAATCACAAGAAACCGTAATCTACTTTAGAGCACAATACATTTTCTTACACTAACCATGTTCTTACAATACCAAACCTCAAGCTCAGAGGTTCAATTGCCTGTTGGTGATACAAAACCCTATGATATTTTGGCTTCTACAATGGAAATGCTTCGGCAGATTCTACCATGGCGTAATGGGCAACTCTATTTTCTATATGCCGAGTATGGTTTACGACCAAATCCATTATGGTGTACAACCAATCAAAAGGTGACAAGCAAGCACAATCCTTGACAACCTCAATTTGACTTGAGGTGGACCAAATTTTATATATGGCAAACCCTAATAGATTGGAAGGAGTGCAAAATCATCCTCACAAAGACAAAAAAAAAAAAAAAAACGAAAAACAAAGGAAATAGAACGAGAGAGAGAGAGAGAGAGAGAGAGAGAGAGAGAGATGGGCGATGGAATATGCTTCTTCCCGTGCTCCTGCTCTCCCTCTCTTGCGAACGATCCTTTGATCGCTTCACACAATCCAAGGACAATCCCTCCTCCATGCGCAAGAACGACCAAAGGATCGTTCGCAATAGCCACCCTCAGGCATTCTGCATTTCCGATCCCAATGGCCACCCTCAGGCATTATGCGTCTCTTGCGGCTTGCTCTTCATATTCATCCTCACGGAGCGTCTCTAACTCTGATCTAAACCCCAACAGGAGCACGGCCTTTTCGACTGTGCCTCGAAGCTGCAGAAGATTAACTGTGAAAGTGAAGGCAAGAGGCAATTCTGTGGAGTACACTGATCGCCTGGTGGCTGCTCTGGGCTATTTTCTTCCCTTTCTGGATGGGGTACAATATGGCAGGTACCTTTTCATGCGTTTTCCAGTACTAGAATCAATGCTGCAGCCCCTGTTTCCACTGCTGCAGGCATATAAGAGTGTTCCCTATGCCAATTTTGTATTGTTCTTCAGCCTCTATCTGGCAGTGGTTAGAAATCCAAGCTTTAGCAGGTATGTGAGGTTCAACACAATGCAGGCTGTGGTGCTGGACGTTCTTCTCACTCTGCCCATCATCATAGAACGGATTCTAAGTCCTCGCAGAGGCCTGGGGATCCAGCTTTTAGTGATATTCTACAATTCAGTGTTTGTGTTTCTTGTTTCTTGCTTTGTGTTTGGTGTTGTATCTTGCCTGCTAGGTAAAACCCCCCGGCTGCCATTCGTAGCAGATGCAGCAGATGCACAGATCTGAGAAGCTTGGTTCTTTTCACCGGAGAGTGACAGTCTGTTCAATTGAGCAAAATCTTTTTTTGTACAATGCTTTTTGCTATGCAGCTGGAGGAAAGATAAGTTTCTAGGTCGAACAAGATTTTGGCATTGTTACAAGTTAAAAGTATAGGATCTGATGATTTTGGCAGTGCCAGATCATTACTTTTGGACATTCTATATCATGTTTTGGAAATCAGGGTGTAGGGTTTAGGATCATTGCCCTGATTTAGGAGCGGCATTGTGCTTTTTGTCCTTTGTCGTTGAATGAAGTAAAGTTGAAGGCCATGCTGCTGAAGATTTGTGCCAGAACAAGTTAGGTGAATTTATGCCTGGACTGTTATCTGCAAGGATCTTTCAAAGCTAGGTCAAAGAGAATTTTTGGAAACCCTTTTCAATCAGTACAATCGGCAAGACCTCTCTTAGTTTTTTCACCCAGATTATCTACACCGTATCAGTACTTTATGAGACTCTCTTAATAGCAATTCACAGCATCTGTTAATAGCATGGCTCCCATCTGTTACTAAATAAGTGAGAGTGGCAGAAGTTTGGATATTCAGTTGATATGATGGTTTTTTGTGATATTATTACAAACAGCATAAGTAGCTACTGATTCAGTCAAAGTAAGCTGCAAGGCTTTGGCTACTGTTAGCTATGATGTGATGCAAAAAATTAGATTGTTTCATACACAGAGCAAAATATTGCTTTATATTTTTATCAGCTCTGCCAGTTTTAAAGCAAAAAAATAGTGCTCTGGTGTGCATTTTCCCCACTGTCGTTGTGATCTTTAAGACAATCATATGTGGTTTGAGATCATCTGTGGAGAAGGTGACATGTATTCTTTCTTATGTATATCATTTTTGACAATAGCTTTTTGATCTCAAAATATCAGTTAATGAATGGCAGACTCTTGTAAGATCTAAACTTGCTGTTGAAGATTGACTTATTTCACGACGAAAGTAATGACGAATTGTACTCCCGCAATTCTGACAGATATATTTTCAACCATTCCTCGTGGACGAATTGTCGTTTGATCAGCTAGCTTAATCGCAAAAGTAACAGGCTTAATCTTTGTAAGGCCCCATTTTGCACATAGCTTTGTAGAGATGAAGTTAACTCATGAACCACCATCTATCACGGCTGCTTCTTTAGGAAATTGTCTATGTTGTATCGGCAGAGTGATAATCTTTTGCTCACTTTCCCAAGCGACTCCAACATGAAGTACATCGTTAGATTCTTCAAATCCAGCACAAAAAAGTGCCTCTTGATGGACTTCTGGTTCTTCTTGAACTGTCTTTGTTATAGTACCAATCTTGTGCTGTGCCTGTTAAGGCCATAGGAAACAGCTGAAGTTTATCTTGAGGATAAATCTCACCATAGACTTCACAAGATTCAACATAGATATGAAGAAATCTAACTGGATCTGTTAATCCATTATATTTGGGTAGATCCAATCGGGGTGCTCTTCTAACAATAATTGGATTGACTTTCTGTGGAGCAGCTCCAGGGGCAGCCATCTTTACAAATTTAGATCAATTAGATAATGAGATTGGATCTAGATTTTTCAAAAAACTATCTTAGATTAGATCTGCTAGATCTATTAGAATCTGATTTTATATGATAAATTTTTTTTCGAAATTCGATCAATCGATACTTCTCAAAAATGATAAATCTCTCATAATCCAAATCAGAATATATCAGATTTGATCCAAATTTTGACAGAGACTTGATCTGGAAAATCAAAAACTAAAAATAGGACTGGCGAAGGTTCACTAGACGAAGGTTGGCTCGGCGAAGGTTCAACAATGCTATTTTAGGGAAAAAAAAAACTCTCCGAATCTCTCAAGTGAAGGATTTGACACATATACAATTATGGAAAATCGAATGAAGGTTTCTGACACAAGAAATTATAGTGTTTGTAGTCTGGCGAGGGTAAAATTAAAGAATTTTTGTGATCTGATCAAGAAGAATCTTCCTCGAATTCAAAAATAGTATTTTATTATAAATAGCATGTTTTGGAATCTCGGCAACGGTTCTGACGAAGTATCAAGAGTAATATTGGTATTTTTGCAAAAAAGTGACTTTTTTGACAAAAATATGGCAATATGACAACTGATCCTCTGAAAACCTTTCTATTTTTTGTATTATTCTTTGTCGACCTAGCAGCAGATAGATCTAAATCACACCTAAACACAGTGAATTGAGCGAAGGTTCTTTTTTTGTATTTTTAGGGTTTTGGTGATTTTTCGGTGTTTTTTGACGGTTTTTCTAATGTTTCTAGAAATTTGCTGGGAATTAATCTTTGCCCTTAAAATTGAAGGTTCTATAAACAAAACCAAAGGTGTCTGCAACTCGGCGAAGGTTTCCTGGAAAGGAGTAAAAAGTTGTCAGCTCTGATGATGTTTTTTGTCTCTTTTTTGACCAAATCTGATAGATTTGACCGATTTTTGTTATTTTCTCTGATATCTCAGATCCAAATGGATCTTAAGATTGGTGATATGAATATCTTTCCCTGTTTAACAATCAGATTAGATTTCAAACAAGCCAATCCACTCAAATCAAGCAAAATCAATCCCAAACTAACCCTAAAATGCAGATCTAACACTATTCATGCTACGACAAGATGCCTAATGCAAGCTAGCCATCCAACAATCATGCTGCAAACTAAAAAATTGGCGTAGCTCCCCGGCAACGGCGCCAAAATTGTAGTGGGTTTCTTTCCTTGCCTAACCTGAATCCAAGATCTAGTCAATCTAGCATCAAAGAGACGGAGTTAGTTGTCACGTGTAGGTTCGTTCCCATGAGAGCGATAGTTTAGTTCAGATTTCAACATGAATGGAGGATTCACATCTAACTCTACATCCATTAACCCTATTCATTAACACTACACATCCCTTAACACTACAATCTCTTAACACTACACATCCACAACAGAGATAGCTTACTCTTTCTCTCTCGCCCTTTCTCTCTCATAAAAAGTATAATAACATATAATCCCAATAACACTCAGATCCAACAATTAGCAAAATCCAAATAAGCATTAGAGATGGAGGAAAAGTGATAGAGAGCAAGGACATTTATCAATCCATTTCTGAAGAGAACCAATCTGCTTTATTGACTTGAGGAAATGAACATGAGGAGCAACTCGAGTTGGTCTCTTTTTATAGTAGAGAGGAGGACCCTGGCCTCTAAATCCTATTGGTCCAGTCTTGCCTCTCTTTTAATTCAGATTTAAAAAAGTGTGGGAACCATCAAAATTGGAGGGAAACCCAACTTTATTCAATAACTTGACATTTAGGCCCTGCGACATTAAAAGTCTCGCAAAAAGGCCTAAAGTCCTTTTATTGACTTTTAACTAATCAATCAAATAACTATGTGATCATCGGGTTGGACTTACACACGTAGGGTGCCAAATTTCTCTCACTTATCAACTAGTGTTAGGGTTGTCTTGGGATCCGCAAACCCTCCAACAATCGGCAATGTCCACTCTCCAGATCCAACGGTGCGACAATCGGCAATGTTTGCTAAAGATCTAACTCTGTTGGCGTCAGTGGCAACCAGATGGGAAGATTGTCTACCTCCTCTAGCATTTGATCCAAATAAGCCGATGGCCTCAGAGCAAATAAAAAATCAGCTGCCGGTTGCTCGTTTATATTTTTGTGCGGCAATGATGGGAGGCTCCTAGGAATCACGCTTCACATCATGGACAACCTCTAAGTGGATTGTCGGCGCCCACCGTTGTTTCCTGCCACACAATTTGGATTTTAATACTGCACGCCTCGACTTTATGGAGAAGGTGTAGTACCATTTAATCAAGATTCGGCACGAAGCCAATAAAAGTCCCTAATAACTGCATATTGTAGGTGTCATGGGACCGCCACCAGTTTTGGTGGGGAATACTGTTGGAGGGTTTGCGGATCCCAAGACAACCCTAACACTAGTTGATAAGTGAGAGAAATTTGGCACCCTACGTGTGTAAGTCCAACCCGATGATCACATAGTTATTTGATTGATTAGTTAAAAGTCAATAAGAGGACTTTAGGCCTTTTTGCGAGACTTTTAATGTCGCAGGGCCTAAATGTCAAGTTATTGAATAAAGTTGGGTTTCCCTCCAATTTTGATGGTTCCCACACTTTTTTAAATTTGAATTAAAAGAGAGGCAAGATTGGACCAATAGGATTCAGAGGCCAGGGTCCTCCTCTCTACTATAAAAAGAGACCAACTCGAGTTGCTCCTCATGTTCATTTCCTCAAGTGTTGGATTTTGCTAATTGTTGGATCTGAGTGTTGTTGGGATTGTATGTTATTATACTTTTTATGAGAGAGAAAGGGAGAGAGAGAGAAAGAGTAAGCTATATCTGTTGTGGATGTGTAGTATTAAGGGATTGTAGTGTTAAGGGATGTGTAGTGTTAATGAATAGGGTTAATAGATGTAGAGTTAGATATGAATCCTCCATTCATGTTGAAATTTGAACTAAACTATCGCTCCCATGGAAACGAACCTACGCATGACAACTAACTCCATCTCTTTGATGCTAGATTGACTAGATCTTGGATTCAGGTTAGGCAAGGAAAGAAACCCACTACAATCCCTCAGTGAAGACCATATTCAATGAGGCAATTAAGCATTCATGAAAGAGTTTTGCTCTCTTAGAAAAATATGCACTAAGAACATCAAACTCCCTCTCTATCCATGTGAAGGACAAACCCACATTACACCTCAACAAGCTAGTGAGAGAACAAGACATAAAAACATAATGATATGAAAAAGTAGAGTTGGTTCTTTTTTCATGAGGCTGGCCAAGCATGTATATCCGTCAAAGGATGAAGGCCCAACCTTTCAATTTCTCATTTCATTCTGCCCTTTGACCATTCAATATTTCATTTCCAAGGGTTCATTTAGACTTTTTGGCTTTGTTCCATGTGGCCTCAAAATGGCTTTGAAACTTGTGGATGGGGCCACATGGCCAAAGTACATGGCCCATGTGGAACAATGTCCTATCCAATAGGAATGTCTCATGTGGCAATTAAGTCAAGCTCTTATGCTCAGTATTTGATGTTTTGTTGGCATCTTCTTAGATTTAGATGGTTCTTGACATTTTTCCGGTTTCTCATGATAATTGATCCTTGAGTGGCCCTTATGCACTGGGTACTTCCTTAATCATGAAGATTTGGCCTAATCTTGGTCCCATGTTGGAGGGTTTGCGGATATCGAGACAACCCTAACCCTAGTTAATAATTGAGAGTGTTAGAATCTCAATCGTCGTGTCAGTCATTGCTAAAGCACAGACAGGTGACGCGAACGTTACGTTACCACCCAACCATAGAGGTACTGCCACCTCACCCTCGTGCACTGGAGCTACAGACCACCATCAAGCAAGCTCGGATCTCATGTAAGCCATGGTGTCCCATACCACCATGTCTTACCCTCGACCCTCGCCTACCTACATCTTGAGGCCTGGATACTCGTCCTGACCTTACCACTAGTGGAAGAGCTCTTCATTCTCCAGGAGAGAATGAATGATTCTCCAGGAGAGAATGAATGCCAAGCATATGGAGATCCACCTCTATATACATAGTCCAGGTGGGTCATCTCCGTCCATAGGAGTCACGCATGACCAACGACACACGACAGTTGTGTACACCGATGCAGGTCCATAACAATGAGTCATTGTGTGCCAATAAGACATTGACATGTGGAACCCAAAAGAACTATCACTCCATATCAGCATTTTGTCCCATAACTGAGACCGTCACTTCAAGTTTCCTGTTGCGTGCCCTTATGGGTACGTATGAAAGAGGGATTTGGCACCCTGCTTGTGTAAGTCCAACCCGATGATCACATAGTTATTTGATTAGTTTGAGAAACATGTTTTCATTTTCATTTCAATACAAGCAGATTGGCTCTCTTATGGGATGGATTTGTGAATGTCCTTGCTCTTTATCTCTTTTTTCCATCTCTCATGTTTTCTTTGTATTTGGTAATTGTTGGCTCTGAAGCTTATTGGAATTGCTATTTCTTATGCTTTTTGTGAGAGAGAGAAGGGTAAGCTATCATCATTGTGGATTTAGGATTAATGGTTATAGTGTTAATGGATGTAGGGTTAATTCTTAGTGTTACTGGACCTTAGTGTTAATTGTGGATCATCTATGTATGCTGGGATTTGATTTATGTTATCGCTCTCATGGGATCGAACCTCTGCGTGACGAGTAACTTCATCTCCTTGATGCTTGTGTGCTTGGATTTTGGGTTGAGGATAGGATAAAAAATAAAGCCACTACAATTTTGGTGCCGTTGCCGAGGAGCTACGCCAATTTCTCATATTGCAGCATGTTTGGATGGATGTTAGTCTGCATTAGGCATCTTGTTTTGGCATGAATAGGGTTAAAATTGCATTTTAGGGTTAGATTGAGAGTGATTTTGCCTGATTTGAGTGGATCTTCTTGTTTCAAATCTAATCTGATTGTTAAACAAGGGAAGCTATTTAGATCACAATTCTTAAAATCCATTTGGATATGAAAAATCAAAAAAGACAACAAAAATTGGTCATTTTTGTCAGATTTGAACAAAAGGAGGCAAAATTGTCATCAGATCTGATAAATTTTTACCCTCTTACAGAGAACCTTTGCTGAGTTGCAGATACCTTCGGTTTCACTCACAGAACCTTCAAACTGAAGGGCGAAGGTTAATTCTCAGCAGATTTACAAAAACATCAGAAAAACCATCAGAAAATACCAAAAAACATCAAAACCCTAAAAAATACAAAAAAAGAACCTTCACCTGATTCACTGTTCATAGGTGTGATTCAGATCTATCTACTGCCAGGCCGACGAAGATTAATGCCAAAAATAGAAGGCCAAAGTGAATGTTTATCTAGTTGTTGGTAACCTTTTGTGAAAAAGTTTAACACCTTTATTGCAAAAATATCAGTTCTCTGAGAAGAACCTTTGCCAAAACCTTCGCCAGAGTTTGTGTCAGTCCTACTTACTATTTTGGATAATCAGTGATTTGGGCAAACATTAAGCTTAGGCCATCTGTCATATTAATCTATTTTTGTCAAAAAAGACTCTTTGCAAAAATAACAGTATTACTCTTGCAACCTTTGCCGAAACCTTCGCCGACTTCTCTAAGGACTCTATTTATAGTAAATCATTATTTGTGAGTTCGGCAAAGATTATATCTATTAGGATCTTGCAAGAAGTCAATTTTTACTCTTCCAAGCTGCAAAAACTCCATTTTTGTCGGAAAGAACCTTCGCCAGTTCTACCATATATTTATCTGTGTCAGATTTATTCACTGTAAGGTCGGCGAAGGTTAATTTTACCAGATTTGTTAGAAACCAGCAAGATCAACGATTTTTTTAATCAAAAATAGTAGTGAAAAATTGATCCATTTTGTTATAATTTGATAG
Organism: Diphasiastrum complanatum; assembly: GCA_029204225.1. Classification (NCBI taxonomy): domain Eukaryota; kingdom Viridiplantae; phylum Streptophyta; class Lycopodiopsida; order Lycopodiales; family Lycopodiaceae; genus Diphasiastrum; species Diphasiastrum complanatum. Next base: position 74,894,585 of record CM055096.1, on the reverse strand, counting down.
TGATTCTGTAAAAAATCTTCATTTTAGTGTTGATCACTTGATCAAGATCTATTTTTCCAAAAATCAGAAATCTGATTATTTTCAAGTGATAGAGATTTGACTGATCTGATCTGAGATAGGATTTTTGATTGAAAAATCTCAATCTCATTATCTGATTAATGTAATTTAGAACTATAGTTGAAGGAGGACCAATGAACCCACCACCAGTTATTGTTAGAAGGTCTCCTCTTTAGATATACCAAAGTACAATGGGTTATCTGATCCCATCAGATTTCTCCAGATCTTTTCTGACTCATGTAGGGTTTATGGCGAAGTTTTTCCACAAAATAAACTTCAGTTATTCCCTATGGCCTTAACTGGTGCTGCTCAAGATTGGTTTTATAACCAAGATGAAGCTATACACATGGATTGAGAAGTGGTTAAAATAGCTCTCATTACAAGATTTAAGCCTATGGAAGATCCCTTTCTCTTTTTAAGTAAAATTAAAATGGGAAAGAGAGAGACAGTACGAGATTATATTGAATGGGTTAAATATCTCAGATCTGAGTGTGATCTCGATCTAATCAATGATGATGCTTTGATTATGTGGCTTTTAGTAGGTCTATCTAAACGGATTAGATGCGAGCCAAAATGCCATAATGAATATGCTAGGTTACAAAGTGCTATGGAAGATGCAATTCATGAGGAGGATGAAGATTCTGACGATGAACCAAATGTTGGAATGTTGTCTTATACGGCAGGGCAAACCACGACAACATCCACCACCATTGCATCAACGAATATCAATGCTACTGCAAAGAAGATGATCGACGAGTTCGCGAAACTTGGTCAAAAGCAGCAGATGCAGCTGGAAAAGATGTAGTCTCAAATCGATGAAAAGATTAAAGCCTTGGAGGAATTCCATGGTAAAGCGAACAAAGAACCTGAAAAGTTTGCAAAGACTTTTCCTAGTCGGAAAAATGTGTGGTGTTCAATTTGTGTGGACAATCATACTATGAATGAATGTCCAACATTGAAATAACTAATGACAAATATATTTGTCATCTGTGTAATTCTACGGGTCATGAAACTGCCTTTTGCTCGTTTAATCCTCGGATTATCCAACAAAAGTATGCTAAGGTTTAGTATAAAGAACCTACTTTTTCAAAGAGTCCTGATGGGAAGGCTTTCAATTTTGCCCTTGGATTTCCAAAATGATTAGCTATGTCAGCTCCAACGGGATAGAGTGCTCTTCTGACAAATCTAATGGAACCAGAACCTTATCATGGTAATGAGCAATGGATCTATAATAATGATCGAGAGTGGTCCTTCAGAGAAGTATGTTGTCTATGCTGCCGCGCAACAACAAGCAGCTAGACAAAGGACTAGAGCGCCACTTTACTATCGGATATTTATTCTAATCTTTGCGGATTTAGCAAGACTTATATACAAATTGACTATTGTACCAATTTGGACAGTAGAGGCATTGGAAGCAATTGAAAAATTGAAAAAAGCTTTAGCTTCTGCACCAATACTACGAGCTCCAATTTGGACAATTGAGTTTCATGTCCATACTGATGTATCAAAATATGCCATTGGATCAATTTTGACGCAGTCAGGTGAATACAAGAAGGATTATCCTATCAGGTTTGCAAGTCGACAGCTTACGGATCCTGAGAAGAATTATTCGACAACCGAACGTGAAGCGTTGGCCATGATTTTTTCTATTAAAAAGTTTCAACATTATCTATTGGCAACGCATTTTGCATTTTATACTGATTTTCATTTGTTACTTTATTTGATGAACAAGACATGTAACACGGGGCATATTGCAAGATGGCTACTTTTATTTATCGAATTTGATTTTTGCATTGTGATTCGAAAGGGTAAGCAACATTATCTGGCCAACCATGTCTCATGGATTGAATTAGCACCAGTTAATATTGAAGTGGATGATGAACTACTAGATGCTGTATTGTTTTATGTTGAAGCACTTTCTAAATGGGCAGCGGATATTGTTGAATATCTGATGCTAGGCCAACCTAATGATTCTTTGACAAAAGTACAAAAGAGACAATTGATTCTTAAGGCACAACCTTATCAATTGATTGCTGGACAATTGTATCACCGAGGAATGGATGATATTTTGCGAAGATGTGTTTTGTCGCATGAAGTACCTGAACTAATCTTGTTTTCACATGATGGCATGGGCGGAGGACATTTTTCAACAAATATCACTGTTTGCAAACTTTTACAATCAGGTTGTTGGTGGCCTACACTTCATATTGATACAAAAAATTATATTCAGTTATGTGATGTTTGTCAACAAACACGTCGTCTTACACAACAGAATTATGAACCTTTACAATGTTGCTTGTTTATTGGTGAGGCCATCAGTAAGTAGGGCTTCTTCTTCATATTGCTTGCTTATTGGTGAGGCCATCAATAAGTAGGGCTTCTTCTTCATCATAGAGGGTTTATGTGCTGTCGCACATTTTTGGAGGAGAGGAGAGCACGGGAGCACACTTCTTAAGGTATAGAACAGCTCGTTTGGAAGCGTGCCATCTACTGCCTGTTGTGTTTTTTCAGGTGTTAGAGGCCATTTGGTGAAGGTGAGGGGATGCATCATCTGCTGCCTAGTATGTTTCTAGGTGTTTTCAGCTGTTTCCAGGTGCCATCAGCATTCAACGGCCCTCAAGTATTGTTTCCTTTCTCGTTTTAAGCAGGGGGCGCATCCAAGCTTGTTTTTAGGTGATTTTCAGGTGCATCAACAATTTTTAGTGGCCATTAGCTCCTCAACCTCGCATTCAGCATCGGTGCAGTTTAGCAGCCATCAGCGGGGCCATTAGCTCCTCAACCTAGCATTCAACGGCCAGCAGCCCATGTTTGTTTTGTGCGCTACTATTCAACATCTGCTATTTTTTAACGTTTTATCTTGTATGTGGTGAAGGGACTATTTTCCAAGTGTTAATCCATTTTTCATCTACCAAAAACATGCTGTTTTGAGCATTCCACAGGGCGCTAAAGGCTACTTCCTGACTGATTTGGGAGGATGCACTAGTTTGAAAGCACTCAGCCACGTTTTCAGCAGGGCAGCTATTAATTCCCATCTTCCCATCTGCTAGCGGCTCTTTCCATCTTCCCAGCTGCATTAGCCATTTTTCAGAGGTGGTTAAATGCTTCACTCAAGCCTTCCAGAGAAGGAATGGCTGTAGGGATGAGACGGCGGGCTGTTGTGGCTACAGCTGGTAGCAAAACATTTTGCATGCACGAGCTTTGGCATTTTCACACGTTTTTCAGAGGTGTTCATAGCCATATTTTCAAATATTTTCAATAGTTTTTCGATTGTTTTTCTGACTTCAACAATTTTTCAAAGGTTTAACTACTGTTTTTCAAATTTTAGAGGTGTTTTTCATCAACAACTTTCCGACTATTTTTTATGACTTTAGCAGTGTTTTTCCTACTGGTTTTTCTTTTTCATTATTGGAAGTACTGATTTTTCGGAAGTTTCCGGTGTGCGAATCATTTCCAGCTATTTTTTTACCTTCTTTCGATCTGTGAGCGAGCTACTCAACCTTCAGTCAGGTGTGTCAAGCTAATTTTTTACCTTACTTCCGATCTGTGAGCAAGATCCTCACCATTCAAACAGTTGTGCAAGTACCTCAGGTAGGTTGTGCGGGTAGGTTCCCCTGTGCGAGTCATTTTGACTTGTTCCCCCTGTACAAGTCATTTTAGCATGTGCGGGCTTATGCAAGTCATTTTAGCCTGTGCGGGTACTGAGCTTCTTACGAGTCATTTTTGTTTGTGCGGATATTGAGCTTCTTATGCAAGTCATTTTAGCCTGTGCGGGTACTGATCTTCTTACGAGTCATTTTTGCCTATGTGAGTAGCTTCTTACGAGTCATTTTAGCCTATGCGAGTCCTTTTTGTGCGAGTCATTTTGACTTGTTCCCCCTGTACGAGCCATTTTAGCTTGTGCGGGTACTGAGCTTCTTACGAGTCATTTTTGCCTGTGCAGGTACTGAGCTTCTTATGCAAGTCATTTTAGCCTGTGCGGGTACTGATCTTCTTACGAGTCATTTTTGCATGTGCGGGTACTGAGCTTCTTACGAGTCATTTTTGCCTGTGCGGGTACTAAACGTTTTATATGAGTCATTTTAGCCTGTGCAGGTACCGACCTTTTTATGCGAGTCATTTTAGCCTGTGCGGGTAATAAACGTCTTATGCGAGTCATTTTAGCCTGTGCGGGTACCGACCTTCTTATGCGAGTCATTTTTCGCAGTATACACGCTTGTGCCAGTAGTATGTTCCCTTGCACGAGTCATTTCTAGTTCTCTTGGGAACCTTTCAAACCTATGTGAGTCATTTCCAAGTTTGTGCGAGTCATTTTCAGGTTTGTGTGAGTCATTTTTTTTCCCTTGTGCGAGTCATTTTCTACTTCTTTTTGGGAACCTTTCAAACCTGTGCGAGTCATTTCTGGGTTTGTGCGAGTCATTTTGGTTCTCCTGTGCAAGTCATTTTCTAGTCCTTTTGGAAACCTATCAACCTGTGCAAGTCATTTCCAGGTCATTTGCACATATTCTTGTCAGCTACAAGAGCACTAGAGAAGGTTTAAAAATTAAAAATATATATATCAAACATAAAAATAACTCCCAAATAAGGTAATAAAACCCAGAACAAACTGGTAGAAATACTTTCAAGTGCAAAATCTCTGATCCCTCTTAAAATAGAACTGTCTAGTACTTGCATAGCCTGTTCTTTGGCAAGATCTGGACTTGTGCAAGTCCCAGGCATGCATGCGAATTCTATCCAAAGAAGTTCATTTGTGATCACAACGAAGACCCATAATTTCAAGCACTTGAAACTTAATAAAATCCTCTAAGATCAACATCATATTGTTCCACTCAGGAAAATCCAAGCTCTTGCAAATACACTTTGCACCTAGAATTGTACATATCCATCTTCCATCGCTGACAATCCTATCATGATGAATCTGTTTTAATAGCCTTAGGCACCTCTAGTAGGGAATGCCTTAGAAGTGTCCTAGTAGAAAACCATAGATCCGTCACGATAAGTTTGCCAAATCTGTCGATATCAACATCCATCACCCATCACCTAAGTGCATAGAATCTCGACATAGAGAGCGCTTGTTTTGTAACAAGTTTGCTTGAGACAGCTGCTTTTCTCGTAAGGAGTTCAAGGGTATATTAAGAGCGTTCAGATGGCAAGGAGCAAATGGCCTGTCATAATCTCAAGCTAACAAACGTTGAGTTTTCTGAGTGAAAGTTTTGTATGTTTGAGTTACTACTAACCGATGGTCCATTGCCTTCAGATCTCGAGACCGCCGATGAAGAGGCCTGTCCAGGTACTGCCACCCTCAACTGGTAATATGAGAACGGGAGCCCAAGGCCATTAGAAGAAAATTGAAACTTGCAGACTTTTACTAGAGTCTTATTATCCAAGGTCGATCACTCCCCATCCAAAACAACAATCTTTTTTAGAGAGTAAACATATTGCTACATCATCTATCACACAAGTTAATTCCGACTACATAGACCTAGCGATGTATTATCTAGAAGATACCAATGTGTTTGCTCATCAAGTTGATCCATTTATACCTTACTAAAATTAGTAGTATTAGATATGTTTAGGCTCGTCTAGTCTTAGTGATTCTTTTGCCATCCACGGATACATAGTTGCTTCCAATCCCAATAGAGTTACATCCTATCTTTCAACCATGTATAGTCTATCATCCATAGATAAGACCGAGAATGTACCACCTCAAATATGTGTCTTCATTACGTCTCTATGACCAAGGAATTGATATCATACCCTGGAGCCAAGTTTTGAGCTACTGCTTGATGAATCATGAGTTTTGTGTCTAGATGATAACTCGTATTTTAATCTGAGTGAAAGTAATCTAAGACATAATTGTCTTATTGCATGCTACGTAAATGTTATACGTTATGGCTTGTTTTTCTTTTGTAACACTGTAGCTATGGCCTTGTGCCAAGTTCGATACTGGATTGTAGGAGTTTGGTTTAAGAGTGCCATGCAATTCCTTCTATAGCCTTATCTGCTACAATTTTTTAATTTTTTTCTTATTTCAAGTTTTCTTGTCAACTATGTCGTTTGTTGCTGCCTGTTTGTTTGTTCTATTGTCGTATGGTTTGGTGTGTTTTCTTTTGCAACAGAAGTATAGGTGATATTTCATCGGCAATTTTAGTCTACTTCTACAGTTGCAGTATCACATGAATTGTCATTGGGATATATCTCTACATCTTTGCCAATGATTTCAACAATATGAACAAAAAGAGCAGTCAAGGGACTTCAACAACAAACGCTCAATTTTGGCAACAGAAAGAGCATATTGTCAGACTGCAAACATGATCTAGCAAAAGATCCATCTTCCCCACAAGCTAGAATATTTGCAACAACACCACCACCGTCATCATCAATATGCAGTTGGTTTTATGTAAGCGATACAATATTCACGCTTTTCCAATTGCCTCACCATGGCCATCACATCATCAATAAAGTGACAGCTTGTACCAGTGAAGGGCTCTCAAGTCAAATAAAAGGAAAACGCTATGTGCAAACCGACGTAGACGACTAGTGTTCCTACCAACGCCAACAACAATGCTTCATTGGAAAAATGTACATTGAGCAGTGGTCGCCCATACTACCGCTGTTGTACATCATCCATTCGATCATCAGCGGAGGCCACAAAAAGCACAAGTCATCAACAAGTGACATCTCATAGGCCTACGTAAACTGAAGAAATCTCACGTCAATCAGATATTGTAGCTATGAGTGCACAACCTCAATGACAAAGCTATTTTCAAAGGCAAGCAATGATGATTTCGTGGAGAATTGTACGAAGAGCATTGGTTATGTTATGGACAGATATAGAAATCCACACAAGACCCATCTCATTTCTTTTTTACATCCATTCATCCCCTCATGTTTCACCATATAATACATCTTGCAGCTTCATCTCACTTCTCCCATCCATGTCCAAATCTTCATTCCTCCCTAATGGATCAATCTGCACTGCTCTAGTTTATCAACTATAGTACTTCGTGAAGCAGACAAATCATACCATTGATAAAGTTTGCAATGCTTGAAGCAATAAACTCAAGGATGCTAGAGATTCTCAACAATGATAATGAGCCATGTCTTAAATCTGGAAACAAATCGACACATTAACAGCTTGTTGATCATTCAAAAAAAGAAAAAAAAAAAGAAAAAAAAAAAATGTGGCCATCCATGCCTCTAGACATTTGCGACTGCTTGAAGAGCTCTTGAACTCCGTGAAGAATTCAAACAGCTACAAGAAACGTCAAACGGGAAACCTCTGCTGACAAGAGTGCTTTTGCAAGACAATAATGAGCAAAGGAATTTTGATCCATCCAGCAACATCCATCTATCCACCTTCACCACTTCTGAGATTACAACGCCCCCTATCACACCCAATCCATCTTCCTCTCATCATCGTTTAGTAACCCCTTGTGTGGCATTCACATAATGTCTCACAATACTAAGCTCGTATACATCATCCGTTGAATCATTTGCATGAGCAATTGGAAGCAAGTCATCAAACGAGCCAACTCCAACATGATTCAATCCAAATCTTTTGGAGATGTTTGTACTTCTTCAAAGCTTCATCTCCTACGGAGCAACACTTTACAAAAAGTTTCCCATCTACAAGCTACACTGACTTTGACTCCTCCAGCACCATAAGGAGCGGGGTCTTAACATTGCACTTGGCGTGGGACCGCCAAGCTTTTAACGGAGGGGATAATGTAGGTTGATATTCCAAAGACTATTCTAGCCATTTTGAAAAGTCCTTGTGTTTGTAATAAAAGTCTCATGAGAATTAGCTCTTAATATGGGCATTTAGTTCACAAAGTATAATATCGGCATATGTAGCTCCTACCGTGGCATGTGTATTATAAGCCCACGAGAAGGTAGTCCTCTTGTCTCGACATGTTGTATAAATGCAAGAAAGAGGCAGTTATCTCTAGGATTTAACCTTTAAACTTGGGCCTTTACGACATAATTGTAAGGGTTTAACTTCAGTTAGTTCTAGACTTAAGAATATTGCAAATAATTCTAGTTTTACAATTTAAACTAGAATATTTGGCCTTTTGGGGGTTTGTCCCAGAAAGCCCATCTTTGACGGGCCCTCACTCTTGCCTATAACTATGAGTGAGGGCCTCCAAAGAAGGAGAGATTTATTTTGTGTGCAATCTTGTTCCTAAAAGTTGGATCTTCCCATTTTGCCTCTTTGTTCTCCCTTTGTGAGTGTGCTTTCTTCCTCACATCGTATGTATCATATGAACGGATCAATGCCAAGTTAATTAGATTGAGGGTAGGATGACCATCTTAGTCTAGAAGGAAAGCCTTAAATTAAGGGTTGGGATTAGGGTTTTATCCTTTAGGTTAAGCCATCGTTTGTTAGTTGCTAAGGAGAGAAAAGAAGGAAGAGTGGATCTTACCTAATACTCACCCTATGCTCATTGTGCTCTTCCCATCCTCTTGCTCAATCTTGTTGGAGAAGCCATAGTGTAGACTAGTTGGGAGACTGCCATAGTCATGCTAGATGGAGCCATAGCCGACGGAGGATGTTGGATAGCTAACAAGATCCTATCAAATTGTAAGTTTTTGAGGACTTTGATGCCTATTTACTTTATATTCCAAGTGTAGAATTTCCTCTGAGTGACCACACCTTTGAGCTCCGTCCTATTATTGATACACCAAACCTGTTTAGATGGCCTCTGATTCTAGGATCTTTTGAAACTTTTACTGATGCTTGTGCCAGAGTCTAGAGGCTTTCTCCTTCCTAACTAGAAGAAACAAAGAATGTCATATCAGACTAGTCGGACATTATGCCCATCACTTGAGAGAGTGGCTACTCCTACCTTGGGGCAGTAGGAGATGGTGCAACCCCCACGAAAAGATGGAGAAGGGCTTTGACATCTTCCTATATATGAAAGTATGTGATAGATCTTCCAAAGAAAGAAAGACACTGTCTAAGATCTTCCAACACAAATTCCTTGTAGATGCAAATCTTATACTGATAGATGGTGATATTTCAACCTCTACCCCTGAGACAAGTACCCCTAGAATCGATCTCTGCAAGAAAGCCTACAAGTAGGAAAAATATCTCTCTTGTGAAGAGGGAGTCACTCATTGACACATATGCATTGTTCTAGACACTTGAATGATGTCATGCTTGTCTGATAGTTGCATCCATGATCCTTGCATTCTATATTGCATAGAGATGGGCATATCCTCTACACTGTCTGAAAAGGGCATGATTGCATGATTCAGAAGCCTGGAATCGAGAAAAAAAAATGATGAGAGAAATATTGTGAGAATGGTATGTATATATGTAGATTTGACTCGGTTTAAAAAAAAAAATGCGAAAGAAAAAAGAAAAAGAAAAGAAAGATTAGCATCAAAGGAGTTTTATTGCCTAGGACCACTGTATTTACTTCATAAAATGAGTGAGAGGTCTAAATCTTTGAGAAAAGCCAATTCTTACCTTCCTAACTATTCAAATAAAAAAAAGAGTGAGTACCCATTCAATAATTGGAGGGAACCAATATTTTATTCACTAACTTGACTTTTAGGCCTTGCGACATTAAAAGTCTTGCAAGAAGGCCTAAAGTCCTTTTATTAACTTGTAACTAATCAAACAACTATGTGATCATTGGGTTGGACTTACACACGCAGGGTGCCAAATTGCTCTCACTAATTAACTAGGGTTAGAGTTTCCTCGATATCCGCAACCCCTCCAACAATATCCCCCACCAAAATTGGTGGCGGTCCCATGACACCTCGCGAGATTTATTCACTTCGGGCTTTGATTGGCCTCGCGTCGTACTTTGATTAGGTGGTACTGCAACTTTTCATGAATTTCAAGCACGCCGTATTGAAATCTTTTCTGTGTGGTAAGAAGCACTTATTTGCCTCGACAATCCATTTTGAAGTGGTCCATGTCGTAAATCTGGATTCCCACATTCCGCCCAGCATCGTAGCTCGATAGTATAACCTGGTAAGTGGCAATTGATCTTGAACATTGTCGGACGCCATTGGTTTATTAGGATTGAATGCCAATTGAGGTAGGCAATCATCCCAATGCGTTGATACTGATGCCAACATTGTCAAGTCATTCGCAAAAAGCACAGATTGCTTAACGGTCAAATCTGGCAAATGTCTATACTCTACCACAAAAAATTGTAATGCTCGGTTGAAATCAATTGATATTTGCCAATTATAAACTTGGTGGATTATGGGCCAATTTGGGGTATGGATGCTAACTTGTTCCACTGGAATCCCCAAATCTTTCCATTTATTTCGGCACAACATTGGAAAATAGTATGGATCTACCCGCAACTGGCGAGGCTGGCAATATAACTCCTTATAGAATAAGGAGTTTTCTCAAAAACTATTGTTCTCCATGCCAGCTGCTCTCCCAATGCTGGTAATTTATCCAACTCTTTGCCTTCCTTGATTTATGAGGTCTTGAACTTCAGCACCCAACCACTCTCGAGGATTCATGCGGATGTTGTTGTAGAAATGTCTGGATCTGATCCTTGATGGTGATCGACTTTTGAAATAATGGTCTAGTACTTGATGTGGATGGATCCATTAGACTTGGCTTGTGCCACTAGTACTACTCCTTCAACATCAGCATCACCTCCTTGATCCATTCTAGCATCCTATTGATCTTCAGTTTGGTGCCCCGGTGAGAATTGTGGCATTACTGGAATGGTAATCTGAGGATTTGACTCCACTCTTGTAATCCTTGATGATTGCTTTAGGCTTGGCCAGCTCAGTCGATGTCATACATTTTAACTTGTCAAATCTTTCTTGAAATCCTACCAATGAGGTTCAGTGGGTTTCAACCTTCTTGAACAGGTATCAGATCTCATCCAGTGAGACTGGAAGATCAAGTACTTGCATCTGGAGGTAAGTATCACGTTCAAGGGTGGTCGCATTCAATTCACCTTGAAAGTGCTCTCGTTCAAGCATAGCCATATCCAATTGCCCCTAGAGCAGCAACACTTGTTGTTTGGCATCTTGGACGGCTTTGTTCACTTCATCCTGCGTGGTTGTCAATGTGTTCTGAAGAGTCACCACATAGCCTTCTAGAGCATCGTTGGGCTTTCTTCATCTCGGCCTCGGACTTTGACTCATGTTGGTTGGTGACCTTGAGCTCCCGATTCAACTGTATCACTTCTGGCTGATCAAGGTATTCTTTATCCCAATTCCGAAATGCGCTTGTCCATTGCCTTCTTCTCATCGATCATGGTCTGGATCACTCATGCAAGGTTATTAACTAAACCCATAGTGTAACCAGAATCCACAGTTGGTGCGGTAGCAGTGGGAGGAGGAGGTAATCCTGATCCAGAAATTTGACTTGGTTTGCTTGAGGTTTCGGCTCTGTATCTTCTTCCTCGAATACATCCTCTTCTTCATAATTATCTCGTACGGTAGCATCGAACTACTTTGGTGACTGAACCGCATGGACGATCCTGATGGTATCTGGTGCTACTTCTGCTTGATCTTGCTGATCTGTCTAAAATGATGAATAAAAAATTGTAGAACTATGATGGAACTATTCGAATCTTATTCAAGGGGATTGGGGATCAAAGAGCCCTGGGCTCTTAGGCATCACAAAAATTTCATCTGGCCCTAAGGAGTTGGAATCATCGAACATGTCCATGAAGGCATGCGTGTTTGGTGAAATTGCTCGCGTTTGTGGAGGTGAGGTGGCTTGGGCAGCTGTGATTGGAATGGTATCTCCAATGGTCACAGACTGACCCTGTGAGAAAGCTGAGGTGAGGGAAGCATCAGTGGATGGGGGGTTAGACAGTTCAGTGTGAGTTGTAGCAGGGGGTGGAAGCATAGCTGAAGATGTTGTTTGCCTAGTACAACGAAGTGATGTGGGAGGTGAGTCAAGAATGACAACTTCGCTATGCACATGACGACGACTATGAGAACTGGAAGCTTGTTGGGAGGATTCCGTTGGTGTGTCTTCATAGACAGACAACACGACGTCAACATAAAACCCATGAATTTTGTTGTCTAAGTACAAAACAACAAGGGAGGCTGAGCGGCGGCACAGATGGTAGGCTCTTGGATAGATTCAAGCAAATAGCCGTCATTGGTCGAGTATAACTCATCAGTAGTATCAATAAATGGCTTGATGATACTCTTGGCGTGCTTATGTTTTGGTGAGGGCTGTTTGCCAGAAGTGATTCCTATGGCTGCAAGGGCAGCCTCAATCACACGCGCCTTGTGGTTAGCAATCTGGTAGGTGATATAAAACTTGGACTTGTCCTCGGTCCAGGTGCTAAAAGCCATGGTAATAAAGTGCATGTTGATTTTACTTGAGAAGGTGCGCACGTAGATCCCCATCGTTGTGAGCAAAGGCTCAGCAAGGTTCATCCATTGAGCGACTATGCTTGTGCTAGGAAGTATCATGACGTCTATCTTGGCTGGAACGCCACGATGAATGACATCCTAAGGAGATTGTGAAGCATCAGTAGAAGACATGACAAATAGGCACGTATTGAGAGTAGAATAATTATAGAGTGTATCAGAAAGCTTGGAAGGAAGTTTTAGAAAGGTTTGGTCACTGGAAAATTTTGCAAAATCTAGAGCTTCGCTAGCACAAGTGAGAAATGAAATCGAATTCGGCCCTTTCATAAGCTGATCTGGAGGGGGTCCATTAGGCAATGTACTAGTTTGGCTGTTTAGTTCTAGACAAAAATTTGCAGGTATGTTCAGTATTGTAAAAATTGTCATAAAAATCTCAACAAAGGTTTCTGAAGGTCTGAACTGATCCGACGAAGGTTTTCAAGATCTGACAAAAGTTCATCATTCGCCTAAGGACATCATTCGCCTAGGTACTGTAATAAATGCAAATTTTGAAGATCTGAACCTATGTCCGACCTAATTTTGGCATTCTAAATCCATTTGGTAGGTCGACAAAGGTTAATAAAGGCTGTAAGATACTCGGGGAAGGTTACCAAAATGGCAACTTGCTCAACATTCGCCTAACCTCAAAAAATGTAGTAAATCTGGAAAAGAATCTTCGCCCAACTCAATATAAAGAAATTTGAGGTGGATGTATGATCTGAAATCTCAACAAAGGCTTCTAAGACTGTATGTATAAAATTTGACCCAAAAAAAAGATTTTCTAAGTCATTTTTCATCAAAAATTATCTTTTAAAAATAATTTCCTTCAACTTTTTTTCTCTTTGATGACTTTTTTGACTTTTGCTCATCATTTTTTTTTACTTTTTTTTATTCTGTCTTGTTCTAAATAAAGAAAATCACTCAAAAGTAAAAAAAAACAAAGATATCGTAAAACAACAAAAGTAAAAATTGGTAAGGTGTTGGATCATGCTGGGTGAACTGGCTGAACAAGCTGCCAAAACTTGCGTAGTCGGCTGCCATTCACCGGAGTGTCAAATCTTTTTCCATTCAAGTGTTTTAAAATAACCGCTCCATAGTTCAATATTTCTTTCACCTTATATGGCCCTTCTCTTGTAAACTTCAATTTTCCTTTGATCATTTTTGTTTTATACATTAGTGCTAGATCTCCTTCCTTCAGATCTTGTTTGTATAATCGACGATCGTGCCATGCCTTGCGATGAGCTTTCTCTGTGGAAGAATAATTACTATTTTTCCTACAGTGGTATCAGAGCTTACAGAATTAAAACTGATACAATAATATCAGAACAAATCAGATCATCTCTCTCAACAAGCCGCTATCTGGAGTGATTCAAAAAATTAAAAGATGTCGTCGATCATCAATATTCAAGCTAAGATCACTACAATCTTGGACCCAGAAGGTTCAAATTACTTGATTTGGAAATTAAAGACTTCACTCTTGTTGAAGGGCGAAGGTCTATGGCAATGGGAGAACCAATAGAGGAGAAGCCAGTAGCTACTCCTGGCAAAGAACTTCGGGAATGGAGTTTAAAAAATGACAAAGCTATAGCAATTATTGTGTCTTCAGTGCATGACAATATAATGGTAGATCTTACATCAATTTTGAATGCAAAAGATTTATGGGAAGAATTGCAAACCAAGAATGAGACTCGATCTCGTAATCAGATCATGTTCCTGGAAGACAAATTAACTTACCTACAGTGGGACGACAAAGACCTGAACACATTCGTGCGAAAGATTAAAGATTTGTTAACCTTGTAGAATTCTGGTGCAGAAAATACAATTTCTAAGGAAAAATAGCTTATTTATTTTCTTTGAGCCCTACCCAGGTCATTCCACACAACTCAAACCTTATTGGCGAAAGATGCGACAATGACACTTCAAAAGGCAATAGACGGAGTTAAGGAGGAAGTAGAAGCTCGTGAACGCTATGAAGACAATGGCGATTCCGAAAATGCTCTATTTACTCAGAAGAATAAATCTTCAAAGAAGTCTAAGAAGAATGAGTCTAAGACAAATGAACAACAATTTGGTAAACAACAGAAAAATTCTGGTGGTAAGAAGATCTACAATAGATGCAGAAGATCATGTCACACAGAAGAAAAGTGTTGGCTAAATCCAAAGATTGAATGCATTCATTGTCATTTGTAGCGTAGCTTCTAGATCTTGTTTTCAATTGCCAAGGTCTTGCATGTATTTCTCCATACATCTCTATCCTTCATCAAGTTATTTATCTCATTCTTATTTATGATGTCCACCTTTTCCAGTCGTTTGATCTCCCTCTTGCCATCCAATAGCTCTTTCTTTGATCTTGTTCGCTCCTTGTATAGTATTTTAATCAGTGCATCATTGTGGAATCCATATTTCCTCCATGTAGTTGAACCGTATTTGGTCCATGAATTTGCAACATATCATATTTGTACATGAGCCAAACTTAAAATTATAGCACATATGTACCTATATACAAATTTTCCCACTGCTATGTTGCATGCATTATTCATTAAACTAGCTTCCCACCAAAGTCAAGTCCTACTTATGTCTTGGCATAAGATGGACCTCGAGAAGTTGAAATAACAATTTTTCTATTCTCCGTATTATTCAACCGTCTCGGCACTTGAACCCATTCTACATGGAGAAATTCCAAGTAGATGAGCGGCTACTGTGTAAGCCCTCAATCTTCTATCTATAATGCGATGCTTCTCATTCATGCCAATCCCCATAATTCTTATAGAAGATATTGGCTTCTGATTCCTTATCGTCATCTGCAATCCCAGGACAAGGTCTTTGAATTTCGCCATGTTGCTAATAAATCTTTCACCGATAAGCACTCCCATACTAGCAATTTCTATCCCATCTGAATCACGCAAGATAGTACCGATAGCTCCTTCTTGTTCAGGATGTTTGGAGGCTTTGTCAAAAAATAATGAGTAGGGTTTGTCTACCTCTTTTCCTGTCATCTCCTGGATGGTCAATAATCATTTCAGCATTTGCTATGAACTGCACATTCCCTCCTCTCTCTCTTTTTTTCTGTTGAATTTTTCATTTTGAAGTTTTTTTTTTTCCGAGGTATATCGTACTTAGAACAAACTTATATTTACAATCCATCAATTTACTAGATGTCTGTCCGATATAGTGAGTAGGTGACAATGGTTGTCCCCCAGTGTAAACCACCCATGAATGTGGTGATCTTGTATTGCAATTTCTTTGGCACGCTTTGCTCGTTGGCTCAATATAAGCATATATTGTTTTCCTTATTGGGACTAATGTTTTTCAATATTCTTTCATCTATGATATTCACATCAAAGTGTCGGAAATAGGTAAGTAATAGAATGCGGAAACTTCCTACTTCCAATACATGACTACGCCTATCAAAAATTGAATAAAGCGTAGTGATGGAAATCACATCCAATCTTTAGCAGCTAACTTTCACTAGATACTAAGTGATTACATAGCCAAACATAAAGTATTGCATTCTCAGACATTTTCTATCAGTTACAAAGTAATACAAAGATGCATGCATTCTGACACAAACTAAACGCAATAAGAAAATAGTATTGATTCAGAAAAACAAGATCAGATGCTAATGAGTGCAAGGCAATAGCGGATAGAAACCGCGCACTCTAAAGTTGTCTTTGAGTAATTGAAAATAAGCTGAAAATAAGCAACTCTGCTGATAAGCGGTAGCGCAATAGCAACTCTTAAATAAATCTCTGAAAGACTGAGCTAGAATGCTCAAGAGAGTTCAAGCTTGAAAGCTTGATAGAGAGCTAACAACAATACTCTCTGATTGTGAACAATCCGCTTGATGAGAGCGCAGAAGGCGTCGTATAATAACACTCAACTCCTTCACAATTCACAATGTTGATTGACTTGATAATGAGATGTATGAACAACTGATTTATACTAAGTAATTAGGTCATCAAATGCGATTGCCAGTTGGCTAGTGTCCGCTGGCATTCATCCAATTCTTCTCAGAAGTTGCTTGTTGATAAGCGGTGACAATTGGTCGTGCTTGACTAGAATTAGTATAACAATGTGCCAATCTATATAAGTATCCATGCCTCTTGCCAAGTGCAAGGATCTTATTACTCCTATCGATAATTCTGCGTTTATACTCAAATTTCACCCTATGACCTAAATCTGTAATTCTACTTACTGATAACAGATTTGTAGAGAGTTTAGGAACATACAAGACTCTTGACAGTAGTTTGAATTGATCATGCTGGAATCTCAATCTTACAATACCTCGTTAGAAAAGTTTTGACCTCCAAAAAGACCCTTTAAGAATTCGTGCAAGATGTAGTTTATATTATTAAAATATCATAACACTAATACTTTTGACTTGCCATAACTTTTTAATCGTAGCTCAAAAGTATTCATCTAACATATCATTGGAAAGCCCTTGTTGAGCGCTTTCCAATGCACCAAACTTTGCTAAATTCAAACTTATCACTAAAAAGTTATGCCATTTTTAGTGTGGAATCAAAATGTGGACTCAAAAAGTTACGTTACGTAGATTTCAAATTTGAGTGTTTTGATTGTTCTATTTGTAAGAAAAAATTGAGAAAAAAATATAAAAAGAATCTTTACAAAGGGTCTTTTTTGGATTTAGAACTCCTCTAATGTCACCTTCGATAGTGTGAGTACTATCATCACCAAGATGAACATACTTCTTTATGTTGTAAGGCGTATAGGATTGGAAAATCTCATGATGATTGGTCATATGTTGAGTAGCTCCAGAATCCAGAAACCACGAATCATCTGAATTCATGTATTTGTCTTTGACCATAAAAGTGATTTCGTCCATTTTGACTTGAGGAGATGCTATAACTGTATTTGCTTGTTGATCAGGTTGCTTGACTGCATTCTTTGCTTTGAGAATTTGACAATCTTGGATCTCATGGTTATTGCGCTTGCAATACCTGCAAAACATTCGATGACTGTTCTTGACCTTGAGTCTGTTTTTGATTCGATGCAGTCTGCTTGGAGCCTTTCGGGTTCTATTGTTTCGAGCCCTTGTTGATATAGAAAGCATGAGACGAAGAGGTAGACGAAGTGTCTTGACTTCTTCGATTATCTTCTTGCAGCAACATAGTGATAACTCTGGTAAGAGTTAAATCTGAGTGTGTCGTGATGATCATCACCCAGTTCTCATATGTAGAGGGCAGACTTGAAAGCAATGTCATTATTGGGTCTTGATCGTCTATGACTGATCCGACAGCGGCCATTTGTTGCAAGAGATTCTTAAACTGGATAATGCGATTTTAAAGAGATTCACCATTCGACATCTTGAGAGTGAAGAATTTCCTTCGAAGATGTAACTTAGTAGTTACGTCTCTCACATCATATAGTGAGCTCAGGATATCCCAAACTTCTTTCAAAGTCTTAGCTTCAACTATGTGGCCAATTTGAGTATCTGATATTTTGAGGATAATAAGCGCGAAAGCTTTACCATCCTTCGATTTCCATTTTAAGTTTGTGTCGTCTTCAGATTTCACTTCGATACTTGTAACAAAATCCCATAACTTGTTGGTGATTAGCAAGGTCTTCATCTTAAGTTTCCACAAATGATAATTGGATCCATTCAACTTTGGTTGCGATAAGATCAGCTTTACTTTGAGAATCCATTTGGAACTTAGTCTATCGATTGTATCGATGACGCTAAGATATAGTGATGCCAACAACAGGAAATCAATTTTTTGATACTGAAAGGATGAAAGGAACTGAAGAATATGATATCAATTTGATATAGCAAAAGATATCAAGTATTAGAGCTTTTCGCTCTGATATCGAAATAGTATTAGTCCCTGATAGAGATCACAAGTCTGATACCATGTAGGTACGCTCTGATACCATGTTGGAAATAGGTGAGTAATAAATGCGGAAACTTCCTACTTCCAATGCATGACTACACCTATCAAAAATTGAACAAAGCAGTAGTTATGGAAATCACGTCCAATATTTAGCAGCTAACTTTTGCTAGATACTAAGTGATTACGTAGCCAAACATAAAGTATTGAATTCTCAGACAATTTCTATCAGTTACAAAAGTAATACATAGATGCATGCATTCTGACACAAACTGAATGCAATAAGGAAATAGTATTGATTCAGACAAACAAGATCAGATGCTTATGAGTGCAAGACAATAGCGGATAGAAACCGCGCACTCTAAAGTTGTCTCTGAGTAACTGAGAATAAGTATGAAAATAAGCAACTCTACTGATAAGCAGTAGTGCAATAGCAACTCTAAAGTAAATCTCTAAAAGACTGAGCTAGAATGCTCAAGAGAGTTCAATCTTGAAAGCTAACAACAATACTTTCTGATTGTGAACGATTTGCTTGATGAGAGCACATAAAGCGTCATATAATCGGTGCTTAAGCACCTCACCCTGTAAATCCACCAACTTCATAGTATTGTTCTCATAAAGTTTCTTCACGATGTAAGGGCCGCTCCATTTGAAAGAGCACTAGTTGATTTAGAACAAAGGAATATCCCTTTATCTTTCGATCGTGGGTCAGTTTCATACGCCTCTTAAATGTTTCTTGATGGACCAGAGAAGTTAGTCTCTTTTCATCCAACTCTTGTAATGTCTCAATACGTTGTTGTATAGATTCCTTCATTCCCAAATCGTGTGTCATGGCACATCTTAGTGTAGGTAGCTCTATTTCTATGGGCAACACACATTCGTGTCCATAGACCACAAAAAATGGTGTATGGTTTGTACTAGTTTTAAAAGATGTGTTATAGGCTTACAATGTTGAGTACAGTTTCTTATCCCAATCTCTCTTGGTTTCAAACACAATCTTCTTGATGAATGCTATCAACTATTTGTTTGTATTCTCAGCTTGTCCATTGGCTTAAGGATGATATGGGGTGCTCTTCTTGTGTTTGATACTCAGTTGTTCGGTCAGACTCTCTATTGTCTTGTTCAAGAAATGGGTTCCTCGATCTAACACTAACTCTTTAGGGGATCCAAATCTCCTTATAACTCGTTCTAAAAGAAACCAAATTGTTTCCTTAGCATTGTCCTGGGCTACAACTCTTGCTTCAACCCACTTGTTAAAATAATCTATAGCTACTATGATGTAGCTCTTCCATGAGGAGGAAGCTGGGCGGATAGGTCACACAAAGTCTATCCCCCACTTCTCAAATGGCAGGCAAGCTTGTATAGGAATTAGACATCTCGCTCTATCTTCCCGGGTGTTTGTCCTTTGACAAATATCGCAACGTTTCACATAATCATGAGAGTCTCTAAACAATGTTGGCCACCAGTATCCAGCTCTTAGTACTTTTTGTCCTATCAATCGGCTAGCAAAATGTCCACCACATGCAGAATCATGACACTCTTCTAGGATGAATACAACCTCATCTTGAGTCACACATCGGCAATGAATCCCATACACTCCCTTTCTATACAAAACTCCAGCTAGCAGAAGAATTTCAATGCTTGTAATCTGAGTTTTCGTCTCTCTTGTGAGGTGTCGGTAGTGGGAATTTCTAATGTGGACAGATAATGAGCTAAGTCGTTGTACCATTCAGGGATCAATTCTATATCTATTTTCGAAAGTTCTTTCAACTGATCATCTTCCTAGCTACTGCTCTCCTCTTTTAGATTTTCTAACTCGCAGATGTAGTCATTGAAACCCTGAAGCCTGGGTGGTTTACTCTTCAAAGTATAATCAAATTCTTGATAAGAGGTTATCCATTTGGATAATCTACTTGGAGGTTCTAGTTTGTTCATCATCATGGTCACTGTCTCATTCTTAGTGAAGGTCACTTTTCGATGTAAAATGTAGTGTCGATATTTTGCAGTTGCATACGCTGTGCAAAGACATACCTTCTCAGCTTTCGTGTAGTTCAACTCAGCAATGTTGAACTTTCTTCTGGCAAATATTATTGGATGGTATTTTTTATCCCAGATCTAGGCTAGACAACAATTTATACAGGTTTCGGTAGCACTAGTGAAAACAAAAAACTCCTTATCATAGCAGGGAGGTTTTAAAATGAGGGCCATAGCTAAGGCCACTTTCGGATCTTTGAAGGCTATCATACAGTCATCAGTCCATTCCCAAACTACATCTTTCTTCAATAATCCATTGAGAGGATACGCTTTCATTGCATATGCCATTACATAGGGCCTATAATATCCAGTACCCCCTAAAAAAGATTGTAATAATTGGGTAATGGTAGTTGGAGCCAGCAAAGCTAGGAGCATTTTTACTTTCTTAGGGTCAGTAGCTATCCCATACTTGCTAATCACGTTTCCTAGCAACACCCCATATGGCACGCCAAACACACATTTGTTTGCATTTAGTGCAGTGCATGTGGTAGCACACTTCTAAAAACACTTTTCCAGTACAGATAGATGTCCCTCCATGCTAGATGCTCTGCATAAATCGTCCATGAATATCTTTAGATCATCATCCAGGATACTATCAAAATTCTCATTCATAAATCTCTGGTAAGTAGTGGGGGCATTACACAGCTCGAATGACATCACGTGATATGCAAAAAACGTGAATGTGGTAGTGTGGCAAGGGAGCCTTTGAACTGGCTTGGCATTAGGTTTAAGCTCGATTGCATGAGTCACCACTTTAGGTGGTATTCCTTTCAGATCTATGTAATCCCAGGCAAAGACATGTTGGTATTTCTTACAAAGCCTCTCAAATTCTTCCTTTTGAGAGAGAGAGAGAGAGAGAGAGAGAGAGAGAGAGAGAGAGAGAGAGAGAGAGAGAGAGAGAGAGAGAGAGAGAGAGAGAGAGAGAGAGAGAGAGAGAGAGAGAGAGAATCTCCTCCCTATCATTTGTATGATTCAAGGCCCTCCTATTTTGTGTGCGTGTGATTCTTTGTTGTGGATGATGAATGCTTGTTTTGTTTTGTTAATCATGATTACAATCATGAATGATCTTTAGCACAAGCACTCATACTACTAGTTTCAAAAACTAATCCACAAAATCAACACACAACCAAAATAGGTGTTAAAACCATATCTTGGAGTGATCATTAAGATCCATAGGTAGGCTTTCTTACATTGCTCACTTCCATTGAAAGAAGATCAACCTCTTGAGGAGAAGATCTAGAGCCAAGGATGCCTACCCTCTAGATCCATCCGATTAGGGAGGCACAAAAAGGGTCCAACAATTTACATGCTTTGTGCGTTGGGCATTGCATGGTACTATAAATGGCCAACAATTTCCTTCGATAGTTGATATTGTATCAGATTGAATAGTCAAATCTATGAACTCAATTATCAAGTCCACTCATGAATGATCTAGTACATGATTTGTTTATTAATGACTTGCTGGTAAAAATAGAGGCCCACAAGAGAGATAAAAATGACAAGTTGTACATTTGAATCCATCATTAGAATTTCAATAAAAGCAAAAATCAGTTAAGAACTTCTAGAAAACCAAAAGTAGCTTTAACTTATAAGGACAAACATTTAATATAATAATTAGAAACTAGATTTTTTGCAACCAATTTCTCAAACTTTTTCAAAAGCATATAGCCTATATTTGCAAGCTTAGCTAAATAAAAACATCACCCATCATAGAAATGTAGGAACTAGGTACATGTGCATCTTATACACAAAAAGTAAAGGCTCTAATATCTTTTGTCATGAATCTAATAATTTGATCTTTGTGAGGTGACATCACATTGTCAAATGGTGACAAATGCTCACTTACCACCCATCCATAGAGTCATTCCCAACTCATCCCTATGCACTCGAGCTATTGATAACAATGTCAGGCATGATCAAGCCTCTATACAAATGTCCCATAGTAGCGGCCATTGCACTTAGCTCTCAATGACATCATCCAAAGGCTAGAGAGAGGCTAGAGATACATTGGTAAGTGCTCGTACTATCCACCAACTCCCAGACCTGTAGACCAAATGAATGATAAAGGCTCTCCTACTTCTATTCCCATAGTACAGGTATATCCCACCTAATTAAGCATGGTCCACGCCTAGACTTGCAGAACCAGGTAGTAGCAAATGATGACATGTGGCACTAGAAATGTCGATACCCCATACCAATGTTCCATCTCTTATTAGGTTCGTCAGCTCAAGCATACCATTATGGTATATATAATATTACCTTTGTTTTTTTCTTTATATGCTTGCCTTGCACAACACTAAGTAAAATAAACATATAACATCTGTTGCTTTAGGGTCATGATATGTTCGACCATAGAGATATAGTTGTAATATATCCTTTGAAACTAAATGGGGGAGATTTTTGCTTTAGTTTGTTTATATTGTGCCAATTCGAGCTTGCTCGATCTGTAGATGACAACACCTAATCAAAATATTATATTTAATTTCATGATGATAGGTTCATTGTGTCATCCAAGCAAGCAATGGTAGTTCTTCTTAAGTTGAGCCCATTAAAACATATGGCTTCACATTCAATTTGGCCAACAATGTATTCAAACTATAAAAGTGTTTGTTGTATGTTTCTAGCTAAAGATTTTTAGAAATTGGTAAAAAAGTTCACACTCTCAATAGATCAATTTGTCAAAGAGAATGATGCTCAAAAGTTTATGAGAATATTGTGACTATAATGGGTAACTTTTTGTGCTCAGCTTTTACATAAGAGAATGGTCTTTTTAAATACCGGTTTGACACATTCATATGAAAAAGACTGAGTGTATGTAGGTTATGTTCTTTTCTCTACATTGTCCTTTGTTTGAGTTGCTATGCTTGTTGGCATGTGCAACATCTAATCTACCTCTACCACTATGATATATGTAAAAAAGGTAACTACATAGCTCTCTTTGAAACCATAAACAATCCTCAAGAATTTCGTGATGAGCAACTTTTGATAAATAGAATAGAATATATATATATAGAGCATCAATGACCATGTTCAGAGCTTTATCAGGTCTGCTTTTTGGATAAAAAGCTATTCGCTTCTGCAGAAGATGTCATAATTTAAGCTACAAGTAGCACTCACGAGATGAAGCTGTCTGCGGAGTGAGTTTCAACATAGTTAATGATGTGCCTAGACCACGAATTTGGCTGCCAACTATTTGATTCTCTGATCCAATCCATTCAGTGGGCATAAGCAAAATCGGTATCTCCGAATATTACATGGAAAGTGTTTCCTTTGCGGCATTATACATCAAGGACCTTGATACAGGTACCTTACAACAAGTTAGAGTGCGATGGTGGAATCCGAATGCTCAATGTAACTCGCCTGTGAGTATTTGTAAGATCGTGCACAAAAGACATAGATTGCAAAATTCACAGAACTTAGCATCACCAGAACCCAATAGAAATAATCCAGATGCCCAGAATTCAGATTGTTGCTTAGCCATCCAGCACTAGTCTTACTTTTAGTAGCACTGCTTACAATAGACACTAAAAGGCCACTGACAAAGTTTCCGAGTGCAATGGATGTAAACTGAAGTGCACTTCCTACACCTCTGATCCCCTCAGGTGCTTGATCATAGAAAAACTCATACTGTCCAACAAATGCAAAGGCTTCGGAAGCACCCACCAAAAAATATTGTGGAAGCAGCCAGAAAAATGTGATCGGAACCACGGCACTGCCATCTTCGGTAGCAAGATGGTGCTTTTTTATCGCTCTATGTCGGAATATCTCAAATACAGCCGCGGCTACCATGGCTATTGTTGCGATTACCATTCCTGTGCCCATCCTTTGAAGCAAACTTAGGCCGCGTGGATTTCCAGTAAGTCTGCGTGTTAATGGCACCACCCATTTCTCGTAGGCAAAGGCCCAGAAACAAACACTCAGTGTTTCAAAGACGCTCACAGATGCTGCTGGAATTTGCAAGCTTCCTAGAGTAAGATCCAGAGTCGATGCTTGTTCGATGAACAACGTCAGTATCTGAACGTATAGTGTGCTGTAGAAGATACTGCTTGCCCAAATAGGAAGAATTCTCATCAGGAATTTTACCTCCTCTACCTGTGTGACCGTGCAAAGCCTCCAGCCATTTCTTCGTTCCTCTTTTGCTACAATATCTTTCTCTGACACGAAAGCTGCTCTATCTAGAAACCTGCTCAGATACAATCAAATCATTGTGAAATGAGAGGACATGCTTACTTTTAAGCAGATGCTATTGCAATCTAAAATGAGGACTTTTCACCTTCGTAGCAACATGATTTGAAATATGCTCCAGTCTGAAGTAAACATAACATACCTGAAGTGCTGGGTGTGGCACAGTCTTCGAGATCCTTTTGAGCATGTCTCAAATAGCTGACTTTCATCCGCTGGGCACTTTACATTCCATTTCCTGATTGTTGCAACAACAACCTGCGATACTCGAGTTAATGGGTTACCTTCTGGCTTTTGATACCGAAACAGTGGAATTCCTGTAAAGCATAACAGTATCGTCGTGCCGGCAAGCCCAGTGCATGCTGCGAATCCCCACGTGTAGCTGACTTTCTGTTCAAGGTATACAAGAAATGTGTTGCCGATGAGCCCTCCACAGCTGCTGGCCACGTACACTAGGCTGAAAAACAAACTTTTATGTCTCCTTTCTTTCTCGTCTTTTTCGTCGAACTGATCTGCTCCAAAGGCTATGTTACAAGGTTGGTATGAACCAAATCCGATAGCTTGAATGTAAAGTGCTAGGTAAAACACTTCTTTCCGAACCCCTGTGGCTGGCAAGCATGCCGTAGAACCAGGGGGACAAGGCAGAGGCTTCAAGGAAGACAAAGAAGTAGTAAAGGTGGCTAAAAGCGTTCCCTGAAATGAGTTGACGTGACGTAGAAGTCAATTCATACACGTATAAAAACTGATTGATTTAAGAGAATCAGATATTTCAACAGTTTTACAAAAATCATGACTGAATGAGTTTGCCTGCTGAATATGACTAGAGATGGCTGATGCCAGAAACACGTACACAGAAGTATACAGCAATGAACCCAGCAGATGTCCAGAAGCGCCCCAAATATCCATCTGCAAGAAAAGCTCCTAGTACTGAGAAAAGCAATGCCGATCCATTCCAATTAGTCACATCTGTAGCTGCTTTAGCATTGGGTTGGTGCAGGTTTTCTGTCAGGTATAGGATCATGTTGGTGACAACAGCATACATTGAAGCATTGATCATAAACTGAACACCTGCAATATGATTAAGTTATATGACGTTTGACCATCAGCAAACCCCACCTCATTTGCATGTTTCTATTCCCAAAATATCTACAAATAGTGTGTGAATGGGTGTCCAATGCCTGCTGATGGATGATGTCTACAGTTTATGACAAAGAGATAATAAAGTAGTGCTGTTAAGTTTTGTGATCAATTGACTATGTTTGTCATGATCATACGGTATCATTTGTGTAAACACTTGTTCATGTTTACTTTGCTAGTTCAAATCATGCTGACGTGCACTTTGAAGATTATCATGAAGCCTATTATGGAAAGTGTTGCAAAAGAGAGATATAGATTGAAGGATTGCTAAAAGGCTTACTTGCGAGAGCATCAAGAATTAAATCCAAAAAAGACCCTCAAGAATTAAATCCAAAAAAGACCCTTGTAAAGATTCTCTTTATATTTTTTCTCAAATATTTCTTACACATGGACCAATCAAAACTCTCAAATTTGAAATCTATGTAATGTAGTTCATTAAAATTGAAATTACGTTATCATTCTGCGTATGGGACATCCCACAAGCATGACATGTTATCCATAGTATCATATTTTTAAAAAAAAAAATTATAACTTTTTAAGTAGCTCTGATTGAGACAAAAATTATACCCTTGGAAAGCACTCGTCGACGAGAGCTTTCCAACGGTATCTTACATGAACTACTTCCGAGCAACCGTTCAAAAGTTATAGCTAGTCAAAGTTTCAAAAGATCCAATACCTCTTATGTGCAAAGATAAAGGACCCTTTTAACCAATTATCGCAAGCCCTTTCCAATGGTTAATTTTCATCTCAATCGGAGCTATGGTTTAAACGTTATACTATTTTTAATGAACGACAAACTATAATGTACATAGAATGTTTAAGCATCAAAAATAGTGTGGGCAGAAAAAAACGCATTTGGCCATAAAATGAATTTATTTTGGTAATCTGTGTTAATAAAGCATTGTTTATAGGGTCCTTTTTGGATTCAGAATTCCTCTCTAAGGATTAAGGATGTGTTGTACATGCCTAGGATCTCTAAAAATTTACTTTTGAAATTTTGCATAATAGTTTATCAAGGCTCAATTTGATAGCGAGGGATATTGCATAATAAAAAACAATAAAGGGCAATATTGTTAGTAAAGGGATAAGATAATGATAGCTTGATAAACCTTTAGTTCACATACATTTATGACACAAGCTTCTGCATCTACATAATAGGTGATGGTTGAATTGTGCATTTGCATCCATTTTTACATCTATATCAACTTCATATTTGGTTTGTGTTCTTCATCCTACTAGAATCAAAGGCAAAGGTCCCTAGTTCTATTTTTGAACAACGATTGAAAAAAAATTTGCTTTGAAAGATCACGAGTATCTTTGTCATGCATGTTAAAGAATAAAAAATTCCGGCTGGCAGAAGTTAAAAATTCTCACATTTCAACTCAAACTAATATAAAAGGCATGTTGCCTTTGGACCAATCATCATACTAGCTTCCCATTGTGGCATCAAAGCTAAAAAGGTTATCCAAAAGATCATGAGGAGCGATGGCAGGCACTTTGGAAAATAGAGAAATAAAAAACAAAACAAAAGCAACCAACTCTTGCAACTCAATAGGATCTTAATCAAAGCATTTTTCTCTGGATACAACATATTTTTCAACTTCAAGTCACCTAACAAAGACACTTTGGGCTTTGAGAGAATTTTCGCTAACAAGATACTTACCCTATTCCTAAAATTCCCAACAGCATTTACATCAGGTAAAGACATGGCAGTTGTAGTTGCAGGTGTTACATCATTGCATTTTGGGCATGGACCCCTCAAAGGCTTATGGTCTCTTGTTGGGGATGTGAGAAGTCTGTAATTTGGGCTGAGATCTACTCTCTTTATCAAGTTTTTATAATATCAATGCTACACTAATACCGATTGCCATGTAATAATTGGTGAGTAGAAGAATAGCAAGTTTAGTTTCTGAAAAAAAGAAAGTGGGGTGCAGCAAGTTGTAAGATAATAAATTACATCAATTTTAGTTTCTGAGGAAGAATAAACTGAGATAGAGGTGGAGTCGCCTACCAAGTGTGAAGGGAAGTGTTTTAAGGCCACCATGTCTATGCCTGACTGCTGGTTGGCCGAAGAAGTCTACACTCCCATCCTGTGTATGCTCCTCATCAGCTGCAATATATTGCTGCTTTTCTGCCTGGGACATTTGGACAACAAACGTGTCCTCTCTAATACGTTTGCTGTTATCTTCCTGTCACAATTATAGGCGGTACAACGTATAAATACATTCTCATAGTTTACAGATCATACGAAACCAGAAAGGCCAGTTATTTGTTGCACAGTCATCGGTTTACAGATGCCAGAATCTCAACTGCAGAAAATATATCGATCGGCTCTTAAAACTATCTCATCCACGTCCAAATCATCATGACCAGATGTTTGTATGATATAATCAGTAAAACTATGCATTGGTAACATAACGCGCTGTTGTTTCACTTTTCCAGGAAGTTGATAAGTTCAAACTTCAATAACTATGTCACTCAATAATCTAACCATCTGAAGATTGTTCAAATGGAAATTCAACATTTTGAACTTTTCTAAGTACACTCTTCAGAAAATGAACATCCAATTTGCGTACACAATGGCAATTAGATTCTAGAAAGGATCAGCAAAGAGTTTCAGCCTGGTATGTGAAATACAAAATGTGATGTACAAAATGCTATTCATAAGCTATAATAACTTTATTGAAAGATCAAATGTAAGACGGAGCAGTCTCAGAAAAGTTGGAGATGTCTTCACCAAAGTAAAGACTTGTCGGTGTAACCATCTTTTGGTTTTTATCAGCAGCCTTATCTCAAATTCATTCCCATGACTAAAAACTCCACTATTTTACATCTATTTCCGCATAACCTCTGTATTGAGAAATTCCTTGAGTAGGCGGAAGCCCTTCAAGCATTATAAATATGTTTCGCAGCTGAGTTTCGGGTTGACAGTGGACGGATTTTCTTACACAAGAGACATAAAGCATTTTTCTGGAATGTAACATGGTATACTTAAAACTGATGGAAAGAAACAATGTCAACCAAAAAGTTGTTGCTGATTATAGTTAAAAGGCAGCGCGTTACCTCCCTACTGACATTAAGAAGTTGTTACTGTTGGACCTTAGAAGATAGAAAAACGAGTTATCGCTGTGCATAATTTTCTCAAGACCGATCTCTAAGCTTGCTAGAATGCAAGTGAGTAGAGCTATCACTCTAATTACATAGTATTGCAGAACTTCAAACACAATGGACGATCTAGTTTTCAATCACGTACTTCAAGAACGGTGGCATTGGTTGAGCTGTTGTTAAGATCCATAGCAGAAAGGTTGCAGCTTAATCGCAAAAGCCTGAATCAGCTAAAACAGCCGGCCTTTAGATCTGAAATCGGCACAAAGGCACACGGGCTCAGCTGTTTAGCAACTTTGCAAACCGAGGGAGGTAACTCCTCACAATTCGGCCAGAGAGAGGGCAACTTACTTCCTCGATCGGACTCATATAATCTCCTAGATAGTGATGATGAGATCCATGAAAGGGCCTGCCCTTCTCAAATCAGGCATCTAATTTTATGTCAGAACATAATTTGCATTCCCATCCCAGCGTCCACCGATAGTAGTGAGCTTGAAAAGCACATGTCACTAATCAGCACTTTTTGAAGTCCGAGAATCAATATAGGTGGTTGCACATGCCCCACTATAGCTTGTCAAATCATTTATTATATTCTGCTGTAGCTCATATCTACAGTGATTGTCAAGCTTATTGCATTCTATAATAGCAGTAGTCATGAGTGACATGGCATTCTACAATGATGAGACCGAACAAACAAGAGAAGAAAAAGTAATAATGAGAGCGAACGTATGGTTGTGTGGTATTCCTATAGCTGCAAAAGACTCAAGAGTCTCGCTTATCATGACATATACAAGAAGCACTATCGCACTGCATGATTAGTATTGCAATGTAGCTCGAAATTACTGAAGAGGAGGAGCAACCAGGTAATTGTCCGGAATCAAGCATGCTCAAAAGCGCCCACTTTCCGAAATATCAAATTGCAGCTATTACTTTCGAATATTTCTAACCTCAACGTGTGCAGCATCCCTGTATAGTATAATCTGCTGACACTAATGCTAAGCTCGATGATATCAGAATATTCTGTGCATTTCCTTAATACTCCTTCCCTTAATGATGGTGATCAAAAGGGAATTGAAATGATGGAGATTGCATCATGCAGCTGCTTAATCCTTATGATCTGCACTCGCATAAACATTTAGTGGGCCTTGGACTTCAAAGACAAATGATCATTCTATATATAAAGTAGAGCCATCACGTGTGATAATGCAAGGCCAATTGCATTAAAATATCACATAGTGACCCCTTGGGAGAGTCCAAACCACCCTCTTAGCAAACAACTAGATACCATCCTTTATTTACTATGGAAGGCACCCGGGCACATGCCATTCTGCCCGGTTCGGCAGCTCGGCCCAAAGCACATATATTTTTTGCTTTTTAATCCGTTTAAAAATGGGCATAATATTCACAAGGTATCCATTACGTATTGGGCAGCACACCCCTAAAGTTTATAGTTAACTATATAAAGGCGTCTAGTTGCATATGCAATGCTGCACATAATACAACTGGGAACCGTATTGTGTGTGTGTGTGCACGCGCACGCTTACCTCTTTCATATATAGGTGGGAAGGGAGGAGAGTATCCCTTGATGGGATTGAGGGTGTAGGCAAGGCCCCACCCTCATCCAACTCTCCAAAATACACCATGAACATAATAGATAATCATGTCACAATTTTGTGTGCCTACTTTGTTGGATGACAAATTAAGCATGATTGCACCCTCGCTCAATCTTGACAAGAAAATTAAATAAGCTTATCTGATGGAAAGTGGCAATTAAATATCCATGCTACACCTCTCCTTTTTGGCCTTGCCTTCCAAAGGCGATACTCTCTGTTGAGGTAGGAGATCAATGGTGTTTGAAAAAAAGTCAACGTTGAAGGATATTATGTGGTGGTGGTCTTCATTTTTAAGGCTGAAATTTGAGTTCAGGGCTAAAGTAACATGCATCTATTGCCATTTCAAAATTAGTATGAAGTTATGCAAACACTGCTTGAGCCATAAGCAAAAGCAAAATTTATTTTTGTTTGCATGAACCATAATTACAGAGTCATGCATTGTATGCATGAGGCATAAGCAAAAGCAAAAGCCATTTTTGTTTGCATGATCCATAAGCAAAAGCAAACCCATGAATGGATAGATTTTTAAAACCACAATGGGAAGTGGCACCCCCTTTATTTTTCAATTTAAGCTATTTAAACTAGTACACGCAGCACACATTCTCTCTCTCTCTCTCTCTCTCTCTCTCTCTCTCTCTCTCTCAAAGGTATCCTTATGCATTCCGAATAGTACAAAAAGTAGAAATAAAATTTCTTAAAACCTGCACAAACTTTCACAAAAACTTAAAATTGCACCTATACAATCTTTTAATACTGCACATGCATACTTTTTCATGTCAAAGGATACTAAGGGAAGCAAACTCCCATAATGAAAGAAATCATTCTCGTTATTGTTCAATTTGGTTGTCTAGTTGAAATCATTAGCGATCGGGGAACCCATTTTGTCAATGAAACAATCAAGTGTTTAATGGAAGAGTTTTTTGTTATCTATTGGTAGTACTCCGTATTATTCGAGGGGTAATGGACAAGCAAAATCTTCAAACAAGATTCTATGTAGTATCATGACCAAGATAGTTGAGGCAAGCCGATCGGATTGGGAACATAGGTTACATGCTGCATTACGGACATTCCGAACAGTTTATAAAATTAGTACAAATCAAACGCCTTTTCAACTGGTTTATGGTCAAGATGCTATTATGCCAATTGAGTTTTTGGTTCCATCATTACAAATAGCAGCTACTGAACTTTTGGATGATGCTAAATCTTTACAACTCAGTCATGAGGCTTTACATAAACTATGTAGATTGATGGCAGTTCATGCACTAACAACGGAGAAAGCTCATTGCAAAGCTTGGCACGATCATCGGTTACATAAGAAGGATCTGAAGGAAGGAGATCTTGCCTTGACGTACAAAACGAAACTAATCAAAGGAAAATTGAAATTCACCGGTGAAGAATCATACGGAGTCAAAGAAATTATATCTTATGGAGTAGTGGTCTTGGAATACTTTGATAGACGAAGATTTGATACCCCAGTGAATGGCAGTCGATTACGCAAGTTTTGGCAGCCTACTGGTTGAAGATCTGATTTTTATCTTTGTTTGATTTTTGCAATTTTGTTGTTTTCAATTACTTATTTTCCAGACACACATATGTTTATGGATCTGATCACTTACTCCAACTCCCTCGACAGTGAAATGACATTCGTAATGCCTAATAGCCCTCCTCCTTTCAATCTCAATTCTCTCAGACATGGATTTGATCAGTTCAAGGATACATTACAGGAATTGACAAATACCACAACTCAAGACAGGTCAACATCCTCAATAGCTACCTATCAAGCTCCAGACATTTTCAAGGTTTTGGCTAGTGTACAATCCCATAAGTTTTTTGATGCCACTGTACTAGAGGGATTTGATGAGGAAGATATTTTTGAAGACGAAGACACTCAGCAGATTCAGTCAGCCGGCCCTCAAGGCCAACAAGGAGCTGCAACATCAATGAGCAGGTTGAGTGTTGCCCTTGAATCTAGTAATATCATGGGCATCCATTCACACCTAGGACAAATGATCCATAATATGATAGCGGACAAGAAATCTTATGCCGAAGCGCATTGTGAAAATTTGTCAACTAGTTTGATTGTTTATTTGGCAATTTTGAGGCCAAGATGAAATCTCAACGTAGAGATAAGTTCATATTTTTCAATAAAGGTCTAAATAGTGTTTGTAATATGTTTGGCAAGTAGATAAATGGTTGAGATTGGATTTGGACCCATTCTAATTGGCTAAATTTGATACATTGCATCTAGAGTAGAATTTCTAGGCTATTTGATGAAGTACCAAGAAGTTACCATTTAGGGCAAGTTTACAAAAATTTGCCAAATGCCATTTTGAAAGATATAAATAGATGTACCTGCATGGAGAAATAATCATGAAAGTTTCTTTATTTGTGGAGAATTCATCTCTTGTATTCCTATGTCCATCTCTTTCATATTTCTCAAGATATCTTGATTGCTAATGTGTAGAATGTCAATTTTGTGATTGATCTTGCTTCCAAATGTGTGAAGGATAGTAGGTTGCAAGCATCATGATTTGACTTCTTGATTTCGTCTAAAATCTGGTGAGTAATGCATCCCACATCTCCTTAGCTTTGGAGAGTGTAGCCAGGTCAAGTGTGAGACTATCTTCGATGGAAGATGATAGCAAGGCTACTGCCTTGTCGTTTTTCTCCCTCCATTCATGTAGCTCCTTGCCTGTTGTCGTTTCTTCTGTGCCATCCACCCAGGGGAATAGTCCTTCACCCTTGAGTATCAAAGATATCTTAACTTTCTAGGCTAGAAAGTTAGATCCTGTGAAATCAAGTAGGGTGCAGATCTTGCTCTACTTCTTGGAGTCTGTTTCCTTGTTGATGGGTGTTTGTTTGAATGCTTGGACTCCTAGATCTGCTAGCTTCTTGGCTATGTCAGAATATGACAGAATGACCTACTCTGATACCACTGATGAGGATCAGATTCGTGTATCACAATTTGGATTTTGTAGTCGTGAAGCTTTCGCGAAGGAACCACGATCCTCTGTTTCGATTCGGATGGAGTTCAGATGTGATCACTGGACACTGCCAGCTGAATCACTCCTACAATCCTCCAGAATGTAGTTAGGCTCTGTTGATCTACGTTTATAAAATTAATGCAACATTCAACATAGTTTCAACCAAGGTGTGAAATTAAAATGAACAAGAAAACTCAGACACACAATTAATAGCAGAAGCATTTGCATTCGAAATCAACAAGAGAAATTATCTATATTGATCTTCCTCTATTTTCTTCAAGAATTGCATGCAAATCCACGCAGTGCATTGGCGTGGGAGAAACATGGTTCTCTCACGAGTAATCGTCTCACTTTACTAGCGGACAGTTGGATCTCTATGGATCTTGATCACAGAGCTCGTCTCGCACACAGACGGACTTGTTGTCTGTATTTCATCTTGATTGCTTCCTAGCATCAGACTACTTCATTACATTGTATGTGTATTCTGTTGGTCTATATGTCAAGTATCATCCAGTAGATATGGTCGCTCTATGTAGATCTGAGATTAGAGTGATTAAGCATCTACAACTAATCAGGGAATTACAAGAGTGGCAGATTAGCCACGACCTAAAATGTATATGCTGATGTCATACCATCAAATCAGATATCTGTACTTCTGGGTACTTGCATGATCTTGCTGGTACTCTTTGGAGCGTGCAGGCAGGAGAAGGTTTTGTTTTCGTCGTTGGCTTCGTTTTGGTCGTTTGCCTTCTCTCGTACTGGACCGCAAAAGATTCTCGTTTGTGAATCTTTCGTGTTCACAAACCGTTTGTCTTCGTCTGCTTTGACTTTCGTGTTCGCAAACCGTTCGTCTTCGTCTTCTTTGACTTTCGTGTTCGCAAAACTTTTCGTGCTTCATGTCTCCAGATCTTCGAGTTCGCGAATGTCTTCGTCGGGCTGAGGGCTAAAAGCTAGCAAGGAAGATGGGAAAAGCCTTTATTTCTTTGGGGAATTATTCCTCTACAATCTACAAGTGCTTTGCTTCTTTGGTCACTTATGATGGAGCCAAGAAAGTGATACACATGGCCAATGGTGGTAAGTGTGTAACTGAAGGTATTGGTTCAATTCCTATTTTTCTTTCTACTAATATGAAAGCAAGACTTGAAGGTGTTCTTTACATTCCTTCACGTCAAAGAATTTGCTAAGTATTGGACAAATGATAGAGAAAGGATACATTGTTTCATTACAAAGGAAGAAATTTTGGTTGCCAGGGGTGATAGACAAGGTATACTTTTCAAGCTTGATGCTTTTGTTCTAGCTAAAAAAAAGAATGGAATGGAAAAGGAGATTGGTCTCAAATTTCCAAAGTTATCTTTTAGCATCAATAAGATTGGTGGATCTTATGCAAAGTCTAACAAGCTTCCTTATACTAGATCTAGGTCAAGATCTAATATGCTTCTTGGAGATGTTCATCTTTGTGCTAACTCGGCTAGCTATGAGGATAATGATGGTTCTTCAAAGGTTCTTCATGGCAAGTGCAAGCATGCAAAAGGTAAGAAAAGAGCTAACTTCATCAATGGAGGTGATGAAGGTTCTTTCTTGAAAAAGGTCGTTGCTAATGATTTCTTTGATCATATGGAAAAAAATGTTGCTAGGTGTATGCATGAAGGAGGTGGTTCTTCTACATTTCTTTGTTATGATTTCAAGAAAGTCATTTATGCAACAAGTGGAGTCACATGTCTTCATAAAGAGAGTAAATCAAATGGTTCTATCATGAGATTTGGTGAGGGAGATAGTCACAAGTCAAGAAGAAGAGAAGTATGTGAAGTATTCAAAGTAGGATGTACTTTGAATGATGTCATTGTGAATGATAGTGAGGAAGAATAATTATCATATGTGTCCCTACCTAAATCATTGAATAGAAGTTCTTGTTTGAAAAAAGAGAGTACTTCAATCATCCTTATGTTGAAGGTACTAATGATTTTTTTCATGCCTTCTAATGTTTTTGAGGTTTCTACTTCTTATGACGCAATCATTAAGAGGCAGCCTTGTGAAAGAAAGGGCAATGGAAGATTGGTTCTTGGGAAGATCCAAGGCATGGATCTCACATCTCTTCATCAACTCAAAGGATTCTGTTATTATGAATTGATCACTCATGATCGAGATGGCAGAAGGTTGGCTGGAGAAGACTACATGGAGCAAATCGAGAGGCAATTTCTGCAAGGCAAGGGAGATCTCATTGTGAGCTTTTTGAGGTCTGTTATGAAATAAATAGGGCTGGATTTATTAGGTTTGATACTCATCTTCACCTACCCTACTTCGTGTTGGATGGAAAGTTTGAAATCTATCTTTTGCTTTATGATGGTGGCATTGTTTTCACTAACCTTTGTGGAAATTCAAGATCAAGCATTGATGAGATCTTGTTGTATCTAGATCATATGTTTGAGAGGGAGTACTTTCAGAGGTTCAGGTCTGAAAATATTCATATCTTTGATGTTCAAGAGGAAAATCAAGAGGCTGGTTTCAAAGGGCTTCAACGACAAAAAAAGGAAAGTGGCAATTTGGAGCTAGTCAAGAGCATCAAAGGAGAGCCAAATGGAAAAGATCTTTTGATCTATTTTTGCAGGAGTCATCAAACTCAAGTAAGATCAAATAAATAGCAAGGAAGTGTTGCTCAAGTTTACTTTACTTGTTCTATCTCATGTTTGAGCAATTTCATGTGAATGTGTGCAAATTGTCAAGATATGGTCAAACTAGCTACATTGTTTTACATCATTTTGATGTTGGAGTTGTACTAGCATTTGTGGCTGGTCTTTTTGATGGAAATGAAGCTATTGAAGGTTCATTATATCATTCATTCATGCCTAAGTTCTCAAGGTTTGAACTATGTGGTGCCAATGCTTGGAGATTGTCAATTTTTGGTGAATCTATGGTCAGTGGATCTTGAAGAAGGACTAGTGCTACCAACTAGTTATATGGAGTCACATGGAGTTGGACTAGCATCATTGTTTTACTCTCATACTCATAGATTTCCAAGGTTTGATGGTTTCTTGTGGCAAGATGGAGATGGAGGCTCAATCATGGAGTTTTATGGTGGAGACATATCAAGAAAGGACAAAGATGGAGGAGACAAGCAAGCAAGTGGTCATCACTCACATTTATTGTTTGGTTGCTCATGTTATTTTCCAGAGATTTCAGAGTTGTAAGCATAGAGGAATCATCTCATTTATATTCTAGTTGGTTTTTCATGTTCTAGTTTCATCTTAATCTATAAAATTGATGTAAGAGATAGTGAACAATCAAAGTTATATAGTTAAAACTATGCCAAAACTAGTTGAAGAGGGAGTGTGAGAAATTTCAACTAATTTAGTCATATTTTGGTTAATTGTCAATATTAGGCCAATATGCAATTTAGACTTAGAGTTAAACTTTATGAAAGTTATTTTAGTCTAAGTTCATTTGAATTACCACTTTTGAAAAGTGTGGGAAAGTTAGGTCGAGTTTGGAAGATTCAATTTTGAATGTTTGGTTCATTGAATTTAGTCCATATTTTTAGTAGGGTTTTTGATCTAGAAGTTTCTATGGAGGGAAACCAAATTCAAAAGAAGTCATGGATCTATTATAAATAGATGTACACACGTGCTCTCACCTCACTCATGCTTATACATGAGTTCTCTTTGGGTTCATATATCCATTTTTGCACTATAATGTTGATATTATGCAATCTTGTGTGTAGAATGCAATTTTATGTTATGTATTGGATCCACACGTGTGAAATATAGTACCTTACTATTATTGTATGGACAAAAACTTCATCTTATCATATATTTGATGCTTGATCAAGATCTTATTGAGTTTACATCACTAATGTGTAGTTGATGTTAGATTTCTACATTGTCAATGTTGCTAATGTGTTGACATTCATAACCAAAGGTTAAAGTGACCTAGTTCGATCTTAATGATTCATAATTCTTCACATGTGGCAAGTCCAAGACAGTTGCGGGTCAATCCATTTTTGTAATAAGTGGGCTGAGTGTGGAGTTTCTCTGGATTGGATCCCCATCAATACGCCAAACTGGCTGATCATACACCAGCCATAAACCTGGACAATAGCAATTGATTTTCAGATGGTATTGCGCAAGAGTACCAGTCCTCACCAGATCCCACAGTTAGACAATCAGCATTGTTCGCCAAAGACTTGGCCTGTCTCGCATCCATATCTTATTGATGAGATGATTGTTTGCTAGCATTGACATTCGATCCAAATAAGCCAATGGCAACGGGGTAGGTCCAAGATCAACTTCTGTTGATTCGATTGTACTCACAAGTTAGGAGGCTGATTTTTAAAAAATATTGTTATTTTTAGTAAACAACGGGATATTCTGATTAGAAAATCTCGTAAATCTAGCAATCAATCGGGAAATGGATTGTGCACAGTGTAAGTATTGGTGATTTATCAATGATTGGACCATTGTCCAAAAATGGCAATAGGCGAGTTATCTCATTTCCACTTGATTACTCGTGCTCATTACTTGTGCTATTACTCGTGCTATTACTCACCAGTGCCCATTACTCGCGCCAAACTATTTACTCGCCTTTAGAGACTTTTACTTGTGCTCAGCTCCTATACTTGTCCCCTTTGTGATTATTCGCCCTGTTATTTACTCGTGGTGCCACTTTACTCGCAAACTGTCTTTTACTCGTCCCCTCTATTTATTACTCACCCACAGTACATAGCTTACCCTCAGTACATTACTCGCCCTCAGAAGCTATCCATCACTGTACCAGTTTCCACCAATGGCACCGAAACATCGTCTTTTGGATGCTACTGCCCCACCTGGTCAACGAGTTCGAGCCACTTGAAGCCAGACCCAGCCATTCCTCCAGCTCGTCTACGTCCTCACACACCTCAACCTCACCATCCGAGTCCCAGTAGACCGGATCCGCCTCTTCATCCTCCCCAACCTCATCCACGTCCCCTAGCCGAGAGGAGGGAGAGACATCTCCCCGATCTACCTGCCAACCTGATGCTCGTGCCACATGCGCACCTTCACTATACACCATTCTACCTCTACTTATGGAGCAAGAGATTGTTGCTCTTCGTATCGATGGCTGCCTCGGAGTCCTGACTGTTGCAGGCCTCCATAACATGCAAGTACCCCTCTTTCAGGACCTTGCCCTAGTCCGGCAAGCATTTTCCACTTTTGCCACCTACGCTTTTACCATCACCTACAACGAACAGAACCATGCAATCCCCCTCAACCCACAACTAATTTCCATAACTCTCACGCTTCTGCACTCCGATCATCTACCAGCCACCAATAGGACATATCTGTATTTTTCAATCCAGACCAATACAACATTAGGACCAAAACCAATGACGGGTACCTAATCTCATGGCTCAAGATTCCAAATCTCCGTGACGCAATAGATTTTCTATCCGCCACCATGATTTTCAGTTCCCATCGTCTCCTCTGTGTGTCCAAGTAGGTCATCATCATGGCGACCATGATGGGAGGACCGGACATATATGATTAGGCCTTGTTTCTCGTGAAAGAGTTATAGGCTGCTTTCAAGCGCCCCTCACGGATCACCTATGGTCTCATCACCATCATCGCCTATACACATCTAGAGCATCTAGGTGTCAAAACGCCCCCACCATCCTCTCCATCTGCCAGTCTCTCCTCGTAGGATGCTCTCGTGCAACACTTGGCTAGCCAACAGTCGCCTACCTTCACCTCCTCTCCTATGCCATCCATTCAAACTGCACTAGTCCAGCGCATGCTAGCCCCAAACTTCATATTGTGACCCCTGTGCATAGCCCCAACTGCTCTTCCCCCATTGTTCAGATCGTGTCTCCTATGCATAGCCCTATCCAACCTATAACTACTTTCCCTATCTCGATCGCCGTCACAAGTTCCATCGCTTCCAGCGTCGCCACTCTTGCCATCTCCACCTCACCCCCCCTCTCTATCTCTATCCCAATTGTTTCATCTCCTGTTGGTCCCACACTCATCTCTACCATCATTGTTCCGATCACCTCCATTGTCACTCCCATTGTTACCGCTCTTTCCACCACCATTATTCCACCAATCACCACCATCTCTGTCACCGCACCTCTTCCACCACCCATTATAACTTTGTCGCCTTCTGCCAAAATCTTTGCAAGAGTTATTGATAGAAAAAACATCATTTTTTAGTGTATGCGAGGGTTCCAAGGAGCAAAATCTTCAGAACCCTCACAGAGCATCAAGATTATCAAACCAACCTTCGCAAGGGGCATAAATGGAATCAGAGCAGTGAAATTAGCCTGTATATATGGTCTAAACTTGAAAATCCAACCGTGGGAGCAAGTTGTGCGAGCATTCAATTCCTTCTCTGAGGTCTTAGAATTTTGTGAAAAAGGTCAATGCCAAAATTTGGGTGAAACTAAACAAGGAAAAGTGGAGTTCATCTAGTACGCACTCTAAATTCCGCTATATAAGGGCTAAATTCGAGTCATTTGTCACCTTTCCTAGCGAAGCTCTGTTCAAATTTCGACCAAAATTTCCAAGTTCTCCGAATGCAACCAAAATTCATACAAGCCATCATCTGCATATCTACACTCTGAACCACTGTTACTACCATCCAGTTCTTGTTTTCTTGTTATTTTTTGCGTTCCCATTACTTTTTACCATTTTCACCGTTTTTTTTACCAACTTTAACTATCACTACAAACATGGCCTCCTCACCTGCTGACGACTCTGGCACCAAGGAGGTGATCCAGCGCGAGATATCGTCAACCACCCAGATTTGGCCCTTGTCTTCTGATGCCCTGATTAAATCATGGTTTGAGATTGTTGGCCCTCTCGATACGGGAGCGGAGACGTAGGACCAAGGCCAAGACACGGGTCCCGGCCATAGTCGCGGGGAAGAATAAGCCTCCTCATCAAGAGGCTCGCGCTCTATATCTGCCAGGCGGGGTTTCAGACGTCCCAAGTCCGTGGAGGAAAAAATCAACAAATTCTTATCCAAATATCTCCACGAGTCTTCAAGAGGCGGTTGGCAGATATCCTTTTCAGTGCAAACTATCAAGGGAAATGAGCTGCAGCACTCCCCGCCCTCTTACCACAACCAGAGTGGCATCAGCAGCTCTTTGAGTGTGACCCTGCGGCCATCAGGGCTTATGTGACAAGTCCTCAACAATTATGGGTAAATGCCCATTTCTTGCCATGTCTATGACGAACCAAATGGGCGGAGTGTGGCACCCCAATGGACAAAATCATGCTCAACAACTGCAATTGGCCAAAAATCAACTTCAAGCACGGCTGGACAACGGTTGTAGACGCCCAAAGGGCTCTCAGCAAATTTTTCACTGAGTATTTCAATTGTCCAGATCCAACAGTCCACGCGGAAGCAATTTACGCCCGGGACTTGGAATATCTGATGGGAATCGAGACCAAGTGGGATAACTTTCTCCCACCAATCTGTTTTGATCCTAATAAGGCATTGGCCTCAGATCACGTGGAGGATCAATTGCCAATCACTCGTGTGTATTAACGAGCCGACCTTCTGGGCCACCCTTGGACGAGCCGTTTTCAAGCTTGGATCGATCAACAATGGATCATCGGCGTCCACAATTGCCTGCACACAAATAAAGACCTGAGAAATATTGGCAGAATCACCTTTATGAAAGACGTAACGACGTACTTGATCAACCAACGGCGAGCCAAGCGCTCACTTTACTGAACCGGCAGAATGTTGAGGGACCGACACTTCTTCAGGCCATGGGTCCTGTTGGGGGTATTCCCAACATAGAGCGAATAAAAAAAGTGAGTCAATAAATGTGTTGCAAGGGCATGGCTTCATGCGCGTATAAGTCCATGACCCAAGGAGCACGCAAGGCGAAAAATAAAAAAAGTGGACTTGGGCTTGTTAGGATCATTGTGAATATTAGCCAATAAGCTCTACCATTTTGGGAGCTCAAGATTTTTGCTAATCACTCTTGCTTATGTCATTGTTGTGGATTGCTTATTATTCCCATTTTTCATGCTTTTTGTTTATGCTAGTTAAAATTTCTCCATAAGTAATGACATTGAGCATTTGAGCTAACCTCCATCTCAATTCTCCCTCCCTCTTTCTCTCCCTCTCTCTCTCTCATTTCTACTCTCTCTTTCCTTTCATAAAAATCATGATGAATGTTAGTTAGTGGAGTATGTAGGAAATCAAAGTGCCAAGATCCTTCTAACATTCAATCTCCATATACAAGAAGAAGAAAAAGAGGAAGAAGAAGAAGAGGGAGAGGGTTAGGCGCCCTCAAGGAGAGAGAAAGTAGTAGCAATGCTTGAAAGGGAATGAATTATAAATGAACAAAGAATACATATAAATAGGCCTTCCAAGGGCCTAGACTCTTCCAAACTCTAAGTTCTAGAATCTTCCAAGACTCACTACTAATTATAGGGCACCCCCGAAAGTCAAGATAGGGTCCCTTAACATAATTAGACTTTACTTGGACCCACAAATTACTACTGGACCAAAATTGGGTCCAACTCACCTAAAACTGACTTAACATGGTCTAAATAATAAACCTAACCCATGGTTACACAAGTCTCGACCTTTGGGTCAAAGTAACCTATGGAAAACTAACATTATCATTTATTACTTCTAACACCCTCCTTAAATGATAATGTAAAAAACATAACATGACATGAAGTATGAAAATTGCAACAAAAATGCAAAGTGTTGCATGCTACCCATACTCCATGTAGCCGAAAAAGAAAAGATGTAGCTTAATGTCCAAGCTTAATGCCGTCAAAAAAAAAAAAATTCAGCTTGAAGTAGTCGAAGTAGCCGAAATCTCAGCCCCAATCATGCCCGATGTAGAAGAGATGTAGAATACAAAGTGCGGTAGCATCAAGTCGAAAAGTGAAGACAAGCATGCTCCATCCAAAGTAAGTAACCAAAAAACCAGCCACAAGCCGAAATATGGATTTGCAATCCATGAATGGTTCCCACATGATTCCATAAGTCTTCTTACCACATGATTCATAAAGAAGAGTATGATACTCTTTTACCATCACATCCTCCCGAATCTTACTATCAATAATCTGCTCACCAACACTAGGTAAGACAACACCGTCATCATAAGAAGTAAGCATCAAAACATGAAAATCAGCATAAGGTACTGATTTTGGTGAGGCATGTGTGTTTCCTTCAAGGTAAAAAGATGCTTTGCTATCCTGCAAAGACTCGGACAACCAACAAGAGGCTGTAGCAAGCTCTCCAACAGCCACAAAATCACCAACACTTTCATGTCCAAAGTGTTCTAAATGTGGACCTTGCTGTCCAAAAACCTTCCGTAGGCCATTCCCGATGCATAATAGGATGCTCACAATGTAACATAGGCTGAAAATGATTAATAAACCATGGCTGAATCTGGTGTCCACGATCTTCAAGAAAAAAACCAACAGCTTGCCACTTTGAACACCCAAAAAATCCAGCAACACGCCACTTTGAACCAATGTACTTATTGACATGATTTTTTCCCCTCCTCCATTAGTACAAAATGGCTTCAAAGAATGCTTGATTTCAGCCTTTTCCAAAACATTATCTTGAGAAGCTTGCTCATAAGGTTCTTCACTAATGCATCCATCATTTGCAACAAATGGCTCAAGAGAAGAAGAATGCTTTACCATACCAACATTCCGTTGCAAACTTGTACTTGTAGAAAGAAAATGATCAAACTTTGCATGGCTTTGCTCTTCTACCTTCAAAGAGGATGAAGGAGAGAGGAGAAAGCATGATGATGAATCCTTTATTCGGTACATCTTTAAAAGTGTTTCCCAAGCACTTTTAGAGGTCTTGCAAAATCTCAAATGATATAAGATAGATCTTGTTACCAATAAATTCTTGATCATCACGTCGATGCAAAATTTCAGCTTGCAACTCCATAAAGAATAGTTGGTGCCATCCAACATATTTTCACCTGAACAAGTACGAATCGTTCCCAAATCTCTTGCCATAAGAACCAGCCAAGAAGATAAACTTTTTCAAACCCTAAATGTGCCCTAAAAGACACAAAAACCAGCAAGTATCAAGTCTGACAAATCAGCACCGGAATGTGTCGAAACCACACATTAGATGGATGTAGGAACTCACCCTCCTACAAGCCTTGTGTGCTGAAAATTTCGGCCTAAAATTGCATTACAAACTCAAAAACCAGCAAGCAAAGAATCAGGTTAGCCTCCAACAAAGCTTTTTTCGGAACCCTTCTTTCTTGCCAAAAAGTGTGAACAATACACACACGGATAGGGCTGTGGCAACGCCCTACAAATGGTAATATGCTGTCCAATTTTCAGCCTCGGAATGTGATCGGATCATCACAAATAAATTAGCGCCTTCTTCCACACCTGGAAACAAGCAAAAAGAAGCGGATCTTCACTTTGTAAAATCAGCAAGGGTGCTGATTTTTCAGCCAAATCAGAAAAATAAAAATTGTTTGTAGATGGGCGCCCTCCTACAAAGGAGCAAATCTGAAAAATAGGGCAGCAGTGGACCAACGGAAATAGGATAAACCTACACGGATGTGGGCGACCTAAAAGAATCCATGAAGAAGATAATTAATGGCGCCTTCCTGCAACCTGAAAAATCAGCAAAGAACCACCTGATTTTTGGGCGCCCAAAATCTTGTTATCTTCTTTTATGTGTGACGCCCTCCTGCAAAACGGAAAAGAGTCAAAAAAAATGGATCTTCACTCCAAAATATCAGCAAAGGTACTGAATTTTTGTGATCCCTAAGTGAAGACGATCTCTTTTGGTAGGGCGCCCTAAATCAAGCATAGAAGATCCATGGCACTGATACCATGTAGGCAATCAAAGTGCCAAGATCCTTCTAACATTCAATCTCCATATACAAGAAGAAGAAAAAGAGGAAGAAGAAGAGGAGAGAGAGGGTTAGGCGCCCTCAAGGAGAGAGAAAGTAGTA
Source organism: Diphasiastrum complanatum (assembly GCA_029204225.1). Classification (NCBI taxonomy): domain Eukaryota; kingdom Viridiplantae; phylum Streptophyta; class Lycopodiopsida; order Lycopodiales; family Lycopodiaceae; genus Diphasiastrum; species Diphasiastrum complanatum. The sequence goes on along the minus strand of CM055096.1, from coordinate 74,850,325 downwards.
GCAATGCTTGAAAGGGAATGAATTACAAATGAACAAAGAGTACATATAAATAGGCCTTCCAATGGCCTAGGCTCTTCCAAACTCTAAGTTCTAGAACTTTCCAAGACCCACTACTAATTATAGGGCACCCCCAAAAGTCAAGATAGGGTCCCTTAACATAATTAGACTTTACTTGGACCCACAAATTACTACTGGACCAAAATTGGGTCCAACTCAACCAAAACTGACTTAACATGGTCTAAATAATAAACCTAACCCATGGTTACATGTCTCGACCTTTTGGGTCAAAGTAACCTATGGGAAACTAACATTATCATTTACTAATTCTAATAGAGTAGAGTTAGGGGTGAGTAGTATTAGTGGTGCTAGTGTTAGGGAAAAAGTAGAGAACTAACTAAAAGTAGCATATATTCATAATTAGGCACCTATCCAGTGTTCTAACCCTTGTTGACAGGCGGGAGGGCTACTACTAGATCTAGATTTTCATGAAAATTTGAAAAGTTTGGATGATAGATGCATCAAACACTTAGGTAGGCTCTGATATCATGTGAAAATTCACATGTGTGGGAATGCCCTAATGTGTAAAATTGATCTCCTAAGCTTTGTTCTTGCACTATAGATCAACTATCGATTGAAATCCAAGATCAATGTCAAATTCTACGGCAAAGAGACAATTCTACATGCATACATTCATAATCAAAGTAGTTTGACAAGTGTGGAAGTACTTCATGAAAAAAACTAAGTCCCAAAAATTTGTTGCTCTCGGGTAGAGAGAGAATCCAACAATTTGGTCTCGGGTAGTACACACAAAAATGATAAACTCACATAAAATTATGATAGAATTGAAAGTATATGTAGGAACTCGAGGTGGACCATGCTTGATTCCTATTGGACACCTTTTTTTGTTACCTCTCTAATCCTATTGGATGAGTGATTCATCATCCCTTGATTTTGATTCAACCCATCTAACAAATCTTTCACTTATGATTGGACCCTTGACTCTTTGCCAACACATTGACTTGATCACTCATCAAATCTAACTTGGACACTTGTAAGAAACCTAACTAGCTCAAGGTACATCATAATTGACTTTTGGCCTAATGATGACAAAACATGTGTACTTGACTATTTGACCTCTAAAGCCAAAAATGGCCCTATCCACTTATGACACCAAGGTGCTTGACTCACAAAATTTGTCAAACCCATAAAGTCAAGATAGATAACATTCACAAAAAGCACCTACTTAAGATCCAATCAAGATCTAGAAGCTAGATTACTAATCAATACATTGATTCCTAGCTTACATTGGCTTGAACTCCATGAATTAGCTCTAAAAGCATGCCAAAATCTTCACACGTGTGAGTGTACTACTGCCTGTGTACTGTACCTACACCTCCAAACTCATCCAATGATCACAAAAAATCATGTGCCAATAGCATTCATCAATCAAATCATAGACTCAAGCTAGTCAAGAAGGAAAATCTCGATTTTGCTCATTCATTGATGGAGCAACCATCACTTATTTATACATTTGTAACTCGGAACTGAGCATTTTAGGGATTCAATGTACTTATCATACCCTAACCCTAACATCTAACCTATTAGGTCATTGGATCCACCCTAATTTGGGGTCAAGATTCCAAGATCCACAAACAATGTAAAACATGTTATTTTTAGCTCCTAGAATCTCTCTAGCCTATCTAGCCTCATTCCAAAGGTACTATCACAATATAATATGAGGAATGAAGTTTTGGGAAAGCATCATATGCTATTTGGCATGTGTGGCATCCAATTACATGGCCATTTTGCCAATTACAATACATGTGACCAAAATTGGTCAAGCTAGAATTGTGAAATTGGTCAAAGCTAGAATTGTGAAATTTTAACACTCCTCCTCACAATTTAGTTTGATGAGACTATCCTGGATCAATAATAATTACATGCATAAAAACAACATAATTATCAAGTTCTAGATGTATGTATAGTGAGTATGATCACTCATTACAATAAGAACATAATTTGAGCTCCAAGTTGTCAAATGTAGTGAGAGCTCCATAAAGGTTGTCTTCAAGATCCAAGCTGTCTATGGTAGATTGTTGAATGAACACCTTGGGCTGCAAAATGAGAGTCTCCTCCTCAAAATAAACATGAAAAAACAGCAACTTTCCATAAGATCCAACTTTTGTATGAAGCACATACAACCAAATCTTGAAAGGATCGCAAGATGAGGCCTTTGATTTATTATTTGAAACTTCAATTAAAGTAGTGAGCACCATTTCATCATCATAAGATATAGGATGAAAAACAATGGTCCTACTAGCATCATCAAAGAACATTGTCAAATTCATGACATGCCTTCTATCAAACATAAAGTAAGATGAGTAAAGGGAGATATGAATAAGCTTCCTTGCTGCTCCTTTCTCTTTACTCAAGCCTTTATAATGATGTAGATTCAGGTCTCCTTTTCCTTGAGACAAGTGCTCCTTCTCGGGTTCCTCCTTGATGTCTTTTTCCTTCATCATGCCCACTCCCTCTTGGTGATGATGATGAAAACATGGATCCAAACCATGATCTTCTTCAAGACTCTCAAGAACTTTGTTTTCCAGTCTCAAAACCTGAATGTTTTCCTTCTCATCGTGATAATCTTTCAAGTCAACAAAACAATCACAAAGATGATTTATGCCAAATTGACTAGTCAATTGCTTACCACTAGCAATTTGCATCACATACTTGTTGAATTTGAAGCTAATGAGGCGAAATACTCGTATGGAGATAAGTAACCTTCAAGGATGATTCACTTACTCTCATACAAGGTTCACAATATGCCTCTTTGAAAATAAAGTCACAATCTTTCAACCTATGAATGAAAATATCATGCTTACTTCTAGCACATTCAAGAGTAACTAGACATGACAACCACCTTGCATTCCAAAGCAACTTCATTACAAACTTTGATAAATGAAGTACAAAATGTACTCCCCTCTCCAACTTGCATTTCCTTGTCCACAAAAATGATCATTGATAGCTCCATTTTTGCTCTTGTGGATCTCTTTGAAATAGTTGAAGCTCTCAGATTTTGTTCCTCCTCTTGCAAGCTCCTCCTTGATATCAACCATATCTTTGCCAATATGATACTTAGAGGATTCATCATTCAAGGTCATAAACATTGTGTCTCCACCATTGTTTCTTGTGCTTGCAAAATGTACATCCAAATGGATCAACTCAAGAGGGTGAGTAGTCTTAGTGATAGAGTTACGGAAAGACAACCTCTGTGATTTAGCCAAAGCACATCCTCACAAACATTTTCCTCCTTTTTCCATGGATCTTGGAAGGCCTAGAGCAAGCTCCTCCTTGCGCATGGCTTCCATAGACTTGGTATTAATGTGACCAAGCCTCTTGTGCCACAAATCAAATGTCGTCATATTGTCTTCCTTGGCTACCATCACAAATTGGTTAGGATCAACAAAAGCATGAAGGTTAAACAACCTCCCAAACCTTCTTCCTCTTGCTATGATCTTCCCATTCTTCTTGATGTTACGTGCATTTGTGGGGAACTCCACAAGAAATCCATTTTCAAGCAATTTTCCTACACTACGTAAGCTCTTAGTGACACTACGAATGTAAAGTACATTATCTATCTTGATCTTCCTTGAAGATCCCAAGCATAAAGGTATGGATCCTATGCCTTCTACCTTACAAGCATAATCATCTGCTATAAAAATTGGCTTGACAGGTCCATCATAGGTAGGTAAGGTTGAAATTACTCCCTCTTACTTGTCATGTGGGAGCTAGCCCCACTTATCCACCAAGGGTCTTCACCTCTTATGCTTGAAGATGAGTGACATCATGACAGAGTCTTCATGAGAGCTCTCCTCTTCCTCTTGGCCTAGGTTTTCGCTTGACTTTGAGCTTGCTTCATCTTGAAGCACTCTGAGGCATAGTGCCCCATCTTGCTACAAAAGTAGCACTTGATCTTTGACTTATCCTTCTTTGGCTTGCTCGAGCTTGGACTTGAAGATCCTTCTTGATCTTCACCTTTGACTTGGTTCCTCCTGAATGCAGCTCCTTTGCCTTTGGATTTGCCTTTGCTCTCCTTGGAGATCTTCAAGTGAGGGCAACTTGCCCATAATTGCATAGCAAAATCCACACTTTGGAAAGCATCCTATGCTATTTGGCACGTGTGGCATCCAATTACATGGCCATTTTGCCAATTACAATGCATGGGACCAAAATTGGTCAAGCTAGAATTGTGAAATTTTAACAATTTCTAGAGTTCATTGTTTAGTTTCATAAGTATATTGAGGTTTATGCTCAAGTAGCCACATCCCTCAATAGTTTTTTTGAAGGGAAAGAAAAGTACGAAAGTAAAACCTAGTCATACTATTAAATCGAATGAAGAACTAGGTATATGTCTATGTAAACTCAAAGATCTAATTCCTTCGACTCTAGTGCTGCAACTTGCAAATTTTGATAAACCATTTGTTGTTAAGACATTAGCTAGTGATTTGGCAATTAGAAAAGCAATTATATTTCATGATGATAAACCAATAGCCTTTGAAACTTGTCCGATTCAAAATTGAAGTATACTAAAGATAAGCCCTCTTGGCTATGATCCAGAAACTCAAAACGTGGAGACATTGCTTATCTGGTAATAAGCTTTTCATTGGCACAGATCATCAACCTCTTAAATATTTATGTAACAATCAGATCTTAGGGATTGAAAAGCTCATTAAGCTTAACTTATGCAAGAATTCTAAGATTCAAAATGTAAAAGCTTCAAAAAATAAAGTAGTTGATGCTTTTCTTTCACAATACTTTCTACATATTTACACCATTCATTTGAAGGATTATGTTGCAATGACAAATACTTTGGTCCCTTTTCTATTCAAAATGAACTTTTGTTCATAAATGAAAAGTTTGTGTACCTAACGATGTCATGGTTAAAAGCAAGATTGTGTACAAGCGATATGAAGTGCCATGTGCAAGATATCTGAGGGTAGATAGGACATTGGATTTAGTTCGAAGAGATATCTTTTGGCAAAAATGAAGCCTTCGATAGAATCATATGTTGCAAAATGTAAACAGTGTCAACTCACAAAGGTTGAATGGCTAAAAGTTGATGGTTTGCTACATCCCTTGGAGATACATAACAAAAGGTAGGACGTTTATGCTTATGTATGGATTCTAGTCTAGGATGCTTCAGTTCGCACACGACAATGTCCAAAGAACACACAGTAATTCAAATGCAAAGTAAGAAATTTTAGAAAACAACATATTTCTATTTTCAAACTTAAGAGCAACAAAGGCCACATCAAGCTTTTCCAAAAAAGAAGTATACACCTTGAAATGGAGGACTACATCTATTGTGATATTTGTTATCCTTATAGAAGACTTTTGATCGTCTTGTTAAGTCAATATTTGTTATCCTTACATAAAACTTAATCTTCTTGTTAAGTCACTATCATTTTCACATAAGTTTGTGTTATTGTGAAATTGATCTTTCTCAAACTTTTCAAGAAATCATTTTCACATAAGTTGTGATCGTTCAATAATGTCAACATCGACTCTAATTCGGTCATGAGTTGGAGTGACATTATCATTTGATCTTTTCTACTTATGCATCAACTTCCGTAACAAATTGGTAGCATCTAAAATGGCATCACCTATTGTTTTGTGAGTGCAAAAATCATCAATAAAACTTACCTCTGCTCTTTTCTAGTTATGCAGAAGCGCCAAAATGCTACAATATATTATTGACTAGGCAAATATATAAATAAAGTGAGGACCTGGAATTCAAGACTATTGCACACTAATAGTGGATACAAAGTTAAACCCCATGGGATATATCCTTGCCCTTCTTATGACAGCATACTACCATTCAAGGCAAGTGGCTTGGATGCAAATAACAAACAAAGTTAATGTATTATGAGCAATTTCTAAAACTCTAGATAAATGCACATTTAAGTGAAGCATCATAAATCAACCGAATGAGCTTTCCACCATTAGTCTTCTATCATATATCATTATAGCATTGCTCCTCTCATCATAGGCTAAGCACTTTATGTATAATGTGCTCAGAGCAACAAACCATTGAGATTGTGCCACAATTTCATAATCTAAAAATCCAACAATGAGCCACCGTCATTGACACGTATCACAAAACTGCTTGCGTAACTTGAAAAAATGTAAGAGACCAAAGTAAATATTATGAATCTGAACAAGCCAGCAACAAAGATCAAATCCATCTAAATGTCTATAACAGCAAGCAGATTGAACATACGTATGTAGAGGATGAAATTGTTCCAAGTGAATATGACCACTATTTTCAATATTTTGTTAGAAATGATTGTGTTAGGCATGTCTGCGAAAATCTATTCACGTGAAAAAGGAAAAAAAACTAGCTCGGCACTGCCTTCCTTGAAAAGCTCTTCATACACTTTATTCAATTACCAAAAAAAGGCCATATTCTTCTGAACACAATTTACATAGCCAAAAAAGGGATATTACAATTATCCTAGGGATGATGCTGAAAGTAGAAGTAGTTTATGCATTATCTGTTGTGTGGCATTAAGCATGATCCAAAACAAGACATTGCTGAAAAGCTTACTTTCCATAATTAGTCCATGCTGTTATCAAAATGTACTGATTGCAATGTGACAAAGCTCCCAATACGTTCCCTCCGCTGATCACGACTCCTATATAGGAACCCTTTCAACAAGTTTATAAGGTGCATGTGATGTTTTGGCAATATGCTGCAATTCTGGTCAATAACTCCATTGGTGGCTTCTGGAGTCGGATGATTGCTGCAAAAGACCATTTGATACAGACGATATAAATTGCATGAAGTGGGTATGGACTTTGCATTCGGTAATGAATCTGTGAATTGATTTTGCAAAAGTTAATGAATAAGAGCTCTATTTTGAAAGTCCAACTCACCGCAATCTCAATGCCCTCAAAGAATGGTGGGTAATGTATAGGAAATGCATACACAGAATCTAGTATAGGAAATTGCACTATATTGTAAGATTCTTCCAATTATATGAGCACATTGAGATGCAGATTACAGCTTCGAATAAACAGAGACTGATTTTCTCTGTCCAATGCACAAAGCCGAGCAGATAAGGTACATGCCCCACAAGGTCAAGAATGTTGAAATTTGATGCACTGACACCCAAACTCAGATATGATCCTGACACCTACATTTAATTATGCTTCACTAATTGATTTAATATGCACAAGTGATTCAAAATACCTATAACTCAATAAGCTAATTGTATCTAGTACAAATTAACAGTATCTAGTATGGTATCAGGTATAGGTGAATAGCAGTCTTCAATTAGTATTATCGAGGACCAATCGAGTGGGCCACTCTTTTCGATGAACCACAAATTCATTAGTGTCGGTTGGATACATTGATATATTGACTTCAATATTATCAAGATAATGTGTGCCAAACATCTGATGGACATGATTGTTGTGTGATCAAGGACAGATACAAGAGGACTCAAAAATATGATGCCTAAGCACCTTAACTTTCTTTTACAAATTTGCAAATGCAGTTAGTGGGCATGATGTGGATTTAACTAGCAGTTAACTGCCCATAAATTATTGTAGATATAAGAAGTTGTAATTATCCAAAAATGCCTTTAGTGTATAGTATATACCAAATCGGGATTGTATCAGAACCAAACCACAACATCCTGGTTTGAATCACAAAGAATCGAGAGGGGGGCTAAATATTCTTTAAACCCAATTCTTGAACCCTAAACCCCAAGCCCTTACCACCAGCAATAATCCCTCTAGTTTTGTTCATGTTAAATGCATGAAATTAAAAACCATTCACTATTTTCTAGTTTTATAACATTATATGCAGCAAATTTGGGAGGTTTTTTAAACGGGTCAATTTTTTTTTCATTTGAATCAGCATGGACTGAACCAGCCGTAATGCCAATTTGTCCGATTCAGAACCAGCTGATTTTGAAATGCCAGGGAACCTTAGATGCATTTTGTTGGAAGGTACTTACTTAAGCCCACGTGATTTTTTATTTGTTTACTGGAAGGCAGAAAGAATCTAAAAGTAGACTGTGTTTACTCATATCACCAATAAGAATGGTTAGAAAATGAATAGATTGAAATGTTAAGGAAACATTAATAAGTAGCAGTTTGAGGACTCTTTATTTCTTTGTGCCAAGTTCAAGGAGTTTGAAAATCCATCTGCTGGACAAAACTATTTCATGGCATTTGGATGCCAAACACTTGATTCCTGAAAATTTAATGAAGATTCATATTACTCAAAGAGAATGATGCAAAGTGAAATGGACGGACAGCAATCTCAAAGATATAATACAAAACGAATCCAATCCAACATAAGCATTTAGATTTCATCTAATATGTCAAATGGGTCAAAATGCTTCACGTAGATTAGCCATTTTTGACATTATAAATCTTTGTTTGATGAATCGCCGACATGAAATATAGCATATTAATTTGAGCTAATATATCAAATTGGTCAAAGAGTAGATACCATCCCGGGGTGTTTGGATCCCAGATTCTGTTCTGTACATCCAATATGCTTTGATTGATTTATTCATTATCAATTTTTATCTCACGTTAAAGAATTATTGAAAGTTCTCCGTATGTTGCTATTTTTCAAAAATCATTGAAATGAATTATGACATACAGATTTGAGCTAAAATGTGAAATGCGTCAAAGCATAAGTAATTATTTCAGGGTTTCTAGATCCCACATCTCATTCCATACAAACAGGCCAATTTTGATTATTAATTTGTATTTGTTCAACCTTAAATAATCTTAACAAAGTTTTGTACAGAATGGGTTCCATACTGATGGGAACTTGTGCTTCTGTACTGATGGGAACTTGTACTACATTCTTCTTTTAAAAAGCTATAATACATATACTGATTTACCATAACAAGGTCATTGGAGCGCTGATGACACTTGGTATCAAACTTTGGTATACATTGTTACCACATGAATGTTTAAATCAGAATTTGATGAATGTTTACTCTTCCATAAATGTCAAGTCAAAATAATCAATATTTTATTTGGGAAAGATTTTGCTGAATGACTGCACTACATCTAGAATAAGCCTGAAGAGTTTAAGAATTTTGCCAATTTCTAGCAAAAATGATAATCGACTGACTTGCAATAGACGGGATGAAACTTGCCATCCTTAATCGTTTCTTCTACACAACTAGAGACCCCATCTTAAGTGAGCACTGTTTGATAAAAACTATTCTATAAGACCTATTTGATGCTACATTTTCTGCAAGCTACTAATTTACAAAGAACGTAAATGGCAGGTCAAAAAGACAGGATCTTTGGTTGTACAGGGACAATTCAAAGAGCTGCATATCAGCATCCATAGTGATATACTTAACTTGGGATTGCAAGTCAAGCTGCACACAACATGGATCAATAGCAAAAACAGAACTATTCTACAGCATAGATGCAGACAAACAAATGACAAGCTTTTTTCATTCAATAAACAGAAACACATACCTGGTACAGGATTGAAGGCTAATGTTGCTCGGGTCCTCCAGGATCCTTGGGTTGTTGCTGTTGCATTTGCTGCAGTAAAGCAGCAGCAAGATGTAACGTCGCTTGAAAGCGCTTTTGCCGTTCCACCTCTAGATCTCCTACGTTTTCTTGTTGCTGCTGCTGCTGATAATCAATGCCACTGATCGCACTGTGTTGCGGAGACCGAGGTGAGGCCCCTTCCCAGTTAACCCCATCTGCTTGCACTACACCCTGGCTCCCCTGTACCCATCCAGGTTGCGCAGCCTGCGGCATGGCTGATAGCTGAAGCTGCTGGGCAAACAAATTTTGTTGAGAGTGACGTGTCTGTTGTGCCTGATTATCAAAAGTTTGTTGGTGCTGTGAAGCCATGGTAGGCAGTTGCTGCTGATAATGTTGCTGTAGTACTTGTGCAGCTTGCTGCTGAGCCGGCTGTTGCTGTGTTTGAGTTAACAATGCTGTCAGCTGAGCCAGTTGATCTGCAGGCAATTGAGGAGCAGCTGTTGCAGATAGCAGTGGAGGCCTTGCCTGCTGCAGATATGGTCCACTAGATCCAGACCCAAGATAACCTTGACTTTGAGGAGCAGCAATGCCCTGTGTCTGCACGGGTACGTTTCCAGTTGACAATTGCTGAGGAAAAACTTGTCCAGAAATGGATTCAGCAGACAACTGATTAAAAGGGGATGGTCCAGGGAAAAAAGCCATCGATAACGGCTGTGAAAAGCCTTGGCCAACGCTAGCAACCATTCCTGCACCAGGGTGCTGAGTACCTGTAATGTGCGATACCAGGACGTGAGAATTCTGCTGAAGGGGGGGTAAAGGGGGCAAAGGGGGCCGTGCTTGCGAATGGGGTTGATGTTGATGCTGTTGGAGTTGGGTTTGGCGCTGGAGTTGGGGTTGGGGTTGTGGCTGGACTTGCTGTTGGGCTTGTAGCATTGGACTAGGTTCGGGGGGTTTTGATGTCAAGCTTCCGCTACTTTGAGCAAAAAAACCACCTCTTAAAGATCCTGACTGATCCTGCTGCAAGTAAGGCCACGACTGAGAGGGAAGGGTCAGATTATTTTGGGACAAGGGAAAAAGACTAGCATCATTTGCAGAAGCCGAAGCTGGAAAGTTTACCAGAGTCTCTGCTGATGGCGCCCTCACAGTAGGTGCTTCAACTCCATTGATAGGAGGAACGATATGATTCCTTTGAAAGATTGCTGAACTTTGCTGTGGTAGCAACGCAGTCAGTGAAGCAATAAGCTCTGGCGTGAGAGGAATATTAGCAAGATGTGCTGGGATGAACTGACTGCTACTACCAGCTGGCATTGTTACACCTTGTCCCAGTTGTAATGCTTGATCGGCTGCCCTTACTACTGCAACTGAATCCTGGGATGGTTCCTCAGGAAAAGCGTGTTGATAAGGCATTTGCGACTGGAACCCAATTTGCTGCTGCTGTGGCTGCTGCTGCTGAGGTGGAGGAGCTTGCACATAAGCTGCATTTTGAGCCTGAAATTTCAAGACTACACCAAACAAGCAATTCTTCCCAGGTACTTTAAGGACCGCTTGAGAAAATTCTGATGGAGGGACCAAAAACAAAGTGCTTCCATTACTCAACTTAGCAACTCCTGCACGATGTTTTTCACCAAGATAACTCATGAAATCTTGATATGGAGGAACATCAACATCTCCATCTGGCACAAAAAATACCACACCAAAGTCGCCTGCCTGATGAACATGCTTAGCTAGCATGTCCAAGTCTGTTCGTGCTGTACAGTTTATTACATCGGGGCTACAAGACAGAACATTGATAGAATCAACTAAACGCTTTAGCTCAAAACCAAATGACAAAGATTTACAGCATGAAAAACAGTCGTTGAAAACATGCAAGTCAGCAAAGCAACATTTCAACTTGAAGCAGCCACACTTGCGAAGGATAGAGACCAGGCACCTACAGATCCAAGTCAATTCCTTTTCCAACAGGGAAACATCTGGCACGACAAACTGGAGTTCCACCTTTTGCTACTAGGCCTTGCCATTTCCATCCCTCATTGATTACTCCAAGTCGACTCTCAGAAGAATTGCTGCTTCGCGTTTCTGCTCCAATAGCATGATTCATCATGGATACAGGGCCAGGAAGACTTGCTAGTGGTTGAGGCCCATCAAATCGAACAGGTGTGGCATTCAGTCTAGGGCCTGGCCCATTCTTGAAGTCATCAACTTCATGAAGCATTCCTAACCTCACACTACTACCATATGCTCCAAGACTACCATTTGGAGGTATAAATCTTTGTCCATCGAGTTTAGAATTCATTCCAGAATTTTCAGCTGGAGGTTGAGGAAACCCACCTAGCCTAACCCTCTTGGACTCTCTGTTAAAAATGTCTTCATCCGGAAGATCCCACTCATCATCAAAAGGCCTGCTGGGCCTTGCAGGTTGACCAGCTGCAGGCACAAAACTACCCCCCCTACCTCTAGAAGAACTATCAATCTTTTCATTCAGTGCAATCAGTCCACCAGAACCCAGTCCATGTCCCCTTCCCACACCTCTGCCTAATCCAGTACCAGGTCCCATGCCACGCCCTCCCACGCCCAAAGCATTACCACTTGGGGAAAAATCTGGTCCAAGTCTCAAACCTGGACTAAGGGGCGCCCCAATGCTAGAAACACGTCTGTCAACAGGTGGCGGCATCCGATGACCCAATATGCTGTCACTTTTAAATGTCCCATCCAAGAATATGGTACCTTCAGGTCTTGCTGGAGGGGAAAAAATACCAGCCCTCATATTTTCAGCGGGACCGATCTCACTGTTGGAGAATCTAATGCTTACTCGAGGATCATTGAATAGCTTGCCTTCGAGAGCAGTTTTTGCCCGAATCGCCTCACCAACACTTCTAAACTGCACAAATGCATATGTTCGTCCAGGAAATGTTTTGACGCTTTGAATCTCCCCATAGGGAATAAAAGCTCTGATCAACTTGTCATCATCAACTTTTGTCTGCAAAGAAAAGCCCACCCACAATATTTCACTGGGCTCTCCATCCTTGTCTGATTTGCCTCCCCCCAATGAAGGAAAATTGGAACGAGATGCAAAGCCCCCCTAAGAGCAAAACAAAGATAAGTTAAAACAGGACCAGTTGAATATGCATAATAATAAAGACAAAAATCAGTAGGACAGATTAGAAAAGCACCTGAAAAGTTTCAACAGGACCTCGGTCATCCGGAAGATTCCTCAAAGAATCAAGGGGACCTCGAAAGGCTTCCAATGCTCCAGATTGACTTTGATGTAACACTCCAGAACGATCGTCTTTACTTTCCTGTCTCAAGGGAATTAACACATTGGTGTACAAGATACCAACTTTTTTAGGGTGTAGGGTTTATCGTTAGAAGGATGCAAGGAGAAGAAGCCAAATATTCTCTGGAACTTGCTCTTTGCAACATGAGATGAATAATTTACAGAGATGATGGGCTAAAAGTTAGCAAAAAGTGAAGCCAATGGACAAGCAATCGGCGTTACCTTCTTGCTGGATTGCGACCTTCCAAAATCAACCCGCAATTCTTCATTTCCCATGCGCTTCCTGTTCAATGCTTCCACAGCAGCAACTGCGTCATCCAACTTCGCAAAGTGAACCAACGCTGATTTTCGATCATGCATAATAATGAAATCCTCCACCAGTCCAAACTTTCTAAACTCAGCTTCAATCTGCTCTTTCCTCAAAGTAGAGCAGATTCCACCCACCCATAATTGTTTGCTTGGCTTTGCCTGGTCAAATCAACAAACCATGTTACCTTATACACATGGGCAATTTTACTTTATACACACTCATAGATCCATCCAGCATAGAATACTACCAATTCACAGACAAGGATGAGAAGTCTTGAAAACTTTTCACGAGGCAATGTCAATGTCTTCAGAAGATTAAAAAGAAATGGCGGTTCGTGTTGTGGTCACATATTGAGGCTAACCTTGGTGTGGTGAATACACAATAAATGTCTTGAAAAGAGCACCAAAAAGATATACCAATTGGTGTCAGATTGATAAACGCCTCCCCCACAGTCTCAGACCAACTTCATTGTTCATATCACAGACTATATGCGGAGGGAAAATCGTACATTGTCTCATCGTGCTTGCTAACTTACTAATAAAATGAGCTTAAGTTTCACAGACATGGTCTCACCAAACAACAAGGAGAGGCTTCTGAGGGCAAGAACATATCTCTTCTTTCAAGTCCTTTACCCAGAGGAGAGACAAAAGTTGAGTCCACAAATATATCAGCACAATTCACTTCTCTTGGACATTGCCCCCCTTCAAAAAAAGAGGCCGACCACATGACAATCAGGGTTTGATTTGACACATTTTAGATGATAGTACCGACACTTCTACTTGAATTCAGCACTATTGTAGTACTCAGAAAAAAATTATGAGAAATGCTAAACAAATAACGACTTTCTATTTATTTTTACATAATTGTAAAAACATTTGTAGTTTTTAGATAGGCATTCCTGGCTCTACTACCGCTGATACGACCCACCCTTCAATTGTAATCAAAAAATTTCTTAGACCACTTTAGACGCATACACAAGGATGAGTCCTAAAATACTTGCACAAAAAAATCTCATTAACCTATGCTTCTTTATAATGAAAACGCAAATCAGCTCTAGTTTTTGTTTCCATTTCATTTTTCATATCTTACAAATAGCATAGTTAGACAGCTTGATGGACTACTTAGTGGGCGACATTCTAGAAGTCCTACTCAAACTATATATGATTTTCACGGGCGCATGGAGCTCCCTCGGATGACATATTTCATAGTCTAACATATCATTATGGCACTTAAAAACACTAATCAATCTCTCTTGGATAACATATTTTATATGTATTTCACAATCTCAATCCCCTCTCTCTCTCTCTCTCTCTCTCTCTCTCTCTCTCTCTCTCTCTCTCTCTCTCTCTCTCCAGCGATGGTGGCCTAGCGCCCTCCTAGCTCCTCTCCCTCTCCATTCTCCGAAAAAAAGTCCCTCCATCACTGTCCCAGCAGGGACAGGACACTCCATCGCTATTGTACCTCCCTCCATCGCTGTCCCAGCAAGGACTTTGATGTCTCATCCATCGCTGCCCCTGCTGGGGCATCGATGACTCAACCAACCCTCGCTGTCCCTGCTGGGACAGCGATGGGGACCTCTACTACTGCTGCATCCTCTGCCTACTTCAGCTCCTACCCTACCTATCTTACCGATTGTCGACAGCAGATTATACCCCTTCCAAATCCGTTGAAGGCATGTTTGCCTATGAACTTAGCTTTGTTCGGCAAGAACTTCTTGGACTAAAAGGCAGGGTAAGCCAGCTAGAAATCGAGAATGGCAAACTTCGTAGAGATCTCATTGGTTTTCAAGGGTGGATCAGCTTGAACAAGAAAATGCACAGCTCAAAGTTTTGGAGAAGACTTCGAACATAATATCCAGCCTTGAAAAACAAGCGCTTCTCAAAAATGATGATAAGGCTTAATCTACAAGCTCAGTTCAGCATGCATTTGTGAATTCTACATTAGAAAATGTCATTTCCGAGAAAGAAAGAAGAGTTAGAAAAGCCCTCAATATCCAAGTTAGAGAGATTCCCGACAGGGATAAGCCCACCGAGGAAGCAAAAGATTTGCTTTTAACTAAGCTTGCACACAACACTGATGGTTTTGATACAGCTTGGAGAAGTAAGTTTGACTCTAATGTCTTGTTTATCAAATTTCGCTCTATGGACCACTGCAATGCAGCTTTACGAGTTAGAGCCAAATTAAAAGGGACCTTTATTTTTATGGACGATGACCTTACACACACGCAATGGCAAGCCAGGAAACAAATTATTCAAGAAGCAAATGCAAGGAATCAATGGGTGGTTTTCATTGAAGGCAAGCCAAAAAAATTTAATAAGACTTCACAATAGGGATTCGGGGCTCCCGGGCAAGGGAGCAGCCTTTAAGTATCAGTTTTTGGAATTGTAATGGCATACTATCATCTTCTTCCAATCTTTTATGCTTAGATGTGATATCCTCTTGTTAGCAGAGACTCATGAATCATTATACCGACCACTTCCATTCATACAGGATTACACTTGGCACTCACCACATTGGCCTTTCTTGAGAGGGAAGACCTCTCATGGTTCAGGTGGTGTTGCATGTCTTACCAAAGGCGTTTTTACTACTCATTTTAAACTGGTCAAAAGTGACCCATTTGCACGATTTATTTGGTTACAATTCTTTGGTCACTGTTTGGGGCTTTCCCATGACCTCTTTCTAGCGGTCTGTTATTTTGCACCGCAGACATCATCCTTTGCGGATTTTGGTGGCGATCAAATCCAGCTCTCTCAAACGATATAGTCAGCTTTGCATAGCGAGGTCTTATTCTTTTAGCAGGGGATTTTAATGCACACAAGCATCAGGCAAGCAGAGTTTCATGCAAAGAGTGACTGCCTACACGTTCGCACATTAGATATGGGATTGGACATGACTTCACAAGATGCAGATATTCCGGCTACTCACTTTGGAGAGCAATTGAGTGGCTTAGCAGAGGCCCATTCCTTAGCCATATTGAATGCCCTTCCTTGCTAGCCTTCATCATCATATTTTACCTGTCACCACGAAGTATTCACAGGTCAGTGGTCGCATGCATGCTAGGTGGACTGATCACCCACAGGTGCCAGTTGACAGGAATAGCAAGTAGGACTCAAAGAGGGGGTTGCCTATGGTTGGGAGGTACATTCTACAGACCGGCCTTCTAGGATTCACGAGCTTAGAAAGCCTTGCTTGTGACAAATGGAAGATGTGTATACCATCACAGTTCCATATTCCAATATGGGAGCACTTGGCTTGGTTCCTGCCACATCAGACAACGCCTCTGACTCATAAGGTACCACCCCCATGCCCCGCCAAAGATCTATGACCCGCTAGGTCACACCGGCTATTTGCCGACTAGCATCTCGTAACTGACGGCTAGGATCCCGACAGTAACTAATCACCGCATCTCTGACAGCTTGTCAGGTGATTACGCCGGGTCTCACTGGGGCACTGCTTGTGACGCACGGTCCCATCTTGGGACAGATGTCCTCGTCGGTCACCGACCCTTGCCAATACTAGGCCTCAGGCCCTCTGGTAACCGGCCATGTCGAGGTCATAGAGCCGTAACTGGGCTCTAACAATCCTTCCCTCTTCTGGCAAGTCATCGGTCCTCGATGACAAACTCTGGGTAAGACTTCTGCAATGCCTGGCGGGTCTCCTAGGTAGCATCAGATAAAGGATGCCCTTTCCAAGCCTCTAGATATTCCTGAAGGAGACGATTTCTCAATCGTCGCTCCCCTCGATCTAGGACTCTTTCTGGCCCATAACCTGTGGTGTCTTTCTCCTCTAGAGACACTAGACCTTCCACCAGGCTATCACCATCGTGCAAACATTTCTTTAGTTTGCTAACATGAAATACTGAATGCACCTTGCATCCCACAGGTAGTTGTAGTTTATATGCTACTTGGCTCACCTTCTTAATAATCAACCATGGTCCACAATACCTAGGAGATAACGCGCACCTTCTTGTGCGTAGCACCTTTGACTTCGAAGGGACTAGTAAATACACCCAATCTCCTTTCTCAAATTCTCGATAAGTACGGTTCTCACGAGTATAACTCTCTGCCCTAGCTACAGCCTTGGACAAGTTATCTCATGCCATCTCTAGCTTCTGCTGCATTTGAGTCAGAAACTCTACATCGCTAGGTACCCTATGCGGAATACCTATGATTGCAGGACTAAGTGGCCTGAAACCATAATTGATCTCAAATGGACTCAATCCAGTGGACGCATGTCTCTTGTCATTGTACGCGAACTCCAATAGCGGACCATCCGTCTGAGGATGCTCAGAGCTACTCATCCACAACTGTGTTCCCAGCTTGGCGAACACCTCAATCCAAAAATATCCCGTAAACTTGAGATCCCTGTCAGACACAATGGACATTGGAAGGCCATGAAACCTGACAATATTCTGAATAAACAACTCAACAACTTGCGGGGCTGTGACCTTCTTGGTCGTTGCAATGAAGTGAGCCATCTTGGAAAACTTGTCTACCATTACCATAACAAAATTTAATCTCGTTTGGGTCTTGGGTAGCCCAACAATAAAATCCATAGAGATGCTTTCCCACCTTCCTGTAGGTATCTCAAGTGGATGTAGCAAGCTCGGAGGACTTACTCTCTCGGCCTTGTTCACTTGACAAGCCGTGCAACGCTGGACATACTCTCTTACGTCTCGCTGCAGTCGTGACCAGAAATAATGCCTTCTAATAATAAGTTCACTAGTCTTATCAATACCTGGATGCCCTGCGCATGGACTATCATGGCATTCATGAAGTATCTTACGACGAAGATCCTTCACGTCTAGCTTCCATTTCTCAATAACATCCCATCCTTCACGGTGTATGTTAGATATGTGCCGATGTTTGCTCTACGGAAGCGATAGCCTCGGCTGACTCTTCCTCTTGGTCGACTACCTTGCGCGCATCAGGCCACACACGCTGACAATGCGGGTCCTTTTCCTGAGCCTTCTTAATCTCCCCCATGAGATCACTGTCAACCACAGTGAAGTTCATCTGATGCAGTATCCGTGATAGTGCATTAGCGACCACATTTTCCTTCCCTCTTTGGAAGCGAATTTCTAAATGAAATTCCTGCATCAGCTCGGCCCACCGAGCTTGGCGGCCTTTCAAATCTGGCTAAGTGCAAAAATACTTTAAAGTACGATGATCTGTGTACACATAAAACTCGACGCCATATAAATAATGTCTCCACACCTTGAGCGCATGTATCATTGCATACAGCTCTTGCTCATGTGTAGGAAGGATATCTCTGTTGAGCTGGTGTCAACTTTTTACTCTCTACCCTCTTGGCTCAACACTACACCTACGACAATGCCACTTGCATCCGTCTCTAGGTCAAACGGTTTTTGGGTATCAACAATTTTGAGGACTGGAGCCGTGGCCACCGACTCCTTCAAGTTCTCAAAACTATGCTAAGCTTTAGCATCCCACCGAACTACAGTGTTGTTATTTCGTAACCGGTCCGTTAAAGGAGCAGCTACCCAGGAATAATTCCTAACAAACCATCGGTAGAACTTACAAAAGCCTAAAAAAGATTGCAATTGGCGTATATCGGTGGTCCTCGCTTCTTAACCACAGCCACCTTGGCTAGGTCAACCGAAATACCCTCAGCTGTCACTACGTGACCCAAATACTCGACACGAGTCTTACACAACTCTGTCTTCTTTGGCGTACAGGACAAAACCTTGTAACTTGCCAAATACGGTCTTGAGATGAATCTCATGCTCCTCGACCGCATGAACATGGCTGGTGCATTGGTTAACCCAAATGGCATAACCAAAAACTCATAATGCCCAAAATGGGTTCGGAAGGCCGTCTTCTGGACGTCTTCATCTGCAATTTGTATTTGATGGTAACCGCTTTTGAGATCTATCTTACTGAAAATGGTGGCACCTTACAACGCATCCAGTAGATCATCAATCATGGGCATCGGATATATGTGCTTTACAGTGATCTTATTCAATCCTCTGTAATCCCCACACATCCAGAAACTACCATCCTTTTTCTTAACAAGTAAAATAGGAAAGGTGAAGGGTGAATAACTAGGACGGATGTACCCCCTCCAGCATCCTTTTGACTTCCTCTTCCTCTTTTAGGCTCATCCTATAAGGAGGCCTACATACTGGACTTGCCCCTAGAACGAGCTCAATAAAATGGTCAACGTCCCAACTAGGCGGCAATCCCTCTGGTGTATTACTAATTAGCAAGTGTTTAAACTAAGTGCGGATGGACTTCTCCAACTCACTTGTTGAGTCACATCTTAGCTGTAATGAAAAAGCATGTGCACTAGGGGATGCAAATGTAAATGAAGTTTCTTGTGGTTCATTAGTGAGTGTGCTTATCTGATTATTACAAAAACGAGAATCAAAATTGGAATCAACATTCACATAACACAACCACAAATATTGAATCTCCATTCTCTTTATTTGCATACAGGTAATAAGAGGACCCTCAACAAATGGTCTCTTCCCCTTTAAGACATGAGACATACCCTCATGCCCGAACTTATACACATGTGACTTAAAATCTATAGCGGGATGCTTACTTGCATGCCACGGCTTACCAAGTACAATATCAAACTTAGCTAGTTTTGTAATTTCAAAGTCTAACTTCTCGGTATACGTCTGAATAGACAAAGCCGCCCGAGAGACTCTTTCATCCCAAACCTATGTTCCCTTACCATCTGGCATCTCAGCAGTATACCAGTAATCAGATGGAACGGTAGCTAAGCGAAACTTCCTCACCACGCGAGAATTGATAATATTATGCGAGGAACCGGTGTCAAATAAGACAGCACGTCATGACCTTCCAGCTTCCCCCTCATGCGTATCAGTTCATTATCTAGAAACTGATAAGCTGCGCACGCCTTGGTGGACAAATAACAAACTGGTGCCTCTGGAACAAGCTTCTGCACCGAAATAGTCATGACACAACAAGTGTCCTCATCGTCAGTCACCAACAAGTCATCTTCCTCATCCTTGCCCTCATCTTGACGTTGTTGTAAAACATGGAGCTTCTTGCCCGTGCGTCGAGGACAATCTTTGAAAAGATGCTTGCCAAGACAAAAAAAAATAATCCGTCTTTCTTGGCCTTTTCCTTTTGCTTTGGACTAAGAGGAGACTTGTCATAAGCACGACGAGCCATAGGAGATGCCGATTTCCGCTTCAACGTCTGCTGCATCTGAATAGGATCCTTCTGCGAAAAGTCCTTTTGACTAGCTCGCCACCACCCGTCAACAAAATCCGTAAAATGATAAGCAGCCTTACGGACCCGCCAACCTTCATCAGTTGGGGGGGGGGGGGGGGGGGCGCGTTTCAAATCAAAGTACTCCTCCCATTTGTACAACCATTGGTCTACAATATCAGTGGTTCAGGTTTCCAGCACAGCGAGCAGGCTTTTTATCTTTATCCTCAAGATAGGATTGAGGGAACATAGGACGGGCTACCGAAGATGACATATAATTTCCCGCCACAGTCGAAAGCATCGTATGCATCTCTGCGATGGTCTTCTCCATATTGTCCATGCGAACTTGCATAGACGGAGACACACCTACAGGCGAACTAGCAACCCCTGTAGGAGGGTGACGGTCAGCAAGACTAAGAATAGGACCGGCTGGTGGCGATGGGAGGGCAACAGGAGGGCTAAGCGGAATATCAACTAGCATCTTCCATTATGGATAAACAAAGGACAGCACAAAATCAAAACTCGGAAATTACACTTAAATAAAAAAAACGAGCGAAAGCAAATATGACCAAAGCTTTCGAAACAAGAAGATAGAAGTAGACAAAAGCAAAAATAAGGGAGTGAGCTCTCCCTGAAATCCAAGTTTGTTGTCTTGTCGGTTGTAGGTCTGCTGAGATGACAGGTTGTTAGGTATCTTTTGGCCCCTCCTCAGCAAGTTAGAACTCTGGCTATCCAATCAAAAAGGACCCCCACAGATGAAGTGTAATGCCTATTTTACCCTTAAATACATGAGAACCCCCTTTTGTAAGTTGAGTAAATTAGTGCAAGTGGCCCACTTGCCAAGTAGCTCACTCCTATGGTTGACACCTAGACTTTCCATGCATGTAATTCAGGTGCTTGCCTCACAAGAGATTTGGAGGACCCACACCCTCCTCTCTCTCTCTAGCAATTCATTTCCTCTTCTAACTTTTGGTGTTGTGAGGTGCTTATGCAATTCTCCTTGTATGTGATGTTTTCCATAGCTAAGTTTCTCAAGCTTTCATAGTTGATCTAGTATTGAAGTTAAGATACTCCATAGCTAGGTCTTGCAATTATCATGGTATCAAAGCAGGTTGTCTAGCCTGTGAGTCTGTGAGTGAGAGAAACTTCAGTGCTTATATTCTTGAGAAGATTCTCATCTTCCACAAGCACCTCAATCTTGTAAGAGGGAGCTTTTGATCTACAGGAGTCAGATCAGATTGAGTCTTGCACTGTTGGAGAGCTATTGGCAAGGAGAGTGGCATGATCCAAAAACTTTCTAATTCTGGCTGAGTTTTGGGAAGTCTTTCTGGAGGAGCTTACACAAAAGTAGGGCACCTAGTAAGGCCATACCAAGTGGCAAAGTCAAAAGCAGGAGCTGAAGGGTTGCCTTGAAGTGGCTACATACCCTACTTTGGGGTCAAACCCTAGTTGCTGGAAGTCGTTTCTTTTCTGATCTTTTTCAAATTGAGCTTTTGTTTGAGCACAGATTATAGCATGGCTAGTCTTGGGGAGAGTTTGTTGGGTGAATCTAGCAAACTTGATGGCACAAACTACAGAGTGTGGAAGTTCAGGAATTGCTCGTAGTTAATGGCAAGTAGAGAGCCTATAACAACATCTAAGGGTGGTGAGTATATTTCTGATGAGTTCGAAGATCTTTGCAATGCATGTGGGATAAAGAGACAGTTTGCCGGTCCACATACACCACAACAGAACGGCGTGGCTGAGCGGAAAAACATGTCTATAGTGGTTATTCAGATTCTGATTGGGCAGGTGATAGATGTTGAAATATAAACCTAGTCAAATAAATAAAACATAGCACAAGGTTCTATTTGGAGGCCAAAGTTTTTAAGGCCCTAATAAACTTATGCAAATTTTTTTAGTACAAACTCGTGGAGGGCCTTCTTGCATGATGATGCCACTTGTCCATTGGAGTTTGGTAGACCCCCATGCACATGTGCATGGGGGAGAAAAAGTTAGTTTGCCACATATCCTAGTTTGCATGCGACATGCAAGATGCATGCATGACAAATTAGACACATGCAATTAGACATGCAAATTGCCACCTACCCTGGACACTTGGGAATAGCATGCAATGCATTGTACATACATCATTTCTTATAAATAGAACCTCCACGATTTGGAGGAGTGTTGGAATAATCTTCCACTCTTCATCATCTTGTTCTATTCTTCATCTCAATTTTTGTAGTAGCTCGCAGGAGGATCTGATCTGGTTTTTTGCTTGTTACTCCTCCTTCGCTCATCAGAATTCAGTGACAACAGTTGCAATCTGTTAGTTGGAGGAGGCCGCTACTAGTCAGGTCATTTTCACCTTAAATCTGAGCAAATCTGAGCCAGAACAGCAATCAAACCATTTGGAGGAGGGCACTGGTTCTGTTTTGCTCAATCATTCATTTCTCTCTCAAATCTTGTCAGATTTGCATGAGATCTGTTGCAAGCTGATCCATAGAGGAGGGCGCTCCATCTCAGATCTTCTCCCAATCAATTTTCACTACTTTGGAAGCAGGGCATCCATCCAACCATCTGGAGTAGGGCGCTGGATCTGGTTTCCAATCTTCATCCTATCTCTTTCATTAGTTGTCAGAATTGAATAGGATCTTTTGCCAGTGGTTTCTCTTGCATAGGCTCTTTCTCTCATAGTGAATTGAAGTCATATAGAAGCTGATCAGAATCTGATTTTACAGATCTGAGGCACCTATTTGAAGAGGCCAGCAAGTAGGAAATAGTCCACATCTTGATTCATTCAATAGACAATGAATAGAGTTCAAAGAGGATTGAATTAGGATCATTCTTATGATCTACAGCTTGCTGTTCTATGTGTATTTCAGATGCATGTTTCATTCCTAGATCTGTTAGGCTCAAGTTGTCCTTGAAAATAGCATTTCTAAGGTCCTGAATCCAGATTTCGAGCTATTCTAGCATTCTTGGTTTTGACAACAGTGGTATCAGAGCTTGCATGTTGCTTAAATCTTCATGCATGTCTGTTTCCTAGCATCATTCATTCTACAACAATAGAGACGATCGGAGATCTACGACAGGCTATTGCTTTAGCCTAAGTTCAGGGGCTATCGCTATAGTCTGCTGCCTATGACCAATTACAAGTCTTCTTTCATGATTTTCATCCTAGGTTTGCCTATATGTTCCTTGTTTTGGAGCGGCTCATAAAAGTGCATGCAAGCGTGAGGCAAACAGTGGTTTCAAACCAATGGGCAGAGTGGGGCCCATCACGAGAGGCCAAGGCCAAGAGATTTGAGGCGATCGTGATGGGGACTTCATTTTGGGATGATATACACGCCATTATCATATACAATCAGCCAATCTATAGTGTGTTGCGCCTTACTGATAGAGAGGGTTCCACTTTAGGCTGCCTCTATGAGTTTATGGATAGGCTGGGAAAGGAGCTTCAGACTTGCACCAGCATAGCTTCTGATAGGTATATTACTACGTTGAAGTTTCAAAGTTGATTCTTCATTGAACATTCATGATTAGAATTTAGTTAAAACTTAATAGTAATGAGTATTTGCAAATTTGATATTCATAATCGGAATCAGGGTTCTTGAGACTTGAATGCTAAAACTTCACTCTTGATTGTTTGCAGGCTGGAAGAAGGGGCCTATTTCTAGACAGGTGGCATTGGTTCCATCAACCTTTGGAGGACGGAAGATCAATTCCATGATCGAGAGGGCAAGGATGACATTCCTACGTCTCCTCTGTCTATCCTGATCCCAGGGGTCAAGATGCACTCATGGATGACTTGAATTTATTCAGGTATGTAATTAGTAAATTGTAATTACAAGCTACAGCCTACTAGCTAGCAGTAAGTACTTGGTAGTTATAACTTATTACTTGCCAGTTGGAAGTTGGAACTTGGTGCCATCATGAATCATGATTCAAATTTCATCTATGTAGTATGTACTGAAGTCTAAGCTAGTAAATAGTAGTAAGCATTTAGTATTTACTATTTTGAATGGTGATGAATGTTGTTGAATGTTGAAGACCGAGCGCCTCGATGTCAGTCATCCAGCTGCCATGCTGAGGGAAGGGCAATTGCGCCCTGTTTCATGGTGGATGAAATATGGGAATGATGTTCCCAAGTTGCAGAAACTTGCCATCCGCGTCCACTCACAAAATTGCGCAGCAGTGCGTGTGAGAGAAATTGGAGTGCATTCTCTCTAATTCATACATAGAGGAGGAACAAACTTTCTACTGCGCAGCTGGAGAGGTTGGTGTATGTGCATGCCAACCTACGGCTTCAAAAGAAGCTAAGAGAGACCGGGGAGCGCGTACAAGTAATGATTAATCTGAATTCTATAGAGCTAGTATCTACCATGATTTGTCTAGATGGTAGAGTCTACCCTAAGAACCTTCAAGCTTCAAGTTTCAACATTTAAATTTGCTATTTATTTTTTAAATGTTTACTAGTACTTACTACTGAGAATCGAAATCTTGGTTTACTTTCAATTTTTGTAGGTTAATGTCGATGAGATCGATGTGGCAAGGGTTCCAAACTTGCCACCAAGATCACAAGAGGAGGAGGATGTCTATGCTTTACTCCATCGGGAGGCCTTAGCAGCTACAGGTTGATTTCGATGCCTGATTCATTGCATTATATTAGTACTTTGAAGTTTTGTAGATATACTAGATAGTAGATACTAGATTGTAAATTATAGATTGTAATTTGTAAATTGTAAGTTAAAAGTAATGTCGATCCTAAGTCCTGATTCCAATTTCCTTGTATGCATTGCGCAGGGCCTACCACTCGAGCTGCTACAGCACGCAGGACAAGGAGCGCAGGAGAGGGTCCGAGCCAACAGCCTCAGACACCTCTAAGAGTCCCTATGGCTCTGACTCAGATGAGGAATCTGCCACTAAGGGTGAGGGATCGG
Source organism: Diphasiastrum complanatum (assembly GCA_029204225.1). Classification (NCBI taxonomy): domain Eukaryota; kingdom Viridiplantae; phylum Streptophyta; class Lycopodiopsida; order Lycopodiales; family Lycopodiaceae; genus Diphasiastrum; species Diphasiastrum complanatum. The sequence goes on along the minus strand of CM055096.1, from coordinate 74,825,071 downwards.
ATGAGGATGAGGATGAGGAGGATGAGGGTGACCCTGATGATGGGGAGGATGACCTTGAGCTTAAGGGCATGCCAGTGCCTCCACGACGACAGCGTCCGAGGCGGGCAACTAGAGCCTAGATGGGGGGGGCACTCAGTACTCAGCATAGATGATAGTGGCATACTCTAGGCTCTAGCATAGTAGTTATACATATGGCAGTTGACTTCAGACTCATGGGGCCTCAGGCTTGAGCCTTGAGGCCGCGCTTGACACTCTTGTTATTTATGCTTCTACTTTAAAGTTTAAACTTTTAATTCTTGAATTATAATTTGTGATTTGTTAGTGCCAAGTGGTCAGTGGTTAGTGCATTGTATAGTTTATAAATTTACTCTTTATAGTTCTTGGATATTTGAGACTGTGATGCATTGCGATGACATGTGTAAACCCCAAAAACCCTCAAAAACACATTTTCCAAAAAAAAAAAAACCTAAAAAACGTTTTCCATTTCGAACCTGAACCAGTCGTTTCATACGCGTTTCAAAACGACATACAAAACGAGCCCCGTGAAACATTGGTGTGTGTGTGTGTGTGTGTGTGTGTGTATCATAGATGCACCATCCGACCTGGAACGCAATCCAAATTACAATTCGAGGATTGGGAATTGGGATTATCATTTTCTAAATCAACTTGGATCGCTCTTCTTTTTCTTTCTTTTTTCGGGGGTGAGGGGGTTGGTCCTATGACTTGAAAAGAAATAAGCACTTTAGACAATGTTCCATTGTCCAAAACATGGTTATAGCGTAACGCTTAAACTATGGCATGTATCAAGGATTCCCGTGCCGAACTTTTTGGTTCAAAACATTTTATTCCATGCGTATGGATTTTATGGAACTTAAAAAAAAGGATTTTTTTGTTTTTTGAGAAAATCCTCTCAAAGAGATTAAAAATTTGAGATGTCAATATCAAGTAAACATCTGATCTACAAACACAACCAATTTCCTAGCAGCTGACACTGACACTCATGCCATCACCGGAAGATTAGAGAGGATGTCAAATCGATTGGAGTGTTGACTACTAATGCATTTAAATAGACGAAGACCTTTTCCATATGTCTCGAACTTGGCATAGAGTAGGTGAGAACCTGCATGTTGTTGACGTATTCTTGTTAACATCCAAATTTCAAGCGTCGGAGTCTTCTAAGAAGTGGGAAGGATATACAAAACTTGTTGATATTCACTTCCCATCTTCATCCAAAATCACTTGGGGCAAAAGTAGCATATGATTCATACCATAGAAGAAATTTGTTATATCTGAATGGTATTTTTGCTTTTTATATAATCTACTTAATGCAGCTCAATGTCATCCCCTATTCTCCACTCATTTTAGAAAAAAAAATCTAATTGAAGAAAAAGTATTTCAATAGAAAAAACTAGATTGCATTAGGAAACTAAATGCATTCGGAATGTGCTTCTATGGTATGTATCATAGTTGCCCAGAAATGCGTTTCTGAGCCAGAAACGTGCCAAAAAAAAAACATAATATTTAAATTTTTTGCCCTAAAATTACCCTAAAATTGAACCTAAACCATGCTGTAACCAGCCCAACTGTGACCAAAACACTTGGCAACATATACAGATGCAATGCCCTTGATCAGGGCTTTAATCTGATACCCATATTGCCCAAAAAAAAAAAAATTTGAAACAATTTATACATTAAAAAAATTATAAATATAAAAAATATAAAAAAATAAAAACTTTTCTCAGAAACGCTCCCCCAAACCAGAAACGCGGTTCAAAAACGAGTTTCTGACCGCGTTCAATGTCGCCTAGTAGCCAAATTGCTAATAGAGATTGCAGGGTAGTTTCGTGTATGAGAAAAGACAACCCCAGGTCAATTTGATTTGTACGTTAGCTTCAAATCAAAATTGACATGAGTTTAAGACCCTTCTGCGATTCAGAGGCAAATCAACAGCGGATATCTCTACAAGTCGCAATGGACAGAAGATTCAGTACCCAAACCAAAATCAAACTACTACAAATGCAAGTGTGATTTCAAAGCTAATCTCATTTGTTGTATGTGGCAACTAAAAATAGACTTCACTAATTTCCTTTCATTTACTTGTGTGCACTGTGTTGTATGTTGTAATGTACGACCAAGAAGGGTAAAAAAGCTTACTCCTTTTGCATATTCGATCCGAATGCGTAAACCTGCAAGAACCGATCCTTGAAGCTTATTTTTGGCATTCACTGCTTCATGCTCATTGATGAAGTTTACAAAAGCATAATTTCTTTGCGGATACACCGTCACGCTCTCCAACTTTCCAAACTTGACAAACTTATCTGCAACGTACGCCTCAGAGACCTCTTGTGCAACATTCCCAACCCATAAATGGCGTGACGAAGGCACTTCCTCTAATTCCACTTTCGACGCCATGCCTTTGGGCAGAATCAGCCTTCCGTCATCAGCACGCGGCCCGTAATCTACGGGAACGCCGCCAAACAGAGGTGGAGTGGGCTGCTGCAGCAACCCCGTTGCTAGGGCTCAAAAGCTTGAAAACAGCAAACCGATGCAAAACCTAAATGCTTTCACAAAAATCAAAAGCATGTGAAAACCAACCAGAAAACAGACCTGAAAAAGAGGTCCCGGCCCGTTGCCCGCATCCGATTTGATCTGCATACTTCCAACCAAGTCCTGAACGGAGTCTAAGTTACTCTGGAGGTGGACGCCAATGCAGAAGATGCGCCTCCTTTCAGTGCCTCCAGCAGTCCAAGTTCAGAAATGAGATCAAATTGGTGAGCCCAAATTGAGCTTTCGCTGCTGTTTTGGAAGGCGTCAATCTCACATCCAACTATTTCAGCGGCGCCAATGCGTGCATCCCTAAAGCGCATCCATCCCCAAAACCCTGCTCCTCCTTCGCTCTCGCTCTCTCTGCTACCATATCCGCACAAGAAGAAGAAGAAGAAGAAGAAGAAGAAAAAGAAGAAGAAAACCAATTCTTAAGCAGGGTATGCATGCCCTTCAAAATCTAAGCCTAACCTAGGGGTTTGGGCTGGTACCGTGCCTGCCAAAATATGGTAGGCTTAAGTGACCTTGGGGACACATGTTTTTCTTCTTCGCGTGATTCTTAAAAAAAATACAAAGCTCTGAGATTTTTCTCTCCCTGCTTAAGGGATTTCCGCCTGTTTTCGTGGTCATCTATTGAGCTCTGAAAATCCTAGTTCGCCACCCATTTCCAACCCTTGAACCCACTTGCTTTCGTCGAAGGTCAAAGGTGGATCCATGTGCAACGATCTTCATAAACAACTCCTATGTTTCAATGTTTGTTAATGGGATCATATGTAATTGACCCAACCTCCACCGTCAATCGACATGGCAAGGTCAGTCAGAAACCTAAATGTGCATGTGGACTAATTAGCATTGACAAAACGCATTTTTTCTATCCATGTCCACATTTCATTAGCAAACATAAGTTTTATTACAGCGGTGAATACGCATGTGAACAAACAAAATGGTTCACATGAGTGCACGAGGAGGGAGCTTTTCACTCCTCTATGCTCTCGTGCAACATATCTTGAGGCCTTACATGCACCCTTGTTGTATAGCTCATGCATCGTCGTATTTGGGCCTAAACAACATATATGCCCAAGTATAAATGTGATTTTAGACTCATTGCTTTGGCAAGTCCAAATCAACACTTCAGCTACTTATTTGGTAATAAGGACCAAAGAGGCCAGCCCTCCTTTCACATATTACAATTGGTGTGTCCCTACTTGGTATGTGATCAAAGTAAAAACAACACGTTTCATTGGCATGTTGAAGTGCCACAATTTGCCATGGAATGGGATTGGATTCAAAGGACAAGTTTGAGTTGCTCGTATGTGGCAAATGGACCTTGCCACCATGTGTTGACGACTCAAGCTAGGGACTTGTCATGCTCTTGGAGCAAAAAAGGTTCATTCCATCGCTTACAGTTTGCTTACTCTCGAGTTCTTTGTAGGAGACTCATCGTTCCTTCCTACAGGGATCAACTAAACGTCACATTTCATATTCTTACAATATGCTTAGTTGGAGAATGCTAGTAGTTTTGTTCTTGTGATATATTATTCTTATGTGATACTCTTACTTCTATTGGGGTGTGTCACGATTAGTTTCAAAAAATATTTGCCTCTCTTTTCCAAGACAACCACTATCTATGCCATTTCTAAAGACACGTGACATAGACATATATTCTTCATGCACATAATATTCATCACCTTGTTAGAATATCATGTTGTATTCAGTCCATAGAGCAGAATAATTGTTTATCTTCTATCATGTGCATGATTGACACCTAGAAGGCCTTAGACTAGTCATACATTTATAATTCATAATAGAATTACATTTGTCATACATGTAGGAGAGTCGATAGAATAGTGATTATAAATAATACTACCATCAATTAATAATACTACAGAGAGAGACTTTGATTATTATATAACAAATTTTGTCTATTTTTTTACTCGAAACTCATTTACTTTAATTAAATTATATTTTGATGTTGCTAATTGTGCAACATTTTTAGTGCTTTTTTCTCTTGTTTTTAGCTCATTTTTATGAGTAAATTCTCCCCTATTTTGTTTGATAGATGTGTGGGGATGTACGCAAGCAATTCTTATCATGAATTTTTACATGGAATTTAAGTTGTAGCCAACATTGGTAGGTGTTAAATGTACCTTTGCATGTAAGAACTTAGTAGGTGTTGGATGTACCTTTGCATGTAAGAACTTTGGTGGCTCACTATTGATGGTAATCGAACGAAGGGAATGATGGGCTAGGTCGAGTCCTCGATGCATGCACTACGCATATCGAATAAGATCAGTGTAGTAAGCCGAAAGACTCGACTAATCCTACTTGATCCTAACTTCGAAGTTGTTAGGATCGATGTTATCGAATTCGTAGGCAAACATAGTTTTATGATTGATATTGTGAAAGTGAGGCAGACTATTCAGACAAAACATTAAGAAAAATCAAAGAGAATGATCAAGAAAGCATTGCATGTATACAGACAACAATCTGAATGCAATAAGATGATGATTCAATTCAAAAAGCGTATAAAAACACAAGTCAGTAGATGCTAGAGCACAAAACAAATGTGGATGAAACCATGTGCCTAAAAACTATCTTAATTCTGTAATAGCTATGTCAAGCTTATTTTGTCTTCACATTATCAACATCATCATCTATTATAATGCACGTTTGTGCAGATACATACAGAATGGCATAGAGGCGTTGAGCTGTCCAATGTAGATCTTGGCTAAAGTGGTGGATGTCACCGTCCCAGTGGTTAGCAGGTGTGGATGTCACTGTCCTGGTAGGCGGCAGTCATGGTTGTCGTTATTCAGACAGATGGTGACGTAGCTGCAGTCATTGTCAAGGCAATTGCGCAGTAGCAGAAGTGGCGAGTATAGGTAATTAGCTTCATTTTGAGTGGTGCCACGTCAACAATCAAACTCGACGATTTAGTCAATAGTCAAACTCGACGATTTAGTCAAGTCAAGTCGAGGTCAAGGAGTTCGACCCTTGACAGTTTGACTCGACAGTTTGACTTTCGTTTGAAATTTTGATAGAAACTTGGCAAGAGCTTCGCTAGGTAAAGTGACAAATGACTCGAATTTCCTACTTGTATAGAGGAAAATTTGAGTGCGTATTAGGAGAAGTACACTTTCCACAACTTAGTTCCATACCAAATTTTGCAAGGACCTTCTTCATGATTTTTTAAGACCCCAAAGAAGCTGGCGAGAGTTCAGAAGCTGTTTTGCCTACCATGCGAAGGTTCTGAAAGTCATGTGAGTGTTACTCTCCCCCTTTAATAGATTGAGAAACAGCAATTTACTCTACTTCTATAGATGAAAGAGCAATAGAGGTCTGTTTATGACTGTTCCAAGATATAGGACTGCCGTTGAAGAAGAATGTAAATCCAAATGTGGATTTACGAATATCTACATCTCCTCCCTAGCTTGCATCGGAATATCCATTGAGATGATGAAGATTGTCGTTATTGACTTCTCCATAGCAAATGCACTTGTCCATTGTAGCTCTAATTATCTCATGACTCTTATCAGAGCCTTCCAATGGGTAATGTAAAGATGGCCATGAATTGGCAGAGTGAGCTAATTGCAAAAGCGATATCAGGTCTTGTACAGACCATTGCATACATGAGAGAACCAAGTATCGATTGATAAGGATACTCTCTCATCTGCGTCTCTTCTTGCTTGGTCTGAGGACATTGGTCCTTCGACAATCGCAGGCCTGGTTCCATCGGTGATAGAGCTAATTTACAATTAATCATAAAATATCTGATAAGAATGTTGTGAAGATACTTTTGCTTAGTAATAAAGATCAGTCGTTTCGCTCTGTTTCTGTGGATTTGAATGTCCAAACAAAAGTGAGCTTCGCCCAGATCGGTCACGTCGAATTCAGAAGACATCATCTGTTTAGCATCCTTCATCAGATTGGTGTTGTTGCTAAAAAGCAAAGTATCATCAACGTACAAGGTGGTGATGATAAAGGATTGTTGCACTGACTTGAAGTATACATTTGAATTAGTAGTGTTTGGTTAAAAACCGTGTTGGATGAGGAATGTGTTGATCCTCTGGAACCAAGCTCTAGCCGATTGTTGTTGGATTTATCTCCTCTACTCTTCTAAATTCTATTGTAAGCTGCCTCCATTCATGCTGCATTTTTTTTACTCATGTTGTCGCATAGTCTACATATTTACATGTAAAATAAGACAGGCGAAAAAAAAAAAACTCGACTGTCTGCATAAATACAAGTAAATTTCCACAGGCGAAAAAGGTGAAAAACGTGACACTGTGTTTTTACACGTGATTTGTCGCAAGCGAAAAAGACGACACTGCCTTACAAAATGTCAAAGGTGCCCTAGGAAAAGTGAAGGGACCTTGTAAATCAAATCCTAAGGCATTTGTCAGAGTGTCGCATTTTTTGCATCTTCACCAACGTTCATCTCAACAAAGGCTAACGTCACGGCCTTTTCACGCTCATCCCATACAGTTGTGCTAACAGATTTGACAACGACAACAGCCACCCACGATCTCCTACAGACAGCACATCCACTTTGTACTTTCTTCATCTGCACACCTGTAAAATTGTGTATATATTGAATACCACTTGCGTATTCAGTAGTGTGTGAAAATAATAGCATCAGAAACTTATCAGAGATAGACGAAGTAGATGCCTTGTGCATTGATTCTTTTGTATTGTTAGTAACAAGTCCATTCCTTTTTTAGATTGAATTAGCTTTGTAGATCACGCAGTTTCGTCTGCTATTGTCTTGTGCTCCACAACATTATTGACATGTATATTTTGCTATACTTAATCTGATAATAGCTCTGTTTTGTTCTGCGTTCAGATTTGTGTCAATTTTGCTATGCTTTTCTACATTCTGTCTGACTCTCTTATTACTCAATCTAGTAATCTGTTCTTAGCAAATTATTATTAGTCTAGTTGTTGGCGACTAATATTTAGTCTTGTCTTTCGCGACTAATTCGAGACTGATTATCAGTCGAGCTCAGTCTAGCTCTTCGCGAATCATTCACGACTAAGAATTTGTCTAGCTGTTCGCAACAAATTATTCTTCTGATGTTTTGTTGCTTAATGTTTGGCTACGTAATCAAATCGACCGTGATTTCTATCACTAACGTTCTGTTCATTTTTTATAGGCGTGGTCATGCTTAGGAAAAGAGTAATATAGCTCATTTTGCTATGCACGAACACTTTACGTTCAAGTTCATTTCTCATTCGAGTTTCGAGTTTGCTTCTTTTCGTGTTCGTTTCTTTTCGAGCTACGTTTGTTTCTCACACCCTCCTTCGACTTTCCCAACATGGTATCAGAGCTATTTTCGTAGCCTGATAAGCTTCCACAGTACAAGACTCTACCAGCAGATAGAGTAATTGTCTTCTTGTTCTGTAATTCAATACCAGATTTTCATACTTAAGTCACTAATAGTTTTTCCTATCACTTAGACTAATCTTCCACATGGATTCCCAAGGGAAACCAGTCCTATCATGGACAAGCTTGATGGAGCCAATTACCATCTGTGAAAATTTAAGATGAAAACTGTACTAATGGCTAAAGAATTGTATGACGTTGTTACAGGTGCAGAAGGAAAACCCGAAGCAGAAGACGCAGAAATCGCCAGATGGAAGCTGAAGGATGGAAAGGCTTTCGCGCAAATCATCCTCAATATTACGGATACCCAGATCGGCCATGTATCCGAGGCCTAGACATTGAAAGAAGTATGGGACATCTTGAGCACACTATACGAAGTGCGAGATATAGCTTCCAAGCTACATCTCAAGAAAAAAATTTACTCCCTCAAGATGGCGAGTGGTGATTGTTGTAGAATTGTGGCTCTGATACCACTGTTGGAATTGTGGTTGTGTTCTCTGATGCCACCTGTTGGAATTTGTGGTAGCTTTAATGCCACTGTTGTGATTGTGGTGTTGCTCTAATACCACTCATGTCGAAGAAAAACAAATTGTTATAACCACTAGCAGGAATGGAGTTATGCACAGTTCTTTATGTGTGAAATCAGATTATCAGTGTAGGAGTCATAGACTGTCATGAAAGAAAGATTGCAAAAACAATTAGGCATCTGAGACAGCCATGCAATCCTCTATTGCTGACAACCTAATATGAAGAGAGTGTAGAATTAATTCAGGCATCAGTTTCTTCTTAATAGTGTTTGTGTGAGAGGAATGAGAGTTATCATTCAACAAGAATGTTGAGGTGTAGAACAATAGCGAATTTGTATATTGAAGTTGTAAATACAACGATTAGACCACAATACAATTGCGCTGATAAGCGCGTGATCCTACTAACAGATTCAAGACAATTGCTAAGGTTCTGAAATAGTTCTCTCTCTATATATATCACTAACTCTAAGGAGTCATCTACTGATAAAGAGCGTTCTCCGCTATCTGAGCTTACGAATTTGCCTCTTCTTTTCATCACCCTTCAATCGCTCAACTACATGTATAAATATATATCAGCTAAAGATCTCGTACTAGCTTAATTTTACAATTACAAGATTGATTAACAGCTGTAAACTGATCAAGGGATCAGTTCGTTGATGGAGCGTGAAGGCTTTCAGGTCTGATAGCGACAATCTGTGTATTTTGGCAGACTGGAAAATGTGACACTCCTTGGCCTTTTGGCCGTTGCCTTTACCTGAGGGCAACCTTCAGGTTTGGAAGACACCTTCGGCATTTGAGAAGACACCTTCGGCATTTGGAAGACACATTCGGCATTTGAGAAGACACATTCGGCATTTGGAAGACACCTTCGGCATTTGGAAGACACCTATCACCTGTTAGAAAACCCATGTAAAAACACAATGTCAGGTTTTTTGCCTTTTTCGCCTGTTGAAAACTACATGTAAAAATGCAGTGTCGTATTTTTTCACGTAAAAACACAGTGTCAAGTTTTTTGCATTTTTCGGCTGTTGAAAACTGCATGTAAAACTACACTGTCGAGTTTTTCGCATTTTTCGACTGTGCAAAATGCGAGTAAAAAACCAGACCCATTAACACTACTCAAGCAAGGGTAAAACTTCTCTCTCTCTCTCTCTCTCTCTCTCTCTCTCTCTCTCTCTCTCTCTCTCTCTCTCTCTCTCTCTCTCTCTCTCTCTCTCTCTCTCTCTCTCTCTCTCTCTCTCTCTCTCTCTCTCTCTCTCTCTCTCTCTCTCTCTCTCTCTCTCTCTCTCTCTCTCTCAACGAAATCAAAAAGAAATTATATGTCTAGAAAGCACTTTCAATGTTCTACAATCCTAGTTATTCAAATCGAATTACAGAGAATATAAAGTTGGGCAAAAATTGAATTAAATAGAACAAAAAAATAAAAAATAGATCTTGTTGTGTTGCTAGTCTCTCCTCCAAACTACAACAATATCCAAAACATCATTCATCTCAAAAAGTGAGTCCATCCTCACTTTCCACAATGAATAGTTACTTGAGGTAAGCCTATCATTGGCTTCCAACATGACTCCAATTGAGATTGCCATGTAGCAATGACCCGATCTTCTCTTTCAACCTATTTCAATGCACAAAGCACTCCTTTGAACAACAACAAATGTTTTCAAATGAAATCACAAAGATTTGAAACTATCTCAACAATTCTCTTCTAGCACTTATACCAAGCAAATCAACACATAGAATCATGGAATCTTAATCAACCTATGATTTATCCTCAATCTAATGAATTTTGTCACTTCCTAAGATTGAAACACACTCAAATGAAATCTAGCAACCTCACTATCTAGAGATCCAATAAAAATTAGGGTTTTGACAAAATCACAAAAAAATGACTATTCCAAATCTACATGCAAATGCTGAAAATTTGATATGCAATCTACTAGCCACCACTTAGGCTGATCCAATAATCCAAAAACTGGCCAAATACAGTATGTGAAAACAAAAATCAGAATTGATCAAGTTTGTGGACCTATATAGGTTTTGATCTACAAAAGATCCAATCTACAAAAGCAAAAAACTCGATATTGGTGTAGAATCCCCTCTAGCATGCTCTTTTGATATCTTCACCAAATCATTGATAGATATAATTATCTCCTTCATAACCTGAAACACAAGCTTTGATACCATGTGAAAGATTTTAGATCATTGATTATCCAATCCATTTCCCTAATCTTTGGTTATAGAAGAAGAAAATCTCACCAATGTAGAAAAATCAGCATCTACACACAAAATGAGATGCAAACTCTAATAGAACTTGATCAAACATGAATCAAATGACAATCTAAAATTGTTGTGCATACAAAACCAGCAAGCTAATGTATTTCACACGTGTGGATCCAAAAATAATAAATATAGATCATTCTACACATAGAATTGCATGCAATCACAAGTATAGTGCACCAACGAATAGTAGAACCCAAGAGAACCATGTATAAGCATGAAATGAGATAGAGAAGAGGAAAGATGTGTCTCTCCAAGAGTTTTCTCCTTTTATAGCATGTTCAAAACCTGTTTGGCCACTTGGTTTTCCCTCCAAAATGCTAACCCTACTATTTTTGGGTCTAGATTCAAAGTACCCAATATTCAGATTTGAATCTACTCAAACTTGTATTCTAACTTTCCCACACTTTCAAAAAGTGTCTATTCAAATGAAATTTATACTAATGAACTATGAAAAGTATTAGCAGATTTCAGAGTATCTCCCAGATGATTCTCAACATCCAAGTAAGCTAGATAGGCTGGAATTGTGATTCAAATCTTGCAAATCTTCTAACAATCTAGTTCTTGATTGTTCTTGGGTTATCCAAGAATCAACAGATGGGTGTTTCTTGATTCTTGGATTGCCAGTATGTTGTTAGGTAGCTAGTTTCTTGCTTTTTGTTCTTGATCTATAGATTAATCTCTGTAATTTACTATTTGTTGAATATCTAGAATTAATTAGTAGCAAGAATCATTGATTGTTCACTTGTTTGAAACGCTGATCTGCCTATGAACAAGCCTTGGTTGCATGTGAATGCATGTGCATGTAGTTGGAGTGAACGGATCTTGATCATTCCATTGACAGGTTGGGAAACATGTCTGAGTAAACGTTAAATCTTTCTGTCTAAAACAGTTCAAACTAAGAAGATTAATCTTAACGAACCAGCTTCCTGGAACGGACAGAAACACCCGGTTTCCAGAGTTCAAGAAACCAAGAAGAACTATAGTAAATCCTGTTCACAGATTCGTTGTAGGAATCTGTGAACATTTGGCGTCGTTCCCTCATTGCCAGTGTGTGCACCTCTACAATGAGGGCACCAGGTATTATCTCGATCCAACCGAAAGGCCACTATAGAAGATCAACTGACATTATAAATTGGGCCCAAGGTATACACATGGGACATGTATCCAAACGAAGTCTGGGATACAATTAATGAAGAATTGATTCACGAGGCAACCACACCACCTCCCCAACAAATTAGAAAACCTCAGTTCCAAAAAAATCCCATACTTGATACAAAATTAACCGAGAGACAAAAACATATGCATGAGAAGCTTAAGCAATCAATGAAGCCATTGTCTGAACACCTAAAAGACAAACCCTCCGATCAAACTTCCACATCTGGTAGCGCATCCACACAAGTGATCCCCCAAAGTTTCGAAGACTTTGTGGAACCACCTTTTGATCTACCAAGCAAGTCTAAGGACTTCACACTTGGTGACATAGTCATCCAGCTGCCACAACCACAAAGGGAAACGACAACAGTTTTCCAATCCTTTGAATGACCAACCAAAATCATAGAGCTAAATCTTAAAGGTCCTGATGAGAATGTGGATCGCATTGTTCACGTCGGAGCCCACCTCATGTCAGCTTAACTTTTTGATCTAGAGACCTTACTCCGCAAATACAGGGATGTATTTGCATGGAATTATACTGAAATGAAAGGGGTCCCCGTCTGAAATAGCGGTCCATACTGTTCCTTTAGAGGAGAAAGCTAAGCCTATTCGGGCTAAGTCGTACCAAAGTAACCTTGTTTATCACGAGTGAATTGATGAAGATATTAAGAAATTGTTAGATGTTGGCTTCATCTATGAGATCCAACATACTGATTGGGTATCACCCATTGTGATCGTACCCAAGAAAAACATCAAGCTTTGTATCTACATCGATCTAAAGAATCTTAATGTAATTACGAAAAAAAAACCATTTTCCCTTATCCTTAACTACACAAATCCTTGAGGAAATGACAAGACCTTAAGCTTTCAGTTTCTTGGATGGGTTTAGTGGCTATTTTTTGGTACAAATTGCTAGAGAAGATAGACACAAAATCGCACTTGCCACATTAAATGACGTCTATACTTATAATGTCATGTCTTTTGGCTGATGCAACGCCCCTTCAACGTTTCAGAGGGTCATGCAAATGGCCTTCCAAGACTTGCTACACATGATTGTGGAGAATAACATATTCGTAGAGAGTTTATGTACATACAAAACGTTTGATAGTAGTTTGAATTGATCATGTTGCAATGTCAATCTTACAGTGCCTTCACCTTTGATAGTGTGTGTGCTATCATCGCCAAGATGAACGAATTTCTTTGTACATTAAGGCATATAGGAGTACAAATGCTCACGATGACTGATCATATGTTGAGTAGCTCCAAAATCCAGAAACCAAGAATTATCGTTGTGCCTTTTGGTCTTTGACCATAAGAGCTCCTTCGTCCATGTCAAGTTTGGGAGATGGTGTTGTGACTGCATTCACTTGTTGATCTGGTTGTTTGTTGGCATTCTTTGTTTTTAATACCCAGCAATCCTGGATCTCATGATTAGTGCATTTGCAATACTTACAAAACATCTTCTTCTTCAATTGTGGATTTGATAATTGCTCTTGAATTTGCATCAGTTTTTTATTTGATGCGGATTGCTTAGAGCTTTTCTTCTTCTATCGTTTTGAACCTTTGTTGACATATAGATCGTGAGATGATGAAGTCAATGAGGTGTCTTGACTTCTTCGATTGTCTTCTTGTAGCAACATAGTGATACTAGTAAGAGTTAATTCTGAGTTAAATTTGCATTACCTTTATTATGTCCAGATTGAGAGAACTGTTTTACCAAAGCTATAAAAAAATCAACCAAAATGAGAATAACAACACAAGAGACAAAGACAAATTTGCTCATGTGAACATAAACATAGCAAACTAAGACTAGTTTCTTGGACAATAAGGACATCAACTTCCTCCTTCGATTAGGATTGCCTTTGAAAATTGAAATGATCTCTAAGAATGGTTATAAACTTAAAGCAAGCTCAAGTGTTATATCCCTTCACATTGAATAAAATGACATGAAAAAACACAAAATTAACAAGGAGAAGATGGAATGAAACGGGGTAGAGACTTAAAATAAGCTCAAAGTTTTTGTAGACTCCCTTCAATTTTTTGTGAATTTATGAACATGGTAGAAGACGGTGCAGCTGAAAGAAGCTTAACTCTAGCATAAAACAATATAAAAACTTTAGTGCAAAAATGCATTTTTTGTAGCATCTAGTAGATGTTTTATTTGGAACTGGAAAAATTGACACCGAACAAAATATGTTCGAACCAAATAGTTTTCGAAGGTGTGCTGAATGCGAGTTAGGACTAAGCTTAAAACTGAGATAGAAAATTGTCTGGCTAGTACAAGTTAAAAAATTGATCATCATTTTGGTCAAAAGTAGATACCTATCAGGAGATGCCATAAATTTAAGGATACAGTTTGCTAATCTATAGTTGCAAAGATAAATCAAATTGTAATATCGATCAACCACACTAACTTTAGAACCTATGATTGTCAGACCTCAAGATATTCAGTTCGCTGGAGAATTGTTTTTGTATGTCCACGGAATCCACATTAGGATTCAACAGTCATCGTAAGCTATGGCTGATATCAGGGGAAGTATGGTCATTGAAGAAAGGGCCATAGTGTAGTGAGCAGTTCTTATGCAAGGATTTACTTCAACAAAACCAGACATTGTCACCACAGAAACATTGATGTCACCATTTCATTTGAAAGCAAGAAACCATTTGAAAGCCAGAACCAATATTTCTCAAAAAAATAATAAAAGAATAGATCAGCTATACATGATAAACTACGAAAGTAGATCCTTGCTTAGCAAAAATATCCTACCTACAAATGGTAGGGGTTGACCACAAGTAGCAAAGAGGACTACCCAATTAAGAAGGACAAGCAAGTGAAGTACTTGCCATTTACACCGCCAACAAGTGCAAAAGAGAAAAGTGGCTCACACAAGTGGTACCCCAGTACCAGTGAACCAAAATATCTTTTCAAGACAAAGGGGGTACCACTTCAAGACAACTAAGAGCCCATGTACAAAGCGGGACACTTTTCATGAAAGGCTTGAAGAGTGAAAATTTGGCATTATGAAGGGGAAGCTTGGAGGGATGCCTATAAAGAGGAGAGGCTCTCTTTGCATTAAGAGAGAGAATGCATGAATGGGAGAGAATGAAAAATGCAAGAGAATGAGCAAGTATGAAAGAATGTTGAGTGGTAGGGTGAGGTGATGGAGGAGGATTTTTTGTTTGTATGTTAGTGATGTTATTGATAAAGCGAGTTGTTGGTGATGGTGGCTATGAGAGAACCGTCATTATGCTAGTCGGGCAAACCAGCGAGTGGATTTGAGGAGTGAGGCACTCTAAAGAGAGAGGGGATTTATGTCATGATCAAAACTCGTGAGGATCCATTCCATGAGGGAGAGAGAGCTTTTTCTTTTCATGTTTTGGGAGTCAGCTTCACAAGAGGGTGAGGCCATGGGTTTTTGGGGTCCACAGTAGAAGGAGGGCGATAGCTCGATCCACAAGAGAGGAAAGTAACAATCTCTTTTGAGAGAGAAAGGGATAGTTTCATAAATTCTGTGCATGAATACCCGAGAGTCATGGGCAGCACTGCCGCTTGATCATCACTTCAGATATGTAAGTTCTACTGTGAAAGCACCCTCCCGGAGCTACGATCAGATCACTCACTCTAAAACTTTCTGAACAAGATTGAAGACCTTGCTTTCTGGTCCAGTGACACAGGCAACACAAAGAGTGGCCAGAGCAATGTCATTGGCGTTCTATCCATAAGAATACATACTCGAATCAATACGTGGCTCCAAAACATACAGCTCCATTGCACGCGTTTGCTAAAGATCATCCAAAATATTTCTGAGGCTACTATTGTCTATGCTCATTGGCTGAAGCTCCACACACATTTGATGAAGCGGAGTATATCCCTTGTCTACATTTGAAACTAACATAATTTCTGCCCTTTGGGAACACCATCATGTTTTCCCCTCTGATCTCAAGTTGTTGTCTCTTCTGAAACAACCGTCGCCTTGAACAACTCCCCTCCTCATAGAGGGGTGGACGATCTAGAGGACGAGAAGTCTAGGCCTCAAGACCGATAGGACTAAGATTACAATTACACATCCCTGCAGCCGTGCCTCTGGGGGCCTGGAAAACCCTCATCGGCTAGGGAGCACGGGGTGGTTGGGATGGCCCTCGGGATTGGAAGCGGCATTCCCCAATCACTCACGTAAGGGCAGTGTGGGCCCTTCCCCTGTAGGGCTTCCTGGCGAGACCAATCCCCCATTGGGAATTTTTCCCCTATCATTACAATTGCAGCACATCCTCCAGCACAAAATCTTGTCGCATATACAACGCCAATTACATATAGACAATTTTAGACCATATACTTGGACAATGCTTTTTTAATTCTTGTCATTTGGATTCTTTTTATTCAATTCTTTTCGACCTATCTTTTACACACCTCTTTCCAACATGGTATCAGAGCATTGATTCTTCTTCAAGGCCTAATACTATATCAGAGCGCAAGCTCTTATACTTGCTATCTTTCACGATATCAAATTATTCTTCAGTTCGAATCAATTTATTTCGGTATCAGAGAATTGATCTCCAATTGTAGCGAAGAATAGACATTGATGAAAAATTGAATTTTTCACATTCTTTCACTAGCATGCAGATCATATTTGTGCTCACGAATATGAATTACATGTACTTTTTCCACCAAAAAGAACGTCACCCATTGCGATCTGCCATATGCCATTATGTCAAATCTTGATGAACAATTGTACACCTCACAAACAGCTTCAAAACACAACCAATGATAGTACAAGTTGTACCTGCCAATAACCTTCCCTTGTAACAGGCGTATAAATATGCTCCCCACTGAAATGTTTAGGGTCAACTCCTCCAAAAACTAGCTCACCTCCGTTATTCTCATTAGCAGCATTTCGATTCAATCAAAAAGAGAACACAAGTTGTGCCACCAGCTTTTGATCAACAATATTGTACCTGGACACATCACTCGACCAATCTTTTACATGATCAAAGTACGAAATCCACACCAAAACTACAGCTTCCTTAGAGAGAGGTTACGTAGAGAGAGCATGTGAACCGTTAACTTATGTCGTCGTTTTCCGAGTTTCAGACCGTGTCCGACGTTTAACTGGTATGGTTAACTTCAGACAATAGCTAGTTAAGCATGAGATGTAATAATTTCTCTTCATGCTCATTCCAAAATTCGGGACTAGAGCTTTAAGACTAAAAATCTTGGTGTGCTCAATGCAAAAACTGAAGCGAGAGTAGCAGAACTTTTGGAATCATTGTATGCTTATAGTGAAATATGAGGCGGAACAATTTTTCAATGCGACATAAACATTACAAAAGTAAGGTGTGCTAGGTCTATTCATGTAGATTTACTGTAGTTTGAAGCATTTGCGGATTGTAGCTTTCAACAATGGCAATGTTCCATTTGCATGTTGCTCTTCCTATGGAATGCACTCCAATTATTAAGAAAAAATCGAAAGTTGTAGAGAATGTTGTTGCTATAGTTAGAGAATTGAGAATGAATAATCATATGAATATAGATTTGTGGGTGGATGGATCAATTTATCCTAATGATCCAGCTACCAATTTGTGTCCAGATTTTAAGTCCGTAACTCATCTTCTCATATTTGTATGTGAAGAAAATAGCGGATTACTTGGATATTGTCAAGGGTTGCGTGATATTGGAATGCATAGCATATCTTGTCTTAATCAGCAATTACAGTTTGCTAATCAACAATTGCAACGTGCAAATCAACAATTGCTTCATTACGTGCAACACACTAGTGTTGAAAACAATGCACTCAAGAATGCTATATTAAAGTTGAATGCTACAGTCACTACTCTTCGAGGATCAAACCAAGAAATGTTAGAATCCATGGAAAAGTTGCGATCCGAGAGTTTAAAATCTGTTGTGGATATAAAAGTTATCAAAAAGACAATGATGAAGAGGAAAAGAAAGAGAGTACCGATGAAGAATATTGATGACTTATCTACACATAGCAGCAATCAGAAAAAAAAGAATTTGAACATTCAAGAATGTTTTTATATAATCTGTTTATTTGATTTGTATATGTCATTTAAGTTTGATTTGCACTTGATAACATGGATTATTTATTTATTAAACATAATTTGAGTTTCATATGTTTGTTGCAGATCATGTTTGGTGGCAAAGAACTATTTAAAAGATTGTTCGTGCATTGGATCATCTTTAAGTCATGTTTTGCCAAGAAAGTCAGCAAAGGAAATGATGAAAAATGCTCGGTTTGAAAAAATGAAAAATGAAATTGCAATGATTGTTTTGATTAAGGTTCAATCATACTTGGATGCAAATGCGATTGTGGGTGCATGTGATTTTTCTAGAATTAGCAGAAATGCTTATTCTACTTTTTTTAGAATAGTTAAAGAAGTTTTTTTCTCAAGTGATTAGCAAGAAATTATTGTAATGAAGGAATGCCATACATTTGTCAAATAGTGAATTCAGGACCACGACCTATATTTATCCACCAATCAGAGTGAGACAAATTTGTACCTCCGCCGGAATACATTAAATAGTCTATCACTAGATTCTCCGAATCATCATTAGCACTGACCCTAAAATTTGTACCTGCACCGGAATACATTAAATAGTCTATCACTAGCCTCTTCGAATCATCATTAGCCCTGACCCTAGAATTTTTTCAATATCATTAAACAAATATTAAAGAAATATTAAATGGGTATTATTGAAAAACGTGTATGAGGGCAATTATTCAAACTCTCATCCTATTTAAGCACCGTAAAGGTGAAACTTTTTCTTTTGAGATAATTGTTCACTCAGAACATTTTCATAAGGCCGAGCATTTGAAAGAGCCGATATCAATTCCATGCGAGAGGAGAAGTGCTACACCGGAACAGATCAAATAGGCGCGCGTTGATGCGATACTCCGGTATGGCGAATTGGATATTGGATCAGCGTGCCCGTCACCAAAAAAAAAAAATTTCAACTTGGACTTCGCGCAGTAATTTGGTATTGGAATGCATTATGAATTATCAAAGCTTGCTTTGGGAGATTCCTGTTTCCGGAAATCTGCTGGGAATTAATCTTCGCCCTTCAAACTGAAGGTTTTGTAAACAAAACCGAAGGTGTCTGCAACTCGGCGAAGGTTTCCTAAAAGAGGGTAAAAAGTTCTGAACTCTGATGACGCTTTTTGTCTCTTTTTGATCAAATTTGACAGATTTGACGATTTTTGTTATTTTTCTCTGATATCGCAGATCCAAATGGATCTTAAGATTGGTGATGTGAATAGCTTTCCCTGTTTAATAATCAGATTAGATTTCAAACAAGCAAATCCACTCAAATCTAGCAAAATCAATCCCAAACTAACCCTACAATGTAGTTTTAACACTATTCATGTCATGACAAGATGCCTAATGCAAGGTAACCATCAGCCAAACATGTTGCAAACTGAAAAATTGGCGTCCCCCGCAATGGCGCCAAAACTGTAGTGGGTTTCTTTCCTTGCCTAACCTGAATCCAAGATCTAGTCAATCTAGCATCAAAGAGACGGAGTTAGTTGTCACGCGTATTCGTTCCCATGAGAGTGATAGTATAGTTCAAATTTCAACATAAATGGAGGATCTAACACTAACATCCATTAACACTACATCCATTAACCCTACTTCCATTAACCCTAATTCCACAACAATGATAGAAACTTACTCTTCTCTCTCTCCCTTTCTCTCTCACAAAAAGCATAAGAAATAGCAATCCCAATAATGATCAGATCCAACAATTAGTAAAATCCAAAAAAAGCATGAGAAATGGAGGAGAAGAGAGGAAGAGCAAGGACATTCATCAATCCATTTCTAAAGAGAACCAATCTACTTTATTGAAATGAGGAAGTGAACATCAGGAACAACTCGAGCTGGTCCCTTTTTATAGTAGAGAGGAGGACCCTGGCCTCTGAATCCTATTGGTCCAGTCTTGCCTCTCTTTTTATTCAAATTTAAAAAAG
Source organism: Diphasiastrum complanatum (assembly GCA_029204225.1). Classification (NCBI taxonomy): domain Eukaryota; kingdom Viridiplantae; phylum Streptophyta; class Lycopodiopsida; order Lycopodiales; family Lycopodiaceae; genus Diphasiastrum; species Diphasiastrum complanatum. The sequence goes on along the minus strand of CM055096.1, from coordinate 74,805,203 downwards.
TGTGGGAACCATCAAAATTGGAGGGAAACCCAACTTTATTCACTAACTTGACATTTAGGCCCTGCGACATTAAAATTCCCGCAAAAAGGCCTAAAGTCCTTTTATTAACATTCTAATTAATCAAATAACTATGTGATCATTGGGTTGGACTTACACACGTAGGGTGCCAAATCCCTCTCACTTATTAACTAGGGTTAGGGTTGCCTTGGGATCCACAAACCCTCCAACAACTAGAAAGAAATTGGACCGAGCATTCTATTAAAACTACTTTTGCCAGCTATTCTCCTTCAAATGGCATGTAGAGATTGTACAATCCTGTTAGCTGTAAAAATTTTACTAGCAGGGATATTACATTTTTTGTTAAGATCAGTTTATCGATTTGAAGGCACCACATTCTACCTGTCGTTCGTGTCTCAAATACTGACGAATATCATAATACAATTTCAATTCCTTCGAGTAGCCAACCTATACAAACAAACTCAGAAGAAGAACAAGGACCTGCAACTCAAGAGCAGCTGACACATAATCGAATTTTTTAGCCATAAGCACCTCCCAGAAGATCAACACAAATTTGAAGTCAACCTATCTGATTCACTGATGAGTATGCTCACTATTTTGTACAGGAGCCAACGTCCACAGTAAAAAAGCATTCACACAGGCCAATTCAGATCTTTGGAAGAAAGCTATGGATAAAGAATACAACTTGTTGATCAAAAACAACACATGGATTGTCTCTAAGTTGTCTTCAAGTAGAAAAGTTATCGATTGCAAGTGATTATCAAGATCAAATACAAAGCAGATGGCAGCATCGACAAAAGGTATGCTCAGCTGATGGTGAGGGGATTCTCACATATTCCCAATATTGACTACTTCAAAACATTCAGCCTTGTGGTCAAGCACTCATCTATCAGATTGCTACTATCATTTGCTGTTGCAGCCAATCTTGAGGTACATCAATTAGATGTACAAACTGCATTCCTCAATGGAGTTATCGAAGAGAACATCTATATGATCCAGCTAGAGGGTTATGGGCTCAATGACAAAAAGGATCGTGTCTGTAAACTCCATGTGTATGGCCTAAAACAATTTTCAAGAGCTTGATTCCATCAAATCAACTCATTTCTTATCGAACGAGGATTCAAACCAAGCTCTGCAGACTATCAGATTTATTTCAAGGCCATTCAACAATCCTTTATCATCATCACATTGTATGTGAATGATACACTACTATTCAATAATAATATCAAATTGATAAAGGATACCAAGAGGATGTTGTCTCAAAAATTCAAGATGACAGATCTAAAATAATTACAGAGTGTAGGTGATAAATATAGAACATCGTAGTATCAAAACATTCGACAATTTCGACTAAACGATAAGAGATTTATCAGATACAAATAGCTTCAAAGAAGCTTGCATAGATTTCGACATAATATTGAACGAAATAAGAAGGTATGATTGATTTAGTAAGTAGCATGTACAAATCAGATGATACAAGTACAAAACAATTGCGGATGCAACCACGTATCGGATCGATATAGTCGTAGTTCGGAATGCCTTCGACAATTGTATTCAATAGTTCGTCCATGTCGAGCAAACACCTGTTAGTGATTCTTGTTTATTTTTGCAGACTATCAAATAACCTCTGTATTTTTGCAGAGTGTGCGACTGTACAAGCAATTGTATACAACAAATAAATGGATATAGATTAGCAATAGAATTAGAGGGGGAGAGGATTGAAATCCAACAATTTCATCATAGATTCGTCATCATTCCGGACACTCCTCGATTATACGACAATCCATTGCCTTGATTATCCATGAGGGGGAAAAGCATTGGTGGTGTTGGAAGTGATAGTTCTAAAGTATCTAATGCACCAAATATGTTTGATGTTGTAGATCGTGGGGGGACGAAGTCTACATACTCTTGTTACGGATTGCAAGTGCAATTCAAATCTAGTATCAGAGGGTCGAAACTTTTTATGGATTTTTGCTCTTTTCTAAGTAGGAGTCAGATCTAACACACAATGTAGCCCCTATTTTTTTAATTAGATCCAATATTGTACTAGTTCAAACACATGCTATTTTAATAACTTTTTCTGACAACTATTGGTTTTGTATTTTGATGGTCAAAATAAAGACATTATAATAAATATTTTCTTACCATCAAGACTTAAACAAAGTTCCTCTTGTCTTTATGATATGAACTTCTAGATAGATGGAACTAAAATGGCAATAAAATGGATTTAGATCAAGGCCAATCAAGAACAAATCCACACATGTTCTTGCAACTTCACACATCATGGATTCTCTCCTATCCACTATGCAATCGAGATTCTTTATGTGGCCATAGACCTAAAATCCAGAAAATCAAAAGATCATCAACCATATAAATGCAAGATCATCAGAAGATCAAGAATCTATATTGGATATACAAGCGATAGATTATGATCTAATTTTTTGCAAGATCAAGATCAATCTGGGCTTCCCAATCATGAAATTTTTTTGATGGATCGATGACTTATAAAAGAACCAATGGATGGTAATAAAAAGTCAAACAATATAAAAGATTTTGTATGTATCCTATGAAAGTTGAGTATTGATCTAGATCACTGCAAATCTCCCTCAATGTCAATGATCTATTTCCTCAATCTCGTTTTCATTAGAAATTGAATAAATCGAGATCTCAAGAAAAAACTTGGGTCAGAAGGATTTAGTCATGACAAAGATTGTTAGCTGAATTTTCCGCACAAAAAAACGTGCTATCTTTGAGTGCGATTTTACAAATTTGTAAAAATCAGCATATAAAACCCTAATGTAAAAACTGGCTTAAAATTGCCTATAATAGTGAGTCCCAACCCACCCTAAATGCAGCTAGAGAAGAATTTGCAGCCTTAGAAATGGCCCATAAAATATTTTACCAGTTACAGAAGTTGAAATAGATGGCAAAGTCGTGCCAAAATCTACTCTCTCACCATTTACTATGGAGGCCACTTGGAGTACTTTTCCAATGGGGGAGTGGACACTTGACAAGAAGTGCAAGAAGAGCATAAAGTTTGGAAAACCATCATTTTGAAGGGGGGACCATTGAGGTTTGGGTATAAAGAGGAGTCTCCTCTTTGTATTTGGATTCTGGATAATGAGAGAAAGTTGAGAGTTCATAATTGGTAGAAGTTGAATGCTGGTAAGCTCATTGTTGTTGATGCATTGTTGAAAAGTTCAATGTGGTGTGAATGTTTGTTAGTTGCTTACAATTGTTGGGCGAAGTTGATTGTTGGAGAGTTCAATGTTGTGTGGATGTTAGTTTATTGTTGCTCTTGTCTTGTGAAGTTAGTGTTGGTTATTTACCATTGTATTGCTTGATTGATTGAGGTTGTGCATTGTTGGTTAGCGTCATTGTGGATTACTTGAATTTGCTTATAGTTGATTGATTGATTGTAAGCTTGAGTTGTTTGTCTTTGTTTGTTGAAATGCTGGAAGGTGGTGGGTTGATGTGTGACCAATGCCATTGTTGTGTGAGAATACGCAAGGGAGTTGGCTCAATTGGTTAGCTTGACATCCAAAGTTTCTTTGGTCTCAAGTTCGAGCCTTTCCTTGGAAACCAAGAAGCATTGTTGTGTGAGACCCAAGGGAGTTGGCTCAATTGGTTAGCTTGACATCCAAAGTTTCTTTGGTCTCAAGTTCTAGCCTTCCCTTGGAAACCAAGAAGCATTGTTGTGTGAGAGTAAAGGGATTGAGTAAGAGAAGGTGACGATGATGTTGGATTAAGTGGGAGGGTTTAATTACGTTGGATCGGCTACATTGCGGTCTACAGTTGATACGGCCACCTTTTTTTCTGCCTGCAAACTACCTTGCTGCCAACTGTCTGCCTACAGGCCTTGCTTGTCCGCGGCAGCCCTGTCTGCGGTCGTCTACAGTGGTGCGCAGCAGTCTGCCTGCTACACACTTTCTAACTACATAACTAGGTTCTTTTACATATGTGCATTGGGCTTTGCATGTGGCTCTGTAAATGCCCAACAATTGTTGTGACTGCATTGCTTGAATTTGTCTCTTATTGCATGTCTTTTCTTTATCAGTGAATTGAGTTGGGCCGATCTTCTACTTCATTGTTTTATCGGAATTGGGTTCCTCAAATGTCATCATGCGTTGATTCGAAAGTTCGTCAATTTTATTTGTTGTCATCGTGTGGGCTCTATGTGTCGATGTTGTTAACTATCATTATTGTCTGTGAAGCAACCAAACTCACTCACAGTAAGAATGGTCTAGTTTGTTCATAAGAGTAACAACGGGGCGGTCTGATTTGATTGTCTCTCTTTTCCTTTGATGCGGTCCTGATCTCAAGTGATAGAGAAGGTCCTTGTATGTGCGATAAGTGAGCAAGGGCCCCACGAATAGTTGGTTCTTTTTGGAAGTCAGTGCCATGTGAAGTTCGTTGACCATTAGTGTGCTCTAATACAGAGTGTAATCGCCATTTTCTTGGATCAAGGCTTCAATTAACAATAACTGCAAAAAATGTGAGAGTTTAGGGTAGTTAAACCATGACCCGTGTCATTGCTCCTTGTGCTTTGTCATGGATGTCATCGTTCGTCTTCCATCCTCTGGTTGATCATTGCATCCTAGCATATTTGTTAGCTTTATGCTAGGGATTGGCATGGGGGTTGGGCCATTGAAATAGTAGTTTTGACATTTAACAAAGGTTATAGAGTGAAAACTTCGGCATATCTCATAGTAGTTAATACTTGAATCCCTCTTACTACAAAATCTCTTCACCCTACAAAGTGCACTCAGAATCAAATCTGCCCCTTGCGTTTTGACAGACCTAGATATGCATGAATTGCCCCTACAATGTTTACCACTCCTAGTGGCTTGACCATGCGTTGGTCAACAGGTTTGATGGGTTCAATATAACAACAAGAACAAATTTGTATTTTGTAAATAGAAAAGTTATCGAAGATAGCTGTGACCATTGCAAGAGTATATTGTTTAAACTTTCTTCAAAGGTTGCTTCACATCAAAACAGATGAGCAGACTAAGAAAACCCAGCTAAGATGAATGGTAATAATATCTTTCACAGAACTATTTCTGATGGTATTAGAAGGTTATGTTTTAGGTTGACCTCTTTTTATGACTTCAAAATGCTTGCCAAAATTCACACTGAAAAATTGCTCTAATGGCCTAGATTTCATGAGCTCATTCTGAACATAGTTTCTTTTTTAAAGCCAGTAGCCCCCCATGTTCCAACTTTTCTTCTGGAATGGAAAGACCCTCCCTTGTTCCTCTTGAAATGTAAATTGCCTTTTTCTAATCAAAAAGTCTTTCTTTTAATTTTTTTAATGTTTGGAACATGTGGCCTTCTATACTTTTCCATATACTTGCAATCATTCCTGCTCAAGTGTGCAGATAACAGAACCAATAAGTTTATAGGATAGCTTTGCTGCTGTTACTTTTGGGTTTGCTACACCAATATGATCGAACAAACCCAACTCGTTGAGCTCACAGGAGACGGTAATGTATGCTTAAGAATTTACCCCTTACTCAAGCTTGATAGTGAAGATTGCAGAACAGATTTTTGATTGAGAAAATTATCCAGAAAGTAGCATTTTATATTCAGAAGTGAAAGAAAAAATTAAGCATCATCATAAAGCTGACATTGTGTACCACACGCCAAGTCAATTTGAAAGTGTAAGACAAACGGACTCTTATATTCATTCTAGCATTACTATCAAAAATCACTAAACACAAATGAGCACAACCAACTGAAGGAAGTCCATTTGCCATTAAAAATCCATCTCATTCTCAAAAATGTAGAGATCAATATAATCAGCAGGCTAAAGAATGCCTAACGAGCCCCGGTCACAAATGTACTTCCACGAGTATAATGAGCATGCCTAACCAATCGGCAAAGCTAGCAAAATCAATTATTTTGCCTCAAAAGAAAGTATACTGAACACTTTACAAATGGTAAGCAGATCTGTACATCTTTCTGACCTGCACATTTTGGGAAACTCTCTACAAGCCTAATCAAGTACATGTTATTAAACTTGCTCTACTATGCATGGAGACTAGCACATGAATCCAGTTAGCTAAGTCCCATGACTGTATCATGATCTTACTTCAAAACATCTAACAATGATATTGACAAAACTCGCAGTGCCGCTGTTAACCGAAACCAAATCCTTCACTTCCCTCATGGATAGCCAACAATAGCCTTTCTTGAAGCAGCTCCTTTGATGCGTACTCTGGTAGATCGAGTTGATTGAAACTATGAGAAGGAAAAACAAACTCAGAAAAGTCTCGACTAATAATCCAACTGCATAAAGATATGATGATTAACTCTAGTGAAGGAAACTGTTGAGAAGGAAAAACAAACTCAGAAAAGTCTCGACTAATAATCCAACTGCATAAAGATATGATGATTAACTCTAGTGAAGCAACATACAAAAAAGTCCACATTCATATTATAACAAAATGCGCATTGAAGGAAAGTCCAGACAGATCAAGTAGAACAACAAAAATATCAACAATGTCTGCGCTAAAACACCATGAATGACTGTTAGCGTTACAATACCATGTATGTGCAGATGGAAGGCGTTCAGGAGCCCCATATGCCTTGTGAATCTGGAACCTTTGAGGACCCGAGATGCCTTGCAATGCTCCAAACCCGCCAAGGGGCACCTGTAGCAGACACAGCCATACTTTAGGGTGTGCTTTGGCTACAGCAAAATTGCATTCAGCTGATTAGCAATTATGCTGCACGGAGCTTCTCTAGAACACAATCTCGTGCACCCTCTCATCCATGCCAATATTCCTCTCAAAAATAACAAGCAATGGTGATCTTGGATATCTGTTAGCATAGAGCAACACATGAAAAGGACCTAGAGACCCGACTGAAAAGACTCAAAAACAATTCTCTTACAACTGCTTCGGTGGGGACTAATGCTTTGCATCAAGAAGCAAAGCTTTGGTGCTTGATTCCATTATGCTAGTTTGCAAAGACTGATATAGAGGACAAATTTTAGTTTTTCATTGCTTCAAAGCGGTCATCACATATACACTCATGCACTTAACAAAAAAACACAAAGGACATTCCAAAATCAGAATTCAGCATTCAGCTGAAAATAATTGTGTCACTGAAAATGCAACAGCATTTAAATATGAACACAAGGCACAATCAAGAAAAGCATGTCACCCTCCAGCACATGGAATTACAATTATCATCAGACTCCATGCAGCAAGAAATGAAGTGGAATAGGTCCACTAGCCATCCAGAAATTGGACCTTCACAATATCTTCGGTAAAAATGATCAAATCCATACAAAGAGTTCAATCTAAGTTTCCTCTTTCAGCTCCAAATAGGCTTACCTGGTTCAGGTGAAATACTTGAAATGTTTCTCATCTAAAAATCAACTTCATTCATCATTTATGACATTTCTAATTCTTAAAAAAAAAAAACCTTATCCCTTTTACTTAAGCCAAGGTGTTTACATATGAAGGTCAGAAAAGATAGGAGCGACGCTAGCATGACAAGATCTGGAAACATCCTTTATTTGAAGGGTGTCTAGGTCAGCATAGCTAGTAGCTAGTGCCCACAGAAGATGAATGAGAGGCACCACTAACCTGAACTATGACAGACAAAATTAAAGAATATGATTCTTCAGGTGAAAAAAAAAAGGATCACAAAGGATGTGCTTTCACCATTCGACAAAGATACCTCCAACTAAAGCAAAGGCCCTTCATGCTACCTTTTGTGTAGACTGATAAACCAAAATCCAAGATCGTGATTAGGTGAAAGAAAGGATCACAAGGGATGTGATTTCACAATTCAACAAAGATACCTCTATCAAAGCAAAGGCCCTTCGTCCTCTCTTTTGTATATACTGATAAAGGAGGATCAACTCTAGAAAATATACCAATATAACAAACATGCAATTTGTTAGCCTAAAGAAATGCACCCAGAAAAGTCTAAGACAACCAATATATTCCTATTCACACAAGAGTGTGCTTGTCAACTGCACAAATATATGTGCTCACATAATTTCAAATATTTCAATCCCAGGTTAAGTTTCTATTACTTCCTGCCTTAGGAAAAATACATCATGAATAATGAATGCACTACAGAGCCAAAAAAATAAACTCTCAACTTAGGTCCCTACTTTATCAAACAAAGAAACATGAAAGTTGGAGATTGCAAGGATTACAACTCCCTAAGTTTGTTCTAAAGTTGAAATTGAAAACGACAACGAGACAAGAACCAGAAGATTCACGTTCAGAAGTTGCACTAAAGATTCTAAAAATGACTTGAAAAAGTAAGGGTGGCACTATCATGACCACTTGTGTGAGAAAACCAGCAGAAATTTCTGTTAGCAAAAGAAAGCAATCCACGACTTGAATTGGACATTCTTTCCTATCCAGTTTGCAACTAATCTGTCTAGATAACAGCACTGTCCAAACAAAATCTTGAAGCAAAAACTGGAAAGGGGGAGAAGGGGGCTGACTTTAGAGGTTCCTGTTATAAACTGTAGAAGTCTTGCCAGGTCCTCTTTATTGAACGCCCTGACTACCTCCCAAAACCATTGCACTACAGGTGATGCTGCAGTATAGCCTGTATATTCTGTGTTTGACTTTAAGTCTTCCACTGCAATAAGAGAATTTGAGTGTGAGTCTCAGATCATAATACACATCCAGGTAAAAAAATCTAAAACACTAGCTTACAGCAACTTGTGATTCTTAGAAGGGAAGTATCCAGCGTCAATTTTGTTATCAGCACAGAAATCTTCTTTTGATTGATGGACCTAGTGAATAGCAAGGTATAGCATTTCTTACAGCTATACGCACGAGTACACTCCTTGCTTTGTCGAATTTGAATGCACAACTATGCCATGCATTCCCCAACTTGGTTCACAAAACACTTGAAAAAAACTGCTGAATATATATGTAAAAGCTTACTTGGAATATCAGGAAGGCCATTGATTAATAACTCCAGCTCCTTATCATTGAAGATCTCAATATGCTCTTGCCCAATTAAGTCATGAAATCCATCCAGAAAAGCAGTTATTTGTGGCCTGATGGCAGTTGACAGTCGATGCTCAGATACAAGATCCACATATTCATGCTTGTTTTCCTCAGTGACTCGAATATTTCTACCTCCCGTTTTCAGCTCATAGTCGGTTACCTGATGAATGTAACATCAATCTCAACTTCAAAAAAAGAAATTTCCATTCAAAGAAATGCATGAAACCATGTCAATTGTGAGAACCACATCAGCTAAAAGGCTGACCTGTGTCTTCTCATACAATATATGTTTTTCTTCATCGGCATCAATACTGAAGGTCAGATCGAGAATGTCACTTATGTCATGCTGCAAAAAAGGATCAAGTGCAAATTATTAAAATCTAAAAAGCACAAAACTATTTTCTTCATCTGCAGCAGCTAAGTTTGCCAGATATTATGGACAGCAATCTCCATGACTCAAGAATCCAACGCACTTCAATATAATATCATTCATAACATTTACTTCTAAGCTTCCAGCCTTTGGCTTATAACTATAATTAGGCGTTTATAAGACCTTCATTTTGATTGAGCACAAACGTTCTTATTTAGTTACATCAATTTAGCTAGCTCAGGCATTGATATCTACTATGGTGACAATTAATTACTATCACCGAATCCCAATCTTATGCTCAAATCATCTTCACCTAATCTCCTAGTTGTACATGCCTTTCTATTATCACATCTTTCCTGTCTTTTCAGAGCAATCAATAAGTGCTCCTATGTTTATTATTCAAACAGAGATGGAGAGGGTCGAGGCCCAAAACGGTTCCACTCTGGGTTGTTCTATTCTTCTTAACATCAATCCCGTTATCACTTGACCAGTGCTCTGCTCCATGAATATTCTGATGTATAATGTGATGTTTACCCATAACTTGTACAGCTTCCATACCAAGATCAATATTTCACTCATAAGCTTACAACAATGTACAAAATAGTACTAAACATGAAATTTTGAGAATGATAACAACACTGTCTGGCATATTCCTACAGTCGCAAACAATCGCAACAAAAGCTACTCTCAACGGAACAACCTTTCTCTTACATGGCACATACAATCTTACCTCAAGCAACCACTTCAAATTTTTAAAGTAGTCAGGATCAATTGCCTCCATATCATGATACGTAATTTTGCTATCTAGAATGTGTTTGTAAAATGATCGTGTAAAGTGGGCATCCAGCAGCTGACCATCAAAAAGAGCTTTCGCAACCTAAATCCAGACATCAGCATTTAGATGATTACAAAGGCAACTAAAAACAAATCCTTACTTCCTTTCAAAGACTGGCAATTAGCATTAACTGCACAGCAAATAAATATCATTGCTAAAGTGACCAGGAAGATTGAACAGAAACTTTGGCTAAATCCGAGCTTGCAAACAGCATCTTGCTTTCATTCTTCCAAATGAAACCAGTGATCATAGAGACACTAAGAGATTATACTACAAAACATTTAACACTAGCAGCGAAGATACAATTGAAAGTAATCAGCAAACTCATAACTTACCACACGACCTACAAACTTGAAGTAAGAGAGGTGCTCTGTCTGGTAGACGGAATTTGGATTGGGTTGGAACGTGGATTCATTGCCAACCGTAGTAAACAGCAAAGCACCTTTATCAAAAATCACCCTTGATAGCAATAGGAACCATTCTCTTGTTAATCCACCAGCATCAATACCATCTTCCCCTTGGAATTGCACAGTTAAGCGGCCTTTAAGTTCGTCCGTGGTGCGTATTCGCAATTGATTGTATGAATCCTCTAGAACATATGCTCGGCGCACACTAATCCTGAGGGGCGTAAAATGGTTTCGCTCATGTTGCTGTCTTATCTTTGACCGGAAATGAGCTCGTTTATTGTCAAAATCAATCAAACGAGGAACTTTTGTGATAAGGTTCAATGACTTTTCAAGTAAACCTGGATTTTGTCGAACAAAAGCATTTATAAGTCGGCGATGTTTATCAGCAAATCGTACAAACGTTATGCCTTTCTCATCAGATTTCATCAAATGAGAGTTTGGAGGCTTTGACAGCAAAGTTTCAGAATCTGCAGACAAATGAACATCAGAGGAGCTTGCAGCTATCTTTATTTCGCAAGCAGTTGCAATGCTGGGGTCCTGCTGCATGGAAGGGGGAGGTCCAGATCTGAGTTTCTCACAAAGAACAAAAAAAGCTTCAACAAATGGCAAAATTTTTTGGGTCCCTAAAGGGAGTGGAGGAACCACTGCTTCTGGACCGATTGTAGCAGCAGCTGCTGCACTATCAGATAGAGCTGAAAAGGCAGGGCTAGCCCCTAATCTGTATTCCATCTTTCCAACACACGAGCTTAATTCTTGCCACAAAGGTTCCAAATCCAAATTAAGCTCTCGCACAATAACCATGCCCTCCTCTTTGTCTCTTTCTACTGTGCCATGACTTTCTTTCTCCTTATCCTTCGAACTTGCAGTAAGTGCACTCAAAGCCTGCAATACTCTCAAAATTGCCGCTCCAGCTACTGAACTTGCAGTCAACACCACTGTTTCAGTATCCCCAAGACACTGCAATTCCTGAATAGCGGAACCACTGAGACTTCGAGCAGCGTCTGCTAGCTCTACTACAAAAAGATCACGATGTGGAGGTGCTGCCAAAGCAAGCTTCTTCAAAACTTCTGCAACTCGAGTGTAGGCCATTTCCGAAAGCCTACAGAACAGAAGCTATGTCAGGAATCCCTATTTACTTACAGTAAGATTAATAACAGACAGCAGATAAACTGGACAAATCTTATCTGATTATGCAACATACCCTTCCCGGGCCAAAAGCCTACACAAGTTGCGAAGCTCAGCTTGTGGAAGACTTAATAAAATAGAAGAAGCATCTGCATTCTGATCAGCACCCGAAGTTGAAGGCTCCTGATTTTCTGCAGAACCAGCTTCCACCTTGCCTGCAAGAACAGGTTGAGAAGGTCCTGACTGTACTAGTGGCTCTGAAACAAGATTTCCTTCACCTTCTCTCGAGGATAATTCTTCAGGTTGTATATTTGAGAGAGGGTCACTTCTTTCAAGAGCAGTGGGAGCAGAATCTGGTGACATGATGCGAAACCTATAGTCTGCCTTGGCTCCAGCACTGCTTGTGACAACTTCAAGTAAACCCATGACCTGCAAAAAGCAGAAGAGCCGTTAATTGAAACAGAAAATGCTGTTAAGTTACCTTTCGAAACTCTCGTTCCAAAGCAATAAACCTTGATTCTTTCTGATGATTTTCATACCTGCTCCAAGTGAGCACTACTTCGAGTATAAAGAGGCTGATTGAGCAATTTCAGAAGCAGTATCAACGGAATTTCTGATTTTGGCTTTGTTTCCGTGATATCCATCAAAGCTGAACTTTCACTTATCTTTCCTTTACCTTTGTCCTGTTTAGAGTCAACTGGCGTTACAGCAGATAACCCAGAATCAGAGGAGAAAGTAGATCTTGCTGGCGCCATATAAAGCAGTGAACTTGCCACTAGGGCTTGATTACGAGCCAGATAGGTCAGGATCTCCAAGACATGACGAGAAACAAGAGGTGGAACACCTGCACGTAACACGATTGAGAATTAAATGGAAGTACTAAAGATGATATAAATAAACATTCGAAACCAAAAATCTCAATTCTTGATTTTAACCAATATGAAAGAGTAAAACTGCATTCAGCATGAACTGTGACCGACCGTCTGATTGCTGCGACCGAGCATATACTACATTCCACTGACAACCATAAAGACGCTGTGAAGGAGCACCATCTGCAGAGTATGAGCCTATCGATCCGTCGGCTTCAGGCCTCAGCATTTCTAAAAGAAGTTGAACCAATGTAGCCCGAGTTTCACTGTGGGCACAAAGATTCAATAGAAGACGTTGAAGAAGTCCCTTGCCTAGTGGCTGCACAAAAGATCAGAATGAATTTCTTCAGATCAGGTGAAAGAACGACCTAGTAATCAGATCATGTTTGTACAATTATTATTAAAGGGGGAAAGTAAAATAGAGGAATGAAACTGTTGAGTAGAACCTGAGCTAGACGCAGAAGCCGCAGCATTGCCTTCAAAGCAGCCGTATCTACTAGAGGCTTTCCTTCTGCTTCTTTCACTCTGGTTTCACCACTAAAAGGCAAGCCCGGTCTTCTACCAGCACCAAAGCCAGAAGTCCCACCTGCACCTCGATCCATACCCATATGGCCTGGTGCCACAGTCAGATTGTTTCTTCTTGAAGCTAATCTATGAGCTCCCCCAAATAAACTTCGTGCCTGAAACTGGTGACTAACGCGTTCACGTAGGAGCTGTGCCTCGGCAAGAAGCGCAGGTGGCAGGGCTGCCAAAACAGCTTCAGAAGAGGTCAATAGGACCTGCACAAAGAAACGGCAGTCAGCTAAAGTGCCTAGTGTCTTGATGCAAAGCTTAAATATACAGCTAATTCTCTACAAATGGCACATAGCTTTTCACAGTTTCCATGTGGCAAATCTTGTGTACGACTAATGGAAGTATTACCTCCTCTCGAAGTTCTGCAGGAAATGTGGCTAGAATGGACGCACTATCCATTTCTACTGGCTGGCCTTCCACATGTTGTGCTTGCAGTGCCCTTTGTAAACGCTGTTGTGCAATTACTTCTGCCTGAATATCAGGAGGAAGAGCAGCTAAAAATTCTGGATCAATCTCTGTAGGAGGTGGTGGCTGATCTGCAGCTCTAACAGGTCGAGTCTGTTGTGAGGCTAGAACTTCAGCACGTAGATCCTCTGGAAGAGCCTCCAAAAATGTTGGATCAATGGATGTCATACCACTTGTGTTATCAATTCCTGCACTAGCACCACTACCTTGTCCCCCTTGAACAGGTATCTCTTCCTCAGTTGATACCGCTGTGTCCTGCTGGACTGATATTCCTGCAGTACCCCCGGCAGTTTCATCATCGCCCATGTCACCGACAGGCCCACCACCATCCATATCGTCATCTGCATCTCCCTGCAATCTTCTGCGGTGTATTGCTATTTGTCTCCTCATAATTTCTCTCGCACTCGATGAAGGTAAATCTCCAGCTGTCACCCTTTCGGAGCCCACTGGCCTCTCGGCTTCATCATGTCCATCTGCACTGCCAATCTCAACTTCCAAGCTGCGAAGGCTCTCACCAAATGTCGCACCACTGCCACCACTATCAGGACTGCCGACCTCAGTGCCTTGAGGAGCAGGCTCACTCCTTTCATCTTGCATTTGCACATCCAGATCAGTATGGCAAGTAACAGTGACACTTTCTCCAATCTGAACTTCAGTGCCTGGTCTAGAGCTGCCGGTGCCATCATGGCCCAAAATGCTTGCAGGCACCTCCACGGCAACACCGACACCAGAGATTTCAGCATTGGCTGCACTCCTTAGACCGTCCTGCTCTTGAGCTTCCTGCTGTTCGTTTCCACTTACCTGTGCTACTGATTCTGGCTCTGAACCTTCCATGCTTTCAACAGCATCAGGCTGGTTTCCGTCTGCCTCCTCTGTTCTAGTAGGTCCGATCACATCTGCAGCTTCTGTAGCAGGGAGCTCCTCGGATGGCAAAAGCGAGTGAAGTTGAGCAACAAACTGCTCTTCTATTGCTTGAGCAACAGCAGCAGCATGGGCACCTGGCTGGGGTTGGCCATCATCAGTCCAACTACTTAAACGAGTATCAGAACGTCCACCTCTTCTTCCCATCAAATAAACAGGATCCATGGAAAAATCTAGCAGTGGCGGAGGGGGACCTCCCACACCTCTTTCACTGAATACTCCATCACCAACATGCTCTGCTAGCATGGGTCCATCATACATGTAAAAGTGGGTCACATCCAGACCTCCACCCATAAGAGCTTGTGCGTCTCTCGCAGCATTACCTGCACTGGCCCATAGTGAGTTACTTCCAACTCCTGCCAAACCCACACCTGAGATTTGTGAGGGACGAGTGAGGAGAGGATGATGGAAAGCCCCACCACGAGGCACTGATGCGTCAGGAAAAGGCCTGTAGTTGTTCATTCTGCGGCGCTCTCCACCCCCAATACGGCGGAAAGACCCAAAGACATCATCAACATTGATACGTGGAAAAGGATCTCCAGGAAAATCAACCAGACTTCCACCACCTGCTGGATCTAGCACTTGAACATGATTAAGCCCTGTTAATCCATCTCTCCACCGAACTTCAATAACTTGATCTTCTTGCCATTCATCATCTTCATCTTCCTCCTCTACCATATCTTCCTCAAAATCATCACCCAGGCCATTGTCGTGATCTTCTGCATCTGTATCCGGAGGCGACAAACGAACACCCTCATCACCCTCAATATCGTCATCATCTTCTTCATCCTCCTCTTCATCGTCATCCCCATCATCCTCAGCATCATCACCATCCATCCCTTCTTCATCATCCTCATCATCTCCAACACCTCCAGCAGCATCAATCCTAAAAGCCATCTCTGTCGTTGCATCTTCAAGTTCTGCTGCATCTTCCGCTGCCTCTGGCATGAATGCTTCTCCTTCAGTCTCTATATGAATTCCTGCAACATCACCTTCAGATCTCATGTCATGCTCCATCTGCTCATCTCTATTGTTAGCATCACTAGGAGTCACTTGCATACCGTCATCACCTGCTTGCAACTCAGCTTGTATGGAGTCACCCCGCAATCCATGTTGATACATGTCTGCTGCCTGCTGACTGGCAGAAGGATGCCCACGTACATTTACAGGCCTCTCAGAAGTAGCAATCCTTTTGTGATGTGTCCCTTGCCCGCCAGTGACCTGCTCTCCACTACTAGCAGCTCTTGTTAGGACTTCTAAGGCCTTGAGGACTGCATTGACAAGCTTTGGAGCATCAGGATGATCCAGATCAACCACTTGCAAAGTTTGGCTTAATGCTTGTACCATTCCAGCATCTACCATTGCCTTTGCCATATCAGCTGAAAAACCAGGGGCTTGGGCACCACTGGATGATGAATGTGATGAAAGAATAGAATTGACAAGGTCCACAAAAGCACGGACTTTTCTACTAGGTGGCTGAAAAGACTTCAAGCTTGAACTACTAGCTGCTACATTGAGCGCTCTAGTAACTTCTTGAACTACTCGTCGTCTTCCTTCTCCAGAACGCACGCAGACGGCCATCAGAAAGTATGCAGCCTTGTCAGACAGCTTTTCTCTCCAATCTTCATCGACTTTGTCCACCTTTTCATCTGGATATGGAAGAAGTCTATGAAGGACATGATATAGTAATCCCCCATGGCCAACAACATCGAGACCACCCTGAGAAGGACCCCTTCCTTGGCCACTTTCAGAATCACGCCGTAAAACAACAGTAACAGCAGAGGTGTACATTAGGAGGACCTCGGACATGAGCTTTAATATGAACGTAACCTTAGCAGTAGCAGCAGGTAATCCAGAGGTCTCTGTTCTTGGTTTTTCATGCATTTTACCTTTTCCCCGGTCTTTGGGTGCTGATTCATCAACCTCCATGGATGTTTCAGATTGTAAGCCATACTCCTCATCTTTGCCAAGCGGAGGGTAATGCAAGATTACTTCAAGCATTTGGTCAATAACTTGAGAAAAGCTATGAGGTACTTTCTTATGCCCCTTGGCTGCCTTTCCTGACCCATCTTGAGTTTTTCCAAAAGCCTCCGTAGAAACTACCAACGAGGTCACAGGACCGCCTTCATTTTGAGGTGTAGAACCCAGCTTTAACTTATCTTTTTCCTTATCCTTATCTCGCTCCTTCTCTTTGTCTTTTGCAAGAACAACTGACATCCTCCCCCCAATTGTATCGATCTGACAAATCCTTGCAGCAGCTTGCATAAATATTGTAGGTTCCCGGGACAATACGGGTGCCAAGGCAGTCAGAAACACACGAGGAGAAACACGACCACTATGGCGTGAACTTGCAGCTGTCAAAGTATGGCGAATCTCTGACTCCATCGCTTGCAGCAAAGTCTGAGGATCCTCAAGGAGATGCCTTATAATAGCATTAGCAACACTGTCAAATCCAAGAAACAAGCAATTTCTTGGAAGTGCAAGCAATGCAGTTAAGCCCCCTGCTTCAAGGAACTGCAGTGCAATTGAATGGACCTTCGTTAACCTGGCACAAAGCTGCAGCACAGCCTGAACAACAGTTGCAGGTAACTGCTTGTTAAGCAGATTGCAAGCAATGCCCATGGCTCTGCACTGTTCATCATCTGTCATATAACCTGTCGTCTTGCCAATTATTGCTGCCAATGGGCTAGAGTATTTCTCTTGCTGCAGATCAAAAGCTTCACCCATCTGTCGATCAGATGCAACTGTAGCACTATTACTAGGGCCTGCAGTTCCACTAGATGTATCTGCATTGATTTTTGGTTTAGATTGCAGCATGTGGTCAAGGACCAACAGCAGAGCTGTTACCCACTTTGGCACTTCAACCTTAACTCCAGCTGTTAAATTGCTTGGATCAAAGTGAGAAAGCCCATCCAAGGCTGCCTTTGCAAGGCCATTCTGGGCACCAATCTCTCGAGCAGTGCTGTCTTCACTTAAAATTAAAGCCATAATGTGACAAATTGTTGACAAAAACCCCGAATCTGCTTCTCTCCATTTACAGCACTTCAACTGCTGAACAAGGTATGATATAACTCGAGGACGATCTAGGCCTTTCTCCCGATTGCAGATTGTTACAAGTAGGTCAGTTAATGCAAATGCCACAGCATCTGTGGTCTGCAATAAAGTCATGCATGTGTCAAGCATTTCTTCCACTGGAGGAGCCTGTGGCCCTTCTTCCACCAATATTTCTTTCCCCTTACCAGCTTCGTCTGCTTCGTTTGAGGCACCATCTGAACTGCTTAACGATAGAGCAACAGCCCGTGCAAACTCATCATCTTGTGGGGCTTCTTCAGGATGACTAAACAACCACTCCATAGCCAACTCAACACTGTTTGTTTCCACACGCCTCAATGCCTCTTCTGCCCGAGACCTTGAGAAGCCCATTTCAACAATCCTTGAAATCAGAGACTCGTCAGGAGGAGGTCCACCAAGACGAACACCTGCCCCAGCTGCAGCATTTCTGAGTCCCTTCACATCTCCTGTACCTGTATACACATGCGTAATGATACTAGCAATTGACATGATAAAAGGAGGAGGACATTGAGGAAATTTTGGATGATTCCACACAGGAAGAACTACCTCCAAGACTTGTGCCTGAATTGCCCTGACAAACACCTCTGGGTCTTTTGTGAGGGGAACAGTTCCACCTTCCACTGGCTGCACTAAAAGCTGAGCAGCTGAAGGAGGAGTCAGCAGTAAGGATGACGTGACTAACTGCTCCAAAAGCTTTACATAACTTTGTAAAGTTTCCATTAACCAAGCATGAGGCTCCACCTTATCTTCGATCTTTTCACCCTCTGTCTTGCCAGATTCAGTATCCATTGGGGAGCCTGTACTCTGTGAACCTGTTCCCAGTAGCTGACTGGTTGCTTGAAAACTTATAAGAAGTTTCTTAATGACACCATGGGCATAGAGATTATTGACAATAACAGTGTTGCAGGTGCGTCGCCTGCTGTCAAAGAGAATAGGTACCACATCATCGACTATCTTACCCAAAAACCGGCATTTGACTGACATGGAGGTATCAAAATCTGCGAAGGAACCATGACCATCAAAACTGAGGTTGTCACCCACCACCCCAACAAGTGCACCAGCTACAGACTTTGCTGCCGCAGTCAAAGGTACTATGTCATCACGACGACGACTTGGAACTACCATAGCTTTACCCAACGCAACATACAGGCCTCGAGCTGCCACTACAAGCCTCGTCATCATCTCATAATTCAAGGTTTCAGGGGATTTCCGCTTCAAAGTTTCATGTACTTGATTTTCTGAAGTTTCAAGCTCAACTTGAGAGGAACCTGCATGGCGTGCAAGCCGCCCGAGTCGAGCTATCTGTGTAAGTGCCTCTGCAGTTGCCATGTGATCCCTGCGTGTACGACGATTAAGGCCCTCTCCTGCTTGTATCACTGGCAGAAATTCCGCATCCACGCCCCAATGGGAAGATAGTCCATTTCGTATTGTCACTGGGTTAACATATCGCACAACAGGAAAGGAATCCGTATCATCCTCATTTTCTCGAGTTCCTGTGGCTGTAACAGATGCACCAGCTGATGTACTTGCTATGCTAGTTCCTGTTTCACCTTCCTTTTTGCTCTCAACCTTAGCATGATCAATGAGGGAAATCTGCCAGAGCACCTCCCTATGAACCTTACCAATGTCATTCAGGATATCTGCCCCTTCGGTACTTAATTCTGCCATCATAGCAGCTGAACTCCTCACAAGAACAGATGACAAAGATAAGAAACACTCAACTGCAGACAAACTTCGCAAGACCTTGTTCTGCAACCCATTTTCTATGTCCGATAGTTTCTTATCAGAAACAGGCATAAGAATATCAAGCGTTAGCTTCAAATGATCCCTTAATATTCCACAAACAGCCCTAGTGAGTGCTGTTGCATGCGCTGGTGGAAATGCCCTGAAAGTAACAGACATGTTATGGGCCGTCGAAGAGCCTCCAAAGGATACTGGCAAATGTGAAAGGGTATAAAGCTGAAGCAGAGCCTCAATACCTTTCTTATCAATGAATATTTTACATATTTCTGAATTTTGCAAGATCGTCTCAAGCAGTCTAACAGCATTATTTATGCACTCAGGTAAAAATGCTTCCATATTCGTGTGTGAACTTTCAGATATAGCCTCAAAAAAGGACTGCTGGGATGACTCAAGTCTTGCAAGATCTTCCACTGGAGTTAGAAGCACAGATCTGTCTTCAATATCCGTATCCATGGGGACAGGAGAATTAACAACACTCATGTCTTGAACTGCTGGCGCCTGAGCATCAAGAACACCTCCTATTGATGCTATTGTTCTCAAAATTTCTATGCACATATCAATTCCAGCTTCGCGCAGCGAATCTTGATGGCGCATCAGCTCATCGAGACCAGATGCTAAGGACCCAGGGGTGTCATTGGCTAGAGCTCTCAAATATATTTTTGATGTAAAAATTTTAACAAAACATGCCATAGCATTCCTGTCTTTCACAGCCTTACGGCCAGCATCATTGACACAGATAGCATCCAACGTGTTGGGAATGCATCCTATGGCTTCAGAAGAAGGCAAGACTGCATTGGAGATTGAATCCAGAAACGCTGCAGGTAGACCCGCTTCATCCAAAGCTGCATAAGAAGTTGGCTCTTTGTGAATTAGATCACTCATCACAGAAGCCGCCAGTGAAAAGACTCCTCCTCCAAAGACTTTAGCATGTCTAAAAATGGTACATAAACAAGCGGGTAGTGCACTTTCATCTGAGCCATGCAGTCGGGCAGTGTTACCCGGTGCATATGTACCAAGTGCGATGGCACGGAGTAATGCCTTAAGAAGGAGCCTCTGTTGGTAAGGAATCAATGTCTCCAACTGTGATACAGAAGCCATTTGTTGATCTTCCCCATCTTCAACAACAACTGCCTTCCCCTTTTCAGATGTTGCTAGCTCTTGTTGCGATTGTCTTGAACTATGCTCAACTCCACTTACTTCCAGCTTTAATCTAGTTATTGTGTCATCCAATCCTCCTAAATCCCTGAACAAAGTGCCGGCAGGATTGCTATAGTCCATGAAAGCCTCGAGTATATGTACAGCTAATGTTACTAGGTGCAAGTGGTGTGTATCGGTGTCCTTAAGAAGTGGCAAAAGGGTTGGTATCAGTCCTGCTTCCCTGAGAGCAGCACAACCTGAGGATGATGATACCAATACAGTCACCAAGGAAAGAAGGGCCTCAACAAAAGCAACAGAACAACCGGACGTCCCACCTGTGAGGGACCCAATAGCCTTCTGCATCAAACTGGGTAAAATACCTCTATGCCCTCCTGCACTTATTACATTGAGAACATTGGATTGCCTAGGCCTATCTTGAGACTGTGCTGCCAATGCAAGAATTGCCAGTATCCGAATATCTTCTGGAACTGTGTCTTCACACTGTAACAAAGTGACAAGCTCATTGACAAACTCAGGCTCGTTAACAAAAAATGCTGCCAGGTCTTCATGATCGGGATTCGACTGCAGTAGCACTGTAAAAGCAAGAAGCCGTATAGATATGTATTCTCTTCGAATAGGTAAAAAAGGGAATGCTCTTGCAAAACGGATTCTGGTCAGAAGCGAAAAACGAAGACTGGCAGGAACTTTATACTCATCAACTAACTGCTTCAGAAGCTGAAGATCGTTCTCTGGTAGCATGTGTATGTTTTTTCTGTGAATCACCTGTAAACCTGAAGCTACAGCTTCCTTCATATTCTCAGAGCCGGCTTGAATTTTGCTCTCTCCGTAAAACTCAAAGTGAAGAGTGGAACCCAGATTGCAGGCATCTTCACCACAATCTATTTCCGTAGCACAAGCAAGAAGACCAAGACCTTGCTCCTTGCCTCCCCATCCTTGGGATAAAGAAAAAAGACGGGCATTGAGAGCCGAATCTCCATGCCATCTTACAGGCCTATTTGACTGAACTTTCTTCACAAATACAGCCAAAGTTTGCAAAGCAGCCATAACTATTTCAGGGTCGGTTGAAGATAGCAAAGTGGACAAATGCTGCACCCATTAATCACATAATCAGAACTATAAGAACAAAAATACTAAAAATGCAGAGTACAACTATTCAACGACAACCAATGTTGTAAGTTTTGCATGAGGAAATGAAAGAAAGGAAAGTCAAACAGCCTGACGGACCTCAGTTGAACTGTACAAATATTTGGCTATACAATTCTCCAATATTATCCGAGTAACTCGCAAAATTTGGAGAACCCCCTCTTTTTGAAAAGGTCCATTGTCCTCACAAAAATCCCCATCCAGCAGAAGTTCATTTCTTGATTTGACATACTTTTCAAAAAAAGTGTCAAAATGATTCAATAAATCAACCCAATGGTAAAAATCTCCCTGCAACCAAACACAAGAATAGAGCCTCAATGATTTGGCATACAGCGAGCAACAAAATAAAAAAGAGTGATTGTAAGTCTTGAGCGTTGGAACTTATTCATAAAGAGGTTGGTACCTTTTCACAGTCCCAGGTGAAACTGCTAAGAGGTATCGCTATGTTCTCCAAAGGAGTACTAATTACACTGTTAATGAAGGCCCTGACTTTTGGAGGCTGTCCACAAAGAAACAGAGTTCAAATAAGAACCACTTTCAAGTAAGAATGTTTATAATATATATTGGTACAGCTTCAAACCATCAAACTTCACAGGAAGGAAAGAGTATCTGCAGAATTACATTCTGTCCAAGTACTTTTTTCTTCCTTTTTACTTTCTATAGAGACCACCAACTTGCATTCTGCTAAAAGAAAACAAACATAGCACATGTGTGCATCCTAGTTACAGGATTATTTCATTTAAATTTGAATCGAGTAAATTAAAATCAAGATTAGAAGTTTGAAATCCTTATTAAATTTCCGAATCAAGCATAGCATTAAAAAGATAAACCTTTATGACAAGGCCTATGAATTTTATCAGCATAGACTTCCATAAGAGATCTTTAAGTTGTCTCTCACACATCTCTAGCCTCCAAAATTTATTGCATTCAATTTCATATTTGAGAAACTAGCAAAAGGCGGTTCAAATACCAACTAGGAGAGAGATAAAAGTCAAATCTTCCATCAAATGGAAACGATTCAAAAGATTTGAAACCCTTAAACTTATTTTTAATCAAAACGAAAAGATATGAAAAGTTTAAATGCCCTTGGAATCGATTTGATCACTGTAACTATGACATGCAAAGGGTTTGCCTACGGCAGTGTGAAATAAACAAATGTTACCAGTGATAATGAAAAATAAACAAACAATTACGGATTGAAATACACATCAAATTACCCCAGGCACCTGTTAATCAGCAGCCATGCCTCTAACCTAAACTATAAACCCTACACAATTCTGAAGATTAATCAATCTCTATTCAATGCCTATATCAAAAGACCTAATTATAAATGCCTCAGTTACACCTGGCCACATCTGAACCAGATTAAATAAATACAAAACAAATGCATCTTGACCTAGCAACACCCTTAAATCCTCATAGGTGCATTCACCAATTCCTAAAGCGCAAATATAGATTTAACGTAAAAACGGCGTTCATAGGCTGGCCGATACCGGCTCCACGCCGCGCTTCTTCTTGGCTTTCATGATGAGGTCCAGAAGCCGTGAGCAGTCCCTCAAGCCTTGCAGAACCTGGGCATGGCGCCCACTGACGCCCCCTATTGTGCCCAACCCGCTTCCCACTGATCGCCAACGAGTAGTATTCTGCCTGTTGTGGGCGGGATTGATCACTCTGTCTGGTGTGGGTGGGATTGATTACTCGCAGGCTGGAGCAGCGATCCGGAAAACCCAACAAGCAAGAGGTGAGAGTGCAGCAATGGCAAGAAAGCGAAGAGTGCTTCAATTCTGACAGGCACAGGCAGAGGCAGCGGCAGCGGCAGCGGCGATGATAAGAGAGGGAGGGGAAAGGAGAGGACGAAGGCGCTTGGGATCGCCGAGACAGGAAGGCGAAGGCGAAGGCGAAGGCGGAAGACAGAAGACGCATGAAGCCGAAGCAGAGAGAGAGAGCGAGAGAGAGAGAGAGAGAGAGCAACAACAAAGCGAAAGCGAAGAGAAAAATACAAAGAAAAGAAAAGAAAAGAGAGAGAGAGAGAGAGAGAGAGAGAGAGAGAGAGAGGGGGGGGGGGAGTGATTTTAATTTAATTATTAATTTATTTGTTTTTTTTTTGGAGGTTGAGGGCACCGGCAGGGGGCGGTACGGCAGTTTCTATCCCGTTAACTTTTCACCTCTCAGAAACCCTAGAGCTCTAGTGACCGGCAGGGGTCGGTAATTCAGATCATTAGATCACCGACTAGTATGCCAGGTGGCTTACGCCTCTGTCTCCTAAAATACATTAAGTTTCTCCTAACCCTAAAGCTGGATTAGGTTTTGTTAAGAAAAAATCCATCCCCGTATTTCTTTATAATAAATTCTTACATCAAAATTAAATAATGAAATTAAAAAAAAATAGATCAATATTCAATTACCAGAAACTTCTGGAAATAAAATAATAGCGAAACTTGATAAATTTTGTGAGGACTAATTATATATTATCATGTGAATATGCTCATTTATTGACATAAAAACTATTAGTAAAAAAATAGATTAATACATAATATAAAAAGAAAAACAAAGAATATTAATAAAATGCTTTATTTCACCTTTGGTATATTGCCAACAATGATATCTCACTATCTCTTTCCACCTTTTTGTGTCAAGGCCTTGACAGAAGTAATTATGTGGCATCGCTGCAGTTTCTATTCGTTGAAAAATAGGCCTCTTTATCTAAACTGCAATAGTGCTAACTAGACAAGGATCAAATCTTGGTTGTTGCCCACATTATTCTCTTTTAGGGAGAGGGGCCAACGGGTCGCATTTTTGCTTTGGGTCCGCATATCTCCATGGCACTACCAAGTTGAAACATGCATTCCAACCAACGTGAAGTCGTCACGTGTGTGGGTGACCTGTTATAACACACCCACACAAAAAAAAATTAGTAGTTGCCACATGACACTTGGCAAGACCCTCCTTTTAATCCCTTAAGCAACACTCATCTAATAGTGAGATGCTTATGCCACAACACTAATCCAACATGAGATTGAACCCCATGAGTAAAGGAAAACTAGTCTTTTAATAATTTGTGCTTGTCATAATACAAAATATTAACAGAAAAATTGCGCTTGTCCTTGTTTGTAGTGCTTATTCCAATCCAACCCATGATCTAGTGTATGTATAACTTGTATTCCAATCTAACTCATGATCTAGTGTATTTATAATTTGTATTCCAATCTATCTCGTGATCCAACGTATTTATAGTTTGTATTTGGTCAAGGGTAAAGCATTAGGGCATGAATTCAACCTGCATAAGTTTGTTCCTCTTACATTCTTGTTTTTAATGCATTAAACATCAAATTCATCGGCATATGAGCAATCTCACATCAATGCTTGTAGCACTTATTTAAAGGTCTAAGCGACAAAAAAAACTTGTTTTATGGCAAAGTGCTATATATGCAAGACCTCTTGAAATGTATTGTAATATTTGACTTTTCACCACTATTTTGTTCTCTATGTCATAAATCAAACATCTCAAGTATGTCATTTTTACGTAACCACTTGAAACTATTTGTGTGCCTCTTGATTTGAATCTTGTAAGCTTTGATTTTTGTGTTGCATCTCTCATGGTTGTGATCTTTCTAATTATTGTAGAATGAAAGTTTTGGCATTGGTTTGGCTAATAATGACTATCAGTAGAAACCTACTGGGCATGCCTTCAAAATCATGTATTTTGCTTAAGAGAAGCAAGGTTATGGCTTGCTTATTACCATGTGAGTAGCAATCTTATCACAAGAAACCAAGTGCAATTTCATTACATTCTTGGAGAAAATGCAAGCTGATGCGAGGCAAGTCTCATAATGATATTTAGACACTCGATAAGAGATAGAATGCCAGTCTCTTTCTTTGTCAAAGGGTTGATTGACACTCAATTAGTTATTTCAACTTCATGCATACATGTCAATCTACATGTAACTTTTGACATCTAAATGTTGGTATTTTTTTGGATTGTTTATCACTTGTGTCAACAAATGTCACTTTATCATCATGATGGTGCATCTACAACTAAGCTACAAGTTTGTTAGATGAAGATGTGATTTATTTATTTTTTTATTATTATGCTTCTCTTTGGAAATCAGTGACGAACCTCTTTATTGCACGTTTTCATGTCAGATTTAGGAGATTCAGTCATACAGATTTATTGCTTAATGACATCACTTTTGATGATGTAAAGGTTAATGATTTCTGGCAATGTATAGAGTCATTACTCTTTGGTACATTTGGTTAGATAGAAAAAGTAGAGAATTTGGGACTCGTGATTTTGTCATCTCCCCTCTACTCCTTTTCCAAGAGGCCGATAAACTTTTGCTTCTTTGAGCTTTTATTTACCATGTATTTGTAAAAAGTCTATAATCTATGATCAGCTTTCTTCAAGAAAAAAAAATATTTTAATTTACGTTCATTGAAACTAAAACTAATATAACGGCCAAAAATAAACAAACTGTGTACACCATCAACACATGATAGCATCATATTTTAATTGTTTTTCAGTAACAATTGGAGCGATTTTATCAATGACGAAAACAATGAGTACATGCATACATTTTTGTATGTGTTTTATCATGTGAAAATCAACCTATTTGCGTATTTGTCCATCACAATTTGTTGCAAATTCTAAAAATGGGTCAAACAACCATCATGATAGTTCTTCCTTCAATTTCTCGTATGCAGCCATTTGGGGTTGCAAGTATTGCAGCTGGAAGGTCTGGATAATTCTTTCTTGTACGCCCTTCCAAGCTGTTGGGTCGATTCTGTATCTCCCATGAGATACACAGGCTCCCAATGTTACTTCGGTGCTTATTCGCCACAGAATTGCCTCTTCGGCTTGTTTCTTATAAATATGGTTGTCTTTTCTCAGCATGTCTGCAGTTCTACAGCTGGGCAACAGAGTCCTAGAGCTGATTTCAATTTGCTTCGGCACTCTCCTTGTCGGCAATTACGTGGCTAAGTTTGTCACTCAGCTCCTTGCTACTACTCCGCAAAGTGGCTCGTGCATGTCTTTCCTCCTGCAAAGAAGACCGCAGGGTCTGGATCTGTTGCTTGAGCAATATATTTTCATTTTCAAAAGCATTAGACTGCTCTTGAACTGCTTCAAGTGCCTCCAGCGTAGCATCATGCCTACCTTTCGCTTCTTCAAAAGATGTATCTTTCTTTATTAGCTCCACTTGAGTTGCTTCAAGCTCTTTACTTTTTAGCTTCAGCTTAGCCTTGACATCTTCTAGCTCTTCATTCCTCTGGGTTAGGTCTGCTTGAATGGAATCATATTTTGCTCCGAACTTCCTCGAGACTTTCTCTAGGCTGATGTAGTGGGTTTCTTTCCTTGCCTATCCTCAACCCAAGATCTAGTCAATCTAGCATCAAGGAGATAAAGTTAGTTGCCACGCGTAGATTCGTTCCCATGAGAGCGATAGCATAGTTCATATTTCAGCATGAATGGAAGATTCACATCTAACTCTACCATCCACTAACCCTAAGCATTAACACTACATCCATTAACACTAGATCCACAATGAAGATAGCTTACTCTTTCTCTCTCTCCCTTTCTCCCTCATAAAAAGTATAAAAACATGCAATCTCTAATAACAATCAGATCCAATAACTAGCAAACACAATAAAAGCATGAGAGATGGAGGAAAAGTGATAGAGAGCAAGGACATTCATAAATCTATTTCACAAGAGAACCAATCTGCTTTATTGAAATGAAGATATGTACATGTATGAGAAACTCAATTGGTCTTTTTTTATAATAGAGAGGAGGACCCTGGCCTCTGAATCATGTTGGTCCAATTCTGTCTCCCTAACTATTCAAATTTAAAAAAGAGTGAGAATCATCCAAATTGTAGGGAAACCCAACTTTATTCACTAACTTGACATTTAGGCCCTACGACATTAAAAGTCCCGCAAAAAGGCATGAAGTTCTTTTATTAACTTTCTAATCAATCAAATCTCTATGTGATGATCGGGTTGGACTTACACACGCAGGGTGCCAAATCCCTCTTACTTATTAACTAGGGTTAGGATTGCCTTGGGATCTACAAACCCTCCAACAGTATCCCCCACCAAAATTGGTGGTGGTCTCACGACACCTACGAGATGTAGTTACTGTGGGCTTTTATTTGCTTCACATCGAATCTTTATTAAATTATACTGCACGTTCTCCATAAAATCGAGTCGGGCAGTGTTGAAATCTAAATTGTACAGCAAAAACAATGGTGCGCTCCGGCAATCCATTTTGAAGTTGTCCAGGCTGTGAATCAAGATTCCCAGAAGCTGCCCATCATTGTCGCACGGAAATACAATCTGGCCAACTGCAACTGATTTGTAATGCTCTCTGACGCCATTGGCTTATTCGGATCGAATGCCAAAGGAGAAAGACAATCATCCCATCGTGTTGCCACGGATGCCAATAGAGTCAAATCTTTTGCAAAGAGCGCCAATTGCCTCACTATCGGATCGGAAGAGTGTATATCAAAAAATAGTATAGAAAGTTTTGAAGGCTTTGGTCACTGGAAAAATTGGCAAGAGCTTCACTAGCACAAGTGAGGAATGAATCAAATTCAGCCAATTTATAGGTGAATTTGGAGGGTCCATTACACAAAATACTAGTTCGGTTGATCAGTTCTGAACAAAACTTTGCAGGCTTGCTCAGTACCATGAAAATAGGCTGTAAAAATCTCGGTGAAGGTTTTTGAGGTTTTGAACCCATCCGACGAATGTTTTCAAGGTCTGACGAAGGATGAATCTTCGCCCAAGAGGATCCCTTGCCCCCAAGTACTGTCATAAATGTAACTTTCAAGATCTGAACCTATAGCCAACCTTATTTTGCCATTTAAGTCCATGTAGCATGTCGACGAAGGTTTCTGAGGAGAGTAAGGTGCTCGGCAAAGGTTTCCAAAATGGCATATTGCTGATTATTTGCCTAACTCAGAAACAGATAGTAACTGGTGAAAAAAACGTTCGTCCAACTCAGCATGGGTATATCTGAGGTGGATCTTGCTTAACTCGACGAACAATTCTAACACAGTTTGTGTAAAAAATGATCAAAAAAAGTAATTTCCCAAGTCATTTTTCCATAAAGATCTGGCTACTTTCTGATCTGATGACATTTTTGACTTTTGCTCGTTAGTCTTTCCTCATTTTTCTTCATTTTTCTTCTCTCTCATTTTTTTTATTGTCTTTTTCAAAAGGAGTTAACAATTAAGTAGTGAAAACAAAAAAAAATTGAAAAACAAATAAAAATAAAAATCATTTGGATCATGCTTGCTGAACTGGCGGAGCAGGCTGCCAAAACTTGCGTAATCGGTTGTCATTCATGGGAGTATCAAAACATTTTCCATCTAAGTGTCAAGAATCACTGCTCCATAGTTCAAGATTTCCTTCACTCTATACGGGCCTTCATCGGTAAATTTCAATTTTCCCTTGATCAGCTTGGTTTTATACATCGGTATTAGATCTCCTTCTTTCATATCCTTTAAACGACGATTGTGCCACGTCTTATAATGGGCTTTCTCTGCTGCTAACACATGAACTGCCATCAATCTTGTTTCATACAATTTGCGCTTCATGACGTAGTTGTAAAGACTTATCATCATTTAACCGCTTTGTTGCTGATATGCGTAAAGATAGTATTATAAATTCAATCGGCATGCATCTTGACCATAAACTAGTTGAAAGGGTGTCTGATTTGTACTACTTTTGTAAGCGGTTCTGAATGCCCATAATGCTACATGTAGTTTATGTTCCCAATCAAATCGACTCGCTTCAACTGTTTTCGTCATAATAGTGCAGAGAATCTTATTGGAAGATTCAGCTTGGCCATTCCCTTTGGGATAATAATGAGTACTAAATCTGTGTATAACAAAAAAAATCTTCCAGTAAACACTTTATCGTTTGATTAACAAAGTGTGTACCCCGGTCACTGACAATCTCGATCGGACATCCAAATCTGATAGTAATATTTTCATAGAAAAAACTTGGCCATAGATTTCGCATCAAGTATAGAATCAGCAGGTACTGGATCTGCTACCGGTTCTTTCTACTTCTGTGCTATGGTGATCACCATCAAGGGTACACTTGGTTTATTCTGAGCTACCGGTCTTTGCTTGACTGTTATCAAATTTACAAGAGCTGTAGCCGGTGGTGGCTTTGGTCTTGCTGGACATTCCTTATAGCAATGCCCATAACCACAGTCACGACAGAATGGTACAAATTTTTCTTTATTTGGACATTCTGCAACTTTGTGATTTTCTCCACATGCAAAACATCCAAGTGGTGCTCTGGTACAGTTTCTAGATGCTTGTTGTTGCACGACAACATAAATAGTATATTGTTCTGAAGATCCACCTTCTTGATCATTACCATAGTTCCATTGCTCGGCACTTTTCTAAGGTTCTGGTTCCATCAAATTGGCAAGAGGAGCGAGGTGCTTTGGAGGGGCAGGTAAGGCTAACCGTTCCGGGTATCCAAGAGCAGATTGATGAGGTTTAGCTGCCGGATTTCCTCCATAATGTGGTTTTCAATATTCCATCTGGACATATTGTTGATGAATTATCCGAGGATTGAAGTTGCAAAAAGTAGTCTCATGATCAGACGAATTACACAAATTGCATATACTGATTTCCATTCGTTTTTTCAATCGAGGACACTCATTCACTATGTGATTTTCTGTACAAATAGAATACCAGACATTTTCCCTAGGAGGAAAAGTCTTTACAAACTTCTCAGGTTCCTTGTTTGCTTGTCCATGGAAATCTTCCAATGCATCAAATTGTGACTGCAACTTTTCCATTTGTTTCTACTGGATCTTCCCGAGTTTCTCGCACTCATTGAGCATCATTTCTGCAGTAGCGTTGACATTTGTTGATGCAATAGTGGTGGATGTCGTAGTGGTCTGCACTATTGTATAAGGCAACATACTGATATTCAGCTCATTATCTGAATCTTCATCCTCCTCCCGAATTGCATCATCCATAGCATTTTGCAAGATTGCGTACTCATTATGGCATTTCAGCTCATGTCTGATCCTTTTAGGTAATCCTGACAAAAACCACATAATCATGGCATTTTCGTTAATCAGCTCAGGTTTGCACTCAGATCTGAGGCGTTTTACCCGTTCAATGTAATCTCGAACCATTTCCCGCTTTCCCATTTTAATTTTTCTTAAAAGTAGAAAAGGTTCTTCCATAAACTTCCGAGGTTTGAGCCGTGTGATAAGGGCTCGTTTAACAGTCTCCCAATCAGTACGTTCAGTTTCATCTTGATGATAGTACAAATTCAGAATAGATCTTAAGAAATCTAACTGGATCTGTTAATCCATTGTATTTGGTAGATCCAAACGGGGTGCTCTCCTAGTAATGGTTGGATTAAATTCTTGAGGAGCACTTCTAGGGGCAGCCATCTTTACAGATTAAATCAAACAGACAATGAGATTGGATCTAGATTTTCAATCGAAAGTATTTTGGATCAAATCTGCTAGATCTCTTCCACTTGACAAGAATTAGATTCCTATAACGTGAAAAAAATTCCTAAAATTAACCGATCGATACTTCTCAAAAATGTAAAATTCTCAGAATCAAATTCAGACTGTATTAGATTTGACCCAAAATTTGACAGGGACTTGATCTAGAAAATTTCTTTAAATTAAATTTTTCTTGTGATATTTTTGTCGGTTTTGCGTATTTGAATCCATCATATTTCATTGAATGACAAACAGTTCAATCGATTGTAGAAATAATCGATGTCATACATTCAAATATCGATATTTTACAATATAAAGGTCGTTCTCCAAAATAACTTTTAGAGTCAGGAGTTTTCTTTTATGATCACAGCTATTTTTCCTAATAAAAATGATTTAGTTGGTAGATTAGAGCCATATCCTCTACTAGATTTTTTGAGTGAGGAATTAATTTCTCTTTATGCAGCATTTTAAGAATTTTTTTGATGTAGACTATTTATTGATATTCAGAGTATATTAAAATGTAGCACTGGATCAAAGAATTTTGGAATAAATCCTCAAGAACAACTTCAAATAACAGTGAAAAAAAATGACAACATTCTTGCAATGGTTGAGGTCAAGGAAGATTGGTGTCTCAATCACATTCGATCAGAACTAGACATGTTGCAATCCGATCTACCGAAGTACTATCAATTTCGATTGAATGGTGTAAAGGTACGTTATGTCATATGAAAATATTCTTTCTTTTTTTATTCTAAGTGAATCAGTATCAAAAAATATATTACCTAAAACAATGTCTCTTGTGCAGGTAAGAGTAAGGCAGGAAGAGCATATAAAATGCAAAGACATTGGAACATCCATTAAAATTGAAGATCCATAGATTATGAACAATGGAATTTTGTATTATGTAATACATTTTTTTGTATACATCATTTTTGAAAATATATGAACCACTTTTTCTATGAGGCTCTTTTATTTCTATGATCTCCATTTCCATGGTGTAGAACACAATGTAATTGCAACGATAATATGAGTTTTCAATAACAAGATTCATTGTCTCCTGCAGGAAATGCATTATTTCCATTGGAGAGGTCTTCGGACACTTGAACTCCAGTGACCGCTACAATCAGATATCGAATCGACGCTTGTCCTTGTTTAGAAGATGATCTCAGTGAAGCTTTAACATAACAAATCTGTGTGAACATATATCGCATGTTTGGATTGGTTGTGGCAAAGGTTCACTAAGATCACCTTCTAAACTTATCCAGAAAAACCATGGTAAAGACAAGGCAGACCAAGGCTATGAAAAAAAAAACATGTAAGAACACCATAGTAATTGAAGATGAATCAACAATAACCTGAATTAATAACATGAAAACAAATATGTAAGAACAACCATAGAAAACTGTAAATATATTTCTATAAAAAATTTCTGTACATGTGTCTCATCCACATAAAGGGAGACCAACTTTTTATCAATATCAACTTGAGAATCATTCCTCAAGTTGTGAGTCATGCTAATATATGATCTCTGAATCTATTTTTCCAGTTGGAAGTAGCTTGGGCGGAGAACACTTTGCCACTGCAACCGAATATGAATTTTCGATCACAAGTTTTATGCATAGCCTCCTGCCTGAAGTGCATTATCTCCATTGGGGAGACCTTCGGACATTTAAATTGAAAAAAACAAAAACACAGTTAAATGTTATTAATCAAAGATTAGTTATTAGGAATGTGATCATGAAAAAAAAAAAAACAAAAACACAATGAAATATTATTAATCGAAGATTAATTATTATGAATTATCAGGAATAGATTACCTCTTCTAGATTAAAAAGTTCATTTGTAGTGCAAGCCAATTGAAAAAGAATTTGACATTGCACAAGCACGCGTCGAACCGATATTTAAAAAATATTGTCTGAATATCGGATCAGCGCACACGATATGAAAAGAAACCAAGCAATAACTACAAGGGCACGTCAAACCAATATTGATAAATTTTTACCTCTACATCAACCATTTTCAGCTTCGTATATGCTATTGCATGTGGTACTGGAAAGAGTTCTAGTATTTTCTGGATATGGCTCCTGGCATTTTTTGTGTGTGTGTAATAGAATTCATCTTTAAACAAATTGGATTACAAGCGCCCTCATCATTAACATATAAGTACAACACATATAAGTTTCAACGATCACTGCAATCAGAAAACAATAAATTTATGGGAATGAATGTGAAATCAAAATTCATATAAAACATTCAACTTAATAAAATCTGATAGAAATACAGTTACTTTGTTATGTATGGGAGCATGAGAATTGGAGTCCCTAGTCTGACGTATTGGAGCATATTATCATGTAAACTTTTGAAATCAGAGAAATCAAAAGCAGCCATGAATTGAAGCAGAAACAATATTATATCTATAAACAGTGGGGTCTAGAAAACTCCATCCAGTACTGAATTGCCCCCCTCCTACATTGTCGCCTAGTATTTTATCCTTATTTTCCAACTCACCTGTATCTATTTTAGAAAGGGAAAGATCAGCATTGGTCTTCGACATCTTAAAACTGTATAGAGGACCTAGAGCTTTAAGATATGTATTTAAAAATTGGTCATACTGTACATTTTTAGGAGTATTTACAAAAGCAAGTGTAGGAGGTGAAGGAATTAATACAGATAAGCCACTCAAATAATTGTCATTCAAAATTAATTCGACCTTTAAATCTACAAAATCATCTAAATCTTTTCCTGAAACTGGAGGGGGAAAAACTAATATTTATGAGGGTAGGAGGAGACTGAGATTTTGATGGAGGAGGAGCTTTATTAGGAGAGGAAGATTTAGGAGGAGAAGATGGAGATTGAGATCTAGGAGGAGGAGAAGGACACTTAGGAGGAGATTGTCGAGCAGTTAGAATCTCATGCAGAGAAGAAGACTTTGAAAAATCTCTCGCTTTATTAGGAGGTTCATGAGACCTCCTCTTCCTTGAAAAACTCTCGCTCTGTACTCGAAAAACAAGCCGAGATGGTTGAGGTTGCTTTTGTTTTTTTTTTTCTCTATATCTTGTTTTGGAGGAGAGGACGGAGTTGGTCTGAAGTACTCACCAAATTTTTCATATGTGTCTCATAGCCTGAACACAACGTTGAAATCCTGCGGCATGATGGTCACCCTTTTGGCATGGACAGCTACAACAACACTATCTGAAAAAAATTTAACTTGAAAATGCTCATATGCAATGTGCAGCGCTTCAATTGCCGTTGTAGTCTCTCTCACATCTATAGATAGACTCCTTGTAACCTGTCTAATGGATCTCTGTATGTGAGCTTTCGAAATCAGAAGATTATTGGTCTTCTGTAGCTTTCGAATATCCTTCAGCCAGGGAGGGTCTCTTCATCTGCTCCTTGGCCTAGGAGGAAGTGGTGGTGGACGAGGCAATGGTGGAGGATTTCCCTAACCTCCTCCTGTGATTGGAATTCCACCAGGGTGAATTCGTGCTATTTGCTTAGTCTGTGCCATTACTATCCAATATCGGATCAACACGCGAGCAAGGAGAACTCAGGATCAGAATTCAGGTCGAGTGCGTCGAACCGATACCTAAACCGAAACAAAACCGATATCTGAGAGCGGATGGGCGTGCACGAGTAAAAATGGAAAGCAGGTAGGTTACTTCGGGTGCGCTAAATCGACACCGCATGGAAGTAGAGAACAATAGGAACTTTAAGCAACCAAAATTTAAGCGTTGTCCATCTGTATATATAGTACAAATCCGAAATGATTGCATACGTCGTGGTTTGGAATTCCGAGGCTTGAATTACAGTGATCATTACTTTGAGATATTCAGAGACTTGTCAATCAAATCCAATTAAATATCCATCGGTCATCAAAATGATTAGTCGATATGGCTAATGATGACCGCAATGATGGAAATGCATGGTAATGTAAATATGGAAAAGTATGGTTACATCTACAATTATTTTTTGAAATTGAAAAGGTTATGCTATGAATATCTAACCTTTTCTAATATCCAATCATGATAATTTCAAAAAATTACAACGGCCATTATTTCGTCCAATAGCGAATTGACACGCATATATTGCATGTGTAAACCAAAGAGGCTATTCTCGCGTGTTGAACTGATATTGGAGGACACTATGAATGATCAAAGCTGCTTCGATAGATTCTATTTAGCTTTAGATTGTATGAAGAATCTTCTGAAGCAAGCTTTGATCATTCAAAATATAATCCAATAATTTTGACAATTTTCAAAAATCTTTTTTTCCTGCAATACTGATTCGATGCACGCAGTCTGTGGTGGCCTAGTTGTTTTAGATTTTCACAAAATCAATGAATTAAGTAGTATAAAAGGTTTGATCGTTCCCCAAGAGAGAGAATAATCTCTTCTTTTGTATGATAAGTGTATGTAAGATGGTGAATGAAATGTGATGTGTAATATTCACAATGAATACTACAGCGACATATCTGGTTATTCAAAGATATTTGGATAAATTGGCATCCAGAAACACCAATGGTGAAACGATTTGGTCAAGGTCTGTGATTATAAAGGTTATTTTATCTTCCAGGCTCTTAGGATAACAGTAAGCAATAAGATCAGATCAGACAGCAACTAGCAGATAGATTCATCAAACATAATCAAATTGGCTAATGATTCTTCTTAATCGAACACGGAGAATTAGTTCTTATCACAGGAAGCAAATAGAATAGAGCATCAGACAAATTCATTATCTGAACACATAGCTCATTCAGAATTGAAAGAAGTTCTGCTTATGGTTGTGCTTAATAGTTTGGCTAATTCCCTACACACATTAGTTAGAATTGTCGCTCTCTAGTGATGCCTGAAAATCCAAATTAGAGTAACTGAAATTCAGTAAAAAATGAAAAGTATGTGTAACGTAGACAGACAAGTATCGCAAACAGCTACAGATTGTTCAGAGTGTATTCGCTCATTTGATAAGAAGTAATGTTGTAAGAGATGACAGAGAGAAAGAACGCTCAAGCTTATAGAAACTGACTCTCTTCTCTCTATTGATATTCGAATCTGTGCGTGTGTACAATGGCACGAAGTGTCAACCTTATAGGAACAAACATTGGCCTGAATGACGTATACCAACCGTTAAGATGTCGGTTGAGATTCGCTAATGTGTCTTTATAGAACGTCGCACAAAACGTCGCGAGTTTTAACTTAAAAGTGAATTTACAAGATGCAAATAGGCCTTTATATGAATTTAGACACTATAGCATATTTACATGTATAAAAATTAAAAAAATTTACAATATAAAACAATAACTTTGGATAATGTGGGATTATGAGACTCCACACAGTCCAAGTGAAAAATCTCTTTCTTCTCCCAGACACACTGTTCCGATATCTGAGACGCACTGAAAATATATTGGAACGCAATATAAACCATCAAAGCTTTCTACGACTGAAAGGTTCTCAGAGGATTAGTTGTCATATTGTCATATTTTCTGCAAAATTATCAGTATTACTCTTGATCCTTCGCCAGAACCTTCGCTGAGTTTCCTGAACATTCTATCTATAGTAAACTACTATTTTTGAGTTCAGCGAAGATTCTTCTTGATCAGATCACAAAAAATCTTGATTCTTACCCTCGCCAGATTACAAAAATAGTATTTGCTTGTGTCAGAAACCTTCGTCCGGTTGTCCATAGTTTTATTTGTGTCAAATCTTCCATCTAAGAAGTCGACGAAGGTTATTTCCCAAGAAATTGCAAGAAAAGTGTTTAGAGAGTTTTTATCCCAAAATAGCACTGTTGAACCTTCGCCGAGACAACCTTCACCAGTCCTATTTCTAGTTTTTGATTTTCCAGATCAAGTCTCTATGAAAATTTGGATCAAATCTGATATATTCTAAATTGGACTCTGAGAGATTTATCATTTTTGAGAATTATTGATTGATCGAATTTTGGGTAGTTTTTCATCATATAGAATCAGATTCTTGAAAGTGGAATAGAGCTAGCAGATCTAATCTGAAATAGCTTTTTGAAAAAATTTATATCCAATCTCATTATCGATTTGATCTAAATTTGTAAGATGGCAGCCCCTGGAGCTGCTCTAGAAGTGCTTCACAGGAGGTCAATCCAACTATTGTTAGAAGAGCACCCTGATTGGATCTACCCAAATATAATGGATTAACAAATCCAATTAGATTTCTTCAGATCTATGCTGAATCTTGTGAGGTCTATGGTGAGATTTATCCTCAAGATAAACTTAAGTTGTTTCTTATGGCCTTAACAGACGCAGCATAAGATTGTTACTATAACCAAGATGAAACTGAGCGTCCAGATTGGGAGGTTGTTAAACGAGCCCTTATCACACAGTCCAAACCGTGGAAGTTTATGGAAGACCCTTTCCTACTTTTAAGTAAAGTTGAAATGGGAAAGCGGGAAATGGTTTGAGATTACATCGAAAGGGTGAAACGTCTTAGATCTGAATGTGAGCCTGAGCTGATTAATGAAAATGCCATGATTATGTGGTTTTTGTCAGGTCTACCTAAACGGATCAGACGTGAACTGAAAAGCCATAATGAGTATGCACTTTTGCAAAATGCGATGGATGATGCAATTCGGGACGAGGATGAAGATTCAGATGATGAGCCGAATGTCAGTATGTTGCCTTATACAGCAGGGCAGACTACTACGACATCCACCACTATTGCATCAACGAATGCCAATGCTACTGCAGAAATGATGCTCAATGAGTTCGAGAAACTTGGGAAGACCCAGCAGAAACAGATGGAAAAGTTGCAGTTGCAATTTGATGAGAAGATCAAAGCATTGAAAAATTTCCACGGAGAAGCGAACAAGGAACCTGAGAAGTTTGCAAAGACTTTTCCTACCAGAAAAAATGTGTGGTGTTCTATTTGTACATGAAATCACATAGTGAACGAGTGTCCTCAATTGAAAAAAGGAATGAAAATTAGTGTTTGCCATCTGTGTATTTCACCTGACCATGAGACTACCTTTTTCAACTTCAAGCCTCGGATAATTCAGCAATGGTATGCCCAGATGGGATATCGAGATCAACAGTATGGAGGCAATCCAGCAGCAAGACTACGACAATCTACTCTTGGATACCCGAAACGTCTAGCTTTGCCTGACCCACCAAAACACTCCGCTCCTCCTGCCAATTTGATGGAACCAGAACCTTACGGAAGTGCTAAGCAATGGAGCTATGGTAACGATCAGGAAGGTGGATCTTCAAAACAGTATGCCATTTATGTTGCCGCTCAACAACAAGCCTCGAGAAATTGGGCCAGAGCACCACTTGGATGCTTTGCATGTGGAGAAAATCACAGAGTTGCAGAATGCCCAAATAAAGAAAAATTTGTACCATTCAGTCGTGACTGTCGATATGGGCATTGCTATAAAGACTGTCCAGCAAGACCAAAGCCACCACCAGCTACATCACCTATAAATTTGATAACAATCAAGCAAGGATCGGTCGCTCATAATAAACCAAGTGCACCCTTGATGATCACCAGAGCACAAGAGCAAAAAGAACCAGTAGTGGATTCAGTACCTGCTGATTCTATACCATTGAGTGATACACCAACAACATCGAAAGTCTATCCAAATCTTAATGCAAAAAAACAAAGATATCAGGATATGAGACAGTGGATTAAACATCTGCAAGAAGAAGAGGAACTTGAAGGTGCTAAAGTAACAGCTGAAGTTTGGTCTTCACCATTGCAGCCTCCAAGAAATTTACGTACGGATATGAATGATCAATTACATCATCACGAAGAACCCTTCAAGATGATTGAACCGGAAGCACCGCATACAGAATTATTCATGAATATTTTGTCTAGCAAGATCAATATTTCATTGGGAGAGTTCCTAAAGTCGGTGCCAAAAGCAAAAGAAGTCTTAGCACAAAAGTTAGCTCAAGAAGATTCAGAAGACCATCAGGAGCTGCTTTTTTGTGCTGGATTTGAAGAATCTAATGATGTACTCCATGTTGGAGCCGCTTGGGAAAGTGAACAAAAGAATATCACTCTACCGATACAACATAGACAATTTTCTAAAGACGCAGCCATGATAGATGGCGGTTCAGGAGTTAACCTGATTTCTACAAAGCTATGTACAAAATGGGGCCTTACAAAGATTAAGCCTGCTACTTTTGCTATTAAGTTAGCTGATCAAACGACGGTTTGTCCACGAGGAATGGTGGAAGATATACCTGTCAAGATTGTAGGAGTACAGTTCGTCAATACTTTCGTCGTGATGGACTTACCAGAAGTACCAAATGTCTACCGAGTTCTCTTAGGATATCCATGGTTACGAGTTGCGCAAGTAATTCATAACTGGGGTACCAACAAAATCACTTTTGAAAATCGTGAACGCGCAGTTAAAATTGATCCTACGACTTGGACTATCAACCCAGTGGTTCAAAAAGAGGATGATGATTCATCAACAACGGATCACACTTGTGATCGACCAGAGAAAAAATTGGGAGTTTACTACGATTCTCAAACGGATACTGTCAATTGGAACGAAGCTCTTGCAACAATTGATTGTACAGCAGGATATATGTGTCAACAAGATATTCAATCAGAGATGAGCGAGATTTCCTTGTTAGATCGAACTTTGGATACGCCAATCACGTTTCCACTAAATGTGCTGAATGTAGTCTGGATATCAACGGAACCTATACCAGATCCAATTGAGGATGATCTCATACCAATGAGCCATGTCTTAACTTACGATGGCAATGCAGAACTTACGGATGAACAGATTCTACATCATATGGATCCGACTAGATTTGGAGTGCGTAATGTTCCTGATGAACCAACAATTAAATCGCCCAAAGCAGTTATATTAAAGGGAGACAGGATGACAGGTTCGATGACGAAGAAACAAGCAAAGCAACATTATAATACGGTTCTGAAATGGAAAAATCTTCTCAAAAGATCGATTTAAAGGAAGTGCCACCTCTATTGGATAAAGGCAAAGAAAAAGTCAAGAATGATTCTTCAAGTCAGATCTCCAGCAAGACATCATCGTCTAGGAAGTCTTCACCTGTGAAGAAAGATTTATCATCCCGAAATCCATCACCTCCACGATCAATTCCTGGTAAGAAGACTAAACAAAGATCCAAGACAAGTCCTTTCAAAAAAGAACAAGCAAATGTAGTCCAGCATGATATGCCAGAGCATTTTAAACATTATACACTGGATGATGTGGTTATCATGTTACCTAAAGCACATCATGAACCTGAAGAACACATGCCGAAATCTAAAGAGGTTTACGATGGCCCAGCTAGGACGCAACCAATGAATCTTGCAAAACCAGGAGAACCGAAAAGATTGTACAACTGGGATCACAACTTACTCCTGAACAGTATCAAGCACTTCATTTGCTACTTATTAAGTATCAAGATTGTTTTGCATGGAATTATCAATATTTGAAGGGTATTCCGACATCAATCATTGAAAATACCATACCTTTGGTACCTGATGCAGTACCAAAGGTTACAAAGTTCTATCGCTGTAATCGTAATGTGGCAGATCTGATAAAGAAAGAACGTCAGAGATTGCTTGACGCTGATTTCATTTATGAGATCGAGCATACCAAATGGATTTCACCAATTGTCATTGTTCCTAAGAAAAATGGGA
The DNA here is from genome assembly GCA_029204225.1 of Diphasiastrum complanatum. Lineage (NCBI taxonomy): Eukaryota > Viridiplantae > Streptophyta > Lycopodiopsida > Lycopodiales > Lycopodiaceae > Diphasiastrum > Diphasiastrum complanatum. The sequence continues at coordinate 74,764,377 of CM055096.1, read as the reverse complement.
AATTGCGAATCTGTGTGAATCTCAAAGCATTGAATAAAGTGACACGGAAGGATCACTTTTCGTTACCTTTTACTGAAAGCATTTTGGATCGCCTTGCTTGAGCGAAAGCTTATAGTTTCCTGGATGGATTTAGTGGCTACAACCAGGTTGAGATTGCACCACCACAAAACTGCTTTTGCAATAGAATGGGGCATCTATGCTTACAAAGTAATGTCGTTTGGACTCTGTAATGCACCAAGTTCATTCAAAGAGTAATGCAATTTGCCTTTAAAGATTATCAGCAGAAATTTCTTGAAATTTACCTGGATGACTTGGGAGTTCATAGTACAGATACAGACCACCTGGATCGATTGGAGAAAGTCTTTGAAAGATGTCGCAAATACCAGATTTCTCTAAATCCAGAAAAATGCCAGATATGGGTTTCTCACGGAGTGGTGCTTGGACATGTGATATCAAGACATGGTATTGCCACCGATTATTCTAAGATCAAAGTTATTGTGGAATTGCCATCGCCAGCAACAATTCGAGGAGTTTATGTGTTTATGGGTCATGCGAACTACTATCGAATTTTTATTATCTTCTTTGCGGATTTAGCACAACCTATATACAAATTAACTATTGTTCCTATTTGGACAGTAGAGGCGTTAGAAGCCTTTGGAAAGTTAAAAAAAACATTATCTTCAACACCAATACTACGTTCTCCAGATTGGACATTAGAGTTTCATGTTCATATGGATGCCTCAAAATACGTCATTGGATCAGTTTTGATGTAGCCAAGTGACTATAAGAAGGATTATCCTATACGATTTGCAAGCAGACATCTTACAGATCCAAAGAAGAATTATTCAACAACAGAACGTGAAGCGCTAGCCATGATTTTTTTTTGTTCAGAAATTTTATCACTATCTCATGGAAACACACTTTGCATTTTATACGGATCATCAACCATTACTTTACTTGGTAAATAAGACGTGTAATACTGGACGTATTGCAAGATGGTTATTATTATTGACTGAATTTGACTTTCGAATTGTGGTCAAAAAGAGGAAGCAACATTATCTAGCCGATCACGTTTCGTGAATTGAATCCACACCAGTTAATACTGAAGTGGATGATGAACTGCCAGATGATGCGTTGTTCTTTGTTGACGCACTACTTGAGTGGGCGGCAGATATTGTTGAGTACCTGATGCTAGGACAACCGAATGATTCTTTGACAAAAGTACAGAAAAGACAATTGATTCATAAGGCTCAACCTTATCAATTAATTGCAGGACAATTGTATCGTCATGGATCAGATAATATTTTATGAAGATGTGTTTTACCGCACGAAGTACCAGATTTAATCATGTTTTCACATGATGGCATGGGTGAAGGACACTTCTCTACAGATATTACTGTTCGCAAATTTTTGCAATCCGGTTGTTGGTGGCCTATGCTTCATAAGGACACAAAAAATTTTATTCAGACATGTGATGTCTGCCAACGAGCACGACGACCTACTCGACATAATTATGAACCCTTACATCCGGTTTTATCGCAAGCACCGTTTGAAAAATGGAGATTGGATTATGTTGGTCCTATTCATCCCGTTGTGCAAGGATCTCAGGTCCGATACATTATCGTCGCAACCAATTATATGACCAAGTGGGTTGAAGCCAAAGCTATCAAAGTGGCTGATGCGAAATCTACAACCAAGTTTCTATATGAAAATATTATAATCAGATTTGGATCTCCAATCGAAATTGTCAATGATTGGGGTACACACTTTGTTAATCAAATAATAAAGTGTTTATTGGAAGATTTTTTTGCTATACACAGATTTAGTACTCCCTATTATCCCAGAGGGAATGGTCAAGCTGAATCTTTCAATAAGATTCTCTGCACCATTATGACAAAGACAGTTGAAGCAAGTCGGTTTGATTGGGAACATAGACTGTATGCAACATTATGGACATTCAGAACCGCTTACAAAAATAGTACAAATCAAACACCTTTTGAACTGCTCTATGGTCAAGATGTTGTTATGCCAATTGAATTTTAATCCCATCTTTATGCATAGCAGCAACGAAACGATTAAATGACGATCAGTCTTTACAACTTCGTCATGAAGTGTTGCACAAATTATGTGAAACCCGATTGATGGCAGTTCATGCCTTAGCAGCAGAGAAAGCCCGCTGCAAGGCATGGCACGATCGTCGATTGCACAAGAATGATCTGGAAGCACGAGATCTTGCATTGATGTACAAAACCAAGTTGATCAAGGGTAAGTTGAAGTTTACTGGTGAAGGCTCATATAAAGTGAAAAAAATCCTTAACTATGGCGCAATAATTTTTGAGCATTTGGATGGAAAACGATTTGATACTCCGATAAATGGCAGCCGATTACGCAAGTTTTAACAACCTGCTCCGCCAATTCAGCAAGCCTGATCTCAATATATTTTTTAATTTTATTTGTTTTCAATTTTTTGTTTTCAGTATTTAATTTGCTAACTTTTTTTGGAAAAAGACAGTTAAAAAAACAAAAACAAGAAAAAGAGAAAAAAGAAAAAAATAAGAAAAGACTGATGAGCAAAAGTTAGGAAGTCTTCAGCATAAGATTAAAGAAGCACAATATTTTTTTTTTTAATGAAAAATGACTTAGAAAACTACCGTTTTGGACAGATTTGGCCAATATAGTATCAGAAACCTTCGCTGAGCTCTCAGACTGTACATCCACCCTTGATCTATCGAAATTGAGGTGGGCGAAGGTTTTTGACAAGAGAAAATTCAATTTTTGAGTCAGACAAATGTTCAGTGATATGCCATTTTGGGAACCTTCGTCGAGCATCATAACCTCATTATGAACCTTCGCCGACCTGCTAGATGATCTTAAAATGTCAAAATTAGGTTGTCCATAGGTTCAGATTGTGAAAAAAATACATTTATGACAGTACCTGGGCAAAGGACCCTCCTAGGCGAAGGTTCATCCTTCGCCAGCTCTGAAAAACGTTCGCCTGGTAGGTTCAGATCCCTAGAAACCTTCGCCGAGATTTCTGTAGTCTTTTTTTACAGTACTGTATATGCCTTCAAATTTTTGTTCAGAACTTATTAGTCCAACTACTATTCAGTGTAATGGACCCACCAAATTCACCTACAAGTTGGCTGAATTCGATTCATTCCTCACTTGTGCTAGCAAAGCTCTTGCAAATTTTTCTTGCGACCAAAGACTTCCAAATTTCTTGCATTGCCTTCAGATACTCTTTCACGTGGTTATAATTCCTTTCTGATCATCATGTCTTCTACCGATACCTCCCAGTCTCCGCGCTATACTATCCATCGTGATGTCCCATCTGCAACGGGCATCATGATTCTTCCTAGCACAAGCATGGCCACTCAGTGGATGACCCTTGTGGAGCCTCTACTTATTGCAATGGGTATTCATGAGAGAGCCTTTTCGGGACACATCAATATGGATTTCATCACTCTTGCCTTCAGTACGTGGAAGGAAGAGAAATCCAAGTTTTTTATCACCTTCCAAGGATGTTGAAAATTCCAGAATTCACACATGTGGGGAATGTCCACAAGAGTGACTGATCTTGATTAAGCTTTGTGATTGGCACAGTACCCTGATTCTAGATTGTTCAACAAGATCTAGTTTAGAAGATATGGCTAATTCACAATTTAGCATGCTAATCAATAGACTATGATAGCAATGAATCAAAGAAAGATTAAAAGTACAAGATTACAATGCATAAGCATTAGCCTCAACACGAGTTAGAGAGAGAGAGCTAGAGAGATGACAAGAAAAAACAGTTTAGATCCAACCAAGCATGAGATAGCTACAAAACTTTGGCTCTTCATTACTTTGTGAATGAGAATGATATGTACATATATAGGAGAGCCAAAATTCGTGGTACTCCTTGCATTCAATGCACATCCTACACCTATTCAAGTGCAAACAACTATAACTTGACACCTAATTGCTAGCATGCATAGGTTGCACCTAACTTCTACCTACTTTCTCCAAATGGCAATTTCTCAGCTAGCCATGTACAAATCTACATGCATGTGTCTATTAGAGTGATTGCATGCTTTGCATGTCACTATGGAAACTTAGGACATTATGCATTTATTGTGGCTCGAGTTTCTACAAGGTCATAATTGACCAATTCCATGTGAATCTCTATATGCATGTCAAACTAGACATTGTCAACATTATTGCATATCATACTAGATCAACTAGACTTTATGCATGTCACTGGAATTTGATCTACCTAACCCAAACTCGCCCTATTCTACAAGGCTCAATTCACATACCTTGGATATGTACAAAATATTTACATGGGTAGGATCCCCCAAACATTAACAACAAATGATAGATATGTTTTACAATTTTTAACACTCCTCCTTGAAATATATCTATCCGATGTTGGTGAAGATCCTTTGAGTTTGGATTCTTTGCCTTGCATTTGAAGTGAAGATGAACAAAGAATCCATCATAGTAGTATGCTTACCAAATCCGTGATAAGTTCTCTTTGATAGAAATCTTTTCCAAATGCCTTTGAGAAATATTCCACCAAGCTGCTACAACGCCAATGTACCTCTTGCATGTCTGATGTCGATCCTGGGTATGCAAAGTTCACATGCATGAAGTTGGTTCAGGATTAAGCATACTAGCTTCATTAGTCCAAAAAATATGAACTCTATCCAAAATGGATCTAATCTTGAAACCATACTCAAACTTGATCAAATTAAGGCTAAATACCTTCTTGAGGGTGTAAGTGTCCTCAGTGGATGCTTGAAAAAACTTCTTTTTTCAAACTATGAGTACTAAACTCATACTTGCTCTTACTCAATTTAAGAGCATACAAAAGATGGTACAACATTTTGCTTTCTAGATGTTTTGGAAACATAATCAAGTCACAAAAGACAAGAAGTAATTCCAAACTAAAGACTTCATTCAAAAATAGAATAGTCTTACTTGATCTTTGAGATAAGCAAATCTCAATTAAGCAAGATACATCATTAATCAAAGAAGACGAACAACAGGTGAGTAAAACAAAATGAAAACCACCTTCACTTTTCTTTTCTTTTCCATGAAATAAGATCAACAAGGACTCGGCCTTGTACAAAGATGAAGATCTCCTTGGACATGCATGTTGAGGATACTCCTCCTCAAACCTTGACCTCATCACAGCTTGATTACTTGCCATAGTAATGACTTGTGATGCACTATGAGACACTGTGCTCTCCGCCACTTCCAAGATAGAAAATAGATCTTCAAAATCAAGAACTTCTCCATGCTCAAACACCTTCGAGATAGAGAGTGTAAAGGCTATGTAGCCTTCCTTGGTGGATAAGCATCCCTCCACAGACTAGGATCACCATCTTTCTTTCTTTCCAAGAAACCACATACAAAGCAATAGTCTTCAAGAACACTGAGGTATACAAACTTAGGCTTATAACTGAACAAGACTTCATAAAGTGCACTCCTTCCATTAGCTTCATAACTCCATAAAGTTTTGCATGATGAAACATACACATGCACCAAAAAACTTGAAGAGACAAGACACATCCAAATGTAACTTGTGGATCCATTAATAGTACATGCAAAGCAAGAAACACCTTTCTTGATTACTGATAAAGAAAGATGAACATCGGAATGTTCCAACTCCATAGAATGTTCTGTCTTTTTAGAAGACATTAAATATGGATCCATAAGTGATTTTGCCATAGAATAAGCCACTCTTGGCTTAATCTCCTTGACTATAATAGACATAGACCTGAAGTGGGAAACATACAACTTCCTATGCCAAAGCTTCTCCTTGGAAACATAAGTCAACAATGCAGCATCACATAAACTTGTAGTTTCATGCACATCTAGCTTGAAAATACCTCCATATCTAGATCCACTTGCAAGGATCTTATCTTCTTTCTTTATGAAACAACCATTGATATTGAAATCCAGTTCATAACCATCATCTAACAACTTTCCTACACTAATCGCACTCTTTGTGAGACTAGGCACATAGAGAACATTGGAAAGTGTAAAATTCATAGAAGATGTAAGTTTTAAGGAACAACTTCCAACACCTTCAATTGCACATGCATCACCAACTATTGTGTATATTGATTTCTTAGGATCTAGAACATATTCAATAGAAACAAAAGAATCTTTGGAGCAACTCATATGAGTTGTTGCTCCACTATCAATATGTCATGATACATCATTAAAAGGCAAAGAAGAAAAACAAGACATCAGAAGAGATGCCTCTCCACAACTTGCATGTGAGTCTTCTATGATACAACTGGTTTGAACTTCTTGTGTCTTCTTCTTGAAGTTAGAAGGATGAGCTGACTCATCTTCTACTCCACCATAGTCTTTGTTCTTTGCTTTTTTCTTGGTGAAGGCACGAGAACACTGGTTCTTACTCCTCTTTCTTGACTTGATCTCGGCTTCATGAATATTCTTCAGAGCCTCCCAAGTCTCCTTTGCTGAGGTGCATGAACTAATCTCTCTCAACATCTCATCAAAGATGTTCAATTTGATGATATGTAGAGCAATTCTTGCTCTCTTTTTGAATCTCTAAGCCTCATCAAAAGCTGCAGGTTCAACTTCAGTTCCAGTTACAATATCCATTACACCATAGAGAATCAACAAGGATTCTATCCTATCCTTCCAAACTGAATAGTTAAAGGTGTATAGTCTTTCACTAGCTTGAAAGAGACAATCTCCTATAGATGCCATGAATGTGAAGACTCTTGTTATTGGACTGCAATATGTTTGAGCTTGTTCCTATCTGACTTAGAGTTGCTGCTCTCTTTCACTATAGGTATTTTCAAAAAAGTACTACCTTCCTATGTGAAACACATGCAACTGTATTTGAGACAGATCTCAAATATTCCACAAGACAAGCTAACTAGATCAGATACACAAAGTGGATTGAGACACTTTGGTTAGTTTGAATCCTACTTTTGGCACGTGTGAAATGCAACAAAAGAAAACACTATTGACACTCAGAAGGCTCAAAGGGTGTTCAATTACTTCAAACTCAGTCTTGATCTTTAGTTTCTTGTGTGGGATGCTCAAAACCATGAATCCGACACATAGTATAAATCGATTCAAATCAAAATGTTGTCACTCGGATTTTGGACCTATCCTAATCCTCTTTAAAAGCTTATAACTCTTGCTAGACACTTCAGATTGATTCGATTTCAATTTCTATGAAAAGTACAGATCATAAGCTTTCCATCAAGCTATAACACTGCTATCTTTGGATCTATCAACAAGGAAAACAAAAGGACTGAAAATCTCTGATTTTCACACGTGCGAAATTCCAAAATTCTGTACTACCTCAATTCAGGTCTGAAAATTTAGTTCAGGTTTGATTTGATCCAATTACACTTCAAAGAAATCTTAGAAAAAATGAAAAACTATTTTTTTTGCTTGTTTATCTCTCAATTTCTTATACTATCAGAGAAATTAGCATGCAAAGCTTAATGAGGCTCTGATACCATGTTGAAAATTCCAGAATTCACACGTGTGGGGAATGTCCACAAGAGTGACTGATCTTTGGCACAGTACCCTGATTCTAGATTGTTCAACAAGATCTAGTTCAGAAGATATGGCTAATTCACAATCTATCATGCTAATCAATAGACTATGATAGCAATGAATCAAAGAATGATTAAAAGTACAAGATTACAATGCATAAGCATTAGCCTCAACACGAGTTAGAGAGAGAGAGAGCTAGAGATATAACAAGAAAAAACAGTTTAGATCCAACCAAGCATGAGATAGCTACAAAACTTTGGCTCTTCATTACTTTGTGAATGAGAATGATATGTACATATATAGGAGAGCCAAAATTCGTGGTACTCCCTTGCATTCAATGCACATCCTACACCTATTCAAATGCAAACAACTATTAACTTGACACCTAACTGCTAGCATGCATAGTTTGCACCTAACTTCTACCTACTTTCTCCAAATGGCAATTTCTCAACTAGCCATGTACAAATCTACATGCATGTGTCTATTAGAGTGATTGCATGCCTTGCATGTCACTATGAAAACTTAGGATATGCATTTATTGTGGCTCGAGTTAACACAAGGTCATAATTGACCAATTCCATGTGAATATATGCATGTCAAACTAGACATTGTCAACATTATTGCATATCATACTAGATCAACTAGACTTTATGCATGTCACTGAAATTTGATCTACCTAACCCAAACTCGCCCTATTCTACAAGGATATGTGCTCAATTCACATACCTTGGATATGTACAAAATATTTACATGGGTAAGATCCCCCAAACATTAACAACAGATGATAGATATGTTTTACAATCTGATACCATGCTGAATTCACACGTGTGGGATGCCCTACACATGTATTTTTGATCTCCTAAGCAGAATAACACCATAAAGATCAGACTAGCATTGGTTGTCAATAGGAAAGCTGATCATACAAGCAATATTATTGTGTTACAAGCAAAATTTGTCAACAAAACATAAGACAAAGCATCATAAATGCCTCTACTTGGCTAGAGAGAGAAAATAGAAGGTACAAAACTCGTGGAGAGAGAGAGGGCACAAAGAGCTTGTCTTCAAATTTGCATTACACACAAATTTCATCATTTCTCAATGAGAGTACATCACATATATATAGATCCATGGACTCTTATCCTACTTTGAGTTGAATTGGAGTTGTGGATCCACCTCTCAAGCTATCTAGACTTATCCAAGCCACCTCACTATGTCTAATTGTGTCACATAATCTTTTCATGCATTAAATGTGGCATGTAAAGTACAAATGACAATTCCTATGGTAGCTCGAGTTTCTACTTCTACCTACCTTGAATATTTTATTCTAAGATGGGTCTTTACTAAGCCAAAAGAGCTCAATTCATCTTTGGCATTTTTAGGACCCATACTCACAACCTTAGATAGATTTTTCAATATTTTGGCACTCCTCCTAAAAATGTATCTAATGTGGATCAAGCATTGATCTTGAGATAAGACCAAGATTAGACCTATGCTTTGAGAAGGCACTTTTGCAAAGTGGCTTTGTGAGAAGATCAGCAATACACGAAGATGTGTTGACATGTTCTAAGTTGATTCGACCTCCAATGAGCTTTTCCCTTACAAAATGGTGTGCCACTTCTATATGCTTGCTTCTTGCATGAAAAATAGGATTGTTTGCAAGAGCTTGTGCCGATATGTTGTCACATTTGATCAAGGGAAAACCATCCTCTTTGATGCAATTTAGCTCCATGATTAACCTCTTGATCCAAAGCACCTCTTTAGTTGTTGTAGTGAGTGCTTTGTACTCGGCCTCACAAGATGATAGAGATATGGTATCCTGCTTCTTTGAAAGCCAAGACACAAGATTGCCTCCAAGAAAGATAGTATATGCATTAATAGACTTTTGATCCATTTTATCACTTGCAAAATCGGAATCTGAATAGCCAACAATGGTTAGATCTTCATTCTTGTACAGTAAACCATAATCTTGAGTAGAAGATACATATCTTAGAACTCTCTTGGCCATCTTCCAATGTTGGATCTTGGGATCTTGCATAAATTGACTCAATTTGTGCACACAATAGCTCAAATCGGGTCTAGTGATAGTAAGCCAAATTAAAGATCCTATAAGACTCCTATAAAGTGTGATGTCCTCGAAGGATCTTTCATCACCTTTAATAGGATTTTTTACATGTTGCTCCATGGGAGTATCTATGCCTTTACAATTTTGCATATTGAATTTTCTCAACATAGAAAAGACATATCTAGATTGACAAATAAAAGCATACTCTTCATGAAAATTAATCTCAAGGCCCAAAATGTAATGGATCTCTCTAGATCTTGCATTTTAAATTCTTTTCCTAATGCATCTTTGGTTTCTTGAGCTAGCATCAAACAACTTCCACTAAGAATAATGTCATCTACATAGATTAGGAGAATGACAATATTACTACCATCAAATTTTAAGTACATAGAAGGATCATAGTCACTAAGCACAAATCCTAATGAAAGTGGAAAGTTGTTGAGTCTTGAATACCATGATCTAGGTGCTTGCTTTAAGCCATAAAGACTTCTAAATAGCAAACACACCTTAGATTTATCCTTGATAAATCCTTGAGGCTGTTCCATGTACATCTCCTCCTCAAGATAGCCATTCAAAAAAGCGTTGGAGACATCAAGTTGAAACAGTTTCCACTTAAAAAATAAGGCCAGAGAGATTATGATTCTTATTGTCACCATCTTTGCTATAGGAGCAAAGGTTTCTTCATAGTCAAGGCCATATATTTGTGCAAAGCCTTTAGCACACAATCTTGCCTTGTACTTGTTGATGGAGCCATCATGATTGTACTTGATCTTGAACACCCACTTGCATCCAATGATATGCATGTAAGGTGGTGGATCCACTAGATCCCATGTGTGCTTGGTGATCAAGGCATCATATTCAATCTTCATGGCCTCATACCACTCCTTGGTATTGAGGGCTTCTTGAACATCTTTGGGCTCCTCATGAGAAACAAAATAAGCATAAGTGGAATCAAGATCCACTTGTTTTCCTATGTCATCATAAGTGAGCCTCTTGGGCTCGGATCTCTCCCTCATGGATCTTCTAGGAGTGAAAATCCGAGGACTTCCATCTTCAATTCTTGACTCCTCCATATGTTGATTGTCTTCAATAACAACAGGTGATAGATTTTGAGGTTGCTTGATCTCGGCCCCTCCAAGATTGGACTTTTCTTCTTCATGAAAAAACTACATATCTACTATCAATTACTTTAGAGGTAGAGAGCATGTAGATTCGATAGGCTTTCTTGTTGGATGAATATCCAACCATTACTCCTTTGCTTGCACAAGGATCATCCTTCTTTCTTGTTTCCAAGGGAATATGGACAAAGCATATGCATCCAAATACTCTAAGGTGATCACCTTAGGTTTCTTCAAATAGAGTGCTTCATATGGTGACTTTCCTCCAAGTGCAACATGAGGGAGTCTATTGCAAAGATAGTTTGAACAATTGATAGCCTCACCCCAAAAGTCTTTTGGCAAAGATGCCTCAATTCTGATGGTTTTGGCACATTCACACAGTGTTCTATTCTTTCTTTCAGCCACCCCATTTTGAGATGGTGTATATGCACAAGAAAACTCCCCTTTTAATGCCTTCAAGCTCACAATAATCATGAAATTTATTGGAAGTACTCACCACCTCCATCACTTCTAAGAATTTTGATTTTGTAAGAAAATTGCTTTTCAACTAGAGCTTTGAACTTAAAAATAGTCAAACACCATAGATTTTGAAGCTAGAAGATATACCCAAGTAAATCTAGTGAAATCATCAATGAAAGTTACAAAGCAAGTAGCACCACCCTTGCTCTTTGAAGATGAGAAGTGCACATCCGAATGTATGAGCTCCAATGGATGTGTAGTCTTGATAGATGACTTTGAAAAAGGCTTCTTATGAGACTTAGATATGGCACAAGCCTCACATGGCTTGAAATTCTTGGAGATAAGATTAGACAAGCCAATAGCTTTGGCTTTTTTGACCATGGACACCATAGAATTATAGTTAGGATGACCCAACCTTCTATGCCATAGTTCCTCCAAAGACATATGAGTAGCAAAAGCACTATCACAAGAGTTAGCATACTCTTTGGGATCAAGCTTGTAGATTCCACCATATCTAGACCCAAATGCAAGGATTTCATCATGCTTCTTGATTGTACATGTATCAACATTGAAATTCACATCTAGTCCACTATCAAACAATTGCCCAACACTAATAAGATTTTTTGTTAGCTTGGGAACAAAAAGTACATTAGACAAAGAAAGAACTTTTGATAAAGAAAGCTTTAAGGGAATGGTCCCTATGCCTTCAATAGCACACTCATGATCATTTCTTCTTGGCTTCTTCATAAGGTGACATGGATGAAAAAGAATACTTGGAGCTACACATATGTGAGGAAGCTCCACTGTCTATATACCATGAACCAGCCTTCTTGAAAGGTGATGAAGAAAAACTCGAGACCATAAGAGATCCCTCTTCATCACTTTCATGAGCATCTTCATTCTCTTCATTAGAAATGTTGGCTTGCTTGAATTGACTCTTCTTCTTGAAGCAATTGGTGGCCACAAAAGAAACACTTGATGTTTTTCTTCTTCTTGTGCTTGTCTTTGATAAAGAGAGCTTTACCATCAATGTTGAGAGACAATCTCTCCATTTTCAAGAGTTTATACTCTTGTCTTGATTCTTCAGAAATGAGCACACTTTGGAGTGTTTCCAAACTTGGTAGCTCCTCCTTAATGGCATAACTCTTAACAAGGTTGTCATATTCCTCCTTTAACACATTAAGTATGACTTGAACAAGTTCATTTTGGTTGATGGAGTCTCCTATGCATGACAATTTTCTATGGAGGTCTTTAACTCTCATTACATAGGCTGAAGCACATTCATCACTTCTCTGTACACTTTGAAAAAATTTGTTTCTTAGTGTTAGAAGTCTAGAAGTATTTTTTGCCTCATAGATAGACTTGAGAGTATCCCAAGCATCTTTGGCATTAGTACAGGTACCAATTTCTCTTAAGATGTCATTTGAGACATTCATCTTAATATAATGTAGAGCCATCCTGGCTCTCTTTTTGTACTTTGGAATTTCTTGAGGAATTTGTGGTTCTTCTTCAATGCCAAGTACAATATCCTCACATCTTGTAGTATTAAGACATATTCCATTCTAACCTTCCAAATTGAGTAATTGGAGGTTGACAATCTTTCACTTGCTTCTACTAGAAAGACACCCATTGAAGTCATAAAGAATGATGAAAATAAAAAAAGATGGATGAAGGAATTGCTATTCTTCTCACTATAGGAACCAATCAAGGGTACAAGACCAAATCCTATGTAAGACTTAGCAAAAACTGTGAGATAGATCTCACTAGCTTGACAATCTCTCTAAAACAAGATTTGAATCATCAAAAAAGATGAAGTATGGCAAAAGTTATGGTTCTCTAAATTTCACACGTGTGAAATATTCCAAAAATGTCAAATTGACTCAGATACAATCTATTTGTATGAAACAATTTGCCTAGAACCTATAAGTTTTGTCTAAATCACATATAGATGAGATTGTGTTGCTTCTGGATGATTTTGTGATCATTCAAGCAATAAATGACATGTACACACGATTTGCCACAGGTCTAGGCGCCTTACCTACGACTCTTTAAAAGCTTATAACTTTTGATTGGCTTATCCAACTGACATGATTCAAATTGCATCGGATTCTACACATTTCTAGCTTTCTAGTGGGCTAATTTGCTTGAAATTTGGATCCGAGGTGAGAGAGAACCACCAATCTGAAAATGGGCGGATTTCACACGTGCTAGCACCTGAAATTTCGTACAGTATCTGATCTGGCCCATTCAATGTGGTTTGAAACTCAGAATCACAAGAAAACTGCAAACTAGCTAGAAGGTAGAATCTAGACAATTCCTAGCTTGAAATTTGATCAGATCTGCAAACTTTTTGATTACATTTGCTTGTTTAACTTAGGTAGGCTCTGATACCATGCTGAATTCACACGTGTGGAATGCCCTACACATGTATTTTTGATCTCCTAAGCAGAATAACACCATAAAGATCATACTAGCATTGGTTGTCCAATAGGAAAGCTGATCATACAAGCAATATTATTGTGTTACACAGCAAATTTGTCAACAAACATAAGACAAAAGCATCATAAATGCCCTCTACTCGGCTAGACAGAGAAAATAGAAGGTACAAAACTCGTGGAGAGAGAGAGAGAGGGCACAAAGAGCTTGTCTCCAAATTTGCATTACACACAAATTTCATCATTTCTCAATGAGAGTACATCACATATATATAGATCTATGGACTCTTCTTCTACTTTGATTTGAATTTGAGTTGTGGATCCACCTCTCAAGCTATCTAGACTTATCCAAGCCACCTCACTATGTCTAATTGTGCCACATAGTCTTTTCATGCATTAAATGTGACATGTAAAGTACAAATGGCAATTCCTATGGTAGCTAGAGTTTCTACTTCTACCTACCTTGAATATTTTATTCTAAGATGGGTCTTTACTAAGCCAAAAGAGCTCAATTCATCTTTGGCATTTTTAAGACCCATACTCACAACATTAGATAGATTTTTCAATATTTTGACAGGAGCCACACACAAGGTGTGCGTCACTGAGGCCGCACTTGCAGCTATAGGAATCTCATCCGGTACGCAAGCCTCACCCAATCACAAGCATGCTAGACATGCCATCAAGCCATACATTGACCTCACCAATGATCTGCACTGGACTAATGACGGCTACCTTCTGGAAGCCATCAATGAGCCTTCCATCCACGCCACTGCCTAGTTGTTGAATCGTTTCCTGATGGTTGGCAACCTCAGGAAAGACGCATCACATCTCAAATCCTTCACAGGATAGTGGAATCCCACACTAAGTTGGCCAAAGCCCTCTTGAACCATATAATTGGTTCAAGACTGTTTCTAGTGAGCTCAAGCGAGCTCTTAAGGCCAATACAAAGCAGTAGTTTGTCGTTGGCTCTCTATTGTCCCTCTTAGCCGCTTCTCACTTAGAAAACAGAATCCGTGGCTTTCACCTGGATTCTGTGCTTTCAATTTACGAAGAAGCACCTCCCGCCCGGCCGAGTCATGTCATCAGGCCTCAAGTTCTCATAGTCGTTGTCGTCCACGCAGCGAGATCGTAATTCCTGACTTGCCTTCCATGTCACGACGTCGCACTAGGCATATCTCATCAACTACGCTTCCACCCTCGTGCTGCTGTTTGCACTGAACTTCCCATTCCCCTTGCCTCTGATGTTTCCCTCATCTCTACTCCCATACAAGGATAGTCTGTGATCATTGGGCCTACCATTCCCATCACAGCTGCCCAGGCCACCTCACCCCCGCATACCGAAGCAACCTCACCCAACACAAAGTTCTTCATGGATATGTTCAATGATTCCGACCCCCTTGGGGCCACCAAAAATCTTTGAAATGCCCTAGAGCCCAGCGCCCTTTGAACCCCAATCCCTTGGAAGAGGATTCGGGCATATCCATGAATCTACTGTTGGTGTCGAAGATGCTAGTCAGCAATCACCCACACAGGGTAAGCCCAGCCACACTTCGGGTCGACACAGCTGTAAAGTCACCAAAGCAGTTCGACGCCACGGTGCCTGAAGGGTTTGAAGAAGAGGATACTTTTGAAGAAGAAGAGACCTTGGCACCTATTCCATGCCTACCAAGGACAGTACCATCAGAGTCTCCTGCTGCTGCCACCTCCATGAACGTCGACTCTGGTGATGCTCTAGGATTAGTTTCTTGCCTTGGGCAAGTGATCCCAGTCTATGCTGGATAAGAAGAAGGAAATGGAACAGAGGATCTCTGATCTAGGATCCGAAAACACTCTGATCAGCCAGAAAATTATCCAGCTAGATCGAGAGGTGAAGATAGCCAAACAACATGAAGAAAAGGCTGAAAGCGAAAAGACATTGGCCCTAGCAACAAGTTGATCGCTTGGAAACCTACATCAGCTCCCTGCAAATGCCCTGACAACCGCACAAGATCAGGTAGATAAGACAGTGCAAGAGGCCAAGCAACCAGGTGTAGCTGCTTAAGGGGCAATTATAGATGGCCGAACAAGATCGCACATGGCTTCAAGGTGAATTGGATGCGGACCACCCTTGAGCGTGATGCCTATCTGCAAACACAAATATCCGATCATCCGGTCACACCGACGGAGATTGCATATTTGTTCAAGAAAGTGGAAACATACAAAGTGGCCCTTCTGGGATTCCAAGGCCGCTTTGATAGGTTCAAAGGAGCAACTTCAACTGAGCTGGCAAAGCAAAAGAGACCATCAACGTCTATGAAAAAGCCCGCCGCTCAAGTGTGGAAGCCGGACCACAAATCCCCGTCTCGGTCATGCTGCAATTCTCCCCTTCGCGCCAAGAAGCTGTACAAATGGATACAGGGGTTTGATTCAAGCATGAACCAGGGGGGGAGCTCCAGATCTAAGCAGATCAACTGCCAACCATACAAGTAGTACAAGCGGGTCCATCCTCATCAAGGACAAGCCATTATTCAGAAGGCCCATCAACGTCGAGGACCAGATCTAGACCTTATTAAAACAACATCCACATGAGTCATCGCGTGGTGGATGGGTTTCTCAAATTTAAGACCTCCGAGATCGAGGCCGGCAAAGAATTGGACAAAATACCTGCACTGGGAGAGCAGCCGGCATGGAGAATCACGGTTTTTGAAAAAACTTCGGAATCAATTAGGAGTTACGTCGCTAGCCCTCGCCAGTTGCGGGTAGATCCTTATTATGTGCCAATGCTGCGAAGACATAAATGGAAAGGGATTGGCTATGGACAAAATCACCATCTACGCCCAATTGCCAATCATCCATCAGCCTTACAGCTGGAACATTTCAGTGGACTTCCACGGGCCTTACAAGAATATCAGAGAGAGTATGTCCACTCTCTGGATCCAACGGTGCGACAATCGGCAATGTTTGCAAAAGATCTAACTCTGTTGCGTCAGTGGCAACCAAATGGGACGATTGCCCTTCCTACCCCTGGCATTCGATCCAAATAAGCCGATGACCCTCGAGCAAATCAAAGGTCAGCTGCTAATTTCTCGACTGTATTTTCGTGCGGGCTATGATGGGAGGCTCTTGGGAATCTCGCTTCACCTCATGGACAAACTTCCAAGTGGATTGCCGGAGGCCCACCGTTGTTTCCTGTTGCATTATTTGGATTTCAATATTGCACACCTTGATTTTATGGAGAAGGTGCAGTATCATTAAATCAAGATTCGACGCGATAGCCAATAAAAGTCTCCAATAGTTGCATATAGCAGGTGTCGTGGGACCACCACCAGTTTTGGTGGGGATACTGTTGGAGAGTTTGCACATCCCAAGGCAACCCTAACCCTAGTTAATAAGTGAGAAGGGATTTGGCACCCTGCGTGTGTAAGTCCAACCCAATGATCAAATAGTTATTTGATTAATTAGAATGTTAAAAAAAGGACTTTAGGCCTTTTTGCGGGGACTTTTAATGTCGCAGGGGCCTAAATGTCAAGTTAGTGAATAAAGTTGGGTATACCTCCAATTTTGATGGTTTCCCACACTTTTTTATATTTGAATAAAAAGAGAGACAGAGTCCAGGGTCCTCCTCTCTACTATAAAAAGGGACCAACTCGAGTTGCTCCTGATGTTCATTTTCTCATTTCAATAAAGCAGATTGGTTCTCTTTAGAAATGGATTGATGAATGTCTTTGATCTTCCCTCTCTTCTCCTCCATTTCTCATGCTTTCTTTGGAATTTGCTAATTGTTGGATCTAATCATTATTGGGATTGCTATTTCTTATGCTTTTTGTGAGAGAGAAAGGGATAGAGAGAAGAGTAATTTTCTATCATTGTTATGGATTTAGGGGTTAATGGAAGTAGGGTTAATGCTTAGTGTTAATGGGTGTTTGTGTTAGATCCTCCATTAATGTTGAAATCTAAACTATACTATCACTCTCATGGGAAACGAACCTCCTATGATGTCTTACTGAAGGAGAAATACCCTCTGTAATTTCCCCTCACTCATGAAGGTATTGGTGCCGGCCATTTCTCTTCTGAAACAACTGCTAAAGAAAATCCTCTTGGCCGGTTTTTGGTGGCCAACACTCTTCAAGGATACGCACAATTACACTAAGGCTTGTGATGTCTGCCAACGCACAAAACGCTCTCAAAAAATAGACTACATGCATTTACACCCCGTAACCACTGATCAAGCTTTTCATAAATGGAAAATTGATTATGTCGAACCTATTAGTCCTGCTGCTCGACACACACAATCTGGTTACATCATAGTAGCTACGTACTGTTGCACCAAAATGGCTGAAGCAAGAGCTGTTCCGCAATGCTAGACGATCGTTCTACCTCCAAATTCTCTATGTACCAGGTTATTAAGGGTTCAGGTTCGGATGTCCTCTAGAGCTTGTCAGTGATAGGGGTACACATTACCTTATAACTCTGTCATAGCAGATCTTCTTTCCAAAAATTTTGTTGTGGTACCAATCGCAAAAGTTTCCATACTAATCCATGCTGCAATGGCCATGCAGAATCCACCAATAAAATCACTATTGAAATTCTCACCAAAAACCAATCGAGTATCCAAACCGATCTAATTGGGAACGTCAAACTCCATGCTGCTGCTCTGGGGCTTATCGCACCTCCCCCGAAGCGAGCTACAGGCTTATCCCCTTTCCTTCGTCGACATATGGCCAAAGAAGTTGTTATGCTGTGAAATTCCATATCCCCTCCCTTCGAGTAGGCTATAACCGTGAGCTTGATACTTTTCAGAATCTAGCAAATAAGTTATTTCCATCTGGAGCAACTTTGTGAAACACTAAGGATCAGCATCCTATGCTCAACAAGTCACAAACGACGACAAAAAGCATTGCATGATCGATCATTGAAACTTAGAGATTTCCAGATTGGAGATAAGGTCCTGCTATACCAGGCCAAAGCCTTCAAAGGCAAACTAAAATTTTATGGCCAAGGACCTTACGTCATTAAAAAATCTTTGCCTCTGGATATGTCCAACTCCAAACCCTTCAAGGGGATATCCTCGACATTGTGGTCAATGGAGTCGACTGAGAAAGTACAATGAACCCTGTTTTTATCTTGATATGTATTGGTTGTTTTCTTTCCTACTGTTTTTTTTTTTTTTATTGTCTGCATGCCATTTCGACAACAGACTTTCTTGTTTCAATCATCAAGACTATCAGATCAGGTATACCAACAGTCTTCTCTGAGAAAGCCACAAAA